>JAWNNO010001836.1:0-600000 GCA_035044985.1 Lordiphosa fenestrarum
AAAATTCGATAATTATTGTTATTGTTGTGTTTTGTTATCGATTAGTAAAACGATTTTTAGCCCCCCCCCTCCACTCATTAATTGATATATTTACTAAAATGTGAACAAAATAATAAGTTGTATGTTAAGTTTACTGTACATACTGTCGTACCACCCCTTCACCCTCACACAGCCCCCCATACCATCCACCAAACAAACTATATATGTACCATCTATATAGAACTATTAACTGTAACTATTTATAACCACACCGTACAAACATTTGCTCAGTGCTCATTTGCTTTTGGCTGGGAACTGTGTGCACGTGTAAAACTAGACTAAGAATTTGCGAGGGTCAATTATTTTGTGGGGTCAGATGAGATCGAGATGCTTTTTGCAAATCTACAACGAAATTTGGAATGTTTTTTAAGGTTTTGTATGATCTTTGGTTCAATTGGGGCTAGAATTGCAGTCTGAGGAAGTTTTTATGTGAGCGACAGTTGAGCTTTTGTTGATTTAGTCGGAAGTTTGAGGTTAAAGGTTTTGGTTCGAACCTTGGTTCAGCGCTTACTTAGTACAAGTTTACATAGCAATCGACCCAAAAACGACACAAAACTGTATGGCAATAGTGTCTATTATGAATCGAAAGGGATATATAGAACACTTCAATTGGGACTATTCCAACTATTATTTACTGTAAGTTAAGTAAAATTCCATTTCGTAGTCTGTAAATGAAAACTATTACCAGAGTAAGGTTAAGGCTTTATTTTAAGAACCATTTAAAAAGCTTTGGAGTCGAGAATCTTTTAAAAACAGTGGCTTATATGGGTGGGGACTTAAGAGATAATTTTTGAGAATTTTTATAGACTTCAAGATGGACTCAGTCGTCTGAAACAGCCGGGATAACACCAGAAAAAAGGTCAAATTGTTGCTAGTCTCTAACTTTTCTTGAAACAAACCGAAATTTAAGACTCAGCGCAGCTTCAAGTTCAGCTTTTACACCTTTAGATAATTGGAAAACTAAAAAAACAAAATATAGATCTAAAAATTGGTCTTAGTAGGAAAAACTTTTTTGTTTTCCAAGATGTAGACTTGAAATTTGGTGTTTGTTGGTTTTAAATACTTTTTGATAATGCCACAAACTTTGGTCCCAATCGGTTGACTATAGCATATAGCTGTCATACAAACAATAAGTCCAAAAATGGGTCACATTGAGAAAAACTTTTTTGTTTTCAATGGCAACGTCTCCAAACTTAGTATTTATGGGTTGGTTATGCTTTTTTATTATAACACCAAGTTGGAAGCAAATCGGCCAATTATATGCCATAGCTGCCATACAAAAGATAGGTCAGAAAGTAGGTCTTGGTAGGAAAAACTTTTGTGTTTTCAAAGGTACAGCCCTAAAATTAAGTACTAGTTTATTATACCCGTTACTCGTAGAGTAAAAAGGGTATACTAAAGTCGTGCAAATGTATGTAACAGGCAGAAGGAAGCATCTCCGATATCATAAAGTATATATATTCTTCATCAGCATCAACAGCCGAGTCGATATAGCCATGTCCGTCTGTCCGTCCGTCCGTCCGTCCGTCCGTCCGTCCGTCCGTCTGTATGAACACCTCGATCTCAGAGACTAGAAGAGCTATAGCAACCAAATTTTAGACGTAAGCTAGTATTGTCTGTAGGCAGATCAAGTTTGTTTCAAATTTTGGCCACGCCCGCTCCTGCCCCCGCAATAAAAAATGAATAACTCCCACAATTTTTAAGATATCGAGCTAAGATTTTGCAGTGTAGTCTATGTGACTAATTTCAAAAGGATCAGATAATTAATGGCCGAGTTAAAAAAATGTTGCATACTTATCCGAGCCGCATGAGGTTATTAAACACTAATTGAACTGAGTAACGGGTATTTCGAAGTCGGGCAGGGCCGACTTTAACTTACGCTCTCGTTTTTTATGCTTTTAACTAATTTGACAAAGTTTTGTTGAAATCGTTTGACTATAGCATATAGCTGTCATACAAACAATCGGTCGGATAATGCCTCTTAATAAGGAAAAAGTTTTTGTTTGAGCTGTTAACGCTTCTAAACTCAGACACTTTAAATTTTCTATGGTTTTTAAAGTATTTGCAAAATTTGACTAAAAACTGTTGACTATATCTTAGGTCTGTCTGGAATAGCTAAAAAAATCGATCAAGCCTAACTCTAATATACCGTATACCCAGCAAATTTAGATGCTACAGCAGCAGCTTTAAGCAGCGCTGCTTGTAAGCAGCAGCACCACAGTTTCTTTTGCTTATAACTTTACTATCGTTTATACGATTCTTACTAATCCTTTGGCAAATCGATAAATAATCACGCTTACTAAATATGTTTAGAAGTTACGAATCTGCTCTCTTTTAAACTGTGCAAAATAAGCCAATTTTGCCAAAATTCGGAGGCGGAAGAGGGCGTGGCATACATTGAAAATATGCTTGAACTGCATGCAGGCATGAGAAGCATTTGTCTTATACATGTTGTAAGTCTAACTCTTACCAGTTTGGAAAGCTGTGCTTTCATAAGCACAGACAGACGGACGGACATATGGCTATATCAACTCTGCTGTTAAAGCTGATCAGTGATCAAGCATATACATATATACTTCGAAAATGCTTTCTGTTTGCTGTAGCATACTTTTGCATAAACTTAAACTACTCTGTAAGCCTTGGGTATAGAGAATAGAGGCGTGCCTAATGCTAAAGTAGTCACTAACACAAATAAAACACATTTTTTGGTGAAGCAACAACCACCATTAACAGAAAACGTAAGAGAAAACTAACAATTGGAAGATCATTTTAACAAAAACTACCTTGTTCAATCTTATTCGAGCTCTTTTGTTGCTTAAAATGAGAATACAAATATGTGCTTTTAGCAGAAGACTTGTAAACGGTTCTTGGCTTAGCTTAAAATGTGTTTTTTGAAAAAACTACTTCAAAAAGACTCAAAAATGAATCGAAACTGTTCAGAAAAACGTTTGAAAACCGAAACTTTAAGAAGAGTCTCTGCTAGGTTATCATTTTCTGCCGACAAAAGTATCACAAGCGCACTTACAACTGTTTTATTCAGACCAAATATAATCAAAACTTACATAAAATATTTGCTGGATATTGACTAATGCTATGTGTGCAACAGGAACAACAATATTAAAGCTTCACAAGAGGACTCAAAGAGAGAATGTGAAGAGAGACTCTGACGAAGTTGTTGTTGCAATTCTATGCTCTGCACGAAACAATGCTACATACGCTAAGTTTGTTCGAGCACAGACATAGTCAGCTTAACCTACTCGTTTCTCTTCTCTGATATGAGAATGCTTCAGAAGGTTGACAATATACATAACTGGGGGTACAAGCAATAAGCTTTAGACCTGTGTCGCTCACATTACAATTCAATGAACGAATATCCCCCCAAAAGCATACACAAATATTTATATGCATAAACTAAGACAATAGTTCCTTCTTAGCATTTAGTTAGTTTCTTTAATAGAAAACCGTTTTTTCTTTTTATACATTTTCACTGCACTTTTCCCAGCCAAAGGCTCTCTCACACACACACACACACACACTTAGCCTAGCCGCTCTCTGAGTTTGATGGGCACATTAATTGTTGTAGCCGTAGCTAAAAAAAAAAGAAAAAAACTTTGTTTAATTGCTTTAAGCGCTCTCCATCTCTCTCCCTCTCTCTCTCTATCTGTTTCACTCTCAATATAAACTTCGAAACTTGAATTATAAGTACCTCTAAGTATTCTAACCAAACGAAACCAAAACTGTATGTGTTGTGTCATCATGTTTGCCCATTTTTGCATCAGGAGAAGGAGAAACGATCAATAATAATAAAAACCAAATGATTCTTTGACTAAAAACGCTTGTGATGTTCTTTTTATTTCATTAAAACCAAACAAACCCACCGAGCACTCACTTAGATAATTGTAAATCATGCCAAAATGTACTTCAACCCGCATACAAAAACCAAAAAAGAGAAAAAAAAAGAAAAATAAGGAAAAAAAAGAAAAAATTGGTTAACAAATTAAAAATTGTGATGGACTCAATTTAAGCTTAAGTTGTAATGTCTCGTTCGCTAATGTTGTTGTTGTTGTTGTTGTTTGTCCTTACCCCAACCAAACCAATCTTCCAAATGAGAGCAAGCGTTTTTAATCAAAGATAACGTCGCGTTTTTATTGTTTCCCTGTTTCGTTTACTCCAAAAGCTGAAGAAGATGAACTAAATTCTGAGCGAAAGCCAAAGCAAAGTCAAAAACCAAAAAAAAAGATGCCAAAGATATCTTGATACTAGTTTTTATGAGCCCATCACAAATTTTAATTTCCCAGCTAGGTGGGTGGGTGCTTCCCTGGTTGTGGGTCCTCGGCGGTGGGTGCCTTTATTTTCTTACACTCGCCTTATTTTGTCATCAACTTGCAGCCGCGCATCGCTCATCATTCCCAGCAGATCGAGCTGTTGATTGATGAGAAGTGCCGCATACTGAATAAGACCGGCACACCCAAGTCCAGTGCCTTGCACCTGGCCAACTGGATGAAGGGTCAACTGGACAAGCAACAGCAGCAGGCACGCCTGGCCGCCATTGCACGCTCCCAGGAGGAGATCACTGCCGAGGATGAGCAATTGATATTCAATAGCGACAGCGAACAGGATGAGCGGATTACCTACTGGACGCGACAGCAGCTGGAGAAACGTACCAAGGAGCTGAATTTGGCCAAGGAGAATGGCGGTCTGTCGGCCAAGCCCAACTTTGGTGGCAAACGTCTGTCGGGGGTGGAGGAGCTGAGCATGAGTGCCGTTTCGGATGTTTACTCAGAGGCGGAGGCCGTTCCCAGCCAGATAAGTCAGTCGCACAGCACCACCTCGGATAGTCAGGTGAGTTGTGAGGTTGTAAACCACCATCCCCCCCCTCAAGGCTAGCCCCTACTCTCTGACCTACCGCCCCCCCCCCCTCCCCCGTTTAGATCACTGTACGCTCGAGTCCCATAGTCTTGGACAAACTGGCCGTTTGTCGTCATTGTCATAAGAATTGCCAGCAAAATGCAGGTGCAGCCGGTGCGGGTACCCCTCTGTTACTGTGCAACTCCCTGAAAGTGCAGCACAGTCAATCCTCGCCCAATCGTTGCTGCAAACTGAATGGCCTGGCCACGGGTAAGCAGCAACACCACCAGCACCAGCAGCAGGAGGGTAGCCTGACCAGCATGTCCAGCAGCACCATCACCGGCGAGCTTTCGTCCAAAATAGTGGCTAGCAGTAGTCGTCGCGAGACGGGCGACACCGAGAGCGATGTGGCCCAATTGATAACGGATGAATTGTCCTTGTCGCAATCAGAGGCCACGGATGACAGTATTGGGGCTATGCCCCATAGCAGTAGCAGTGCCGGCGACATTAAGCTACCTCCAGTAGTGACCAATGGTCACTGCCAGCCACCGCCGCCGCCGCCAGTGAGAAGACCCCGCCAGGTGGCGCAGCTTAGCCAGGAGCCAGGGCCGCCACGTCAACAGGTGAAGGCCGTGGTGACCATTACCGAAACGGCCAGAATCATGCGTAGCTCCGGCTCCCTGGGCGGTTCCCCCAACAAATATGCCACCTGTAACTGTCGCTGCACCGCAGAGGACTTCAAGCTGAAGCAGCTGGCTCCGGACAAGCTGGAGCATCAGACCTGCAAGCTAATTGAATCACCCAAGCACACCACCACCACCAGTCTGAGAGCGGAGGAGGATGAGCAGGTGTCCCTCATGCTCATCGGACTGGCTCAGTTCGCGCCCTCGGCTCATTTGGTGAAAGAGCAGCCGCCCCTCATAGCCGTGGTGCCGGCCACACCGGATGCGGTGTTGACCAAGACCAGCACGCATGTGTGGGACAACAGCCAGGTGACCACCTCCACCAAACAGCCACGGCAAGCCATCATTGAGAACATACCGGAAGATTCGTGCGATGAGTCACCGCTGGAGGAAGAGCCGCCGTATCGGCCCATGAGCAGTGCCTTGAGACGTTTCGGTACCATGTCCAGTCTGGAGAAGCTGCCGTCCGATGATCGCATGGATGAGGCCGATGAGCTGGACGATGATGATGATGATGTGGACGTTGAGCACTTCAACAACTCCAATGGCCTGGAAGAGTTACCCCTTGTGGAGCAGCCCGGCTGTTCGCAGGCCGCAGAAGATGGCCTGGCCAGTGGCGCCTGGACAAATCGTGCGGGTGCCTTTGTCAGTGACAAAATGTCCTTTTTCGAGGAGTCGCGTGCCTTTATAGACAAGTACCTGGGTCGCTGGAATGCCGGCGAGCCGCCGGCGAATGCCTCGGAAACGGATGAACAAATGGAGGAGTGCACCTCGGGTGCCACCAGCGGCGAAGAGGTATGGGGTACGCCCACCAGCGGTGGGGATAACGATGATCATGACTTGCAGCCGATGAACTCGGAGAATACACATTCGGTGGGTAGTTAGCTGACTTAATCGGTGCTTCCACCCTCTGACCACCACCACCACTCTCCCACCAGTCACCCACCAAGTCCAGCAACTCCCTAAACGATGACGATGACACGGAGCTGATGATGGATGAACTGCTCATGGCCCCACCGATGACGGCCAGCACCATTAGAGGACTATTGCCACGGTATGTAGTTAGCTGCTCAAGCCTCTAGCTAGCTTATCCTTAGACTAGTCTAGTCTCCAGATGCCAAGCCGTGTACCTTTCTTTTGATAGTAACTCCTTGAACCTAAAGTAACTAAGTAAACCATATTTCTTCTTTCATTGTGTATTCTTTTGGTTTTTGTGTTTTCTGTAGTTTTTACAGGTGTTTCTTTCATTGCGTAAACACACACACCTACTACCTATATATATAATCCAACTAGCATCATTTTGAATTCGACCTTAGATGAGATTTCGAATATATAATATATGAATCCCAAAAACTTCATTCATTTACTAGGAAATTTGATGAGATTGAAAACAGCAAATATTAGACAAATAACTGAAGGGGTTACCCCCAAAAGGCCAAGGGTTGGACGAAAGCTGTGTTCATTTTTGTTTTAAAAAGGGATTTGTTGTGGTTTTTTACACGATCCAAGGTCAAGTCAAGTGGTTGAATCAGTTGGATACACTCTAATTTGTTACTGTTTTGAATTTGGTTTGTTGCCGTAAGCTCTGTACTCGATACTCGTTACTTGGTACTCATTACTCGTTACTCGTTACTCAGTACTCGCTATTCGGCACTCGCAGCTCACTACTCGATGATCGGCACTCGTTACTCGGTACGCGTTACTCGTTACTCGAAACACTGACTTGATACTCGCTACTCTATACTCAGCAGTCGGAGCTGAGTACTCAATGATCTTGTTAAACTACTTTTAGTCCATTCTCTCTCCTTCATTCCCTTTCCTCTCTTACTTTCCTAATTTCTGCATACTTTTCATTCCTTTTTTTGGAAATTTCATCCTTTTACACATCTTTCCTTATCTTTCTTTGTGCTTTATCTATTCTTTTTTTGTACTTTCCTTTATCTTTGTTACTTTACCCTTCCACTTTTAATTTCTCCTCTTACTGCTTTACTTGTAATTATTTTTTCAGTCCACCAGTTCCAGACCAACTATTTTCCTTTTCGTTTCTTCTTTCTTTCCTTTCTTTCTTTTACCTCTATTCTGGTAAATATCTGGTCTATTGTCTTCTCACTCTTCATTCCATTCTGACATCGTTCGGGCAGCCAACTCTCGGTAAAAATTCGCATCTCGAACCTGGCCTTTTGGGGGGATTACCACTCGTAGGAAATGTTAGCCTAGTCACTGTATCTCTCTCTCTCTCTCTTAATCAGCTCTGTAGTGTAATAAACTTAACTAACTGAATTTTTGCTTCAATCAAAATTGAACCATCATTTATGCCCATCAACACGATCGACCCGACACACACACACACACTCACTCACACATTATTGCTAAATTCAAATTGAAAATTCGTTACATACGCCCACATATCGTATCTCGTATACCGTATACCGTATCTCGTATATCGAATACTCGTAATGCTTAGACGTCGTCTTGAGCCACTGTTCGAGGAGGAGACGGAGAGCGATGAAGAGAAAACGCAGCAGGATAGCGATGACATCAAAAAGGTGGGTCGTATTTACAGCAAAACAGAAACCACGGCGATGCAGAGCATGTACTTCAATCAAGCCGTCAGTCAATCAATCAATCAATCAATCATTGTGTTTTGTCTCTCTTCTTTTTCCATATCTCGACCGCCACTTGCTCATCATCCAACATCCAACATCAAACTCTCATACCTACATCTACATCGACATGTTTTGTTGTATCTCATGTAACTGTAACTGTTCTTTACCCGATATTTATACATATATATCTATATATCTGTTGTATATATAGAAAGTTGTAGTAAAACTAGTGAAGCTTTAGCCAATCCTGCAATATTGCGAGCTCATCCAAATCACACGCCAGGACACTGAGAACGACTGACAATAATAAGAACCCAGCCCCGAACCAACCCTCCTCCCACCACCCCCGCTCCGCCACTCACGACCCACATCTCACGCAAACTGCAAGCAGGAAGCTCTATCCCAACCAGAATTGATTAGTTGAATTCTATTCCCAACAATTGGTAGGGGGAAGCAACGACCAATGGCCACTACCTAGAGGATTTGGCTGGAAGTTCAAGCGACGAGAGGAAGCCGGAGCCACCTGTGGCTCTCCGACCCCTGGGCAAGGCCATGCTCACTACCAGGCTGTTGCCCACCACAGCCATCACGGTGCAGACCAGCGAGTACCTGCTGGAGCAGCGACCGGCTACAGCGACATCGACGACGACGATGACGACGACGACGACGAAGATGAGTATGGCGATGCAGACTATGAGCAACCCTCCGACGACAACGACGACGGCGACGGCGACGGCGAGTCGAGCTCCTTCATCGACTACTACAACAATCAGCAGCGGGAGCGTCACTACCAACAGCGTCGCCAAAGCCAGCGCCAGACCAGCGAAATTTGTGCCGCCCCCGCCGCCACCACGCCGCCTGCTGCTCACGCAGACAAATCTAGGCGCTGCAGCAGCAGCCAAAACGGTGAGTTGTGGTGAGTCTGTACCTTCTCTTTCATCCCCCCCAACTGCTTTCCCATAGACACCTCCAAGAAAATCTGGCGCTACTGCTGACAGTTGCTCTTCGGCGGTTGTCGTCGTCACGGTCGCCAGCGGTTCGGACCCAATCGCTATCGCGTCAAGGACAACGCCGGCGACTACCAGAACCTCTGCCCCAATGCCGATGAGCGTCCCAAAACGCCCATCGTCAACGATAATCGAGACCTGCCTGCTGGGGGGCTCAGTGCCAAGGCACGGCTCAGTCACTTCATCAGCAACAGCCTCGAGGCGAGCGAATCCCTCACAGAGCAACAGCAGCAGCAGCCCCCCGGCAGCCGGCAACGCGGCAGTCGCTGCTGCCCCAGCGCCCCACGCTGGCTGCGGTCTAAGTCCAAGGCTGGAAATGCGTCTGGCGCTCAATCACGACATCCTAGGGGACGAGGACTTGATCTGCTACGAGCCTGGTCCAGATCTAACCACTATTCTGGGGTGAGCTTGGGGCTGGTTTTTGTTCTTGCTGGGGCACTGCTAACTGCTGCTTCACCCCCGCCCCCTAGGCACGACCTCTCCACATTTCATCGTCTGACGGGTCGCGATTTATTGAGTCGTTCAGCCACGAACCGGGTGCAGCCAAAAGAGGCTGTCATATCGTACTCTCAACAACGCAACTCAAAGATGGACACGCCGACGGTCAATCGGCGTCCACGTCCGCTGGCTGCCTCGAGCAGTCACAGCAGCAGCAGCCATGGCAGTCCACGCGCCGTTGGTTCAGCTCGTGTCGGCGGCGCTCCACCACGCCCGCTTCCAAATCCAAATACATGGAGCAGTTCTGCATCTGCGGCTCGAGCCGAAGGCGCGAGCGGAAGCGCCGGCGACAACAGCATCGCCTGCAGCTACAACAGCGTCGCGAGCAAATTAGGCGATCTGGAAATCTTAGCGAGACGCGAGAAGATATATTGCATGTCTCAATCGAAGAGTGGCTGTCCAGTCAGGGTGACATCCATATCCACAACGATGGCAACGGGGACAACAACGGCAATAATGACGACCACCAGCACAACAACAACAACAACAATGCTGGGAACGAGACGGGAGATGGGTTCATTGGTGAGCAGAGCAGCAGCAGCAGTGTCTCTGACGAGGACGATGAGTACTACTTCGATGGACGGAACAATAACAACAACAATGACTGAAGCGTGCCTCGAAACGGAAGTGGGCAAGTCCAAACGCTTGTGAGTAGATAGATATGACATCTAGATTTGGACAGTTTGAGGCTGAGTCACAGTTCAGTTTGGTTACTTCTGTGTCTATCCAAGTGACAGTGAGCAGTTAGTTGGATTGTTAGGGAGATCTCCCATGTGAGTCTCAGGGTAGAATCCGAGGACTCTCTATAAAGCGGGCCTGATCTTTAGATCTATCCAATTCTCCGGTTTCCAAGAAAGATCCTCCATGGAGTTTCGCTGCTGTTTAGGTCAAGTTCATTCTCCGGTTTTCACCCAGGTTAGGACCAAACAAATCTTTAGTCTGAGCAGGAGTCTACCGGCTCTCTCTCTCTCTCTCGATGTAAAAGGAATCCTTTGTATCACGATTGTGGCCTTCTTTAACCTCTAACCACTTCTTTCTCAACCCTTCCTTTTACCTTTATCATTCCCAGAATTAACTTTATCAAGCGCCGCAATTCTGAGATAACCGCCAGTGGCAGCAGCACCCCCAATCACTCTGACGGAGGCGGTGCCCTCGGCGAGCTGGCCCCTGCAGCGGACCTGGCACAAATGTCGCCGCGCAAGGACAATGTAAGACCACTTAACCAATCCATTCACTCTTTTCATCCCTACTCAATTCCCCCTCTAGGACAAACCCTCGCTGAATCGCCGCCTTTGGAAGCAAATTACCAAACGACGACGCACCAATTCGGTGTCACAAATTGTGGCTGGCTAAAAAGGACACCAATTTAGTTTCAACCTTTTTTACCATGGCCGTTCATCTAGCTGGAACCAAAAGGGCATATCATCAGCCAGTTTAAAACATTTTTTTTGATACAACTTTGTAGCTAGTGAGTCCCGCGATACATACAGAGATCAATGGGGTACTGTTGCGTCCAACGATACTCCTGCCAAGCCAAACCAAATATAACTAAAAAGAAACTATCACCAGCCAAACGGATTAACTAGAAAACAACGAATGGCACAGCATAGAGGGCACTGAAAACACGAGGGTAGCGTCAAACATAAGCGAACTGAAACCACTGTGCAGTGACTTACATAAGACGAAAAGTTCTTAAAGGACAAAAAGTAGAGTAATCCTGCATTTTCTTGAATCGAATTGAATTGAAGCTTTGCCCGAAAAAGCTGTCATAAATTTTGTACTCTGAGAAACGCAGGGCAGCATCTTAGCGCACACGACTATTAAGCTCTCGCGTGTTGCTGCCACATATTTCAGTTTAGGCACTTAGCATTCAAAAACTCGGTGGTTTATATGGCAAGACCATGGCCTTAGATCGGTGAGTTCATGGGTGCTAGTAAAAAAAACAGTGCTTGTGTATTCTTAGTGTCCCGACTTTGGTTCCCAGACTGCATTCTCATACGATTCTTCGTCCATCAATCCTACAATTTCATCCATCCAAATTCTCAAAGAATGTTTGTAAATAACTTATTAAGAGTCGACTACAACAGAAAGCTAGTAGTTTTCACTCA
Organism: Lordiphosa fenestrarum; assembly: GCA_035044985.1. Classification (NCBI taxonomy): domain Eukaryota; kingdom Metazoa; phylum Arthropoda; class Insecta; order Diptera; family Drosophilidae; genus Lordiphosa; species Lordiphosa fenestrarum. The sequence continues at coordinate 11,790 of JAWNNO010001836.1, forward strand.
GAATCATGCTTTCCATATAGTCTCTACAACTCTTCTTTCATTATATGTGACAATTTGATACTTTCTTTAACAAATTTGAAGCAATTTAGCAAAAACTTAATCAAAACATGTTGTGGTAAAAGCTTTTTTACACGCTTACAGTGTTCATTTTTTAGACAAGAATGCAAATGCTTTAAAAAAAATCACTTTTTAGCTTAGTTTAGTGTTAAGCGAGTAAGTAAATCAAATTCTAAATCGAGAATATGTGGCATAAGAATCTAGAAAAGTACTAAATAAGGTGCTTTTCCATAAAAAATTCAGTCCAAAAAGAATAGTTTAAATCGTTGTACGTTTATGGCAATACAGCGAGAAGCGGTGTTTGACTTGTATAAATGAAAAGCGGTGTTAGGCGATGTTTACTTTACTTAAATGCAGTAAATTAAGTTTTTGGATTATGGAAATGGTTGCCAGGTGATGTAAATAGTATATTCTTACGGTGCAGATTTTATAGAAATGCAGTGGTAGGCTGATAGTGCTTTTATGTAGTGTGCTTCATTGTGGCTAGTACTGGAATTGTGGTGTTTATGTAATTAAAAGCGATGTATACCATATTCAAAGGCAGCTTATGCTGTGGATGGTATAAAAATGCGCTGACAGGCGGTGTACGAAATCTTAAAATATGATCATTGTGGTTGATAGGATAATTTCGGTGATAGTATTATTAAAAAGCGGTGTTAGGCGATGTATACTTTACAAAAATGCAGTGAAATAAGTGTTTGTGGTAGGGAAATAGGCCACCGGGTGACGTAAGCATTGAGTAGATTCAGTTAATGAGATATTTACAGTTTCTCAAGGTGTTTAGTTGACAGAAATGCGGTGGTAGGCGGATAATGTTATTTGTGAAAATTCTGTTATAGAATTGTAATAAAAAGCGATGTACGCAGCTAATGCGTTGGTATACGATATTACGCATTGTATAGGCTATTAAAATGCATTGACTGTGGTGAATTTAACGAAAATGCGGTGGTAGGCGGTGCTTGCGAAATTAAAATGTGGAAATTGCGGAGTTTATGCTATTGAAATGCAATGGCCGGCGATGTATACGTTTTTAAAATGCTGTCAAGGCGGAAGATTTTATGAAAATGCGGTGGTATGCGGTGTATTCGGTATTTAAATGGGTGATTAAGTAAAAAAAATGCAGTGAATTTTATGAAAATGAGTTAGTAGGCGGTGTTTGCGGTATCAAAATGTGGAAATTGCGATGCTTATGTATTGAAATGCAATTGCAGGCGATGTATATGTTCCTTAATTCCTGCCAAGGCGGAAGGTTTTATGAAAATGCGATGGTAGACGGTATTAAAATAGGGAGACTGTGGGGCTTAAGCTATTGAAATGCGATGGCAGGTGAGGCAGTGCAGTCAAGGCGTTGAATTGTATAAAAATGCGGTGTTAGGCGGTGTTTGAGGTATAAAGATGTGGAAATTGCAAGGCTTAAGCTAGTGAAATGCAATGTTTACGTTATTAAAATGCACTCAAGTCGGTGAATTGTATTGAAATGCGGTGTTAGGCGGTGTTTGCGGTATTAAAATGTAGAGATTGCAATGCTTAAGCTATTAAATGCAATGTTTACCTCATTAAAATGCACTCAAGTCGGTGAATTGTTTAGAAATGCGGTGTTAGGCGGTGTATAAGGTATTAATATGTGCGAATTGCAGTGTTTAAGCCATTGAAATCCAATGACAGGCGATGTATATGTTTTTTAAATACACTCAAGGCGGTGTTCTCGAATTAATACCAATATAAATGCACCGCTGCAGTTTCTGTTCGTTTCAAACCCAATTTGGAAGCCCAGACCTAAAGCAATTCCCAAACCCACAGCAGTTCAGTTCGTTTACTTCTTGCGCTACCCTCGTAACTTGCATAACAGAAAATTACAGCCAAATTATAGAGCATATATATATATTAACAATTTCTTTTCAAGGCAATTCTTTACCAAATAGTTGTTCCGCTCTCAATCGATCAATGAAAATTGCCTTAAACTATTGTGTATTTTGTAGTAGTCCAGTAAATGTGTATTTGTAGTAGTTGGTAGGCAAGAAAACAAAACAAACACAACAAAATATATTTGAATTCGACTTTTCTCTAACTATTTACATACATCCATCGGATATAGAACAACTTATATACACATACATACGAACATACTGCGTGCATTTTGTAGTTTATTTCACATTGAAATTGGAAATTGTTGATGCTAACAAATTATACGAACTAAATCTATATATATATTATAAATAATAATAATAATAACAACAACATTTATCAGCTTTAATAGACAATTTAATAATTACAACTAATAACTAGACTATGTCCTAAGTGTAAGATCGATTTATTAGGCATTTATCCGAATCAAAAACAAACAACTCGTACTCATTCTTTGGCGCACATCTGGTTGAAGGATGAAATTGAAAGAAGAATTTTTCTCTTGAAATTCAATATAGATATATATATATCTATATATATATATATATACAATAAATCAAATCAAAACAAAACAGAATTAACCATATAAGCGTTTCACTAATGACACCCCACCAGTCCAGCCCCGTCCAGGCGGTGAGTGTGGCGGAGAGAGAGAGCTTTGGCACAGCTGCCGCTCATAGCTCAGAGCTCACAGCTCCGAGCTCGACGGCGACCACGGCGCTCAGTTTGAAAACGAGTTTCATGCCGAACGGTCGATCCGCGTCGCCACACGCGCCCAACAATTTTGCCGTCGTCTCCAGTTGCTGTTGTTGTTGTTGGTGCATTGTTTATTTACATACATTACATGTTTCTCCCATTTGGCTATTTTAATTGGGCAAAACGAGTGGATCGATTTTGTGTGTGTGTGTTGTTTTTTTTTTTGTAATTTGTTGTTGTTTTTTGTTTTTTGTTTTGTTTTATCAGTGCATTGAATGTGAGAGTGTTTTTTGATTGCTTTGGATGCATGTGAACTAACAGGAAACGAGAACAGTTAGAACCATGGCAGAGTCCAAGAGTCGCTAATTGAGGTCGTCGTCGTCGTCGTTTGCCAGAGGTAAGTTTTGTGCTTCCGTTTGGTTGGAAATTCACTCATCAGATACAGATACGAGCAGCAAACGGTAAATAATGCCGGCACACACACACACACAACTCCCGCCCCCCCTCTTGGGGTGCAACACTCGCACAATGCACGGCGGTGGGTGCAAAAAGCAAACAGCAAACAGACTGATTTTAATCAGCTCAAACTTGAGCCCAAGATTGTGGGTTTCGGTACGGAAGCGAAAAAGATTTTGAAGTTACACCTGTGACGCTTACACTGAAAGGTTTCGGTCTTACCGAAAGATTTTCTTAACTTGGTTAACAGCTGAAACACTCCGAGCTGTAAAATATCACACCAGATTCCAGGTTTTGGTTTCTAAGCTCTAATCTGTACTTTTCGTTTCACTTTGATGCCTGTCTAATATCCCATCAATTATAAACAAAATGTACAATAAACAATTGGTGCTAAAAACTGTTTAAAAATGTAAGCCTCGAGGCCTTTGGGAGAAGGTTCTGGTTCTCAAACACTGGCCTCTTCTGCAAGCAACATTGACAGAGGCTGAAGTATATTTTACATTTTCGAATCAAATTTTGTGATTTTTAGGTGAAACTTTTCCGAATTTGGTACAAAAGATTTCAGTAGAAGCAAAATTTGCAAAATTCAGCCACAACTTATCATATGGAACACCTTTCATTAAGACAAAACATTGAAAGTTGAATAACCAAGAGAACTATAAAACCCTTAGCCCGAATGAAGTTCCTTTTAGTTTCTAAGCAAGATATGAACGTTCAACAAGAAGGATTAGTTCGATTCATTGGCTTACACACAGCTTTTATCGGTTCAGTGCAATGGAATATTATAGTTTAGCAACTTTTTGAATTTCAATTCGAATTCAATAAACTCTACCTATTAAATTAAAAGATCAACAGATAACCTTTTAAGTAAAATATCAGGAGAGGCCTAATTCGGCTTGGGAAATGTATAGAATAGCAGAAAATTGTATACCATTGACCATTGTATACTACGGTTCGGTTTAGAACCGTTTAAAATCAAAATATCATACTTTTAGTGTGACCAGGTATGAATTGACATGTTTGACCATAACCTTAAACAAACTGTTTTGACATTTTTTAGTAATTTTCAAGAAATGTTGACCCTTAGAAGTGTGTAACTCTAAAACTACATTTTGAAAGGCTTTAAGAATATATTGAAATCATTATTTATTGAGAAAAAGAGTTAATTTAGTGGTAGTGTCTGGACATCAGCAGAACTACAGGCATAGTTCACAGTTCCAAGATCCAAGGAGATTCTAGAACTCACCTAAGAAGGAGAGCTATAGAAAGTTTGCTCTTTCACGAAACTCAATGTGTACCTATTTCAGTTTATGAAAGGCTTCTCAAGACTCTGAACTATCGAGTTTAATTAAGGGTGGTCGAGAATTTGGTATCGAGTACTGAGTATGGAAAACTTAATGGAATACTTAGTTCTGAGCATTAAGTATCGATCTCTGATTATCAAATAGTGCATATTGAGTACTGAGTATAAAGCACTGAGTACCTGAGTACCTTGTATCGAGATCTTATTATTGAGTACTGAGTATCGAGTACTGAGTATTTAGTACCGAGTATTGAGTATGTACTAGTACTGAGTATTGAGGTGTAGTGGTGTCGCTTGCCCCTCTACTGCTCTTTCCTACAAACCAAGAGTTTTTTTAAAACTTCATGAAGTTACTTAGTGCTCAATTATAGCCTCCATCTATTGGAAATTTGGTCTAACTAATAATTATACTCTGTACCGTAGGTACATAAAGTATTATAAGTTTGTGCAAAAGTATGTAACATCCAGAAAGAAGCATCTCCGACCCTATAAAGTATATATATTCATGTCTGTCTGACCGTATGAACGCACAGATCTCAGAGATGGTAAGAGATAGAGGTTTGACATGTATGGGGCATATGCTTCTTATGTCTGCAGGCAGATCAAGTTTATTTTCAAATTTCGCCACGCCTCCTCCCGCCCCCGCAATTTAGAAAAAACGTCATATCTCCCACAGTTTTGAAGATAGATGGCTTGTTCCTTCTGGACATATTTAGTCATTAGGATAACTTATCGATCCGCCAAAGGAATGAAGAAGATCAGATGAACGGTTTTCGAGCTATGATCAAAAGACTGTTCGCTGCTGTAGCGCAGTAGCAGAGCTGCTCTCAGCTGCAACTGCAGCATCAAAATTTATGCTGAGCGTATAATTTCGTTGGTACAGAGTATGTTATAGTCGGGCTTGACCGACATTCTTTCTTGTTTTTAGTCAAATTTTGTGGGGGAACCTGCCAGAAAGGATTATCGAGTACTGGGTATCAAGGTCTGAGGTTCAAGAATCGAGTACTGAGTATCTAGTACTGTGTATCAAGTTCTTAGTATTAAGTACTTGATATTAAGTACTAAATATTGAGTTCTGAGTATCGAGAACTTAGTATGGAGTACTGCTGTAAAGTAAGTATCGAGTATAGGGTTAAGTCGCTTGAGTAAGTAAAAGCCTGGAGCACTTTTTATATAGTATATTTTAAATCAATGCCTCGTGGTGATTTTCTTGTCAGGGTATTAAATATTCCTCTAAAAATGCCAAGTGATAAACTCCAAAAAAGCTTACGACACAACAACAAACCGCATGACACAAAAATGTTGATTAAAATCGATCGTAAAATGGTAAAGCACATCTACTTAAAGTGTTGTAAAATTATTCAAAGTATTTGACTAAAGTTACTTTGTATTATGCTAAACTTATATAAGCATTTTCACAGTCGCAAAGGCGACATTCCAAGCTTAAATTTATAGAGAACTTAAAAATGTTTGGTTGAATTTTACAATTTGTAGTTAGTTTTAACTTCTTGACTTTGAAATACAAACAGCTTATTAACAACAGCTGGTCTACTACAACAGTTTGTATGATGAATAACAAAAGGTCGTTTGGTATGGGTTTGTGATGTAAGTTAACAATTTCACTTGGACTAGGAAATACCTAAAAATAACTCACAATATTGAGATGCAGTGGCATATTATGCAGCTGGAATCTAAAACTCTCATACAAAATTAGAACCTGAAGCAACAACAGCCACCAGAAAACCAAAGAAAAAACCTGAGAGTGTGTGCTTGTGTTGGTGAGTGTTTTCTGCTGCAAGCGCAATCAGTCGATGCACAACAACAATTGTTGTAAGAACAAACGCAAGCTAATTTGTATTTGCATGCAATTCAGCAAGAGGCATAATTGAGAATGAGAAGAGAGACACATACAAAGTCTAAGACTGCATTTACACGGTGAAGCAAACTATATGAAGTACTTGAAAAAGCTTTCCTGTGTAGGAAAGAGTAGTAGAGGGGCTAGCGACACTACTACAAGCAAGAGCTTTTTGGAAAACTTTTTGAAGTTAGCTTCAGCGTTTAAAGTCCGTCCGTCTGATTGATAGTTTTTAGTCCAATTTTTGTGGGAAGTTTAAATTCACAGTCTTGTGTCATTTATTCCACATGCGATAAGACACTTCCGGTTGAGCCACCTGTAGTTATTGTATTATGACTCGCTTCCACTGGGGTTTTCCATTAGATTGCAAGGTTTTGGAGAATGAAATATTGATAAAGACTTCAGTTATATTATATGCTTATATCACGATGCATTTCCAACTCTAATAAAACTTGGATGCATTATAATGTTGTATACCTTTTAAAATACAACATTTCAAGTTTTTCTCAAAGGTTTGGCTTAGTTTTTGGAACAATAATAGGTGATTATTTGCTGTACAGTGCTTGAAAATGTTTTAAGCCAATAGCCAGGCTGACCATACAAACATAAAGTAAAGTTAAATAGAACCTGGTCACCCTAAAACTGAAGAAGCTTTGCTTTTAAAGTATATTAAGTTGTGAAAAAGTACCCAACTTTTAAATTAAACTGATACCAGTTGAAAACCAACCCTGCTCTAACAAATTCTGCGTGTTCAGGGCTCATTTCGAGCTTCAAATTTGTATGTGTATGCCAGAAAGTAGAGACATTTGGGTCATATCACAAAGGTGAGTCAACAGACTGCACTCCAAGTTCAAATGATTACAAAACACAAAAACAAAGAAAGAAATCATTAGAAAATCGTCCATCCAAATGACAGATTAGTCTCATATCTCTGTTCAGATCTTCAGCTCGCTCGCTGTGCAGTAGCATTTCAGGCTGCATCGAATCGTCTCACAATTCGTTCTTCACACAGAATAGAAGCCGACAGATTATAATTATCTAACTACCAGTTGGCAATCAATGATTATTATGCTGGGATGCCGAGATGTCGATGCCGATGCCTCAAAAACCGCAACGGAAACGCGAACGTTTTTGGTGTCCGTCTGTCTGTCTGTCTATCTATAAGTGTCTATCTGGTATGTCCGACTAAGGTCAAAACACGGCAGCTAAATGCATATTAAGTAATTTTCAGCCAAGTGAGAAAACAGAAAAAAACACAAAGCGTCGTAGATGAATGTGGATACATGTTTCCTTTTTTCGTTTGCAAAATGGCAAGTGCAAAAATTTGTTGCGAAAATTGATTAACATCAAACTGGTTGGCTTTATGAAACTTTTTAATTGAAACTCAAACGCCACGAAAGCGGGAGAAGAGCAAATACATTTTTTCGGCAACTTTTCACTGATAAACTGGTTTGGTTTGGGTTGCTTTTTTTTATATACATTTGCATCGCTTTTAACAATAAACAATTTCAATAAGCAAACAAAAAGATGTCTCTCAAGGTATTTGACCCAATCAACGTTATTCTGAACGACGCAAAAAATCAAGAAGAATAAAAGCTTACAGGGTAGAGGGGGGTAGGTAGGTAGTTAGGTTGGTAGGTAGTTAGGTAGGCAGTTTATGAGAGCTTCAACCCCCTAAATGGGGCAGCTGTGTGTGTGAGGCGTCTTAAGTTTTTCAGTTATACTCTACTACTCTACTGGGTGTTGTTGCTACTTTTGCCACATTCACCTAATTTTGAAACCCTTCACTTTCATTTCAACATTTCTTTAAGGCCTTTCTAAAAATAGTCAAATTTCTTCAATGCGTTTAGTCATTTGTGGAAAACTCTTTTTGGTTCGGTTCCGATCTCCTCCCATCTCATACGAACTGTAATTAGGAAAATACTTGTTTTGAGTACAGAATTCTTATTTTAAGTAGGAATTGTTCAATACCTATTTACTTGATTAAGGACTAATCTCACATCTTCTACATTCTATGTTTATCTGACACTTGGCAACTATATATGACTATATTTGACATATTTTAAGTACATTTCCTAATATTTTTAAAATCTTTTTGATCATACTTTTAGGTTATATTGGACTTAAGTCAAGCCCGTTTAACTCTCAATATAAATACAAAATATTCTGTACTAAAATTCTTGAGTTTCGAATGTCCACCCATAAACATTCTAAAAAGAAATCAAAAGTACTTCAAACAAGTACAAAATGTTCTTCTAAAGATATTCCCAATTTGTTCTAACAAAAGATCACTGTAGGTTATCAGATGGGTGCCGCATTTGGCAAAAACAAAGACTGTTGAACTGTTGTGTTGGAAAAAATAGCAAAAGTAATGGACTAGGCTCAGTTTTAGTTTGCTTATAGATGAGAAACAAACTTTATTAAACAGTTGAATCAAGAGAAAATAGTGAAATTAATGACTAAGCTCAGTTTTACTTTGCAGATGGGTGCCGCATTTGCTTGTAAACTCTGATTAACAGTTGAGTTGAGAGAATATGGGATAAGTAAAAGACTAGGCTTAGTTTTAGCCATCCGATAGTTGCCGCATTTGCTTGCAGATGAGAAACAAACACTGTTAAACAGTTGAGCTGAGAGAATATGAGACACGATATGACTAGGCTTAGTTTTAGCCTTCAGATGGGTGCCGCACTGGCTTACTGTTTATGTAATAAGCAATTGTGTTAGGAAAACAAAATGAATTTTAAAGCCTGAGCTCGCTGTTAGTCAAATTCATTAATTTGGGGTATAAAAGATCATTTCAAGCTATCAAATGGATGCCGCAGTTGCTCACAGTGGCCAAATAAAGACAGTTTAACAGTTGTTTTGGGAGATAATTATAAAAGTAAAGACTAGGTTCAGTTTTAGCTATCAAAAGGAGTCCGAATTAGCTCACAGTTGTCAGATGGGTGCCTTGTTTTCTTCTAAATTGCATATCAAAGACAGACTATACTGACAATGGTTATGACTAGGCTTAAAGCTAGTTTTTAGATGCAGTTGAGTTAAGAAATCGAAGGAATGCCAATGACTGAGTTGGGTAATAAAAGCTCATTGTAAGCTATTAGATGGGTGCCGCATTTGCACACAGTTCTTAAATAAATACTGCTAAACAGTAATTTTAGCAGATCATCCAAAAATTAATGCCTGGGCTTAATTTGAGCTATCAAAAGTGGTCCGAGTTCGATCACAGATGTCAGATGGGTGCCTTATTTTCTTCAAAATTACATATCCAAAACAGACAACACTGAGAATAGTTTTGATTAGGCTCAAAACTAAGTCAGATGCAACTAAGTTAAGAAATAAAAGCAATGCGAGTGACTAAGGTCACTCAAACAGTAAAGTCGGGGTATAATAGCTCATTGTAAGCTATTAGATGGGTGCCGTATGTGCTTACAGTTGCAAAATAAAGTCAGTTAAACATTTGTATAGGCAAATAATAGGAAAATTAATATCTAGGCTTAGCTATCAGCTATCAGTTGGGTGCCCTTTTTACTCACGGCTGTCAGATGGGTGCCTCGTTTTCTCAATTAAGTTACAAAACATTGAAAATAAATGTATTCTAGCAGTTTTAACTGCTTTTTTCAAGTCACTTCTGTCACTAGCTGTTAGATTGCTGATTTTTGTTCACTGCTTTGAATTCCCACACACACATACATACATGCACACATACACACATACATATCTGGTCACTGGCCGGTCAGCTGCAGTTTTACTTCAATTCAATGCGTTTTCACGCTTTCATACTCAACACAATTGACTCGACGAGGAGTTTGCAATTGAAAAACATGTGGCAAAAAACTAAAAACAACAACAACAAACCAAATGGAATGCATTAAAAAAATGGGTGGTGCCCCAACCCAACAACAACAACAACCACCGACTCTGTTGCGGGGCACGTGGCCCAGCCCAGCGAATGTTTGTTGTTTTTGACAGTTTTGAAAAAATCTGTGAAGCGTCACCAAAGTCTAACATATCACATATGTATACCGGTTTATCCATACGCGGAGAGTGTAAACACGTTTTGGCTTTCTGCCCTTGTCAAGGTCAGGCCGCTGCTATTCAACCGAAATGTCATATGCAATGCATTATTTCAGTTCATTGACTCCCCAATTTCCATGATTAATGACAAAAGCGAAAGAATTTGGCCAAGAATTTGGGGCCCATCTTTCGAAGAAGAGTTTAGATATTTGGAATGGCTTTGGCGTAATTGCTTAGAACCAAAACGCAGCCATGTTTAATGACAGAGCCCCCTAGAGCTACGGCGGAAGACTCTCCTCTAAGTCTCTATGGCATGTGATTATGAGCGGTGGAGAGGCACAGCCAAACGGTTCTACGACCAGTCACAGTCAGTCAGTCAGTCAGTCAGCGAACTCTGCTCGCACACACACACACACACACACACACACGATTCTAATTACTATGTACGGCCTATGTGGCAGAAGCAGCTGGCTCTTTTGTGGACTCCAGACAATGCACAGAAGCAAAGTCAGAGCCAAGAACCCACAATGGGGTACAATGCGGTACCCCCATTGTGTTTGCGAGGCGCACAAAACGTACGACGATGACGACGACGACAACAACAGCGTTGGCCACTTTACGCCTCATTTTGCCCAGCAGAAACAAAAGTTCAAGTACCCTGAAATAGGCACTACAATGGGTGTAAACAGGGAGCACTTGAGGTGAGATCTGTCCAAACTGGGACTTGTGCAACTTTTATCGAGTGATAAAGGCACGGTCGCCACGCGAGCAAGTACAGTTTACACTCAAACTCTGAGAGAGTCAGTTAAAGGAAAGTAACTTTTGATTTTGACCCAACCGAAGGTCTTCATTATATTCCAAGGAAATCCAAGCCAGTGCCATGGTCAGCTAACCCCCTTAGATCGATTTCACATGCCACATTCTATGAAAAATTTCAAATAAAAGATGAGATCTCTCATATTGGATTACACACTGAAACACACACACTCACACAGTTGGTTGCGCCTGAAGAAACTTGGAGATGAGTTGAGTTTAGGAGGTAAATGGCCAGGTGAATGTATGCAAAAAAAACAACAACAAAATACAAACTCGGCATGTCATTGACTGTGGATTGACTCCACTCTTTCTGTTTAAATCCAGATTCATGGTGGTGGGAAAATCCAAAAAAATTGCTGACCTTGAAATGGACCCCGCACAGAAAGTGCTAAATGCTAACTAGAAAAACCTGAAGACTTGTCAGGGCAGAGAAAGTTGACTTTGGAGGAACCAGTTGGCCAGGCCAGGCATCAGGCAGGCAAGAAAAAGTAAAATTATTTTGGGACAGGCCATTGGAAAAGTATGTCACCTGCAGCAAAAGTCCAAAAACAGCTGCGAGTGAGCCCGAAAATTGGCAAGTTTTACTTTCGGTTAACTCCGCCTCCCCCCCCCATCCGCCCCAACCCAAAAAAATTCCAAAACAAAATTTCGCTCTCTCTCTCTGTGTCTGTCTCTCCAAACAAGTTCTCTCATATGGGTGCGTGTTGCATGCCTCCACAAGCAGGAAGCACTTGCAACACGCAAAGCTCTGCTTTTGGCCAGTTGCCCGCTTGGCTAATGGAATTCGAATTCGCCAATCTCCCAAGCTTCAACTTATATAAATTATTAGACTAGCTCCTCCAATTGGAGAGCCATGTCACGTACACGTACAAGTACATAGATCAGTGTCTCAGGGCGGGCGGAGTGGTAGGGGGAATCGATTATACAATGGACGCCTCGCTGCAATTTTAGGCACGTCTTCATGGCAAATTGCCCAAGATATTAGTTAAAATCATAAATTACGTTCGATTTAACATATATGGTCAACTGTGAGCAGATGCAGCACCAATATTTCTCCACTTTTGCATTTTTTGAGCAAAATGAGGCACCCATCTGATAGCTTAAAGTGTTAATATATTGCCCGACTTTACTGTTTTGACTACTAATAAGCTTAGTCATTAACATTGTATATTATATCTGGACTTAATTACTTTTAATCTCAACAGTAAGCAAAAAGGGCACCCATTTGAGAGCTTAAGTTGAGCCTAGGCACTACCATTCTCAGTGTTTTCTTACCTAAGTGTCTATGAATGGGAAAATGAGTGACGCTTCTGACTACTGTGGTCCAATGTGGCACCCATCTGACCACTGTGAGCAAATGCGGCACCCATATTAAATCTTAAATTGAGCGTAGACATAAACATTCTTAGTATTTCACAGCTTAACTATTCAACTGCCTTTGATTTATAACTCTAAAAATATAAGACACCCATCTGAGCCCAGTTAGCAAATGCGGCACCCATCTGGCAGTGAATATTTGTAGACTAGTCACTACCATTCTTAGTATTTACTTACTAAACAGTGCCACTACTTTTGTTTTGTTTTTTTGAGAAACTAAGGCACCCATCTGGCTACTGTGAGCAAATAAGGCACCCTTCTAAAAGCTTACAGCTAGTTTTTACATTCCAGCACAGCTACTCTAGCTAACAGTGAGCTCTGTCATGTATGTTCTAATTATTTCCCAAGTTAATTTCTCAAAATTTCAACTGTAAGCATAAGCGGCACCCATCTTGAATCTTACATTTAGCCTAGACATCAACTTACTTAGTACTTTCCAGCTAAACTTATCAACTGCCTTTGTTTTACAACTCTGAATAAGATGAGGCACCCATCTGTGTACTGTGAGTAAATGCGGCACCCATCTGTCAGTTGATAAACATAGCCTGGTCATTACTATTCTAAGTATTTTCTAAGTACTCTTCTGTTCTTTTGTATTTTTTGAGAATATAAGGCACCCATTTGAATACTCTCAGCTTTTGCGGCACCCATCTGATAGCTTTTTATTTCCAAGCAAGCGTAAAGCCTGCTCAAAAGTTTAGTTTACCGCAAATGATGTGGAAATGCGGCACCCATCTGGCTGAGTTTCTCTACAATACGCACAGCCTATGTAATAAACAGCTTTTCAAGGTGGAAATCAATCATCAAACACTGCTCAAAGTAAGGCATAAGTGAACATTGTCCTTAATTAATGGTATAAAAACTCGAAAAGTGAATCAATCAATGAGGTTTTTCTTCAAAGCTTTGGGCTTCAGATAAAAATGTTTGTCCGAGCAGTTTTAATCGTCGAACTTATACAATTTGAAGGCTTCCTGGGGCAAGCTATCGGATATTGCTAGAAAATCTAGATCGAATATTTCAGATCTGCTTAAAAGCTTATAGTATACCACATGACTGAGTTTCAGAAAGATACGCAAAGCGAAGTTACGGTTCGAGTTCATAAGTTTAGGATCATGAGAGAGAGGAACTGAGATCTGTAAGCCGAAATACTAAAAGACAAGCCACTTAATCTAATTAGAATGTAAATACCAACGATTCTGTTTCCAACCAAAGATGCTTGTCCAGCCCACTCCCTTCAGGTTCAACCAACTATTAACAAATATTTAGACTCACCACACAGATTTGTTGCTGTTGTTGTTGTTGCTTTCGGCCCCGGTTTTAAGTGTTATTAAACTATTTAAAGTGCAAACTGCTATTTTCTGAAGCATATCGTGTGGTCTTCAATGTCTGTTGAGGGATTTGCTCTGCCAGCCGTGGAGCGCTTTCATAGGGCGGCCGCTTGCATCATTTATTTTGCCTTTGTTTAGGTTTTGCCATTTGATTTGTGTTATTACTTAATTGCTTTGAACCTGAAAAATGAAAAAGAAACAAACACCTTTTTATGCAAAATGAAAATTTACATAAATTGTGTGTAAATTCTGCTGTGTTTCGTAGAAATAGCCAAGCACGCGCTTCAGTGTCACCCCAAAAAGCGCTGACATTGAAATGTGGCCAATGAAAGCAAATGAAGAAAGAAGAGCATTCGCAGCTGAAATGTGAGCGACATTTGCATTGGGGCCAAATGGGTCAGCGTGAGGTCCAAAAAGATGTTGATGTTGGGCAAGGGCCGCATTATACGAGAGACGTGAGTTAAATGTGTCCCCAAAAAAATACAAAAAAAAATACAAAAAACTAACATTGTATAATCTGAAAGCTATCAGCTGATACGTGACTTGACTGGGATATCAGCAGTTGGACAGTTGCTTAGAGTAATCGTTCTGTATATTGAATTTAAATTCAACAGCAATTGGAATATATAGAATTTGTGTGTGTACCTATGTATACTTGATCAGGACCGTCACAATTGTGCTTCTGTTTGTATGTCTGAATCGTTTCAATCGTATGACTACAGCTATTATCTAGCGGAGAAGAATAAGCTCTGCTCTGTCTCGGCAGTTTGAAATATTTGGCTGCTTTCGTATAGATAACACAATGTAGTCCAAATACTTTATTCTTCCAGAGATTTTGAAAAGAATTTGAAATGAGGCAGCAAAAGTTATGCTGTGGAATTGAGATTCAAAAAGGATTTACCCTTTATTAATAATCACAGACATCAAAGTGGATCCTAAGACACTTGATAGCCAATTTCAATTAAGAAATTGATCTAAGGTATAACTAAAACTGTGTCAATAATCCTTTAAGTTCTTAATTAAGGTTCCTACCAAAACCTTGGATAAGCAGGGTAAGACGAGTTCCTAAAATATTCCTAGATCAGTCTCAGTTTCTAATTGAAGATGCTTTGAAGCAGTCTCTAAACTAACAAAACAAGGAATTACCCAATAACTTCAAAAATTTTTTATCTGGGTTGATCAAAATTTAAGCTATCACAGATTAATTTAGGTAAGGTAAGGTCAAGGTTATGTAAGGTTTAGGGTTAGGTCTAAGGTTAGTTATAGGGTTAAGTTCAAGGTTCGGTCTGGTGTTAGGTCTTTGGTTAAGACTAGGTTTTCGTCTAAGGTAAGGTCTTGTGTGAGACCTAGGGTAAGGTCTAGGGTTAAGTCTTGGGCTAGGTCTAGGGTTACATCTAGGACTAGGTCTAGGAACTGGTATTTGGCTTGGTTTAGGGCTAGGTCCAGGGTTAGGTTTATAGCTAGGTCTAGGGTTAGGTTTAAGGGTTAGTTCTAGGTCTAGATCTTGGGTTAAGTTTAGGTTTTGATCTATGGTTGGGTCTAGGGTTAGGTTTAGGGTTAGCTCTAGTGTTAGGTCTATGGTTGATACCAGGGTTACGTCTAAGAAAAGGTCTTGTGCTAGATCTAGGGTAAGGCCTAAGCCTTAGTCTAGGGTTAGGTCTTGGGTTAGGTCTAGTGTTAGATCTAGGAATAGGTCTAGTGATAGGTCATAGGCTTGGTCTAGGGCTAGGTCTAGAGCTGAGTACAGGACTAGGTCTAGGGTTAGCTCCAGGGTTAGGCCTAGGGTAAGCGTGATCGGGGGTTACATTGGGTTGCAGTGGGATACGTTGGCTTACGTTGCGTTGCTTTGGATATGGTTGGGTTACGTAGGGTTATGTTGGGTAACATGAGGTTGAACTAGGATACCTTAGATGGAAATGGGTTGGAGCTAGCTCAATAAAGCCGACAAATCTTATCACTTTAGTTACCTAACACCACTCGAAAACACACACAATTAGCCGATCTCACTTGCACTAACTAATTGTCAGCCTAACCGACCGCCTAGTTGCCCATTCAGTTGTCCATATTCATTGATAAAACACTTGCGACCGACCCCACCCCACCCACACAGCCGCCAGTCGACAGCAAAACTCAAACCGAACCATAACTGGGTGGCTGAAGCCAAGGTGAGCCACATTTGCCACTCGCCGCCAAGTTAATGGTTTAATTTTTGGTTTCTGTGGTTCACTGCACCCCACCCAGTCGGGCCCAGGAATGGAATAGCAACAACAGCAACAACGGCAACCACAAAAATGGCCACCACATGGAAGTTAGCCGCATTTTTTGAAGCTGGCGGCTGGAATTTGACAGACCAAACAAGAGCGAGAGATGCAGATGCAGATACGAATGGGCGGCAATTGTTCAGCCAGGCAACCGGTTAGCTAAATGCAATTCGTAATTAAAAAGCGCAATCGAAATCTAAGGTGAGGCAAGCTCATCTGTGGACGGGTGCCAGTGAGCGAGTGGGATGGCTTGTTGTGTTGTGCGGCACTTGACGACAATTTCCTGTCATTAGTTTGACTGCCAGAGAGATGTCAAGGTTGCTGGCAAGCCCAGCAGCCGCCACCAGCCACCAGCTACGGCTTTCCTCTGCAATTAAGGCTACGCGTTAAACGTCTTTCAAATGAAATGCAAGCCAGTTAGTTACCCGTCTTAGCCAAGCCAACTAAGAAAAAGTTGCAGCTGCAATTGCATTGCATTTCGCTTCACTTTCTTTGGCTTCTCTGGGAAAAACAACAACAGCGGCGGCGCAAAAAATGCAGTGGTTGCAGTTGCAATGTCTAACGAATTTATGAGCAGCAGCAGCAGTTGCTGTTCGTTGTTGCAACACCCGACACAAGCCCCACCAAAACAACCAAAATAAAAATAAAAAAAACCCGATCTTTGCCAGGCTGTGACAGGTTGCCCAGTTGCCGTTTCCCCCGGTTTTTTTTTTTTTTGGCAGCACCTCGCAGCTGGTCGCAGATACCAAGAGATTGGAGTGGCGTGAGAGAGAGACACTTGACTTAGTTGCGTGACTCAATTGATATTGAGCGGAGGAAGGGGAGGAGGGCTGTGAGGCTGCATATGCATATTTAGATTGAGAGAAGAGCTGGCATCAGCCCCAAAGGCAGCTTATCTAATCTAATCTAATCAAATTAGGCATGATTTTCTTCTCGCAAATCAAATTTACTCAATTAAAAGCATTAGTCTTAATACATAGATACAGTTGGAAATGCTTTTGAATGGCTAGAAATGACATTGGTCCTTCGAGCCGGATCTTGAAAGGGCACTTCTCCAGCTAGAAATGATTTAGAATTGTTAGCAATTACGTATATTCTAAGCCGAAGTGTATCAACTGGGTAAGTCTAGTTGAAAATGGTTTACCAGGCTTGGAATTCAACCTGGTCCTTCGAGTCGGATCTTGAAACGATATTTTTAAGACATTTCTGCAGCTAGAAATGACTAAAAATTGTTAGAAATTATGTACTTTCTTGCCCGAAATCTACCAACTGTGATACTATAACTAGAAATGTTTTAAAATGGCTAGAAATGATATTCGCCCTTCGAGGCGGATCATGAAATGTAATTTTGAACAGAAATCTTCAGTTTTAAATGGTTTAATATTGTTAGAAATGACGTTACTTGTTACCACATTGGTTAGAGTAGTTAGAAATGTTTTAAAATGGCTAGAAAAGACATTGGTCCTTCGAGCCGGATCTCAAAACCCTATTTTTAAGACAAATCTTTAGTTAGAAATGATTAAAACTTGTTAAAAATTGCTTTTCTTCTCAGCCGAAATATACCAAATGGGTAAGTCTAGCTAGAAATGTTTTAAAATGATCAGAAATTACAGTGGTCCTTCGAGCCGGATCACGAAAGGTGCCTTTTCAATTGAAATGTACTACCCGGGTGCATAATTTTGGCACATTTTCTTTGGTTTATAGCAGAGAACGCATTACTTTGGTATTTTAGTTAGTAAAATATAAGAAAATGATCAAATTTTAGTTAGAAATAGATGAAGTGCTTAGAAATGACATTACTTTAGTATTTTAGTTAGTAAAATATAAGAAAATGATCAAATTTTAGTTAGAAATAGTTGAAGTGCTTAGAAATGACTTGGGCCCTTCGAGCCGGATCTCAAAACACCCAACATATCAGTGCACTATCCTTTAAAAATCATTTACAACGCAACTTAATGTTTTGAGTAATCAAAATGTGTAAACCGCCCGCCCCCCATAACTTTGCCTGATATTCATCACTAATCTAGTATCTAAATCACTTAAGGCTTGTACCAACTCACCGGTTTGCCTTGTTTGTCGCTTATCAACACCAAAACCACTCGATAATGTACACAAAATTCCATAAATACTGATACCATTTTTGGGGGCCATGTCCGAGGCACGTTTTGACATGTGAGATAACCTCAACCTTAACATAGAAGACGGCGCATCGGTTGGGTGGTGGTGGTGGTGGTGGGTGGTGCAAAAGTGAAACATCATTTCGAAAGAGAAGACCTGCTTCTTTTTTGTTTGGTTTTTGGTTTTTTTGTTGTACTTGTACTTGGTGACCCCGTTTACGGGAATTCTTTTTTAGTTTTTTTTATGCGCAACTCGAAAAAAAGTGGCACAAACTCATTCCAAAAGAAGAAAAAAGACAACAAAAAACAAGTTTCTTGACGGCAAATTCGACAATAAAACCATATGATCAGCGTAATGATAGTTATGATCATTGGCTTGGCTGTTGTTCTTTGCCGCTCAACAACAGCAAAAAAGAGAAGAAAAAAGAAAGAAAGATTTCTACAATTCACGCTCCATCCCAGCCTCCAGCTTGCAAATCTGTGTATTTGCGGCACGCCTGGAAATGCAGCCAAGGCTAGGCTAGTGCTCCACATACCACAATACAACCAGCACCGTTAGCTGGGCCCTTTTCTTGTTTCTTTTGCATGTCTTTTACTTTAATTAGACTTCAATCAATGCCAACGGCCCTTGTAAGCCGCCGCAGAGTGTGGCTTAAGCCAGGGGCAATCATTAGACAAAACAGAAAGAACAAAAAAAAAGCAAAGAATTAGGTCAACTGCAGGCATCCCAGATGATGACAGACGACACTAGTTGCATGCGTGCACAATACAGTTTCAAGTGATTCAATTACGAGCACACTGAAGTGGGCCAATGAACCCTATCAAAGTAGCATTGGTTATTCCCTTGGACTTTCCACTTGAAATCGCACAAATCAAAGTGAAGCATTCGAAATTAAGTAAACTAGGATACGGGCCTTGTGACTTGCCTTTTGGAATTGTTTCCAAGACTTTATACTCTACCTTTTTAGGTAATAAACAATCAAACCCAGAAATTGAGGCGTCTAATTTTGTCTTAAAAAGCCATTTCGAAATGGTTTTCGAATAGTGATGCCTTAGGAGTTGCCGAGTAGGTTCTAAAGTGGTTCCAATAGTAGGTCTTAAAGTGATTTCAAAAGGGTTTCTCAATTGTAGTTCTTGAAGATGTTCTGCGTCTTTAAAAAAAAGGTTCCTTAAGAGGTTCTATAGAGTGTTCAGTGGGATTTTAAGAGTGGTTCTTAAAAGTAGTTCCTCTGGGTGTTCTCTTGATCGTACTACGCATTGTATGTCAGTGTATTGATGAAAAAAAGTCCAGTCCAGTTCTTTTAATTGCTCTTTTTTGTTCAGTTGCTCTCTAAATTGCACCAAGTTTATTTGGTTAGCACTTTTCCAAGTTCTTGAGGAGTTCCTAGAACTGGAAAAATAAGAAAAACTGAACTGGTGATTCAAAAAATAAGTAACTGAACAAAGTTACTCATTTTGCTCACTCAGTAAAATGTAAACAATTAACAATATTTCATTAAAAGAGCAATTTAAGACCACACTGGACCCTTAAAAAAATAAGTAAAGTGAACAACTGAGCAAAGTTACTCACTTAATGAAAAGTGTGAAACTGTTTGTGTATAGAAAAATGAGCAGTTTTTACCTACACTAGACCCTATTTTTAAGTTTAACATAAAAAAGTGCCATAAAATGAGAAAAAGTGAGCCACTGAACAAGTGAGCAACTGACTTTCTTTCAAGAAATGAGCAGTTTGAGCAGTTTGTGATGTTTCACTTTACAAAAAACTGTTCAAGTGATTCCAAAAATAAGTAAAGTGAGTAAGTTACTCACTTTGTTCACTTACTTCAAATTAACCAACTGATTTAGCCTACACTAGACCCAAAAAAACGGAACTAATGAACCATAAAATGATTAAAACGAACAACTGAACAAAGTGACTGACTGACTTAAAAAAAAATGGCACAAGAAAGAAGAAACGTAACTGAATCTTACTGATTCATCAATTCCACAGGAAATACCCAACTGTTTAAGTATTGATTGAGGTTCTAAGGTTCCAACAGTCGCTGAATTAAGAAAGATAGCAAAATGCCATAAAACTTAGCTCGATGATGTATTTACCTCGAAATGCCATAAACTTAAAGGGTAATTAAATCTCTGCCCATACAGGTTGTGGGAATACACTGAAAGAAAAAACGGAATTTCAATTAAAAACTACATATGAATAAGAATGAAAGTTTAAGAGATTTTAATGTATTTTTCTCCGCTTCTTTTCCTTGCATAAGAACTATGTGAAATGACAAAGTTAGTAGACCTTTTCTTCGAGTGTTTATGTGTGAGTGGTGTTAAGGGGACATCACGTTTCTTTGCCCTTTCCCCCTACCCTTGTGCTCACCTAAACACGTTCTTCCATTCATTTGCGTCTTTCGTGTAATTAAGTAGGCAAAAAGAGGCACACCCTCCTCTCTGGCATAGGCTTGGTGGGGGAGGGGTGCCCCTGCTTAAGTTTTTTGGTGCGTGGCTGTCATTAATGAAGATGATGATGATGTCATGGCTTTAGACTAGGTGAGGCTTCCTTCTTAAGCGCCAATCAAATCGATAGACCAAAAATGGTCACGCATGAGCCGACACTCCTGGCAGAAGCTCCCACTCAGCTCTTTAACCCAAGCGAAGGTCGTCGTTGCCAATCAGAATAAAACAAAGCTTGCGCAATTTTGTTAGCGGCAGCTGTCGCAGTCGCAGCAGTCGCAATCGTTGTCGCCGTCGTCGTCGGCGTCTTCATCGTCATCTGACTTATGCAACGCACTTGGCTTGAAGTCTTAGTTCAGTTTGCCCAACTGGTGCGACAAGTGAAGATACCGTCAGAGTCAGAGAGATACGCGACGATCTGGTACGTACATAAGAAGCGCTGCAATTTTTCCTTTCACCATCAAGAGGCGGCGGCGCCAACTGCTCTCCACAGCTGATAAGATAAACCACGCACACACACACACACACAGGGAGAAAGAGAGAGAAAAGCTTACAGCAGGCTATTATTAGAGAGAGAGTTACCGTTGCTTTATGATTGCCTAGCTATTATTATTGTGTTCTGTTGTGCATATTTTGCGCGTGTTTTTAGTTTTGTTAACGTCGTCGTTGCCAGCGCCTCGCCTCGCCTCGGCTTACCCCCCCTGCCAACCCCACCAAAATCTAATTGAAGTAAAAGAATTACCGCTAGCCCGCAGTTAGTACGCAGTTCCAAGCTAGCCTAAGTGTGTGTGTGTGTGTGTTTGTGTGTGTGTATGCAATTTGTTCAACAACAAAACGCAGAGAAATGCATACTAACAATTAACCATAACAACACCAATTGTTTAAAGTGGCTCGCGAAATGCCAATAAAATCTGAAAAGCAGCAAATGAAAACATTAAGCCAAGTGAGGCGTCACGTAGACACCCTCTTTAACAGTTGTTGACATTTTGGTTAATTTTGTGCTACTTTTTTTTTGGAATTTTTTTGATATTTTTGTTTTTGTTGATAACTTAAGAACCATAAATATAAGTGATGCTTAAAATTATACACCTACCTACATTCAAGTGTATGTAGAAGTGTGGCAGTGTGTGTGTGTGTGTGTGAGTGTACGTGCTCTGGGAGTAAGTAAAACGAAGCAATCTTTCTTATTTTTAAGTTTAAACAACAACAAAAAACTCTTACAATTTGCCCAAAATTCTTTTTGCTCTTTCAAATCAGCTGAAACAAGAATCTTTGCTGTAAAATAAAACGGGCCGTTATATAATTTCAATTGGCTTGTAAAAATTTACGGTTACTTTTTGGAAGTTTTTGGAGTTTTAAGGGCTGGAAAAATTGTTTTGCCCGCCCTTCGCCCTTGCGGTACATTGTTTCGTTTTCATTAAGGGTTGCCAGACTTTTAAAATATTTATATGTTTATCGGTAATTCAATCGATATTGGACGAAAAACTTATTTCGATATTCATATTTGGTTGTATATTGATAATATCGATGTAATCTTTTTTTTCGCGACCGTTTTTAGACCTCCCTAGTGTTCGTTTTAATATGAAAAGAAATCAATTTGTAATCGAAATGTTATCGATTATCCAAGTGTCAGCTATAGAAACAGCTGGTCATGTCAAAGGGCGTTATGGAACCCTATCTAAACCCTTATTAAAGGTCAATGCCACAGTTTCTGTGCTGTTTTTTATAGAATGGGGTGGAAGTACGTTGATCTTTAATCTAAGACCAAAACCATCCAATCAGCAGTAATGATCACCCTGAACTTAACTAAGTAGTTCCTTTTAAAGAAAAATACCTGTAAATAAAGATGGATCACAATATCAGCAATTGAAGGATAGTCAAAAAGCAAGAGTAAGTCATTGGAAAGACTCTTAAAACTGTCCCGAGGGGGCAAGATCTGTTTGAGAAACCATTAGTGACCATGTAAACATGTTTAAAAAACGGTCTAATACTACTTTTCTATGCTATCTGGTGCCGATCAACTAAAACTAAAATGTAAGCTCCAACTGTAAAAAGTGTATACACACAGTTCTATGTGTTTCGTTCCGGTTGCCACATTCATTCAAATTGAACCTAGATAACATTTACTAAACGATCGATCAATATACACAATACATTTTTGCCCATTTCAAGGGTATGTAAACATCAGGGAAAACTGTCAGACGGAAAACAATTCACTCGAAACATTGAAACCAATTACCGACTATCATTTCTTTTTTTTTTTCATTTTCATTTTTGGTTGTCAACTTGTGGCTTTTATAGACACTAACTTAAACTGGAAATAAACATGAGTAAGAGACCAACAAAATTCCTTAGCTATCATGCGGCGAGGCGACGACACTTAACAATTCCACCCCGAAATCAACACGTTCCATAAACATGCTCTTTGTTTTGTTAGTACGAGTGTTATTACTATTATTATGATGACGATAATTGTTTGCCCCCTTTCCACCTGTTGAACCCCTTGAACTTTATAATGGCTCATTCATAGAAATTTGTACTTTATCAGGGCGTATATAGAGGTTGTGTGTTTATTTATATATATATATTCTAGTTTGAATTGGCATTGTAAATACCTCCATTTGTGATGCAGGCAAAACTTGAAATTGTCGCAAATTGAAATGTTTCTCCAGCGATTAGTCGTAAATAGCTAAGGCAACAGGCAGCCAGAAATACTAGATGTTTTTTTATGGTATTTGAGGCAATTAAAAAGTTGTCAGAGAAATGATTTATGACATTAGAAAAGACTACTTATTAGGGGGTCAAATGATAGCAATCAAAACAATAATGGGAGATAAATGATTTAAATATATGAGGGTAGTGGCTAAGGTAACCAAAACAATGGTTGAGATGGGTGAGGAGTGGGTTTGGTCTTAAAATTTAGCATTTAGTAAACGTTTTCTGGAAGATTGTACTTGAAAAGGATTCTTAAATAGTTTACTTCTCACTTCATTCCCTTTATTTGACTTCATACACTCTATGGAACTTGGGTTACCACCAGTGGTGGGTCCTTTCGCTAGCTAGCCCCCATTTTTAGAACTATTTTCACGTTTTAGTTTGATTAGCAATTAGTCTAGCCACCAGTGGTGTGCCTTTTCGCCTTTCGATCTTCGAATTCCAATGGAACGTCTTAGTTTGACTAGAGATTTTGTGTAACCACCTGTTTTGGGTCCTTTCGCTAGTCAGGTCTGCCCTGAATTCTTGGTTTTTGAAATACAAAGAAGCTAAGACATATGCGTTTTGACTAACGCTTTGTCTAACCACCTGTGGTGGGTTCTTTCGTTAGCTAGGGCTTTCAATAGTTCTTGGTCAAGCATAGCTTTAACTGTTTTTATCTGTGTAAACACCAGTAGCAGGTTCTTTCTCTCTTCAAACTAAAGAAAAATGAAGCGAAAACGTATTAGTTCGACTAACGATTTGTCTTACCACCTGTGGTGGGTACTGTCGCTAGCTAAGGCTTCCAAAACTTCTTGATCTTTGACAACGAATTCAATGATCAACCCCATATGTAGAATTAATAACGTAGAAGCTTTCCTAACAACTAACAAACCATTTGTCTAGCCACCGGTGAGTGGGCCCTTTCGCTAATAGTTCGAAGTATTTGAAATTCCACTTCATTTTCAGAATGGGAAAGGTTTCAGTTTGACTAGCGATAGCTTCTTTCGATAGCTAGGCCTTGCAAAAGTTCTTGAAACCACAAATTAGTTTGACTAGTGATTTGTCTAGCCACCAGTGATGGGTGTTTCGCTAGTTAAGGCTAATTTTTTAACCATTCAATCAGTAATTAACGACATTATATTAAAGGTGTTTGATATCAATCAAGTTTAACTAGCGTTTTGACTAACCACCAGTGGTGGGTCCTCTCGCTAGTTAAGGTTAACACTCTAAGTGATTTTCCTAGCCATTCAACTTCAAAAATCAACTGTTTATTCGCTGCGAATGACAACAAAGTCTGCACAAAAAGCGTTGATTGTTCCCCGGATTCCCGTTAACAACAAAATTGGCAACTTTCGACAGTTATGTGCCCAAATAATTATGTATACCATCCCATTTTGAGTTCGTCAAGTGCCGCTGTCGGCGCTAATACGGCAAATCAATAGAAGTACCAAAGAAAGCACAAACAAATCGATGATTAATTGTCTTGGGTATTTCTGTTTCCCAAACTCCATCATGGCTATATTTACAATATTTTTTTTAATCAATTTAACATTATTGTGCAATGCACGACGCGGCGACATTGACAATTCCCCCGCCTGAGGTTAAGCGATGTTGCTGATGATATCATGGATATCTGGATGCGACGTGCGGGAATTTTTTTATTGGGTGCTCATCAGTTCGTATTGTTGGTTATTTTATCACCGCGAGGCCGAGTCATCTAACTAGTCAGCCAACTATGCAAATTCTATTCGAAAACAAAGTTTCTAAACAATAAATTGATAAACGGCCCCGCACACTTGTGGAAAACTTTACACAAACAGCAGAAGAGGCGCTCGGTCGGTGAGTTATCAACTGAAACTAAGTAAAAAAGGCATGACTAATTGTGCAGGGCGGTGTTCACTATCTAAAATACTTTACAATTTCTGCAGTTGAGAAAAGAATTTGCGTGGCAACTTTAAGGGCAGTTGGTTGGCAAGAAGATGGCTCTCAATTGGCACTGTTTGGTATTACCCTGAGAAGGCCACCCACACCCACACACCCATCCACTCACACACTTGAAAACTATGTCATTAGACAATCGCCAACGGAACCCCACCTCCGCCACCATCGCCTCCATTTGCATTGTGTGCAAATTAGAAGCACGCGACAAAAAACGCGCCCAAGTCGCGCGCGGTTGAGCGCTCGCGTCATTGCCAGCGATTTTGATTTTAATTTTTACTTGAGCTTATCGCCTCAAGGGGGCAGCTTATCTGCTGCTGTGTGTGCGTGTGTGTGTGTGTGTTTGCTTTTGTGTGTTAGCCGACAATCGGCAGTAAGCCAGGCGCAAATAGCCACAAATTTAACAGCCTAATTGATAAGCAAACAAATTTCCATGAGTGAAAAACTCAATGCCCTTGCTCTAAAAATAAGTTATCAAACGACTTTTATTCAACGTTTTCAAAAAGGAGATTCCATTTTGTTAGTTTCTGCTCACTGAGTAGGAATTAATGGAACTTGGAACCATTAGAGCCATGAATCTTAGAACTATAAGTCTTGGAACCAAGCATCTTTCAACTATGAAACTTGGAACTAAGAAACTTGAAACTATTCAACAGGCAACTAAGAACCATCAACCATTAAGCCAGAGAAGTTTTGTAAATGAAATTTTAACCATAAAACTTAGAACTGTAAACCGTAGAGCTATAATCCTTAGAACTGTTCTACTTGGAACTAAGAATCATAGAACTTAAAAAACCCTAAACTATTCAACTTAAAACTTTACAAGTTGGGTAAAGGAAATCAGAACTATGAACTACCTTAGGTTAGAACTTTAGAACTTATAATTGAGGATATTTGAACTATAAACCTTACAAATACTAATCTTAAAACTATGAACTTTGAAACTAGGCAAATTAAAACTATAAAACTAAGAACCATCAAATTTGGAACTTCTGAACTTAGAAACATATACTTTGGAGTTATGGAACTTCGATTTGAGGAAACTTTGACCATGGAACTATAAAAAGATTGGAACTTAGTAACTTGAAACCAAACAACGAAGAACTATTGAAACTTAGAAGGGTTTCACAAGGTAAAGCAAACTTCGTGAAGCTTTTCAAAAAGCTCTTACTTGTGGTAAAGCTTTTTCGAAAAACTTTATGAAGTTTGCTTCACCTTGTAAATCCCGTCTCAGTACTTCAAACTATGAACCTGAACACTATACAACTTTAATTTGAATTATGAAACTATAGAACTTGAACCCAGAAGGATAAAACTGTATTCTAAGGAGCTTAGAACTATGAACATAAGAACATTGGAATTTAGAACTAAGGAACTTGCAATATTTAAACTTAGAACTATAAAACAGGCAATTAAGAACTTAGCACAATGAACCTGAATATCTTGGACCTGAGAACTATGTGTCTCGGAACGAATGAACTAAAATAATGGACTTGTAATGCCTTTTCTTGTCTTTTAGGCTTCTAACTTTCTTAAAAGAGAAAGTCAACTTTTATTTTAACACCGAATCCGTAAGGCAAAGCTTTGATAAGCTTTTTCATGGCTAGTTACTTTAAAGCTGGCGCCCATAGCTAGCGAAGGTGACCCTACTTATAATATTTTTAAAGAAACAACTTTTTCTTTAGAGGCGGCAGCAGGTACACACACTACCCGCTACACCACACCTGGCCACTAACTAAGGAACTATGAAAATTAAAACCAAGACGGTTACTCTTTGAAATTCTAAAGAAGGTACAGTTCAGGGCATTTGAAAAGTCTAGGGGACGGTTCTCGAAACGGTTCCTTGTCTTATTGAAAGTAAGCTATTGGTGAGAAGCTTGGTTAAGGAATAAAGGTATAAATAGTTACCCTTGAAAGCTAGTTTGACCTTCTTTTTACATAAATATACTCAATATTCTTCTCGAAGTCTTCATTCATGTTGAATTTGGATATAATTTGGAAATGATAAAGCCGAAATGATATAATGTTAATTTTTGAACCCAAGTTTCCTCCAAGCATAGGGAACAGAAAAGAGAAGAAGCAGGAAGGTAACAATTTAGAAGGTTCGCTTCATGGTTTGGTTAGAGGGAGCTTAAATCCACGAATAAAACGTCTTAGGAACGGTTTGAAGCTTTGCTTATAACTAAGAAGGGGCGTTATGTCAGTTTCAGGTTAGTTAACTGTTCGCCTTATCCATTGTACTTATTCCTCCTTACTTCCTACATGAAGAAGCTTTGCTCCAATAACAAAAGAATATTATGAGCCCCCGACAAACACTCCGACACAAGTGTCCCTTAAAGACCATAGCCCGAACAGTTTCCCATAGAGTATCGTGTATGCCATTTAGCAATAAGCCCACGATAAGACCTTAAGGAATGTGTATATGCCACTACCATGATCACTAACACCAACCCAAGCCCACCTTCGCCCCTCCACTACCACCACCACCACCACCACCGCCAACGCAGGTATCCTTATCAGTTCACCGATAAGGCGTAGCAATTTGAAAGCGTCTTGGTCTTTTTTGTAATCAGCATTTTTGTTTTTCTTTTTTTCATTTTGCAGATTTTACCCAAAGCGCACGCCATATTGTGTAGTTCCCAAGTATGCGCCAAAGAACTATTACGAAATCGACAAGCCATTGAGACCAGCCTGCAAAACAGAGAGCCTACCGCCCAAAGGAAGTTCCATTGACACGAGAGTCTCAAAACAGCATGAGCAACATGAAGGGCGGCTTTTCCACACTAAATCGCTGGTTTGGCCGCAAGAAGGGTAAGTTCACAAGTCCCACCACTAAAGCGATCCGCCTTATATAGACTCTCTCTGTTTGCAGACAAATCCGGCATGTCGCAGGCCTCCTCCATGGGCAAACTATCCAAATCCACAACACAGCTGCATCATTTGTCCACAGCCACGGATATTAATTCAATTAACGAGGCTAGTCAATTGGAATACAATCGAATTACACCCATACCGGCGGCCACCAGCAATGCACCGTTTGAGCAAACCTTTAGGATAACGGTGCTATTGCCCAAGGATCAGCTGTTTGTGGCACGACTGGGTGCACGAGTGCCCCTGAGCAAGCTATTGGCACTGGTGTGCGACAATAAGCAACTGGATGCGGATAAATATGAGTTTCGAAGTCCAGGTGAGAGTGCTGATCGATGGAAGAAGGTCTCCCCGTCCAACTGTTGAGCACGGCCAAAGTCTAACCCCAACTTCCCCCCTCTCTCTCTCTCTCTCTCCGGCTCTCTTTTCAGTGGATGCTAGTCAAGTATACAGCTGCGAGTCCACCATTGGTGCGGTGGGTCTCTCAGAGATTCGCCTGTGCCACAAATCCGAGTCATATGATAACTTCAATGCCGACTCCATGCCAAAATTCCATCGCACCGGAGCCGCACGCGACTCGCTAAGCAGTAGCTCGGACTTCAGTAGTAGCCGCACCTCCAAGGTCACCGCCAAGACGCCTAGTCCATACAGTTCGAGCAATTCACTTAACTCCATGGACTCCACGGGCATGAACTATACCCGTACACCGGTGGTGGTACCCAGCAAGGTGGCCATGGCACCGCCGCCACGCAAGAAGCGAGCCGCACCACGGCCACCCAGTCAGCTAATGATACCAGAGCAATCGGTGTTGGAGCCGGAGGAGTCCACACCCACACCTGAGCCGGCGTATGCGGTCGTGGTGAAGCGACCACAGCTTTGCATGTCCACACCCAATTTGGCCATGCAGCTGGACTGCAATGGCAACAGCACGGAGGCTGCGGATGGCCATTATGCCACGCTAGACTTGAAGTCGGGACCAGAACCCACGCCCCGGAAACGCTTAGTCCAGCTCAAGAAAAAGACACCGGCACCAGCACCACCGCCCGAGGTGGAAACACCGCAACCGGCTCCCAGAATCAATACACCATTGCCCACGCCAGAAACCCCCCTAACACCGCCTCCCCTGCCCCTAAGCTCGGCGCCCAGCAATGTGTCCAAGGTCTTACTTAACCGCACACCCACTCCGGAGCCGCGTTCGTTGAGCAGCACCGCCGAAGAGGATGACAATGATGCCGCCTCCAAGCAAGCCGACTCGGGTATAGGTGAACCCGCTCCCTCACCCTCACCCGAACCGGAAAGTGAACCCAAATCCCAGCTAGAGTCCAGCTCTTCGGATGACGATGAGGCGGCCATCAAGGTGTACAACTTTAAGCTGTGCCAGACCTCGGTCAAGGGTGAGCCAGTGCCCACCACTTTGGCCGAGCTGGCAGTGCTTACAGCAGCTGCCGCTGCTGAGGAAGAGGAACTGGAGCAGGCACAGCAGTTGGCACCCGTAAATGAACAGACCTCACTTTCGTCCTGGAACTATACGGTGCCCATTTCACCGCCACCCAACTTTTCTGATAACCAAAAGAGCGGCTCCGTCAGTCCCGGCTCACCGCTGGACGATATTGTGGATGAGCTGTCCCACATTATACAGCAACAGCGCCTGGACACGCTGATACGCAAGCAGCCCGAGGTGCAGGAGCATATCGAGGCGGCCAAGCCCAGTCGATTGGCCAACTTTAGCATTGCCTCCATTTCCAGTGCGCCAACTAGGATTAGCCGTGCTGATTCCTTCCAGGCGTCTGGCAACAAGGCAGAGCTCGCCCAGCTGCGCAGCTCCTCACAGCTGTCGCTCAACAAAATCGACACCAATGGCCTGAACCAAAGACGCTCCTCCAGCGAACTAAGCATAGGGGAATCCCCATCGCTTCAGAGTCTTGAGGTGATCAAAACCATATTGAATTCACGTAAGAACAGCCTGGCAGAGAGCAGTAGCAGTGGCGGAAGCAGTGGAGGACAGCCAGAGACACCAAAGAGCTGTCAAGCGTCAGCACCAGCCACAGTCGTTGCGCCGTCCAGCCCAACGAAATCGGTGCAGGATCAGTCCCCCCAGACACAGTCTGCTACCGTCGAGCTAGTGTCGAAACCTTCAACTGAAAGCAAATCCCGGGTGTCCTCCGACAGTTCCCAGGCAGTCAAGGTACAGTCTCGCACAATCGAACTGGTGCAAGATCAGGCTGTTTCACCTACGGAACCGTTTTCTGGGGAACGGGTCAACACAGGCAAGGTACAGTCTGCCACAGTCGAATTGAAGCAAGTTCAGGCCGGATCAACTTCGAATCAGCTCAATGCAGTCAGGGTGAAGTCTCGCCCCGTCGAATTAGTGCAAGTTCCGCCTAGTTCAACGTCTTCTGAAAGCATACCCCTAGAGGAACGGCACAACGCAGTCAAGGTACAGTCAGCTCAGGTTGTTTTACCTGTCGAACGTGTCAACGCATTCGAGGTACAGCCTCGCTCGATCGAAATAGTGCAAGATCAGGCTGATTCCCTCAGGGAACAGTCTTCTGGAAGCACAAATCTTAAGGAACGGATCAACACAGTCAAAATACAGTCTTCCACAGTCGATATAAAGCAAGATCAAGCTGATTCTCCATCAAAGCGGGTCAACGCAGTCAAGGTACAGTCACCTACAGTCAAACTAGTGCAGGATCAGCCAAGTACAACCTGGATACAGTCTTCTGGCAGCCAAAATTTGAAGGATCATTCCACATCCAGCTGGAAACAGTCTTCTGAAAGTAAATCCCTTGAGCAACGGGTCAACACAGTCAAAGTACAGTCTCCCACAGTTGAACTAGTGCAAGATTCGCCTAGTTTAACATTGGAACCGTCTACGGGAAGCAAAAGTCTTAAGGTACGGTCAACCACAGTGCAACTAATGCAGGAACAGCCCAGTTCAAACTGGGAACAGTCTGCTGGAAGCCAATCCTTAGAGCAACGAGTGTCCTCCGAGGCTTCACGAGTCAACACAGTCAAGGTACAGTCTCGCACAGTCGAATTAAAGCAAGAACAGCACAATTCAAGCTGGGAACAGACTTCTGAAAGCGAATCCCTATGGAAGCAGGACTCCTCCGATGAATATCGAGATCAAGCCTTCAGGGAACAGTCAACCACTTCAATTACAATGAAAGAACAACCAATTCCCCAACCCGAACAGTCCACCAAGCCCCTGCCGCCCACCTATCGCTACTCTGGACCGCCTAGCATTAATTTTGCCACCTGGAACGAGAGACCCAAGTCACAGGTTGCCATCAAGAACGAGGGTGACTACATTTTCGGTGGCTCATCCACGCCACCCGCCAAGCTAACCATAGAGGTGGCCTCTCCCATACTTCGCATGGGCATTTCACAGCGCAAGGACTATCATGTACCCATTACGGTGAAGCCGCTCAGCGATGGCTCTAGTCAGCCGGAACAGCCGGAGAGCCATCAATCCTCTACGCTGCCCAGACCGGCAAAGAGCAATCGCTATACCCTGCCCGCACCAGTCAACCATAACAACAACACTAACACTAACAACAACTCCCTGCCACGTACCAAACCGTTGCCGGAGTCCTCCACACTAGCTACTGCCGCACCCTTTGGACAGAACACGCTTAGACGCACAGGATTCAAAGAGCGCATGCTAGCTCAGGAGCAAAAACAGCAGGAGCAGGCCTTGAGTGTAAGGGTAACGGTCAATGGTTCAGCACAGAAACCCCCCACCCCAGCCAAGACCAGCGTGACCCTGCTCAGTCCCAAAGTGGAGGCGGTTCAACTGAGAAGTAGTCATCAAGCGGAGGCCACACCCGAACCAGTCAAATGGCAGGTCAAGCTGAGAAGCAGCAAGGTACCCGAACCGGAACTGAGAACGCCCACCACACCCAAGCCGGTAGCGGCGACACCAGCACCGCCACCTCCACCTCCGGTGGCGCCCAAGCAGCCGAAATCCCCCCGAGTTCTCACCCCCACCACGCCAGATCCGCGCAACCAGCTGCTGGAGGCCATACGCAACTTTAAGCGCGAAGAGCTCAATCGATCCTGAACGGGGCAACGAAATGCACAAATTTTTTTTATTGATTGTAAATAATTAATCGCCTGTTGTAAATTGAAGTTTCACTTTTAGTGTCTTCTTTCATTTTTGATTTCGTTTTTTTTTTTTAATTTTGTAATTTTAAAAAATAAATATTTTGTTTTTAGTCGTTAGGTCACAAGCAAAAACGCCCCACGCCCCCCCAAAAGCGAGACGCAAGTTAATCTATATAAATCCAAACGAAATACCGTTATTATGCCCACAACCATATCACATATTTTGTATGCCTTAGTGAATATTAGTAACCAATTTTCTAACCAATGGGACTGGTCTACTTAGTCGTGTCAGCAAAAAAGCAAAAAAAAATACCATAATAATAAACACAAACACAAACACACAAACACTAATAGCACAAACACAAGCAAAGCAACAATCGTTAACTATGATAATAAATTATTATGTAAACAACAACCAACCAATAAGCAATACATAACTGTATTAAAAGGTAAACGAATTAATAAACATATTTTCCGAAAATATTAAAAAAAAAAGAACATCAATTGAGTTTGCAGTTGGGAGAGGGCATCAGAGAGCACTGATGCTAAGGGTCTCAGTGCTAAGGGTGCTACTTTAGAGAGTCTCATTACAGAGTTCCTTACAACAGAAAGCATTAGTGCAGAGGGTCTTAAAGCAGAGCGCCTTAGTCATTATTATTAAGTATAGTTGTGAGTCAGCGGAGTTAAGGCCCTAGATCCTAAAACAGATAGAAGTTCTGTATCTTCAAAAGTCCAAAAAAGTTTACGTGCAAGAAAAAATCGTGTCATTATACTTATAGACCTGCTTTCGGCCGATCCACTTACATAAATTGCTTCTTTCGCAATTTTTAGACCTTTAAAATATCCTTTTCTCGCAGATTTAAGGGAAGTAAATATCAAAAATTTAGACTAAACCACTGAACCGAACTGAAAAACCTGGTTTCAGTTGGCTTCAAAAACCAATAAACCGAACTGGAACCTTCTTCTTATATCCGATCGGTTTGCAGTCCCTTATTCCCCCAGTATTCATTCTCATGAAAGTATATTCTAGCAGCGATGACTTATAGATTAACACTTGCCATTAATTTCAAATTCACAATTACAGTGCAAATAACTTGATTTCTGTTAAATGCTGATGATATTTTTCAAATGGTATTTTTTTCAGTATAGTTTTACCTCTTCAATATGTCTAAAAGAATGACGAATTCATTTAAAAGTTTGATTTCCAGTTTTTTTAACCGAGCTACTGCACTTCTGAAATAGCTAGAAAATAGCCAGAAAGTTGTTTTTTTACATATAACTGGCATTGTACGAAGCATATGGTCACCCCAAAATAGCAACAGTTTCGAAGTTGATGTCGTGAAATCAATTAGTATAACCTTAATCAGAAATACGGCACTTTTAAAATGGCTAGAAAATAGCCAGAAAGTTTATACTATACAAGTGGAAAGTTAACCTTAAAAAAAAACAGGCTCAAAGCTGATGTGAAATCAATCAATTAATTGGTATGAGCCAAATTTTCTTACCTTTTTGTGTTATCAGCTGATGCTCCAAATCTGTGGCAATTCACTTTTAAGTCACTCTTTTCACAGTCACGGGTCCATTTCTATTGCCTGGCCACACGATAGTTTCGCAATATCACTTATCGATAGTCTGCTATCGATAGCCGCTCATCGCTTACAGTTATTCCCGCCAAAAACAACAATTGCCCTAGAGCGTGCCAAACGAAAGAGATCCGGCAAAAATTACATTTTATTAAAAATTAATCTCATTTAACATGTCACACGACGCCGAGCAATTCATCAAAGATATACAGCGCGAGTATGTAGACTTTCTGGACGATGAGGAGGATCAGGGCATCTATGCGGGCCATGTCAAGGATATGATCGCGGAGAAGAGTCAGCGTCTGGTGGTGAACATCAACGATCTGAAGCGCAAGAATCAGGCGCGTGCCTTGGGACTGCTCAGCAATGCCTCCGATGAGCAGCTGGCCTTTGGACGTGCCCTGAAGGAGTATGTGTCCACGGTGGATCCCAGCTATGCCAAATTGCATGAGGATTTCTTTGTGGGCTTCGAGGGTTGCTTTGGCAATCGGCATGTGACACCGCGTTCCCTTACCTCCATCTATTTGGGCAATTTGGTGTGCGTGGAGGGCATTGTCACCAAGGTGTCGCTCATACATCCCAAGGTGGTCAGGAGTGTGCACTTTTGTCCCACCACGCGCAAAGTGCTGGAACGTAAATACACCGATTTGACCTCGTTCGAGGCGGTGCCATCGAGTGCGGTGTACCCGACCAAGGATGAGGATGGCAATTTGCTGGAAACCGAATTTGGTCTGTCTGTGTACAAGGATCATCAGACGTTGACCATACAGGAGATGCCGGAAAAGGCACCGGCGGGTCAGCTGCCCCGCTCGGTGGATATTGTGTGCGACGATGATCTGGTGGATCGCTGCAAGCCCGGCGATCGTGTACAAATAGTGGGCAACTATCGTTGCCTGCCGGGGAAACATGGTGGCTACACCTCTGGCACCTTCCGCACGGTGCTGCTGGCCAATAACATTTCCCTGTTAAGCAAGGAGAGCAATCTGGACATCAGTCGGGAGGATATTATGCTGTGCAAGAAGCTGGCCAAGAATAATGATATCTTTGAGCTGCTCAGCAAGAGCCTGGCGCCGTCCATACATGGCCATACCTATGTGAAGCGTGCCATCTTATGCCTGCTGCTGGGCGGCGTGGAGAAGATCTTGCCCAATGGCACACGTCTGAGAGGTGACATTAATGTGCTGCTCATTGGAGATCCATCGGTGGCCAAGTCACAGCTGTTGCGTTATGTGTTGAATACGGCGCCCAGGGCCATACCCACCACGGGCAGAGGTTCCAGTGGTGTGGGTTTGACAGCGGCCGTTACCACGGATCAGGAGACGGGCGAACGTCGTCTGGAGGCGGGTGCTATGGTTCTGGCTGATCGTGGTGTGGTCTGCATTGATGAGTTTGACAAGATGAGCGATATAGATCGCACGGCCATACACGAGGTGATGGAACAGGGACGTGTGACCATCTCCAAGGCGGGCATACATGCCTCGCTCAATGCACGCTGCTCGGTTTTGGCCGCCGCCAATCCTGTCTATGGCAGGGTGAGTAGTTACGACTGTTCCTTACAGAAAACAAAGACTTAACCCCCTCCCTCTTCCAGTATGATCAGTACAAAACGCCCATGGAGAACATTGGCCTGCAGGATTCCTTGCTGTCACGTTTCGATTTGCTGTTTGTCATGCTGGATGTGATTGATAGCGATGTGGATCAAATGATTTCGGATCATGTGGTGCGCATGCATCGCTATCGCAATCCCAAAGAGGCTGACGGCGAACCCCTGTCCATGGGCAGCTCCTATGCCGATTCTTTATCATTTGTATCCAGTGCCGAGGAGGTAAGTCCGTCCCCGCGCATTAAAAGTTTGCAACTTCTCCACACAATTTGTTTACCTTGCCCAAACAGAAAAAGGACACCGAGGTCTATGAGAAATATGATGCCCTGTTGCATGGCAAATCCCGCAAGCGGCATGAGAAAATTCTCTCCGTGGACTTTATGCGCAAGTACATCCACATCGCCAAGCGCATGAAGCCCAAGCTGAGCGAACCCGCCTGCGAGGCCATTGCCAATGAGTACTCCCGTCTACGCTCCCAGGAGGCTGTCGAATCGGATGTGGCACGCACTCAACCCATTACCGCACGTACACTGGAGACGCTGATACGTTTGTCCACCGCTCATGCGCGCGCCCGCATGTCTATGCAGGTGACCATTGATGATGCCCTGGCCGCCATTGAGCTGGTACAATTTGCCTACTTCAAGAAGGTTTTGGAAAGAGAACGCGCCCACAAGCGTCGCCGTGGCGAGGGCGCCTCCTCTGAGGAGGAGGAGGAGGAGCAGCAACAGCAGTTGGAGGCGCGTCAGAAGCGTACACGCACCGCAGCGGTGGTGGATAGCGATGAGGAGGAAATCGAGACACCGCAGCCAGATGCTGGAGATCTGACACAACGTGAGACAAGACGCTCGCTGCCGGCACGGAATAGCCAAAGGGCTAGCA
Organism: Lordiphosa fenestrarum; assembly: GCA_035044985.1. NCBI lineage: Eukaryota > Metazoa > Arthropoda > Insecta > Diptera > Drosophilidae > Lordiphosa > Lordiphosa fenestrarum. The sequence goes on from JAWNNO010001836.1 coordinate 48,098, forward strand.
CCAGCAGCGCTGCCACTGAGGTGCAGCCAGCCACCATTACGGATGCACGTTTGGCCGGCTTTAAGCAGGGACTGCAGCGTCTGTTCCGCGATGCACGCGAACAGAGTCTGGCCCTCAGCCGCATCACAGCGGCCATAAATGAGAATAATGCGGAGCCATTTGCCAGCGGAGAAATTGAAGCGGCTGTGCATCGGATGACCGAGGATAATCAGATCATGGTGGCCGATGGCATTGTGTTTCTTATTTAGGCTCTGGGGTCACTTCAAACCACATTCCTTCATTTATGTATTTTTATTCATCCAAATCTCATGCCATACACACGCACACATGTCTTTGAGTTAAGTTTTTATGATTCGTATTCTTACTTTTTTTTTTAAACTAATAAAACGATGAATTTTAGAGCAAGTTGGCTGATATAGTGGAAAATTGGAGGAAAAATCATCAAAAGATTCTCGAAATCACAAGAAAGAAATCTTTTTAGCTGTTTCTCTCTGGGGAAAACTAAGTCGAAAACATAGAAAGTTATTTCAGCTAAGAATTTTTGAAAGATTAGCATTTTTTAGCTGTCGGCCATCGATTGATCGCCTGCTCAGGCATTTCTGAAGATCTGGCGTCGATTGCTGGGCTGCTCTAACATATTGGCAACTCTTCGGACCGATTGAGAAGAAGTTATATGACTTTTCATTACAGTTTTTCATTTTGCTCGGCTCAAGAATTTGAAATTATTCGATTCAGTGGTTTATGGACATTTGAAATCTGCGGTTTGGTTCATAGCTTGGTTTTCATAGCAGGGCCAAGTGTGGTTAGGGTTCGGTTCGGTGTTACCAGTTGTTCTAAAAGTAAAAATGTATGGCTTTTAGGCATTTGCTTGATTTCCACATATTTTACCAGCCAACTGGCTGACTGTTTAAATTTGGCGCCCATTGGTATATTCTGGCAGCGCTGCACAAATAACCCCAGTCTGGCAGCACTCATCGGCCACTTTGAAGTTTTACGCCATTTTGCAGAAAAGGAGAGAGAGAAAAGAGAGTGCCAGAGAAAAAGGCGCCAAACTACCGTTTTGGAGACCAAAAAAGAGCGCCAATTCCAATCTCCAAGCCCCAAACGAAGGTATATAAATGCCAGCAGCAGCAGCCACTCAAGCAAAGCATAAAGCTTAAGTCGACGCTACGTTACCTCTTAACACTTACCAAGTCAAAGTTAACTTCAATTTTTATTTCCCCCACCATGACGGCCATTCGCAGCTTGGGTGATTTCCATAAGCGCCTGGAGGCGGCCGATAATAAACTGGTGGTGCTGGACTTCTATGCCACCTGGTGTGGCCCCTGCAAGGACATGGAGAAGACGGTCAAAACTCTGGCCCGGCAGTACGCCTCCAAAGCGGTCATCATCAAAATCAATGTGGATAAATACGAGGAGCTGGTGGACCAGTACAAGGTGCGCAGCATGCCCACATTCGTGTTCCTCAAGGGTTCACGTCGTGTGAGCAGCTTCTCGGGTGCAGATGAGCACAAACTGATCACCACCATGGGCAAGCTGGCCAAGTAAAGCTGCAGGCTGGTGAGGAGGAGGATCATGCGGATGAGGAAGGCGCAGGCGTCGAACATTTTTTATTATGTGTGTTTATGTATTAGGGTTTAAGTTAGCTGTAAACGAAAATGTGTCGTAACCTTGCTACTTATTTATCGAAATGACTTTTATAACTGTAATCTAAGGCAATACAAAAACAATGACAGCAAACAAAATGGCCGCCCTGTGCTTTCTCTTCTTTCTATCGCAAATTTTCAGAGCAGGCCTGTGCTTTTTTAGTTAACTTTAGTAAACTTCTCACTTCTCGTTAAACAACATTCTTCACAGAAAAAAAATACACTTTTTGGACGCTACAAAATTTTCAAGTGCAACTTTAAACCGAAGAAACCCCCAACCATGTCATACCAAATCAAGTCCACGCCCTATTTCCGTCGCATGTTCAACAATAGCAAGAAGAATGGACAATTGCAGCGTCTGCGTGAGGAGTACGAACGCATCCAGGAGTTCAACGATCGCACCATCGAACTTAAGATGCGCCAGGTGCGCTTGAAGCGCTTGTTTCGCGAAATCGAGGAGATCAAGGATGGCGGCTCCAGTTTGACGACACCCTCCACCTCGTCGGCAGCTGCCGCCGCTTCAGCTGGCAGACGCCAGCGCTTGGAGGCCTTGGCTCGGGCCAAAGAGCTGGGCAAGAAGCTGTCCCGTCGCAATGCCGAATTGGGTGACGCCACACGGGTGACGGCCAAAATGCAGGCAGTGGCCCAGGCCCAGCGTGAGGCCATCGAAAGGCGCGAGAGGGCAGCCAAAAGGATAAGCTATGGCAATGCTCAGTCCAAGCATAATATGCAGCGTCTACTACAGCGTCTGCAGCGGCGTCAACGGGGAGGAGAAGTGGTGGCATTGGCAGAAGGGGCCGACTCTGTCTCCACCCTTACGGCCGGCTCCAGCCTACGGTTGAACCCCACAGCGGTGGCCCTTAACTCGCCACCGGATCCGATAAAGCGTGCCAGACTGGAGCAACGTTTGCTCTATGGCAATTCTCGCTCCTGTGGCAATATGCTGCGCGCCATGACGCCCGAGCAGCTGGACTCGGATCAGGATATGCAAACGGCCCCCCTGGCTCCCTCTAGCTATCCGACCATTACCATTTCAGCCCATCAGCCTCTGCAGGCTGTGCCTGCGCCACGTAGTCGTGCCGCTGTCCGCTGGCATCAGATCACATTGACTTTGCCCTGGTTTAGAGCCTTTCCCAACCATCGTCGTCAAACCAGACCCACCAGCAGCTATCACGATCTGGTCTCTATGCCCTCGGCTGCACATCATTTCCAGGATAACTGGCCGCAGCGTGTTTGTAGGCCGAACAGCGAACCGGAACAGATGTTGGATTAGTCAAACCATTGAGTGAGTGCAATGAATGAGCTCTCCATGTAGTCCCTATGCCTTAATCCTTTTCTCTTATTCCATTGCAGCCGGTCGTTGGTGGCTACAAGTCAAATTTTTTGACTAAATGCAAAAAATTCGTTTTGTACGCCTCCCCGCGTGTCTATGGAATCATCTTTCGAAGCAGCTAGCAAGAAAGTCAAACTTTGCCATACAAAATCCATGTCTAAAGTGAATCATCATTATTATATATATATTTCTTTCTATTTTGAAATATAAAATTTGAAAAGTTTTCGAGATTCTCTGGTTAGAGTCTAAGATTAGTTCAAAACCGTGTTGAAAAATGGCCAAAAAGCGAGCTCTATTTCAAGAATCCTAAAAGAACCAAGGGTTCGTGGCAAATCCCTGGGTGCGTGAGGCTTAGTAAACGGTCTGAGGAGCTTATCCTAGATTTTGACAAGATTTCGTGTCTATGTATCGAGCCTGGTAGCTGAATTTAGCAGGTTTGCTTTCTTTTATTAAGAAAGTTAAACTCTTTTTTTACAATTGAGTTGGTAACGACCCAAATTGTATGGGTATAGATTCGATTTTTGGCTTGCAATCGATTTAAACATGGTCCTTTGTATTCTACACAAAGCATTCCACCCAAAACCTACTCAATTCTGTGACATTTGGTTGGTTTTTGGCTTGAAAACGATTTTAAAGACCAGATGGGTGCCTCTAACTCTTTTGCGCTTATTTAAGGTCCATTTATTTAAGATTTCTAGAGCCCAAGTACCAAATTTGCTTCACATTGTTTGAAAGTGCCTAAAATACGAGCAGTAAAGAATGCATTTGACCAGATGGGTGCCGCTAAAACTAGACTTGTGTGTTGAAAACCAACAGGAGTCGAGCCTAAAACTTGAATTCAAGACTTCTGTGGAACGAATCTGCTACTAAATCATGAAATCTGCTTGAATTCAAGTGAAGGTACATAAAATAGTAACCAGATGGGTGCCCCTTCAACCTTTTTTCGTAACGAACCTTCAAATTTGTATGGAATTCTAGAGGCCATAAACAAAATATGCTTCAAATTAGGTGAAAAGACAGTATTTGACCCGATGGAAGCCGCTAAAACTAGGAAATCATTAAATCATTACCTAAACTGCCTCAGAACTAAATCTGCTTCAAAAATGCGATGAATTGAGATAGAAATTGGCCAGATGGGTGCCGCTTTAGCTGACAGTTGAACTTAAATGCCAATGCCAAGAAGACTTGGGCATTGTCTATGCATAAACAGAACTGTTTGTACATTTTCTTAAATTAAGAAGACACTTAAGTGCTTTCAGAGACCAATGCAGTATATCTTTTGGGCTGATAAGCTGTATATACCTTCTCGGTCTCTCCCAGAACCGAAACAATCACACTAGTTACCTGATTTAGTGACTTATTTTCGTAAGGAACGAAGTTGTATCTGTATGACAATATGAAAGTTGTGTTTGGATTTGCTGAAATGGTTCAATTAGACGTTGAAAAGCTACAAATTCGACAAATCGCCAAATCTTATGGTAGTACCCTCAAATTATGTCATTTTGTGCAACTTTCTAAACGCTTTTGGCTTAAATTTAATGGCAAAACAAAAACAATAACAAAATTACATAACTTAAGCTTGGTTTTCAGGCAAAACATATCCAGTTGGTGCTACTCTACTTGTCATTTCTCAAACTCTTCTCAGAATTCATGTTCTTCTGATTTCGATTGGCTTTTCTATACAATTTACGCCACTTCAATTCCTCCTTTTTGTATTTAATCATCCATGATGACAAGGCGGCATATAAACTCAAACGAAAGGGATTCGTATTCAGGGGCAGCTCAAAGTTGCTGTGAAATGTGGGATTATAGATAATACTATCAAATTCTTGCTCGAATTTGGCATCATTCTGGGGAAACACTGTGGATTCCAGCATGTCGAAGCTGTGGTAAAAATTTGAAGAGTTCATTTATTATACTCCACCTGGGACCTTCCACTACTCACCTGGGTAAAAGCTCGCGCAGATAACGCAGACGCCGGCCACAGTTATATTCACGCGTTCTCCTACTGTAGTGATCACTTTTGCCCGCCAAACCGGCCTTAAACATTAGCCAATTGATGCTGGGGTCCAAATCCTTTTTATACGAAAGTCTTAGATATAAAATTCGGTCATCCACATCCAAATCCTCTAGCTGTGCATACAGCTCATGGCTTAAGACAAGTCTCTTGTAGTGTCCAACACTTTCGCTGGGCCAGTGTAGACCCAAGGGATGTATATGGGAGAGACAGCCACGTACGGCCAAGGCGGGCGTTTCGGCAAAGCGCGAGGGTAAAAATTTTAATTGAGATCGCGACAGTTCAGCTCCTTGGCCATAGTCCACATAGTGTATGCATATGTTCTCCTCTTCGGTTAAAGGTGTGCTTACTATACGGGCACGCCGCCAGTTGTGATCCTGTAGAGCGGCACAGATGTAGCCCGATTGCAGAAAATACTGTGGCAAATCTCTGTTGTAGTTGTTCTCTTTGGGCAGGGAAATGTTGTAAAAGTTGCTAGTAAAAAAAAGGAAAATTATCACTTAAATGTTGCATTTTGTACTTTAATTGCTTACTTTATATTCCTGCTGAGCTCTGTCAGGAGTAGTTCATGTACTTCGTCTACAAAATGGAACCAAAACTGAAAGGGTGAGTAGACCTGAGAAAGAAGTGGAGTTAAGAGGATGTATGCTGGGCGTGAGGTTAAGCTTACCTCGCATACAAAGATTCTTAGCATTTCGTTCACTTGGCAGCTGTGCTCCACATTCAAGGGCGGCAATTTCTGTCCCAGTAAAACAGCATCCTTGGGTTTGTCCACACAAAAAATGGCATCGGACTGGACAGATATTACTATTTTGTGGTAACAGAATTTGGCATATATTATATACATACCAAGGCATAGGCTGGCACAGCCACATATAACTGCAGACTCTGTAGAAAGTGGCTCAGGCTGGGCAACTTCGGCGGCTCCGCTGCTGCTGGTTCATTGAGAAAAGCAGCAAAGGGATTTGTGCCGGCTGGGCACTGGTCTTCAACATCACTGTCCCAGTCCAAAACATGCTTCTCCAGCTCCTCCTCCCCGCCCTCCTCCTTCATTTGCTGGTTACAAACCAAAGTCTTCAGCCATTCCTGCAAATGGTTGTAACTTTTGCTTGATTCTGGCAGCGGCAATTCTATGGGCTGGCGTGGCACCAGGTCGTCTTCATCTGTTGATAAGGAGACAGATGACATTGTCTCTTCCTTTTCTTCCTGCTCCCTTGGCCTCTGCATTTGGATGATGGCGTCCATCACTGGGTGACTGCTGCCAATGCGCTCAAGCTGTGCAACATCCAGCGTCCTGGGGAATTGACTTTAGATGTTGTTTTGGTTTCGCTAGAACGAGCAGTTCTTAAAATTCTAAATTTTACCCAAAATTTGTAGGCGGAGATGCATTTTCTGAAAATAACTGTAAAATTTGTAACAGTGCTGACACTGTAGCCAACAGGGCGGCAGCGCTCGTATAAGCTTTTTTATAGCTAAGCTTAAGAATTTGTTGGCCATGAAAAAAATCGGGGAACTTTTTTAGATATTATTAGATTATTTTAGATCTGTTAGTACGCTGGACTGGACTGGAATATATCCAATTACATCATTTATTAACGCATAACGCACTTCTAGTGTAAATAGCCCATAAATCAGCTTTTAAACTCTGTCTCTTGTACTTTTCGATTAATATTTTATTTGCCCATCCCTAACAGTCGATAGTTTCGACCATCTCTTATTTTGGGTTTACTGCACGTGTTGATGTTGCCTTTGTTTGTAAGTTGTTTTCTTTGATAAATCACCCAAAATGGACAGCGAACCGGATGACTATGAACTTACCGGCTCTGAGCAGGAGTACGATGAGGAGGAGCGTGAGATATTGCAGAACTTGCATAAGGAGCGTAGACAACGCAAACAGGATGCCAAACAAGAAGTACTCGCCTTCAGTGAGGAGGAGGACGATGATGATTTGATGCATGACAGCGACATTGAGGGAGCCGGCGCTGACGACAATGACCATTTACCCGATGCCATGAATTGGGGCAGCAAGCGCAGCACCTATTACAATACGGATTTCGTGGATCCCGATTACAGTAGCTACAATGCACAGGAGGAGGAACTGGCCCAGGCCGAAGAGGAGGAGGCCAAAAAGATACAACTTCGTTTGGCCAAGCAAATGAACGAGGCTGACTTTCAGCTGGATGATGTGCCGTTGCCAGCCGATGAGGAGGATGATGAGGACGACGACAACCAGCAGGAACAGCATCTTAAGATCACCTCCGATCTGACTGGCCTCACTGAACGTGAGCGTCTGCAGCTGCTGGCAAAAGACTCACCCGAATTCGTGGGTCTGGTACGCGACTTCCAACAGCATGTGGAGGAAGTGCAGCAGCTGATTGCGCCGGTGCTTAACTATGTACGCAATCATCAGGTGCCCATGGTGCCGGCCCTACAGCTGGCCAGTCTATATCATAATGTACTGGTCACCTACTGCTCCAATGTGTCCTTTTATTTGCTGCTCAAGGCCAAGCGAAGTTCGGTCAAATTTCATCCGGTGGTCAAGCGCCTGGTACAGCTGAAACAGCTAAGGGAGCAGCTGGCGCCACGCTATGAGGAGTACATCAGGCCACAGCTGGAGGCTCTGATGGAGCGCATACAAGATGGGGATGCGTTTACTGTGGTGGATGTGCAACAAATCAAGGCCAAGCCAAAGCCCAAGACTCAGCTGCAGATACTGGACAAGTATAATGAAACGGAGCCGGAGAAGGAAGAGCTTGATTCAGAGGAGGAACAGGAGCAGCAGGAAGAGGATGAGGATGAGGAGGAGCCTCAGCAGACCGAGGCCGACCTGCGACGCGGCATCACCTATCAAATTGCCAAAAACAAAGGCCTCACACCACATCGCAAGAAGGAGCAACGCAATCCTCGTGTCAAGCATCGCGGCAAATATCGCAAGGCCTTGGTCCGACGCAAGGGTGCTGTACGCACCGTACGCAAGGAACTGCAACGATATGGTGGCGAAATTTCAGGCATCAAGTCCACAGTCACCAAGAGTGTCAAGTTTCGCACTTAATTAAATAAATTGAAGTCTAAAGTTATTTTGTAATTTGATTTAAACCGCCAACTATCGATGGCCTCAACTTATGGACTATCGATAGTACAGTACTCGATCATACATCGAAGAGTGAGTGTTTGGCTTTTACCAAGCCCAAAAAAAAAAAAGAGTGTTTGGCTAGAAAAAAGCTGTTTGTATTAATTTTCAAGTGATGAGATTTTATATATGAATAGAAAAGGCACAAATACTTATAATAGTAAATACTTTTGACTTTGTGGATTGGGAGTTGTAGAGTTTTGCTTAAAGATTTTAATATGTATGAACTATATATAAAAAATTAGCTAAAATAATAATATTCCGTTAGTAAATATTTTTAAAATATCAATATAGATATGGACCATACAAGACTTATGCTCTAAAAAGCCAAACTGCTACCAAACTTAATCTGTCCAGATCCATATGCAACTGTAGAATTAATTTAGTCGCAGGATTTAGTAGTTTATAAGCTATTTTCACTAGGACTTACACTAAAAGCTAACAATCAGCTCTTTTTTTAGCTTTAACTTAACTCACAACTTATCGGCTGGTCGATCTCGCCAATCGAATATGGTCCTACCAATCGAAAACTGGTCGCACCTAGAGATGTGCTCAGCGCAACGGACGATAGCACGCAGTTTTGCCAAATTTATCCAAACTCGCGGATTTCCTCATCATATATATTCATGTTACCCATCGGTAGATTAACTGGATGTCTGCGTTAGCGCCAGCGCCGCCGCCGCCGCTGCCATCGTCGTCGTCAATGAAAAGCACTCTAGCCGCGGATGGCCAGGAAGAAGCGACGACGACGACGACGACCTCGGCTCTGCATGCCGAGCTGAAACGGGTTTGGCGCAGCAATGGCAATGGCAATCACCTAACCTATGCAGAGCCTGCGAATGCCGTCGCCGCCACCTCCACATCGCTGCTGCTGCGTCATGTAAACAATGAGCAGCAGATGATGGTCAAAGGTATGGGGGGAATCCCCGAATCCCGGAAATCTTATCAAGCCAAAGTCTCAGGTGGCAATGGAGGAGCCCATGCTGCTGGTGCTGGTAGCGGTGAGTGAGTGTTGTTTGCTTGTGGTTGAATAATGTTTCATTATTCTTCCCTCCATCTAGTTGACAAAGACGACGACCTGCGTCTGTCCAAGATCATCAGACGTTTGCAACAGGAACCCAATCCCTCAGTTGCCTTAGAGCTGTGCCACAAGCTGGATTTGGCAGTGCGCACACCCCTCAATATGGGCTATATGACGCGCTCGTTTGAGTTGATCCTAGAGAGTCTGCTGCCCCTATACAAACAATGTACGCCCAATGTGCTGGACCAGTGCAGCCGCACCCTAGGTCTGATGGGCTATATAAATCGCATGTCCTATCCCATCTATGAGGAGTTTATTGTAAAGAACTATAGAACCAACAAGAGGATGCAAAAGTATTTGATACTGGCACTGCAAACCACACTCAGGTGAGGCTCTGTCAGTTGGCCTTGCCCAACCAAATAATTTTGATTTGGTTTTGTTACCTTCCAGCTGCGATTCCAAATGTGAGCTGCACATGTACTCGGAGAAAATTATGTTATTATTGAAGGACTTCCTGGAGAATGCTGAAAATGCAGACAGCTTCACGGCCATCAGTGGCACTTTGGTGCAATTCTCGCATTGCTATCGTCAGGCCTTCGAATTGCACTTCACAGATGTGGTGGACATCATCATAGGCTGGCAACTGGAGCTGGGTCAGCCCAAGCAATTGAAAATCCACTGTGCCAGGGTGTTGGAACAGCTGACGCCCTATTTTAGCAAACAAATGGAATTCAGCTACGGCCTGTTGGCACAATTTGTGGAGGATATTACCGATGAGGTGGATCCGGCACGTATAGGCGCCTTTTTGGGTGCCTTTAATACGTTGCTCAAGTGTTTGGCTCGCATGCAGATCTTTGTGGGCATGTCCACCTGTGAGTCCATTGTTTCGCTGGCCTTGAATCATCTGAGCAAACTGTTGCCCCAAGTAATGTCGGACGAGGCTTTGGTGAACATCAATGAGCTCTTAAGCATCTGCCTGTTGAATGGGTTTCACGGTTTGGAACCCTCGCTGCTGGAAGAGCTCATACTGGCCCAGTTCGAGCAGGTGCATTTCATGAGTGATTTATCACAAAAGAGTCTACTCTTTGTATTGCTGTGTGGCGTGAGGAAGCTGCGTGCCCGCCTGCCTGCAAGTCTGGTGCATTTAATATACCAAACGGATCAGCCCTACCTCAACCAGGTGAGGCAGCAGACGGGCGACTGCTGTTACAAACTGTTGCTGCGCACCTGCCAGGAGTCTTTGCTCGTTAAGAACGTGCCGCTGCTGCAACAGGCCTACAAACATTTGGTGGACCACATCGACGACTGCCTCAAGAATCTGGTGCAAATGGAGGAGCTGCTGATATTCGACTTGGCTGCCCTCGCCTCACTGGCCAAACAAACTTCCTCCATCATAGGCATGTATGCCTGTAAGCCTTCCATACTGGATTTGCTCATAAGAAACTGCCAGGCAGAGGATTTGGCACTGTGGTCGCAACATCCGGCCACGCATGAGGCCATTTTGAGTCTTCTGGTGGTGCATTGTCAGGCGAATCATAATTTTCGTACCAATTCGCGTTTACTGCGTGTGGAGCACTCCTCACCCACGGCTCAGAGCTTTGAGAGCATACTCCGCTTTCTAGCCCACATGTTGGAGCACTGTGGGCAACTGGCTGTGCAGAATTTGAAGTTACTTTTAAGCTGGACTCACTCGCTGTTGAACGAATGCCGGGAACAGGCGGCCGTGCTACTAGATCAGCCAGATTTTCTTAGCATTTGCCGTAGCTTGGCTGGTGTGGCTGCCAAAATAGCTCCCCTGGAGGCGGCTAGCTGCATACAAAGCGTTCTATCCTTCAGCTGCTGCCCCGAGGAGTTGCTATTGCCATATCGTGAGACGGCACTGCAGCAACTGCACCTGCTTCAACCCTCCAGCCATGCAGCCTATGCCCAAATCTTTGCCCAATTGCCGCTGGGCCTTACCTTACTTTACAAGGGCTCGGGTGCCCTCCACTCGCGACGTCTTTGCCTGAGCCCCTGCAGTGCCTTACTAGACAATGTCTTCCGTGAGTTCTTCGACTGTATGCAACAGCCGGAACAGTATTCCCTGCTGCTCAGCCTGCGAGAACTCTTTGTCCGCAGTTGCCATTTGTCTTCGTTGGATGAGCGCCAGCTGAAGCTGTCGCAGTGTACCCAGCGCTGTCAGAAATTGGCCACCGCTTGGCTGCAATACGAAGCGGCACGCTATTGTGTGGATCAGCGGCTGAGAACCACTTTGGGCAAGCCGCAGGATACGTTTTTGGGCTTTGAGGCGATTATAATGCGACATGCCCGCCTGCTGAATGGCTGTGCCAAGGAGACCGAACGCCAGGCCTTGGATAATCTAAGTCTGTTGGAGTTGACTACAATGCAAATGAATCTGGGCATTCTGTTGGGTTTTCTGGATGGCCTGGAGAAATTGATTTATAATGCGGCCGAGGGCAGTGCCTTTGCCTTGCGTCCGCCCGAGAAGCCGGTGGCTGCTTTCTTTCGCCTGAATAATCCCACCTGTCAGTCGTGGTTCAATCGGATACGCATCGGTGTGGTTATATTGGCCATGCACTGCCAGCAACCGGAGATGGTCATACGATATGCTCAGGTGAGTGAGAGCGGGTGGGAATTTATCAAGTAGAAGTTTACTTTGGGTTGGGTTTCAACTGTTTCGGAACCGGGAAAATGTCTTGATTCATTTTAGGAGCACTTTTGAACCGGTTTTTAACCGGGAAAATGTCTTGATTCATTTTATGAGCACTTTTGAACCGGTTTTTAACCGGGAAAATTTCCCTATTCGTTTTATGAGCCCTTTTGAACCGGGTTTTAAGCGGGTTCGAAACGGTAAAATATCAAAATTGGTTTTATTAGCACTTTTTAAGCCGGGAAAACTCACAAATTCATTTAATTAGCCCATTTGAACCGGTTCTTAAACGGGTTTCAAACTGGAAAATGTGTAAAATCATTTTGTTAGCATTTTTCAACTGGTTTTGGACCGGGTTTGATCTAGGAAAATCTCTAAATTCAGTTTACTATTTACTTTTGAACCGGATATGAACCGGAAACAAGTCTAAGCACGGAATATGTCTATATCTATATTATTAGCCCTTTTGTATCGTGTTTTAACCGGGTTTAAACCGTGAAAATGTATAACTTCATTTCTTTAGCACTTTTGAACCGGATTTGAAACGGAAACATGTCTAAGCCCGTTTTATTACCAATTTTTAACCAGGAATATGTCTATATCCATATTATTAGCCCTTAGGTATTGGTTCTTAACCGGGATTGATCTAGGAAAATGTCTAAATTCGTTTTATTTGCACTTTTTAACCGGTTATGAATCGGGTTTGAAACGGGAAAATAGCATGATTCATATTACCAACCATTGAGCGTAACTTAAGTCAAGTTCGTAGCTCAAATATGTTTCAAAAACACTTTCGAACCGGTTCGGAAACGAATTTGAACCGGGAAAACATCTATATTCTAGTTTGTAGCTTAAATACTTTCGAAATATGTTTCAGAACCTGGTTTTAACCGGGAATATATATGTGGAATTTAAGTTCGTTGCTTGTATACTTTCAAAACTAAGGTGAAACCACTTTTCAAGCGTTTCAAATCCGTGCGGATTGCCATTCGAACCAGGATTTGGTCTTTAATACCAAATATCTATACAGATCGGCTGGAAAATTAAGATGCTTTGGCTTAAAATTGGGTCAAAGGTCCTTTTTTCATACAAAACTATGCCCTAAATCCATTTCTGAACTTGATTCAAACAGCCTCACACAGAGCTTTATCACAGAAATACACTAATCCATGTTCACTTCCTCCACTCTTCACATTCCAGCAAATTCTGTCCAGCCAAAAAACCCAAGATTGCACCTACAGTCAAGCCATTGTTTATCTAGCCTGGGCCTGGATCTCCACTCAGGAGGCCGACTCTCTCAGCGGTCTCCACTTGTGGGCCCGCAATCGTATACCCGGTAAATCCTTTCAGTGGCTACTCTGGGCCGCAGATCAGGCAGCCGGACGTAAAGAGTCAGCCCTGGCTGGCTATAGGAATGTCCTAGCCGAGGAGGCGGCTGAGCTAGAACCATATACCCGTCAATTTATCGTATCCCAAATAATGGACTGTCTTCAGGGGCTGGGTCAGTGGTCACAGCTGGTGGAAATGAAGCAGCAGCAGCTAATCCGGCCGGAGGATAATGAATTGAATCCGTTTTTGCAAAGAACCAATGCCGAGCTGACGGTAATGGAAAAGCTATTGGCCAAAAGTGAAACCAACACATCCTCGCAGGAGTTGAGCGAAGCTCTGGCAGAGCTCAGCCTGTGGCCCAACAACTGGGAGAGCGGTGGTCAGGCTAGCTTTTCCTCCAACCAGTTGCAGCAGCGTCTCGAGGATTTTGTATTAACCAAGGTGATCAGCGAGCAGCGACTGCCAGAGCAGTTGCAACACCTACTGGACGTGCAGTGGCGTGAGTGCCTGCTCAATCCCAGCTGTGATCCCCTGCCCGGTCAAAAGTTAATGCTGCTCAAGCATATAGTGCAACAGTTGGACACGGGACAGGAGTTGACGCTTTTGCCTCAGGCAGAGAAGTGCAGCAAAATCGGTTCCACCATTTCAATGCGCTGCCTGGCCTGGACTCAGTTGTTGCGCCACCACTGCAATCCCGGCAGCTGGGCCACACTCTGTCTGCAGACAGCGGCCCAGGCACGCGAAGAGGGCAATCCCCAGCTGTGTCAGCATTTAATTGAGCAATACTTTGGACAACCCCTGGAGAGAATGACCCAACAGCTCATCAATGAGCCGCAAACGGAACTGGACACGTCCAATCTTCAACTTATGCGCGGCTACAGTGAGCTGGCCAAGTGTCTGCACTTGCAGGCCGGTGACCTGAATGCCTCCATCAATGTGTGTGCCCATCTGTGTCTGCAGATGCAAAAGAGCCACACCAATGCCTCGGAGCTGCTGCTCGTACTCTCCGACTGGATAACCACACGCAGTTGCAGTGGCGTCTCCACGCAGCTGCAGCTGCTGTTGGAACAGCTACCCGAGTGTCCACTCATAGACACACACACCCAGCCGCTGGCCATACCTCAGGCAGAGCGACTGGTGGCCCGACTCATACACGCCAGCCTGGTGGAGAGACCCGGTTGTGAGGAGGCCCTCATAGCCTACGGCAATTGGTGCTATCGTTGGGGTAAGAAAATAGTGGACAGCGGTTGTGTGCTCACCCAAACGGATGTGAATGACTTAAATGTGGCCCTGGACAGTAAAGTGCCGCTGGATAATGAGAGGTTGAGCGAACTTATGCAAGCTTTAAGCAAGGAACAACCACCGCCGGGCGGATGTGAAGATGTGTGTCCCAAAGTGGCCAAGGCCAGAGATGATGAGGCCGCCAAGGTGTGTCTGCGACGTCTTTCCCTGCTGGCGGATAAGCCCAACAGTGTGCTGGATAATATATTGAGAATCTGGAGACAGGCCATAGCCAATACCTATGGTTATTACAAGGATGCAGCCAGATCGTATTTTCATTATTTAAGCTTGAAGGCTTCGGATGGCGCTGGTACACAGCAAAGGGAACGCTTTCAGGTGAGGAAAAGGAAATTTTATTGAAAAGTTTAACAGAGTTTTGGCACAGAATTACTCAGAGTTAGAAAGAGGCTTGCTTATTTCGCCTTATGAGGCACAAACACTCGTTTTAAGGCCTTGCCTTGAAGAAAACTCTGCATCTTTGAGACAAATCTCAAGTTTAAGTGCTCAAAGCAGTAAAATATGTCATCCGGCTCGAAGGACCAGTGATGTTTTATGTGCCATCACTCTAAATTAGGCCGTTCCTTTTGTTAAACTCAGATTAGAAAAGCTTAGTCTGGTAAAATATACCATCCGGCTCAAAGGACCCATGATAGTGGTCCACCCTAATGTATAGGCACTCAAATAAATGCCCTTCCTTTTAAGAAACAACATCTTTGTGACAAAGTTAAGGGTAAAAAAAAGCCCTAGCTTCTTAAAAAGAGCCATCCGGCTCGAAGGACCAATGCTAGTGGTCCACCCTAATGTATAGGCACTCAAATAGCTGCCCTTCCTTTAAATATACAACATTTTTGTGTCGAATTTAAGGATAAACAAGCCTTAATCTCTTAAAAAAAAGCCATCCGGCTCGAAGGACCATTGATAGTAGTCCACTCTAAGGTACAGGAACTCAAGTTATCGACAAATTTAATGATTAGAAAGCCTAAACCTGTGAAAAAATGATATCCGGCTCGAAGGACCACTGATTAAATAACTCAAACTCTCGTTTCATTACTCTCCCTCAACAGGTGGATGATAGCAATATGGTAACCACCACTTTACGTCTGCTACGACTCATTGTCAAGCATGCCAGTGGCCTGCAGGAAGTCCTAGAGCAGGGCCTAAGTACCACACCCATTGCCCCCTGGAAGGTAATCATACCGCAGCTATTCAGTCGTCTCAATCACCATGAACCCTATGTGAGGAAATCTGTTTGTGATTTACTTTGTCGTCTGGCGGAGAGTCGCCCCCAGTTGGTCATATTTCCAGCTGTGGTGGGTCACAACAGAGAAACTTCCAGCAGCAGCGGCAACGATGCTGTACAGGAGGATTGCTGCTATGGCTATCTCTTGGGTGCCCTATCCAAACAATCGCCGGAGAGTGTGCAGCATGTCCAGCTATTGGTCAAGGAGCTGAGGCGTGTGTGCTTGCTCTGGGATGAGTATTGGATACACTCGCTGGCGCACATCTACAACAGCTATGTGGGTCGTGTGAATGCCTTTGCCACCGAATTCAAACCGGACGATCATGAGGGCAAAAACAATCGTTTCAACAGCTGGCGTCCACAGTTACTAGCCGATTTGGAGGCAGTGGTGGCCTTCACCTCTCGAGCTGCCGAGACCAGCTACGAGCGTAGCTTTAAGCGTCGCTTCGAGGTGTCCATCAAGTCCACACTGGAGGTGCTGCGTACACGTCGTTATCCCGAGGCCTGGGATAAGCTCAAGCAGCTGTATCACATACTCCAGGCGAATATGATACGCGGCACCAGCTCCACACTCAAAATGCAAAGCCTAAGCCCGGTGCTTTGCGGACTGGGGCGTAGGCGTATCTCCATGCCGGGCCTGGATGGCGGCGAGGTGGTGCACATTGAGAGTGTCGAGGGCACCGTTTGCATTCTGCCCACCAAAACGAAGCCCAAGAAGGTGGCCTTCTATGGCAGCAATGGTCAGCGTTACACCTACCTGTTTAAGGGTCTCGAGGATTTGCATTTAGATGAGCGCATCATGCAATTTCTGTCCATTTCGAATGCCATCATGGCCTGTCGCAGTGATGGGAATGGCTGCTATCGTGCCCATCACTATTCGGTCATACCGCTGGGACCACAGTCCGGACTCATCAGCTGGGTGGATGGTGTGACGCCGCTGTTTGCGCTCTACAAAAAGTGGCAGCAACGTCAGCCGCAAACATCTGGCGGTGGCAGCACTTCGCGTCGCTTTACGGATCTGTTTTATAGTAAACTGTCGCCGCTGCTGGCCAAGCATAGCATGGTGGTTACAGATCCGCGCAGACAGTGGCCACTGGCGGCACTCCGGCAGGTGCTGAATGAACTGTCACAGGAGACACCCAACGATTTGCTGGCCCGTGAACTGTGGTGTCAGGCGGGCAATGCAGCCGAATGGCGTCAGTCTGTACGTCGCTACACCAGATGCATGGCAGTGATGTCCATGATTGGCTATGTGATTGGACTGGGTGATCGTCATTTGGACAATGTGCTGATCAATCTCAGCTCGGGCGATATAGTGCACATTGATTATAATGTATGCTTCGAGAAGGGACGCACCCTGCGCATACCGGAGAAGGTGCCGTTTCGCTTGACACAGAACTTGGTGAATGCCTTGGGCATTACAGGCATAGAGGTGAGTACACCCAACCCCCCTAATGGCGGCCACTTGACTACATTCTGTTTGCTTTATTAAATTCAATGAGTTGTGGCACAACAGGCCTCCTTGCCCGTAGTCGTCTGCTGATAGCAGCCTCCTTCACCTCCTTCCTCTTCCATACCCTGTATCCGCTTCTTACACTCCGATGGCATTGCCTCTGCCTCATCCTCCTCGGCTGCATCCACACGACAGCAACGTGTCGACTTGCAGCACAATGTCTGACCAAAGGCTCTACGAAATCCCGCATTCTTCCATGAATATATGATGGGATTCAGTGCCGAGTTGGCTATGGCCAATGAGAAGGCCGCCTTGTAGATCAACGAATTGCTGCGACAAATGCGAAACAGTTGTGCAATTGCCACACAAAAGTAGGGTAGCCAGCAGAGTGTGAAACAGCCCATGATGAACACCACAATCTGTACACTCTTCCAGTCCGGATGCAGCAGGCTGCTGGTATTGTGTGTCGTATAGACGACACAGTGACGCAAACGTTGCGCCTGCTGGGAGGCCTCACGCATTATGCGCCAATAGACCAACAGCATGCATATCCAAATGATGGCAAAACCGGGTGATATAATGCCAGCCACATACCATGGAGCGAGTACCTCATCGAATTCACATCCCTGTGCCTGTGTCCAGTTGTTCCAGAACACCGGTATGAGGGCCACAAAAGCGCCAAAGCACCAGTTGAAGGTGATGATGGTGTAGGCCACGCGGCGGGTCATGTAACTGTGTTCGGGGGGAAAAAGGAGAAGAATAAGAGCACATTAGATTTGGAAATACTTTAAAAGCTCAGCTCGAAGGACCAAATTGAATAACTCTTCAAAAATAGACAGGAAATATGAAAGATCGTAAGCTAACACGCCATCCGGCTCGAAGGACCAAAGGGATTATTCTTCAAAAATAGTACTAAAGTATGAAAGAACGTAAGCTTAAACGCCATCCGGCTCGAAGGACCAAAGGAAAAATTCTTTAAAATTAGTACTGAACTATGAAAGATAGTAAGCTCACTCGCCATCCGGCTCGAAGGACCAGAAAGTTGGTAAAAGCAAGAAGCAGCAAGATTAAGTAGTTCTTCAGAAATAGACCCATATATAACACCGAAGGAGAAGGAGAAGTGCAGATAGAAAGTATTCGCTTCTCTTAAGTAATTCTGTAGAACTACTACCTATTCTGAAACACCAAATCGTAGGTCAAGGATTGAAGAAAAGGCAGGAACCTAAGTAAGAACTCTCAAAATCAGAGAAAGCAGAAATGGGTTCATCACCAATTGAGCTTTTCCTAAATAAATTTGCTCTCACAGTTGCTGCATCAACTCTTAATACTTTACAAAGCTCCTTTTTAAGTTTGCAGCTGCTTCATAGGTTAATAAAACCTCTATATATATGAAAAATGGCAAAGCTAGGAAGCTGACTTTGTTACAGTAGTCATATACCATACTGAAAGTAATTACTAAGATCAGATATTGAAAGAAATAATACCTTCTGGTCATATTTAGTAATCAGTATTATTTATCGACTTGCCAAAGGCTTGGTAAAGATCTTAAGAAAGGGAAAGAGGAAAGAAATGTTCGCTGGAGCAGCAAAATTCATACTGTGCATACACTTTCCTTGGTAAAGCGTATGTAACAGTCGGTTGTTGCACAGTTTGTTGTTCATTCTTTCAGTTTTTTTACCTTATTTTCTTAGTTCTATATGTAAATGCGACAAAGACTGCCAATTTTTAGGCACCCCTGGGTGGAAAATGGTTGTTTATGGTTAGTTTCCAAGGGATAAGGAATAATCAGTACTATTTATTGACTTGCCAAAGGATTGGTAAAGATCTTAAGAAAGGGAAAGAGGAAAGAAATGTTCGCTGCAGCAGCAAAATTCATACTGTGCATACACTTTTCTTGGTACAGCGAATGTAACAGTCCGTTTGTTGCACAGTTTGTTGTTCATTAGTTCAGTTTTTTTTACCTTATTTTCTTAGTTCTATATGTAAATGCGACAAAGACTGCCAATTTTTAGGCACCCCTGGGTGGAAAATGGTTGTTTATGGTTAGTTTCCAAGGGATAAGCTCTTTTTCGACGCTAATTTCAAGAAAACTAAGAATCAAGTGACTTCCTGAATTAGAAAGAGGACGAAAAACTGTTGTTTAAAACTCTTTTGTTTCAACCCAAACAGGTTCTTACTTATTTTCAAAGATCTATAAGGGAACTACCTCAAATATAATTGAATAGGGGACTGAAAATCTACTGCCAAAGTCGGATAATGTGCGAAAAACTCGACTTCGACTCATTTTTATAGATCAATAAGGGAAAACCTTGAAAAATAACCTAAAATTTTGGGAAAATCGACTACCAAAGTCGGGAAATTGGGCGGAGAACTGTTGTATGAAACCCTTTTGTTCTCACACTTTTCACTTCCTATGAAGTTGCTTCACTGAGCTGATCTGTGTACCAGACAGTCTTTCACTTGGACATATTCAATTGGAAAAGAACTAACAGATAAAACACAACACAACAGATCCACTCACCGTCGGTAGTGCAGTGCATAGACCACTGCTATATATCGGTCCACCGCTATCGATATCAGCGTCAATATGGACACACAGCAGGCACAGATGAACAAAAAGAAGCGCAACAAACAGAAGCCACGCACTTTGCCCACATCCGAGCCCATATAGAAGGACACATGGTAGGGCAGGGCGAGACCCACAATGAAATCGGATATGGCCAGTGACAGGATGAACAAATTGGAGATAATCGAGCGAAGGTTGCGGCATGTGCGGACGGCGACAATTGTCAGTATGTTGCCAATCAAAATGGAGACAAACAGAATCGCATTTATGGTCAGCCAGAGCAACAGGCCCGGACTGAGGCCGCCGCCGCCGCCCTTCTTCTTAATATCATCCATATGATGCGCATCCAAGTCGGTGCGGTTCCATCGCACAACAGTGGCACTCAGCTCAAATCCGTCGGTGGTCGCAGTCATCTGTGTGCAGCCGGTCAAACGGGGAACGTACGTACGCGTCGCCTGTAGTTCACAATCTGTCAGGGAGCCCAGCGTAGAAGCTTTACATGGGGACAAGGATTTGGACAGAGACGAGACGTGTGGGTGTCGTTTGTTTACGTTTCGCTTCGCCATCGACGCTGATAACCAGCGTGAGAACCGCAATCCGTTGATAAGCTTAACGCATTTTGGCCATGTGGTGGTGGTGGTACAGTGGGTGGCCCAAACCGAAATAGATTGCCTCCCGAATGGAGAGCTGCATACAACACCCATTGTTTCTGTGCTGCCACTATCATGCTTATATCCAACAGATAGATAGATAGATTGGTATCTGTTGCTTGCTGGCCTGGTTGGCTGGTATTTATAGTTGGGTTTTTGGCATTATTTGTGCAAGTGATAAGGATTCGTACATGGAAATGGGGGAAGTATGTAACTGTATTTGCCACTACTTACCCGCTACCATGTTTCACTTGTAACGGCTATTAACCCCAAATCAGTGCAAAATGGCTTACAATTTTCAAAGCTTTTGGATTGTGCGATTATTTGGGAGTGGTTGAATTTGGCGACCGTGCAGTTGAGGTGACTGTACCTGATTTCTGATATTCCTGTCTTGGTTTACTCTAAGCCCTGAGCATATCTTTCGTAACTCTTCATTATGTTTTCGTTGTCAACAGAGAAGAGTTGTTATTTAGATTCCGACAGGTTCAATTTGTTTAGCGAACTCTCTTAGATCTTTTAGAAACTAGCCAAATTGGGTATGTAGCACGAATTGTATGTATTTTAAGTGGATTTTGGTCTAGTTTGAGACATAATTTACACTTTTCAGAAGCTCTGCCTGATCTTTAAGACATTTTAAAGTGGCATGTAGATACAGCATACCCATGAAATGGATGCAGGGACATATATACCGAGCAATCGGTAACTTTCCACAGAAAAGCACGACTCAACTGAACCATACACAGCAGAGCACCTTATTTGTGCTCCCTATGGAGACTTTTGCAGAAGCTAAAGACCTCTCCGGAGATAGAATATCTCCTAAAACTAGACAGTACCCACCAAGCACTCCCAGACAGCACAAGCAATGTATGACATCTTCTAGGAATGAGCACACAAACAGCCAGCTAAGCTGTGTCCGCAAAACCACCGTAGGTTCCTTTCAAAAGATAGAGAAAAGCTCAAACCTAAGTTCTCTGCCAGTTCTAAAGCGGAGTTGCCCAATACAAACGGAAAGAATACTCTAAAGCAAGGACAACCACACAAGATAACGAAAGAGAAACCCGTTTATTGCCTTCTGTTGTGTTTTGTTTGTACGTGTGCTTGTGGCTTTTAGATGCCAACGCATTTATTCGATGCACAACAACAAATCTTACATATACAAGCCCATGCAAATTTGCAGTTGTGTTCACTTCTGTAAGAGGCATAGGAAAGAAAGCAAAGATTTCGCTTTGTAAATTCTTTCCTTACATTTGATGGAAAGGTTCCTCCCAAAAAAAGGAAGAGTCTTTGCTTAGATTGTCCAGATGTTTGTAAGAGCTGTGTTAGTATAGCCTTGTCCGTCTGTTAAGCCTGGTGATCCCATCCATCATAGGCGACTCCCCACCCAACCATCAAATACAGGGTGCGCCATCTAAAGTGTCGGTATGGCAACACTGAATAAATATTAAAACAAACAACCGATTGCTATATGTTGATCTTGTTCCTTTAATTTGGTCCTGTACAATTTATTTCGACTACTTTTTGAACACAACATCAATCAAGTGGCCGCCTTTATTGGCCACAGCAAAATGTGCCCTTTTTGCGGCATTTTCCATCACTTTTTCGAGCGTCTCAGTCGATAAAGTGGCGATTTTGGCACGAATGTTGGCCTTAAGCTCTTCAATGGTCTGTGGATCGCTGGCGTAAACCTTGCTTTTTAAATAGCCCCACAAAAAGAAGTCTGGGGCGGTCAAATCTGGTGATCTGGGTGGCCAGTCAATATCGCCTCTTTTTGATACCAGGCGTCCAGGGACGTGTAAAGTTATTTCATGGATGCGGTGTGGATTTTCCGTGCCCCATATGCGACAATTTTGCTTATTAACTCCACCAGAAATATGCACGCTGAGTTAGCACCATTGAACAGCGTCACTATTTCGGCACGTTGTTTTGGTGTGAAGCGGTCCATGGTCAAAATTGTACTAGATTGATGTTTCCAAAACATGTCTAACAAAAGCAATCGGTTGGTAAATGTCAAAGTTATTCAGTGTTGCCATACCGACACTTTATATGGCGCACCCTGTAGACCTCATGTTGACCTCTCTGAACTCTTGGCATGATTTCAAACGATTGTTTAGAGGGCACAACATACACTCCTCAGTAAACAGTATTCGTCTGTGGGCATTGTTCGAGCACTGGCAACTCAATGCTTTCGATTTTGCCTTGCGTTTTTATTTCAATGCTGTTGTAAGCAAGTGACACTGCGCTTGCGCAGTGGATGTGGACGAAATCGTTTTTTCACGACTTTAATGGTTTGTGGCGATCGTACAGTGCTCGGATGGCCGGCCGCATTTCCAAACGGTCTCTTGTTCCATCAGTATTCTTAAAAACGTCACGACACGGCACGGATATACAAAGTTTCGGATGATTTCCCGAAAGATTTGTCCTATTTCGTAGCCGCATTTATGCAGGCCAAGTATGATCATACGATTTTCGAGCGAGCCCCATTCCATGATTGAAAACCTTTCAAATGGAAGTGGATGCGTTTAATGGCTCTCTAGAACTAGTGTGTGTTGTATCCAAAAGGATCCAGCCGGAATGGTTAGTTTTTAATATGCATTTTATACCCTTGCAGAGGGTTATAAAATATTTGACGGAATTTTCCTCAATTTTTTTTATATTTAAATATGCATTTTTCATATCCTTTGGATGATTTTCAGCTCGGTTGGATGACAATTTAAGAACCATTTAACATTAAATGGATAATTTAAGATCCCTAAAGTGGATTTTACATCACGCTTTCGACTCTGTTAAGCTAAAAGGTTTGGTTAAGGTTCTATTTCAGTTTCAGTTTCAGTTTCAAATTTTGTTTTCCCCCCAAATTTTCCGCCTTTTTGTTTCCGGGCCCGCAATCATGGGTCAGAGTCATATATATCTATGGCGAATGTAGAACATGCTGGTTATGATGTTGTGTTTGCGTATCATAAACTCGAATTGTATATCTTTTGTTGACTGCCTGCCTGCCACAGTTTATGACCTCCGTTTCCAGTCATGACAATTGGCTTTTGGTTTTATTGTGACTCAATCAAAAATTTTCGTGTGCTGTCATTCCAGGGCGCCTTTCGCTTGGGCTGTGAATATGTGCTGAAGGTGATGCGTAAGGAGCGCGAGACCCTGTTGACCCTGCTGGAGGCGTTTGTCTATGACCCCCTGGTGGACTGGACGCTCAATGATGAGGCCACTGGCGTGCTGCGACATCGTGGCAACATAAATTCCAAACAAACGCCACACGAAATGATCATCAAGTGCCATAAGAAGGATAAGACGAAAAGTAAACTGCATGATTGGGAGGCCAAGAGGCAGCATTTTGTGGGCAAATTGAATCAATTGCAAAAGTTTTGGTCGACCAACAAGTAAGTTGCCCTAGGGCTAATCCATCCCTTGCCTGTTGCTCCTACAATTCTTGTCCCTTTGCAGAACCGAAATGCAGCTACAGTTGACCGAAATGGGTCAGGAGTTGGCCAAACTGCAGCTGATACACAACCAGCGACTGCTGGCGGAACAGGAGCTGGTGGAGTTGAATCAACGCAGCGCCTTGATAGCAGAAATCAATTCCCTGGGCTCGGCCATTGAGAGTCACAGCTTTAATACGGCCTCGCTGCGTTTTAGGGTCAAGCAGCAGCAGACGGAAACGTTGGTGGCCCAATCGACGCTGCGTCAGGCCGACTATGCAAGGGTGCAGTGCCTCCTGGCCAGTTACCGGCAGGTGGCGCGACAGCCGCCGTATTTGGCGGAACTGAATCTGCAACTCATACAATACAAACTGGAGGGCAGCGGCTGGCACAGCGAATACTTGGCCCTGGCCGAGGTGCTGCAGTTTAATTTACCTGCCCAGACTTGGACCAGCTATGAGAGAACACGCCAACAAATTGATGAACTGCTCAGCAATCTGAATGAGTTGGCACTGCAGTGTGTGGAGCAAATGCTGCAGTATGCGGCTGTTATGGAATACCTGCCCGAGCAGCGTCACCAGGAGCACATCTATGTGCGTTTCTATGAGAGTTTCACCAGTTATCTACAAGGCGGCGGTGGAGTAGTGGGAGCCGCTGCAGTGGCCAGCACATTGGACCCATCCACTGATGTTTTGGGTGCAGCCGAAACCCTGGAGTCTGTGTGGATGCACTTGAACTGTCAACTTCATCAGGCCACTCAACGTTTTGCTGCCACAAAGCAGCCCTCCAACTCTTCCACGGCCTTCATCTCGCTAATTGCCCACAGCAGCTGCAGTCAACCACTGATCAAGGCCGCTCTGGTACGCTGTCTGGACAGAGCCAGTCAATCGTTTAGTGCCTACGAACACAGGGCACTGGCCAATCAGGATGAGGAATTGTTGTCACACCAATTGCTGTACCTACATCTGGTGCGTTCCATGTGCCAGGGAGTGCTGGCAGAACCGCAGCAGCAGCAACAGCAGCAGCAGCAGCCGCCGTTGGACTTGGGTCAGCTTATTGAATTGGAAAACTTGCTGGCTGCCTTGGCACAGCTTAAGCAGAGTTTTGAGTATGATTTGCCGGCCAGCATTTTGAAGTATCTGCTGATGGGTTCGAAATCGTCGCTGATCAGCTTGGGGGCTGAGGAATTGTGCCAACTGTTTAAGCTAAGCCTCGAGGGGGAACCAACCAGCTCGGATCAAATGTTTCTGCTTAAGCTGAGGCCAGCCTATGAGCAATTTCAGCTGGTAACCAAAGCACTGGAGAGAATCAGAAGAAGTCTCAAGTTAATGATGGACGATGTAAGGGATGCGCAGCTGGAACCGTATCTGGTGAGTGTCGAAGAGAGAGAAAGGTTTATACCTTCTTATGAAGGCGATGAAGTGGCAGGGAATTGGAAACAGCCCGGGGTGTAGGCTTTCTCCTTGACCAAGTGCTGTTCAGAGAGAGCTCAGCTTCGCACCTTTTCTAGATATTCAGACTTAATGACATGGGAAAGCTTTCTAAGTGGTAAATTTGCTTCTTAAAGACCTTGTCTTACCAGATTGACACAGCGCAGATTCGCAGTGAAGAGTTCGCCGCTCATGTTAGCCAGCAGCTTGGCTTATGCAGCGCTTTTTGAACCAAAATCATCATGTGAATCGACTTGGCAAGTATCTTGCTGTATTTATCTTAGACATTTAACCCTCGCCTGGGGTATTGACTGTTTGTTGTCCAAAAATGGGTTAGATTTTCGTTTTTCCAGGGCTTTATTAACCCAATTCATGGTTCTTCGAGCCGGATATGAATCAGCAATTAGCTGTTGATGCATATACGACTCGAATAGGGTCAGAGCAGGCATTAGACGGAATTTTAAAGCCAAGGATTCTACATATCCGGCTCGAATGACCATGAGAATAGTGATAGGACAGGCTTCTGAAGCTTTTAGAGCTGTAAGATTTGCTTTAGACTTTCAAATTCCTTAAGGTCGATGCGAAGTACCATGCAAAATGTGACAGGGTATCTTTTCAACGCTTTCAGAACTGCAACATTTGCTTTAGACTTGCAAATTCCCCAAGGTTTCTTCATATCCGAATCGAAGGACCATGAAAACTATGACAGGACTGGCTTCCAACGCTTCTAGAGTTGCTAATTTGGTTTTAGACTTTCGAGTTTCCAAGGCTTCTTTATATCCGACTCGAAGCACCACTAGAATAGTCTCAGGACAGGCTTCCAACGCTACCAGAATTGCAAGATTTGCTACAATCTTTCGAATTTCCAAGTCTTTTTCATATCCGACTCGAAGTACCCTGAGAACAGTGACAGGGCAGGCTTCCAACGCGTTCAGAACTTAAAGTTTTGCTTTAGAGTTAAAAATTCCTTAAGACTTCTTTATATTCGGCTCGAAGGACCCTGAAAAATGTGATAGGACAGGCTTCCAATGCTTCCAGAGCTTAGACTTTTGAGTTTCCTCAGTTAGCAGCTTCAAATCCGGCTCGAAGGACCTCCAAATTTGTTGGCAGGATAGAAAGTGGCTTTTTGAAAGCCAAATTTCATACATTCCTTTCATTCCCAGGAGCTGGGCATACTCAAGGAACGTAATGGTTGCCTCAACGACAGCTGCTTCTTCAATCTTCTGGTGCAAACACTCTCCGCCAGTCACAGTCTGGATATACGTGAAATGGCTCGTCCCATCCGCACGCTAATCCAACGCCTGCAAATGGATTACCTGGCTGGGCTGCTGCCACTGTTGGCCTACGGCTATTATACCAACTATGGTACACGCTGTCAGCCCCTGGAGGCAACCGCCAACAGCGAGGCGGAACATATGTTGGATGACCTATTCATGGCCCTGCAAACGGAGGCCTCACTGCAGCAACAGCAGGGCGAGATTACCCTGCTCAATCAACAGATCGAGCAACAGACTTTGGTCTCCTCTGCCCATTATTGGGCCCATGAGCAGCAGCTGCTGATGCAGAATCACATCATCAGTCGCCAAAAGCTCTGCTCGGCCATCTATGACAGTTGGCAGGCACTGGAGCGTCAACTGATGAGCTTGCAGGGATTGGAAGTGAATTTGGAGGCGCAGCTGATACAGTTGCAGGCCCAACGCTCCAACTGGAATCGCAATCATATCGATAGCCTGTTAAGGAACGAGCAAATGCAACGTCAGTTGACGATCGCCCTGGTGGGTGTACTGTACCAGCTGATGGAGGGTACTAAGGCCATTTGTCGCCTGGAGCAGCACCAGCAGCCAATGGAGGAGGAGGAGCAGCAGACACAGTTGAATTTGGAGCAATGGCTGAAGGTCTATCAACAGTGGCAACAGAGCAGTGCCAGGATAAGTGCCGTAGAGCAGTCCATTGTCCAACTGCTCGATCCTGAGGGTGCCATCGATCAGTGTTGGCTGCAAAATGTACAGGGGCTGCTGGAGGAGCACACTTGCAAGGTGCAGAGGGAGATTGCAGCACTGGAAACCGAACAGCAGGGCAAACATCGTTTTCTATGCACCCTGATCAAGGAGACACAGGTAGGAGAACTGCATCAACAGCACGGAGTACTTTTCTTAACCGCTTTGGTGTCCTTTATACAGCGCCTGCAGGAACACATGCCGCGAGTGCATATGCGCAGCATTTGCCTGGAGTCGTCACAGGCTGCGGGGGGTGCCAGCAAGCTAATCCCAGTGGATGCACAACTGCTCTGCGGACATGTGCGTGACTGTCATCGCATGCTGCTGGACTACTTCCAGCGTTTGCTGGAACTGCGCAAGGACATGTGCGGTGCCCTGCAGCTGGACAGCTGGCAATTGCAGCTGGAGCACATACAAACCATGGCCAGCCAGCAGGTGGATGGGTTGTTCAAGGGAATGGACGAGTTCCTGCAACAGGCAGGCGAAGGCGACTCGCTGCCCTATGAGAACTTTGCACACAACAAGGGTGAGTGTTGTGTTTTTGCACGGTCAACTCACTCCTGCCGACGACTCCCCACAGGTGCCACCAACTTACACGAACAGAAACGCAACGCCTATGGCGTTTCCGTATGGAAGAAAATACGCATGAAACTGGAGGGACGCGATCCGGATGGCAATCAACGTAGCACCGTTAACGAACAGGTGGATCATGCCATACGCGAGGCCACCAATCCGGACAATCTGGCCGTTCTCTATGAGGGCTGGACGCCCTGGGTGTAGGACCAGCCAGCAGTGTCCCGCCGGCATTCGTTCACTCGGCCTCCACAAGGACCACACTCAGGGCCAAGGCGCGCCTGCAAACCAGTCGTGTATGCGTACACTGGAGGCGCCCTGGGAGGTCACACTCCCACTGACTAGTAGGATGGGGCTGCCGCTGCCGCTGCGCTCCATTAGGGGACCACACTGTCCCAGGGGAGCACCTATGGACCAGATTGCAGCAGCCAGCCTTAAGTTCTCCTTCTTATTTTCAACCATCTCCGTTAACCTAGCTAAATATATTCAATTAGTTTTATGTTTTTTACAAATTGTTAATCTTAAGCTGAAATTCCTTGTTAACCTCAATTTAATACGTAAGCTCAAAGAAAACTATTGTGTTACCCCCACCCCCGAAACTATCTACCAACCTAGATATACACTAACAGATATCATCAGATAGCTGATACACATATACATATATATATAATTATGAATGGATAATCAACGAGCCATGCACACCATGCAGTAGGACCAGGCGGTCACGTTTTTAGTACCCACATTATGATTTACTATACAAATTGCGATCCCTCTTTGCCTGTTTTATGATTAGTTATCGCCTAACGAATAAATGCAATACTGATTTTCAAAACGCCTCCTCCTCGTTGTTGCTGGTTAGGTCAGAAGAAAGCCACCATAAGATTTGTAAACCAGTTTTTGCTGCACACTTGGCGGCGACACTTGAACTTGAAGAGTGTACAGAAATAGCGTTTTCTGTGAAGATTTTAGTAGCGGATTCTGATAGAATCGCACTCGGAGCGATTAGTTTACTTGGCAATGGAAGTGAAGAAACTATGGTTAAACAAAATTCTAGATTTTGTTGAACTGAAAAGCATTTGTGGAAGATGACTTGGGGGTTTTAGGTGCCATTGGAAGGTTGAATGTCACTTGACACAAGCCAAGGCATGCATGCGGCACGTGTACGGTGTAAAGAGCGAACTTTTTTCTGAACCTGCGGACCAGGCGTGAGCTTTTAAAGTAACAGTGAGCGGATATTTCTATTGTGCACAATTTATGTATGCTTTGCTTTGATTTTTAGCTGTGCAAAACTAAGTGAACATATAGAATACCTGGCTAATGGTGGTTTACAAGCTCTGCTTTGAAAAAAAACAAGTTCTGCTTTCATATTTGCTGTCTTTGAGGTGTGCAGAGCTATGTAAATATACGAGTTGATGATCTGGACAGTCACTGCTGCAGTTTTTTATGTTATGGGTATGAAATTATGTGTCGATGGGTTAATCTAGGGCTCTGTTTATGTGTGCTTCAATTAGTAGCTGTCTTTTAAGTGTGCAGTGCCAAGTGAAAATATGAAATACTTGGCTAATGGTGGTTTACCAGCTTTGGTCTATATAAAACTAGTTCTATTTTAAAATTAGCTGTCTTTGAGGTGTGCAGAGCTATATGAAAACATGTGTTGATGATCGAGACACACGCTGCTTCATTTTTTAGCTGTCTTTGATGAGTGCAGAGCTTAGTAACTTTTCAAATAGTGGTTGAAAAGCGTTACCTCGAAAAAAAACTAGTTCTGCTTTCTTTTTAGCTGTCTTTGAGGTGTGCAGAGCTAGGTGAAAATATGGTTAGTTGATCAAGACAGGCACTGTTGCAGTTATTACTACTATTGATGTGAAATTTAGGATTCTGTTATTGTCTGCTTCAATTTGTAGCTGTCTTTGATGAGTGCAGAGCTAAGTTAAAGTATGAAACACTTTTCAAACAGATTGAAACCGGTTCTGGTGAGTAAAAATATGTGTAATCAGAGTCTTGGCGGTTAATAACTTAGAAGGGTCTACAGAAGGTGACCCTAAACCACTAATCCTAAGCTAAGACATACCGCAAATGTTTTCTACTGAATTTTTGAGGCATTCTGGGTAAACAAAGGCTTGCCGTGGAGTTTTATGCAACTGCTAACTTAACAAATCTCAACATTTTGATTAGTTTTGAGCTAAAGGGTTGGATTTCTGGCGCTAGGCGCTTCTTTTAGGCCGAAAAATGAATGGTAAGAATGGAGATTGGTAAGGAAAGTGAACCCCAGAGCTGAAAAATCACAATAAAAGAGAGTAGTTTCTAAAAATGTTGTTTTATGACTCACCTGCTGTGCAGCATTCAAGGATAAGCTCTGTTTATGGTATATATAATCACTCATTTTATTTTCTAGAATTCTCCTCTCATCTTCTCCATCAACTTAACCTCATCATCTCGTGTTATTGTTATGATCTCTCGTCTATGGCCTGGCTTAAGATTACATCAGCTAGATGGGTTTTGGTTTTGGTTATGGGTGTAAAAAGTTTTGTTAAATGATTTCCTTTTTTTTGTTTTTGTTTTTGTTGTCGGCTTAGGATCAAGACATTGTTTTTTTGTTTTTTGTTTTCTTTTGTTTCCTCATACAAACAATTATCAAATATAAATGAAAATGTGTGTCACCTAAGCACAATTGTTGTTGGTTTTATGCTGGGCTACGATATACAATTACAATTCTTTTTTTATATACAAATACATTAAAAGTAGATTTTCTCTCATTTACAAAATAGTTTTTTTCTTCCATTGACGAGCAAAACGAATTTCCAAATTTTTTTTGGGGGGGTTATAAAAAAAAACTTAATAGTATTACAAATACAAATAATAATAATAGTAATATAAATAAAAATAATAATGGGCTAAGCCCATTGAAATTAGATTTGACCAGAATTTAACAATTTTCAATTTTGAATAAAAAAAAGAAAACAAAACATAACAAAAAAAAAAAACGACAGCAAACTTTACAAAAGTCTGTTTCAATGTGTTGCTTATGTTTGTTTTTGGTTTGCTTTTGCTTAATTATTTATTGTTATTTTTCTTACTTGTGTGTGTGTTGTTGTTGTTGTTGTTGTTGTGTGTGTGTGTGTGTGGTGTTTAGCCTAGTTTAGTTATTGTTGTTATTATTTTTCTTGGTTTTTGCCCGTTTTGTGTTTTGTTTTTTTCTTTTAAATAATAAATACATACATACAATACATACAATTACAGTTACAATTACATCATTATCCATAGTACAAAATATAAAATTTAACATCACATTGGTTGACATTCTTTTGTTGGTTGGTTGGTTTGCTTCGCTTCAACGTTTCATCCTTAATCATCTTCATCTTCATTGTTGTTGTTGTTTGTTGTTTGTTGTTGCATTTGTTGTGGGTTGGTTGGTTTCGTTTGTTGTTGTTGTTTGTTGTTTGTTGCTCTTCTCTTCTCTTGTTTTATTTAGAAATTTGTGTGCTTATGAGAGTTGTTGTTGTTGTTGTTTTTCACCTTTCATACCTCTCTTTTCAACAACAGCCGATCATCTTCTTACGGTAGGTCACTGGTGGTTAGCCTCTCCACTCCTCTCCACTCTTTCGTGCTGTCGTCTGCTCTTCTCTGTTTTGTGTGTAATCCATGCGTGTCTGTGTTTGTGTTTAGGTGTGTGTGTGTGTGTGTGTGACTGCAAAACTGTAATTACACAAAGAGAACTTTATTAAAATATATTTTTAGTTTGGTCTTGTGTGTCGTTTGGGTATACTATTTCCGTTTCGGATCTCGAATTACAACATAATGTAGCTTATTTATCAATATTTCGTCATTATCTTTTTAAGAATTTTTGCCTTAAAACTTCATTACAATTGCTCTTAATGGAGAAAAGTGTTTGAAAATTCGGCAAGAATGCAAGAAAACCTCAGTAACTAATAATTGTAGTGCTAATGGCTAATTTTAGGTAATTTCCAGCGAAAAATAAACGGAAAATGCAAGAAAACTTTATATCCAAGATGTAATTTTATCATTTTACATCAGCAAAAGCGATTTCAAGCGACGAGTGCCAAAAAAATTGATCAGCAATCGATAGTTATCGATAATAAAGGGCTCAAAATTTATCTTTTAAGTCATTAAAGGCCATTTCAAGCGAAATTTCATGAGTTATACATAATTGTGCCAAATTACGGGCTAATTATATACTTTTCAGATCAACAAAAGCGTTTTTAAGCAAAAAATGCCAAAAAACTTCATCAGCAATCGATAATTATCGATAATAAAGGGCTAAAATTTAACCTTTGAAGTCATGCAAGTCATGCAAAGCAATTTTAAGCGAAAACAAGCAATGAATGCCAAAAAACTGTATTATTTTGCCAAATTAGGGTCTAAAAATGTACTTTCTAGTTCAACAAAAGCAATTCCCAGCTAAAAATGCCCGAAAACTTCCACAGATATCGAAATTTATCGATAATTAAGGGCTAAAAATGAATCTTTTAAGTCATTAAAGACCATTCCAAGCGAAACTTCATTAGTAATCCACAAATGTACCAAATTGTGGGCTAAAAATATGCTTTCTAAATCAACAAAAGCGATTTCAAGCGTAGAATGCCACAGAACATCAACAGAAATCGAAAATTTTGGTTTATTAAGGGCTAAAAATTAAACTTTGAAGACATTCAAAGCAATTTCAAGCAACGCATGCCAGAAAACTTGATTAGTAATCCATAATGGTACCAAATTATGGTCTAAAAATATACTTTACAGTTCAACAAAAGCGATTTCAAGCAAAGCAAGCGATAATTGGACAGTTTTGTGGGTTAAAAAGTAACCTATTGAGTCATCTCAAGCGTTTTTAAGCGAAAACTTGTACAAATATGGAAATATTTGGAAGTATTGTTAATCTAAAAACCGACTTTTTCAAAAATTGAGAAGTAAAGTACCATTTCCTAGCCTTAAGAGGGAGAAACTTTCAAAATCACTTGGTAAAATTCGTCTCTTATGACCTAGATCTGTCCCTTGCAAAGTCAAATGTGCACAAAGGTGGCTAAAAATTCCAGTTATAAACATTATTCTAATTCTAAAAACCGACTTTTCCAAATATCGTTAAGTTAGTTACCATTTCCTAGGCTTAAGAGCAAAAACCTCTCAAAATCAGTTAACAAATTTTATCTCTATGACCTAAAACTGCCTATAACGAATGTGAACTAAGTTGTTTGAAAATCCCAGTATAAACGGTATTCTAATTCAAGAAACCAACTTTTCCAAATATCTGTAAGTTAGGTATCATTTCCTGGCCTTAAGAAGGTGAACCTTTCATCAGCAGTTGATAAATTTCGACTTTATGAACTAAATCTAAGTCTAAGTCACTCCGCTCTCACATAATCACTTGTGTATTTACCTATAAGAATTAGGATTACTAATCTCCTGGATGTTCGGGACAAGAGCGATTCACCTCAAACCAACGATCGATGCATCTGCAAGTACAAAATGTAAGTTTCCCATTCACATATATCTCTAGTCAAGTTTGCTTACCCTTTGTGATAGATGCACAGACAAGGCAGACGTGCAATTGTATCGCCAGGACTCAAGTCTTCAAGGCAAATGACGCACTCGCCCTTGGCGTCGGACAAGACATCCTCTGTTTTGGAATGGGAAATGGGAGATGAGCACAAACAGTACAAATTTAAGGGGAATCGCCGCCACATACCGTTATATGAGAGTCGCGGTTTCGTTAGGCACATAACTAAATGGCATTCAATGTCGTCCGGCAAGACGAACTTATTGCACACGGGGCATTTGATACCTGGTGGAGGGTGGGAGTTAGTGGAATGCTTTGTTTGTTTGTTTGTTTTTATTTGCCCGCATACCATTGAAGGACCAAATATGCGATGGAAGCGAGGTGGCTGTATAGACACGTCCAATGCCATTCGCTGAGGTGGCCAGGGCGATGCTTTCCACAATGTTCCCGCCAGTCAGAGACATGTCCTACGAAAGAAAACAAACTGGAGGCTAGAGGTTTGACTCAGGATTCGGGTTTCTTGTACTCACGCGGATGGAATCTCCCAAAAGGCGACGCTGTGGCGGCATATATGATGAACCATTATTGTTGGTGGCTGCTCCAGTAGCTGCTGCATTAGCAGCTGGAGTTGAGTAACTATTATTGCCGGCATTTGTATCCGTGGAGGAGGATTGTGTGGTTGGTGGCTGTTGCTGCTGCTGTATGTCCGGCACAGAGCTTAGGCTACGTGCCCGTTGCCTGTCAATGGAGGTGGAGTTCTGTTGATGATAGACCTGCAGTCCCGGCAATGTGCGCAGCAGATTGAAACCCTGGCCCGCATCTCCACCGACGGCACCACCACCGCTGCGACTGGCTGGCGAGGTGTCCAGTCCAGCGGCTCCCGTCGAGCTGCTGCTGAATGTACGAGAGCGTGGGCTCTGTTGGCCACTGGTCGCTGGTGTGCTTGCCTTTTGACCCATAGAGCGAGCTTCCCGTTCTCTCTCTCTCTCTCTAGCACTCTCGCTCCCGCTCCCCTCTCTCCCGCTGTCTGTGTGCGTTCTCTGTGGGCAGCTCCTTTGTGAGTGATTTCTCGGTTTTTTAAGGGAGCAGGGTGTTGAGGGTGTTGGGGGCAGACAACAATAGCAAACAATGTCAGGTCAGAGGCAGCGGCGGCGTATAATGTTGATGATGTTGATAACTCCTCTCTGTGTGTGTGTGTGTGTGTGTGTGAGTGTGTGTGAGAGTGAGTGTGCGTGTGTTGTTTCTTGCTCTGCTGCTGCTGCTTGTTGTTGTTAAATGCCAAATTAGTAATGACTTTGCCTTGGATTCACACTCGCAATTTATTTAAATGGACCACACTTCCACTTCCCCCTTAAACGAACTTTCAGTTTCTTAATTGTGTACTTTAACCATTATTTACCGGTATTTTTGGGCCTAAAACCCATTTTTGACAAATAGGGGGAAAGCCAGGGATATTAGAGTGACCCTAGCCAAGTAGACACTAACGTACACAACACCCTTTTTTTTGAAGTTAAATAACAGTTCTTTTTTTAGTTTATTTGACAGCCCTTAAACAATCTGGTTTTTGTACTTATTTCCGACACCGAAAGTGTTTGGTAATTATTTCCGACATGTGTGGGTGGGTGTGTGCTTGTACTAGTTCTCCATAACGCCCTCTGTCTCCAGGGCCTCCTTTACCTCCATGCCGGGCGGCTCCTGCTGTACCGTCATCTCACTTCCACTGGCCCCATCCTCTGCCCCCTGCACCATT
Organism: Lordiphosa fenestrarum; assembly: GCA_035044985.1. Classification (NCBI taxonomy): domain Eukaryota; kingdom Metazoa; phylum Arthropoda; class Insecta; order Diptera; family Drosophilidae; genus Lordiphosa; species Lordiphosa fenestrarum. The sequence continues at coordinate 83,101 of JAWNNO010001836.1, forward strand.
TGCACTTCGGCCTCACCGCTGGCGCCCACATATTTCTCCATGGATTTGGCCAACTTATCCGAATTGCCGCCCACAAACAGCTCCACCACTTCACCGTTCTTGATGAACACAAAAGTGGGCATACTGGTGATATTATACTCCACCGTTATCTCCTCATTCTCCTCCACATTCACCTTGAGCACCACCGCACGTTCTGCATACTGCAGGGCCAGCTCCTCCAGCTTGGGCGCTATGATGCGGCAGGGACCACACCAATTGGCATAGAAATCGATGACAATCAGCTTGTCCCCAGCTTCGGAAAGCTGCTGGTCCAGATCCTCTTTGCTTTGCACCAGATAAACCATGGCGATTGCTGCTGGGCGAAAAATATGAAATGAAAAAAAGGAAATTTAATCGAGCAGGAGCTTACACAAACGCACTCCGTTTAGTTCCAGTGCTGAGTTTAGAATGAACTGACCCAAGGGAATGACAAGTGAGGTGGCGAGAGTTGGAAAAGCCAACTGGGTTTTCAATATTATTAAAAAGGAAATTCTTTAATTTTGGTTGGTTAGTGTAGGCTAGAGGTGAGCGCGTGGCTTGAAACTTGATCGTCATTGTGTCACGAGTCTTTTGGCGTGAGCGGGAGAAAACATTCCGTTCGGCATTTCCGTTTTGAGTACAGTGCGTGTTTCGGACGTGATTTTTTTTATTGTTTTCATATTTCATTTAATTGCAAGGAATTTTACTCACGTGCGCACCTCTAGCTGATTTAAATAAGGTCACCCTATTTAACTTGAAGGCGTTGAGGTCGACCAGCCGCAATTTTTGGGATTAGTGCGACCGCATTCGACTACTTTTTATACGTTTTTTGTTTAAAAATATTTAATAAATAAATCAGGAAACGCACCTCCATATGTATAAACCACTCTCTCTCTCTCTACTTTATTGTTAGTTTCTTAATCTCAGCTGGTCCTCTCATCCAACACCTCCTGTACAGCATTCAGGGCAAAGATCACCGAGAAGCACATGCCCACTGTGCTTACCTCCAGTTGGCTGATATTGAAATGCAGCGTTAAACGCCACAGTACAAAGTGATTCAGCAACACCAACAGGGCAAGACCCAAGCACCACCAGTACTCATCCATCCGGGCAATCGACCACAGGCAGTACACATTCCACAACACACAAATGCCCAGGTTGGCCGACTCCAGGCGCTTGAGTAGCTCATGCAGGGAGCCTTTAAAGCAGCAGACGAGACCCTTCAGAGCGAAGAGACTGGCATACAGTGCCAGGACAAACTTAAAATCGGCACCGGCAGCTTGACCTCCCACGATCTGCTGCAGCTGTCCAGTGATCAGGGAGACAAACACCACAGGTGCATAGCGGCGGGATTCGTTGCACAGGACACGTGGCAACTGGCCAGGATTCGGGTGTGTTTGCCTCAGTATGCACAACAGACTGTGGCTAAAGAACAGGCCGTAGCCATAGGAGGCCAGTGCACCTGGGCTGTGTTTTAGCGCCCAGCCAGAACTGACGGCCAGGACAAAGTGCAAGGTGCAGAGGGAGAGCTTGGTGCAGAGGCAGTCGCCCACTGGTGGTGGAGTAGCAGGTGTCCTGTGGACAGCCATTTCGAATTCTAGTTAATAAGTTCCCACAGTTGTTGTTGTGTGTGCGAGGTGTTATCGATATTGTCACATGTATCGCAGCTGTTCACAGTTGTAAAGATATCGAGGGCTTGCCCGCCAAGTAGACGATTCAAAAGTTGAATGAGATTGGGTTTGAGTTTACTCTGTGTTTGGTTGTGCTAAATGTAGCATACTCCTGCTCCCAATTATCTTTTATTGTCCTACATAGTGAGAGTAACATTTGTTGTATGTTTTCCTGGGATGTAGTGGATTTGAATAGTGCTGATTTTGGCTCTTATGCCAGCTTAGGCAAGATTTGAGCTTCGAATGAATCCATGTGAATAGCCCACAACATTTCAAATAACCAGCAGTCTATCGCTTAATCGATAACTTCATAAACAGCGTTGCCAAACCTTATTCAGAACTAGAGAAGGGGCAGCTGTTGGTGACTGTCAAGCACAGGTTGCAGTACAAATCAACTGATTTACATACACATGCACATACATACCTATATACACCTTTAGTCGTCTATATACTTAACGAAAATCAATGTTCGAAAATCCACAAGTGACTTGATCTGCCAGTTGTTCATTATTTTTCATATAACTTCGGGGGGAAATATGAGTGACAGCGGCAGCAGCAACAACATCGGCTGCGGCAGCAACAACAACAACAAGACTGCAACAACAACGACGACGACGCCTGCACCTCCCATTCCAGCCACAGATTTGTTCAAATATTACATGGAGAAATGCTATGTGCTGCCCTTGGAACTGAAGAATGATATTGTTTATTGCCAGCGGGCAATGCGCGACTTTCTCAAGGTGCACGGGGTGAGTAATTTTGTGGACAAAGAGCCAGAGCCAGCGAGTCGTCACATTGTTTCTTTCTCTTATCATCTTAGCTGGTCTCGGATGTGTTCAAGGAGCAGGCAGATGCGGTAAGAGGGCGGAGGAGAGGAAGACTACGCAATTGACAGTTAACCTTACACTGGACAACATGCCACAATCTGACTTCACCGTTACATTAAAATTTCTGTTCTCTCTCTCTCTCCCATAGGATCCCGTACAGATGCAGCGCATTTTGGAGGAACTGGAGGAGGAAGTCTTTGAGATAAATGCCGAACAACAGTTTCTACTGTTGCGCCTCAACGATGACTTGGACAGTTTCTACAAAAAGCTGCAGGAGAATAACATACCGAGTGTACCTGAGGTGGGCAACGAGTATATATCCAGTTTGATAGTGCCTTTGATAGCGGATGCCAGCTACAAGATCTATCCACAATCGGTGCTGACGCGCGACAATGAGGAAATGCTGATACGTAAGCATTTCCTCTTGTCCCAGGATGAGGAGGCGGGCGTGCCGCCTCTAAAGCTGAGTGATCTGGATGAGAATATACCCTTGATGCTGGCCCCGCCCAAGCAGCAGCAGCAACAGCGTTCAGACGACAAGGAGGATTCACGATCCGTGTTGATGATACCCAGGTCGGAGGAGCCAAAGAGAAAACTTATCAACTCACCGCCGCCCTTGACGCCCATAAGCACAGCTAAGAGCACTGCTCCTGCTCCAGCTCCTGCTGCTGCTGCTACTACTGCTGTTGCTGCTGTTGTTGTTCCAGCACCTGCTCCTGCACCCCTTGACTTTGAAGCTGTGGCCCAGAGTCGTAACAACTTGCGTCAGGCGCTGAAGCGTGCCCGCAAAACTAAACAGCAACCGCGCATGTGCGATGAGGAGGATCTGGAGTTGACCAGCTTGGAGACCAACAAGAAATTGAAGCTAAAGGCCACGCCTCCTACTCCACCGCCGCCGCCACCGCCAGCAGCACCGCCTGCAGCTCCTGCCACCGCCAATGCTTCCAAAACCTATAAAACCCGCACCATACGCCGCAAATCCTCCCCCCTACCCGCCTCGGGAGGTGGCTCTTCCGATGAATCCCCGCAGGAGCAACAACAACAACAACAATGGCGTCTCGATGAGCCGCGCGAAACGCGCGTTTTGCCCGCGGAATATGGCCAGGCGCCATTCCTTAGTCTCTTTGGCCTCTACACCCACGATGTGATCAAGAAACTGAATCAACGCCACTCCAAACGCAAGCGTCGCACCGTGCAGAATGCCAGCGGCGTGGACTTCCACTATGGACAGCAATTGAATGCCATGGACGCAATTTCAGCACGCCACAAGAAGCTCAAGAACAAGCCAGAGTTTCTGCTCTCACCCAAGGAGAAACGTTTGCAGGCCAAGAAGGCACAGACCAAGGTGAACCAGGGAAAAGAGTTTAAAGAGGTTCGCAAGAGCAAATCGCCGGATAAAGCGGAAACGGTGCCGGATTCAGTGAGCGATTCAACAGCGCCCAAGTTGAAAAAGTTCCTCGAGTGCAAGGAGTGTAAAAAGCGAGTGGGTGAGTACAGGGGGTCACACAAATATGATTAACTACCATGTCCTCTGTTAACCCTCGCCCCCTTCTCTTTGCCAGAACGCGACCGTGATCTCTTCTGCCATTTCTGTGGCTGCTACTATCATCACGAGTGCCATGTGTACACCAAGAGCAAACTGCATACCCAATACCAGTATACCCGTTGTCCACCCTGCTTGCGGAAACAGTTGGAGCGCATGTGAAGAAGCCCTCGCACTCGTCCGCCCATTCTCTCTTCTTGGACATCCCGTTTCGAATTACAGTTACCTGAGGCCCTGCATCTGTACAGTGTTTTTTTTTTTCCTTTTTTTTTCTGTATTCCCAAAATTTTTTGTGCCCCCCCCAAGAAGTCCTCGGAGATTTTTAGAAATTTGTTCTATTTTTTTTGAAAAAAAAATACTTTTTGTTTCTTAGGTATGTGCGTTGCGTACATACAAACATACATACAGACAAATCATATAACCATGGAAGGTTCAATCAAATATATTTGTTTAATATTGTTTATAAGGAGTTTTTGTTTTTTGGGGAGCTCAAGGAAACCCCTTAGAAACCCTATAAACTGAAGGAAAGGTGATGGTGTTTGGTTTTCCCCCGGGGGGAAATGCACTCAACATGACAGAGGGCAGTCCCAGCCGAGACTTTGCTGGTTCCTGGGCCGGATTTGATGTGGCTCTTCAGATTCTAAGGCTAGGGAATGGAAAAGAGTCGGAAAATACCCTGAAAATTTTGAAAAAAAAACGATTTTTCAACCGAATCAGCCGGTTTTTAGGGATTTTATGGGAAATTGTTGGTGGGGTGACTTCCTATGGGGAAAATTCCAGCCCTAGGCTGGGAAAATACTCGGAAAAGTTTGGGAAAAACACTATTTTTTATGAGATTGACAGGGTTTCTACGAATTTCATGCGAAATTACTTGTAAGGTTGAAAATTTTAACCCCGGAATGGCAAAATAGCCGGAAAATTTTGTATATATAACTTTTTTTTCCCAGCCAATTGACTGGAAACTTGCTTTTTATATAGATTTTATGCGAAAAAATTTGTGAAGCGATATTCCAAGATTGAAAATTCCACCCCTAGGGCGGGAAAATAACTATTTTTCAACTGATTGACTAGAAATGCGTTTTCTTAGCATAGTATGCCAAATAACCACTGATAAGCTTTCAAGATCTTGTTAAACTCGTCAACAAAGTGGGAAAATACCCGGAAAATTCTGCATGCAAACAGCTTTTAAACTAAAAACAGGGTTTCTAACGAAAATAAGGCGAGATTAGTTGAGAAGGGACTTTGTTATATTAGAAAAACCTCCACCAGGATGGGTAAATACCCGGAGAATTGTGAATTTGATAAACCATCGACTTAAAACACGTTTTTTAAGCATGGCATGTAAAGTAATAAGAAATATTAGCTGCCAATGTGAAAAAATCCACCTTTGGTGTGGGAAATCTCGGGAAAATTCTTTACGGAATGTCCGATTTTGCAATCGATTAAGTTGAAACTCAGTTTGTAAGCATATTAGGCGAAAGTATTTGCGATGGCATGTTCAGACTCCCAAAAGTCCGCCCAGAAGCACACAGAATGCATCTCAGTTTGGCAGCTCTTTGGGCCAAATGCCATAGAATGCTTTGGCAGTGAACTTTCTAGGACAATTCTATGCAATTTTCTATTCCGCGTTGACTTTTACACACTTCCCAGCTTGTGGCAGGCCAAATTAAGGACTTTTAGAAGTCTCACGGCATTAAGAATCATCTAGTCGTCTGTCTATTGCCTTTCCATTTCTCTTCTCAAATGTCAAATCACAAATTCCCTGCCTACTCGGTTGTCTTCGTCATCTCCTGCAACTCCCTGCCAAGCAACCCTGGCAATTGAACTGTCAAAATGTCAAGAACTTCAAAAAAAAACTGCACTTCACTTTCACTTCAATCTCACACCAACATGGATCAGGAACAGCAAATTGAACAATTGGTGAAAATTCCCTGCCAATTGCCAGAGAACTTGAAAAAGGAGCTTTTCTTGGCACATTTGGGTTTGGTGAAGCGTCAGAAAATCAAACGCCTGCAGCCGCAAGTGGAGGCCGTGCAGCCGTATAGCCTGACCAAAAAGGTAAGGCCCGTACATGACTTAGACCACAACTAAATGCTGGCCCATTCTTTCCAGCTTATGCTACAATTACAACATGAGGTGGCCGATCAGCCCAGAGCCGCCACAGCCGCTCCCGTCCTGAAGCAACAAATGTTGAAATGGCTGAGTCTGCGCCCAAACTTCACCTGCTTCAATCGTTTGCGTTGCAATGAGTGCCTCCGCTGCGTGAGTGTGCAATATCCCTGCGAGCATTGCGGCGAGCAGTACCATCAGGAGTGCCATCCGGATGGGGGACAACCGTTGAAGCATCGCCTGTGCCCCGGCTGCAAGCGTAGAAATGCACAAATCAACATGGGTGTGCCAACGTCAATATAAAAATTTTAATATTCAAACTTAAGATATTAAATATACAGGAAGCAGCAGCAGCATTATTAGCCCAGCAGCTCCAGTCTGTTTCTTGGGGGTTCCATTGCACAGATCACCCTGGCAGAAGCACATGTACACCTTCTTATAGTTATAGATGGTATCCGCACACCGATCCATATTGTCATCCGGTCCACGCTGTACGCACATCCGCTGCGTGGCCAGATCATAGTCATCCACGGCATAGGCCCCACCCCGCTCGATCACCTTGCCGCACCAGCCGCTGGCGCAGGGTATGGCCGCCAGGCCGGGTTCATGCTCCACATCGGTGGCATTGAAGGTGAAGGGATCGCGACAGCTGCCCAGTAAATCGCCACGCGAACGACATTGATAGCAGCGACGCAACAGTCCTAGGCAAGCAGAAACAAAAGACTTCAACGGGCGGAGGGAAAGGAAACGAACTTGCAGCACTACTTACCATTGATTTCTAGGCCAGGAAAACTGAAGAGCCATATCACAGCCAGGTAATAAAGGAAGGCATTTGATTTAAATTGCATTTTGGGTTTAGTTTAAAGAGTTAAATCTCTGTTAATCACATTTAGAAATTCCGAAAGTCTTTGCAAGTGATGAGCATCTCTATCGATGTCCAAGTGCAAGGTGCGCGGAGTGTACAACACTGGTTTGACAAGTGCACGATATCGATATCGGTATCGAGCCATTCGGAGCGGCGTTGTGACCCGTGACTATGTGACCTGTGGGCATGTGACCCCTGGGCATTTGACCCAGTGGTCATGTGACCCAGTGGTCATATGACCCATGTCAGCCCGCGAATTTCGAATTTCGATAGCAGCCAATAATCGTTGGGTGGCCACCCTAATTTTGGTATTTTCCTTTCCACCAACTGCACAACACTGTACATGGGATTTCTATCTGAATTTCATATGTACACACTGTGCCTCGTTTGTCGTACTAAAAGAACGAAAGAAGCATAATTTTGTAGCGAAATCATAAAATTCTTAAAAAAAATTACCAACAAAAGTATATTTGTTGTAATTGTACTTTTTTTTTTACAAGGCACACAAAAAACCAAGCAGATTCGACTCGAAGACTGAAGGCAAAGTGCGTCCCGTTGTTGTTGTTGTTGGAAGAGCAAAAAGTAAGGCAAAAACGCATAAGAAAAGAGCTTTGCCAGCCAAATTTGGTTGAAAATACAAGGAAAAAAAAGAGAAGTGGCTGCCAGTGTTTGTTGTGGTTTAAACTGCATTTGCAAAGCTGCTGCAGCTGCCTGCCCCTCAGTGGAAACACTGCCCTCCCCCCCGCTCCCAACAAGCTCATCAAGTTCAATTTTTTAGGAAGCTAACAACAACCAGAAATGGCTTTGGACAGCGCGCTGACATCATCCTTTACCTCTAAAAAGAAGGATGCCTCCACGGAAAAGGAGAATCTGTGGTAAGTTCACACACACACACACACACTCAGAGAGAGAAGATAAACAAAATTAGTTCTCTTGCCCTGCTCCTCCTCTCCCGCTCGGTCACTCTCTTTTGCTTTTGCAAACTTTCTTTCGCTGACGTTTGCAAATAAATTAACTGTTACCTTAGCCGGCTGTTAAACACACACACACACACACACGCCACGCCCCACCGCCACCCCTGGCCCACCAGCTAAAACCCACCAGCTGATGTCAGGTTGTGTCTATTTAACCTCAAAATTGAACATTTAAAACAATTTTACTTCCTAAAATAGAGAGAAAGAGAGCGAGGGACACGGGCAGAGACACAGAGAGAGAGAGAGCAACAAATGTGTAAGCGGATGATTCATTAAACAAAACCTACTAAAAATCGTCTGGCATGGTGCCTACCTTTTTTTTTTGCTTTATCAATTTTGTGGTTTTTGTTGTTGCAGCAAGCTTAGCTTCAAGCCTTGGTCTATGTGTCTGGTCTCTGAGTGTGCGTGAGAGAGTTCGATGTTGTCATCGCTTAAATATGTCGCTCGGCTTAGATTACACTGTTTAACACAGAAAATTTATTGATTATGGCATTCTTGGGCAAAGAAATAGTGAAAGCTTAAAGCTTTCTTTTTGTGGCCAGTTTGGCGACCGTGCTAAGCTTAGCTTGTGATAAACCACTGTTTTCTTCTATTCAAGTCGAAATTGTGCGTTTTAGGGTCTATTTTAGGTCGAATATCTGCTTAAGGCTGAAATTGTGGCGACCGTGCTAGGCTTAGAATAAGCCAAGTTTATGATAAACCACTAGTTTCTTTTATTCAAGTCGAGAAAAAACGTTTTACGGCCAATTTTAGTTCGAACACCTGCTTAAAGCTGCTATTGTGTAAAATGTGGCGACCGTGCTAGGCTTCGAATGAGCCCAGTGTATAATCCACAATTTTCTGCTATTCAAGTAAAAATTAAACGTTTCAGGGTCAATTTTAGTTCGAATACCTGCTCGAAGCTGTTTTATGTACCAAATGTGGCTTAGAATTGTTGTGTGACAAAATACCAAAATTTTGGTACAGTCACCAGCAATGTGGCGACCGTTGCGAATGGCTAAACAATAGCTTTTCAGTATTAAAAACGAACTACAATTAAAATTGGATATTTTATGGTCAAACTTTATTACTTATCGCCCTTGGTCAATGACTCTTTTTCAATTTGTTTCTAGTTGAGTGTAGCTAACGTTTAATATTGATTAAAGATATAAACATATAAATAGTCACTGATAATCTCTAACGTCTACATTTCCTCTATAAAAACAACATCGTTATCATTATCCTCATCGTTGTCTAAATGTGGCGCTATCGCTTGCTGCTGTTTATCAAAATTGTTCTGTATACGCTCCAACAAATCGGTGGCCACCAATGCAAAATCCTCCCACAAGGCATCCGCCTGTTGTTCATCCGTTTCATTGCCATCCTCCTCCTCCCCATCATGATCCTCCTCATCCCCATCAGCGACATCCAAGCGTTCCTCATCCAAATAATCGGCCAGCATATCACTCACCTCATCCAGTATATTACCATTACATTGTCCATCAATTAGTAAATTCCACAAAGCCTGACACACCAGATTGGCCAGAAACCAATCCTCCTGCTCCAGTGCTCCCCTTAACAGCAGACACAACAGTTCCGCTCCTCTTAACTGCAAAAATGGCTCCCTTTGCTCACCATCACCCAAAAGATTGACCAACACACCAATGGCACAGGTGCGCAGCTCATAATCCTGGCCAGCTGCCTGTCTGGTCAACTGTTGCACCATCAAGGGCAAGCCACCAGCTTGACAGAAACAACGACGAGCCAACTCATTCCGTGTGAGATTACCCAGAACACGACACAGCTCCACTTTGGTGGTGGTCAATGAACAATCGGTCAGGGCCTGGACTAAAGCGGAGGCTAGCTCATCGATGAGCGCTTGTAGGGAACCTTTTGACGGTGTGCCCGACTGTTTGTCCTGATAGAAGCAGAGATTATGTAAGGCTCCCAATGTGGCATGCAAAAGTTCCTGCTGCTCGGAAGTCTGAAGCGTGGAATGTAAATAGTCATAGAAAGGCTGTTCAACTTTTATAGCTTAGCTCACCTGTTTCTTATCTAGTCTGGAGCTGGCCTCGCACAGCAACTGCAGTAATACGGAGCCCAAGGCACGTACATTGCCCAAACCGGCACCCACCTCTGAATTGACGCTCATATTGGCCACAACTCGTATGAGTTTGATTTGTGCATCGAGCAGAGCTTCAGAGCTGGTGGGCAAATGCTGTTGACTCAGCTGTTCGAGACAGTTGAGGAGATATTCCATGGCAACATCGTTGTGAAAGTACTGGAAAGTTCAAAAAAAAAAGAAAGAAAAGCTTGTAAATTGCTCCGAAAAATGGCTAAAGTAACTTAACAATCTATAATTTGCCCATTTAGATGTGAATTTTAGACAATCATCGATTGTTGAGTCGCACAAGTTGGCAGTCCTAGACGTAAAGCTATGGTAACGGCTTAAATTGATGCTTTAAAGTACTTAAAATTACTTTAAAGCTGTCTTGATATGACTAAAACTCAAGTTGTCAGTTCGACTTCAAAAAAAATATCTGATTCCTGACAATTTATGGTCAAATTATGGTTTTAGATTCTTTATAAAACAAGTTGGCAGCTCTAACTGCATAGCTAAGCCAACTAAAATAAGTTGGCAGTCCCACTCGCATTGCTAAGTTCCCAAAATGAGCTGCTAAATGAAAATATTAGCTTAATGTTCAATTTAAATTCTTTTTAAAACAAGTTGGCAGTTCTTATTGTAAAATTAAACCCCCAAAGCTCACTAGACAGTTCCACTCGCTTAGCTAAACTTCTGAAATCATTTAATTCAGAAAAATATTGGATAGAATGATCATTTTAAATTCTTCCTAAAACAAGTTGGCAGTCCTACCCACACAACATTTCACTATTTTGCAGTGTGGCGTTCTACAGGTGTTGATTTAACATTTCTAGCTGATAATACAGTTTTTAAAGCCTTAAAAAGTTGCTAAAAAACAACAAGTGGGCAGCTCTACTTTGAAAACTATGCTTAAAAATCGCTACTTGTGCCACATTTGATTAATTTGTGTTGACAAACTCCTCTAAAATCTTGAATCAGTATGTCTAGCTGTTGGTTTATCTATAAACAGTTTCCAAAAAAAACAAGTTGGCAGCTCTACTTACAAAACTGTTCTTAATTTGAATAGGAAAATGCTGTTACGTTACTGTCTCTACATATTTTTGACTTAATTTAGCTGTTAAAGTACTAAGAAATCTTCTAAAAACATTTTATGAAACCAGTTGGCAGTCCTCCAAGCAAAAATGTTCGTCAATTGTATGTAAAACTGCCTCTAAAGTTTCTTTTCTTTGTATTTTTTGATTATATTATGTTCTAAAATATTCCAAGAGAGGCTTAACCTCTTTTCTTAGCAAGTTGGCAGTCCCAAAATCATAGCAAACTGTCTTTCCACTCACCTGTATGCGTGCCGTCTCATGTTTGGCAAGTATATTGCCCAGCATATAACCCAAGCGACTTAGGACGGCCAACAATCGTTCACTCCACTGACTTTCCAACCCATTGATGGCACACAATGGCCCCAAAAGTAAACCAATGCGCGCCGCATAATTTAAAAGCGTCTCACAACAATCCGCATCCTCAGACAAAACACTGGAAGGAAAACACTCAGCTCAGCCATAGGAATCTCTCTTGTTAATCTCTGCACCAAAACTCACCTGAGAGTACGCACCACATTCGCCTGCACCTCCAGCTCACCCATGGACACTTCTGCGGCTCTTATCAAATGTGGACAGGCCAATTGGAGTTGCAATTGAAGACGCTGTTGCTGCTGACTCACATCGGCCAAGGCACGCAAAGCAGCTGACAACTGATAGAGTGTGTGCAATGGTGGACCCGTCAAACGTTTGGTGGCTCCCGCCTCGTTAAGCATTTGCAAATGGAGTATCATTAGCTCCACGGCCCCATGACGGGCCAGGCGAGCCACCAGAGTCTGTTGGCCAGTCAATTTCCGTGGACAAACGGTGACGGGCGTTGCAGTTGTTACCACCAAGCCGGTTGGTATGGTTGTTGTAGCCAGTTCCAAATTGGGCCAATTACGATTCAAGGCATCATCTCGCTCCTGGGCACTGCTGGCGGTGAGAAAACGTATACAACCATAGGCATAGATACAGGCCTCGGGCTCATCCAGTGGCGAGGCATTACCCAAACCATCTATCAGCAGCTCCAGTACATCATGCTCATGGAATAGACCATCATGTTGCTCGTGACGAGCCACCTTGAAAATCAGTTTGCAGGCACCGGTCAAATTGCTGCCGGTGACGCGAAGCTGCAAAAGGGATAAGGCAAGAAAATATGTTTCTTAAGTGAGTTTAGCTGGTTTCATGAATCTCCCGACTCAATCTTCTTCAATCGTTGCCTGCCTCTGCATGCCATCACCGCTTTAAGCAGTTGGGAACTGCAAAGAGCATTGAAAGCAAAAACAGGCAAACGCTACAGCAAGCTTTAAGCTTTCTAGCAAGCTTAGAGCTGCCCGCTTAATGTTTCTATGTAAGGTTTTTTCCCTAGAATAGTTTATAGGAAGATTGGTAAGACTGTTGCTTGAATAACTTAATTTTTTGTACACGAAACTACACAAAAAGAGTTATAATAAAGCCCAAAGTTCGCTTGTAAGCTTCAAGCTTGCTCTCTTCCACATGTGTGGGTCTTCATGTCTCCCTTAAGAATGGAGAGTACAAAAAAATGTGCTTGTGTTAGTGAGCACTAAAGAGAACAATCAATGCTCTCGCTCTCTTGCTTACAAGCTTTCAGCTTTAAAGCTTTAAGTTGTCAGTGCTAGGCTGGTGATCGTGTGTGTGTCTCTCCCCTTCTCTTCTAAGCTCCCTTGAAAGCTTTAATTGTTCTCTCTTCCTAACTTGCAATGCAGTTTTGCAGTTCTCAATTGCTTATTGCCCTGATTTGCGAACTGAGGCGCCTACTGATGATTGGTTTATTAAGCATACGACTTAAAGTTGTACTAAAACAGACTTTGAACAGTGTTAAGTGAAAGTTCTTTTCAAATATGGCCTAAAAAGTGTCTTAAAAATGTGCCAAAACTATTATTTTTTAGAAAAGTTTTCAAAAGATGTTTGCGGAAATGGTTTTCGGGCAAAATTTGCGAAATCGTCAAAGGGACCTACCTTAATTTACTCTTATACGTCTTACTTACCGCCAGTACCACACGTGCCACAGCCAAAAGGACCCTTGGTGAGCTGCATTCCACCAAACCATAGAGTCCACCCAAGATGAAACCACGCTTAAAGTTGCGCTCCTGTTGGCGTACGCGCTTGTACAACTCCTGGAGAATCTACAAGCCAATTGAGCAAAGTGAGAAAGCTTTCTCCCTACCTCTCCCTCTCAGTCTCTCTGTCTACATACCGCATTAATATGCTGCACTGTTTCGGCACTGCAATCTTTAAGACCCGCATGCTGTTTCAGCAACTCGATGAGTGTCTCTGTGCTAGATTGACCCAATAAAGCACCATTTCTAGTGGGTGGCGGCATGCTCGTTGGTGGTGCACCCGCCAGAGCAGGCAATTTAGTGGGCGGCGTGGGTGGAGGCTTCTCATTTTGCAAATATCGCAGCCTAGAGAGCAAGAAGCAACACAGCAGGAGTTAGACCTGCCCCTTCTTTCACTCCATTTCAATATACTTACGAAAAAGCACTCGGTGGTCTTCCAGCTAAAGCCACCTTGCCGTACAAAACACGTCCCGGTTCGCGTGGCGTTATCGGTCTACGGGTACTGACCAAGCGTGCTCCGCCAGCGGTCATCATTTGAGTTGGTGCACCCAGAAACAGTTTTGCCTCGCTTATAAGCTCAGCGGAGGTTTTGCGTCTTCCCATGCCGCCGCTGCCGCCTAAGCCCAGGCTCAAGCCTCCCAACTTACTCAAGTTCTGTTCACTCGCATTGTTCGCCGGCTTTGGTTGAGGTTTGATCTTCTCCTGCTTGGGGACTTCTTTGGGTCGCGTCTCGCTACGCGAACGACGCTTTAGCAGCAAACTCATTGTACGGCCAACTGCGGCTTGCTTCAACTTCAAAATGCTGGGGAAAAACTATTTTTTCGTTTGGGCACTTGCCGTGCACCATGCCAACCAGCTCCGTAGAGGGAGATGGCATGCGAAAGGGAGAGCCTTACTTTGCATGACTGGCAAGTGTGAAGCTACCCACAATACCCACTGCAAGGAGCAGGCGAGTCACCACCAAAATGGAAATAAATATTATACAGAGCACAGTGGGCGCTGTGTGGGTAAAATAGGGTCGAAAATGGGCTTAGACTTGCCTAGGATTCAGTTAGCTGTATCGTAGAACGTTGCTTCAGCGATTTAACACCGTTTCAAAGGAAAGAATATTGAAAAATCTTTCCTTCAAGTATTTTCTTATAAGGTTTTCGGTTGGTTTTAGCGATAGGTAACAAAATATTACAGTAGTTGCCATAGAAACTAACGTTTTGTAGTATCAAAGTTGGTTTGAATCGCTTACGCGTTTTAGTTTACACTTACGCAATATCTGTGCGGAAATTTTCCACTTGAATTGACAGTTTTTACTTGAGTTTTGGTGTTCAGTTTTGCAATTTAGTGTGGCTTTTACTTAAAGTTGAAAGTTCTTAGCATTTCCGCCAAATATGTGCGGATATTTTTCACCTCACTTTCACTAAAGTTCAGCTTAATTCACATTTCCGCAAAATATGTGCGCAAATTTGTTAAAGTTTACTTCAGTTGACAGTTTTTACTTGCTTTAAGTGAAAGCCGACTTCAGCTTACAGTTTTTACAATTTCCGCCAAATTTTTGCGGAAATTTTTCACCTCACTTTCACTAAAGTTCACTTTTATGGACACTTCTTCAAAAAATGTGTGCGAATTTGTTAAACTTTACTTTAGTTGACAGTTTCTACTTGAATTTTAGTTTCCACTTACGCAAAGTTTGTGCGGAAATGAATTCAACTAGCGCTTTTTATCATACAAGCAAAGTTTTTACAAAAATGGTTCACATTTCGCCTAAGGTTGACTTTAATTTACAATTTTTGGTGCAGCAAATGGTCAAAGTTTACTTTGTTGAACAGTTTTTACCATTTCCGCAAGATTTGTGCGGAAATGTTTCACCTCAAAGTGAAAGTTTCGCTCTAATTGACACTTTTGCAATATGTTTGAGCAAATTTGTTCAGTTTTGAGTTAAATTTTACTCCAGTTGACAGTTTTGACTTGAATTTTGGTTTCCACTTACGCAAAATTTGTGCGGAAAAGCAAAATTTCTGCGAAAATGGTTCACATTTTACTTAAGGTTCACTTCAATGGACAGTTTTTAGTGCCGAAACTTGTCAAAGTAGACTTTGTTGGACAGTTTATACCACTTTCGCCGGAGTGGAAAGTTCTAAGTGAAAGTTTCACTCTAATTAAGAGTTTTTACCACTTCCGCAAGATTTGTGCGGAAGTTTTTGTTAGCTTCTGACAGTTTTTACTTGGATTTCAAAATCAGTTTACAGTTTGTATCTAAAATTGTCACCTTTTGTAAAAGGTTTAATATGTTTTTTTTTCATCAAAATTTGTGCTGAAATATAGTTAATTTCAATTTTTGACCACTGTGCGGGAAAACACTTAAGGGAAGGAGAGTTAACAAAAACACCTCAGGAACCACACAAACACAAATCGATATTAAGAGCTCGCGCAATTTTTACGGCCGGCCAATCATGAAGGAGCCGCCACAGTGTCCAGTACGAACCGTTTGGCCCGGATCACACGGTTTTGGCTATGGACAGGGGACGTCGTCGTCGCCGTCATCGTCATCATTTGCATGTCAATCAGTTAAATGGTAGAGCAGCCAGAGCCCCCCTTTTTCAATTGAAACTATTTAATTGGATTAGTTCCAATTCACAATCAAATATGGAAAACGAACACGGAACTGACCTCATTTAACATTATTCCTCTCCTCCATTTCCTTTTCCAGGTCGGCTATATTGAATGAAGTACAAACACAGGGCAGCACAAAACTTCCATCAAACAAATCTGTACTAGTATTAGGCGATAATGCCACCGGCAAAACGACCCTCATAGCCAAACTGCAAGGCGTGGAGGATCCCAAGAAGGGATCTGGCCTGGAGTATGCCTATATTGATGTTAAGGATGAGTACAGAGACGGTGAGTCGACAGTTCTCCTTGCTGCTAAAGCCATTCTAATCGTTCCCTCTTTTTTTTTGCAACAGACATGACGCGCCTGGGCGTTTGGGTCTTGGATGGCGATCCAGGACATACAAATCTCCTGCATTATGCGCTCAACGAAACGAACTATGCACACACCCTCGTCATACTCACAGTGTCCATGACACAACCCTGGGGCTGGCTAGAGCAGCTCAATCATTGGATTAAGGTATTGGCCCAGCATATTGAGAGTCTACAGCTGGAACCCAAAGAGAAGGAGGCGGCACGTCAACGTCTAACCACCACATGGCAAAGCTATTGTGAGGTGGGCGATGACCTGGACCCGGGTTCGCCAGTGAAACGTAATATGCGCAACAATTCGATAGATGAAGATGATCTATTGCCGCTGACAGAGGACGCACTTATAACAAATCTGGGACTGGATATTGTGGTGGTGGTGACAAAGGTGGGGGAGAGCACTGAATGTTGACATTGCCATATTTGAATATCAATTGTTTCCACCCAGACCGACTACATGACCACCCTGGAGAAGGAGTACGAGTATCGTGATGAGCATTTCGATTTCATACAACAATGGATACGAAACTTCTGCCTTAGGCACGGCACCTCACTGTTCTACACCAGCGTCAAAGAAGATAAAAACTGTGATCTCCTCTACAAATATTTAACGCATCGAATTTATGGTCTACCATTCCGTACACCAGCGCTAGTCGTTGAGAAGGATGCGGTACTCATGTAGGCCCAAAGAAACACCTTAAACAAACTCGTTCCGTATACAAATGTTTTCCCCTTACTCTTCTAGTCCGGCTGGCTGGGATAGCTTAAAGAAAATAAGTATTCTGTATGAGAATATGCATGGTGTTAAGGCTGAGAATCCCTATACAGACATTATCAAGGCTCCACCCACCCGAAAGGTAGGTACTAGCACAAAAACACAAGAGGGTCAAACTGTATCATTCGAATTATTAAAGGCGGTTTCCAATCGCGAGGCTGAAGTGCAAACCGAAGATGAGCAGGCATTCTTGGCACGCCAACAGGAGATACTCAAACAGGGCGGTCAGGTGCGCGGCGAGTCTCCCTTACGCTCGCAGGGTGCCAGTTCTGGTGGCCAGAAATCCGGTGTGCCACGTACACCCGGCAGTGCGGGACAAAGTTCACCGAAAAAGGTAAGTAAGAGGCATTTTTGTTTGAGAGTTGTCTGTTAAATTTTGTGAACTCTTTTTCACAGATTGATCCCAAGCTCACACCCGCCACACCCGGCGGCGAGGGTGTTTTGGCCAATTTCTTTAATTCGCTGTTACACAAAAAGTCGGGCGGTCCCGCTGGTGGTCCTGCCGGTCCAGGTAATCCAGCCGGTCCCGGTAGTTTGGGCACACCACGCTCTGCCAATGGCACTGATGCCCTTTTGATGACACCCGAAAAAATGGCTGTACGTACGGATGCAGCTGCTGAATTGGATCGTTTGTCGCGTAGCGTTAAAAAGGATATTGATATATCGCAAAGTGAGTGTTGAAGTGACTCACACACACACCACACACACACACACACACACACACACACACGCATACACACAAAATGTTTAGCACTCGTAAAAACCTTAAGGGAAACTTGCATTTTTTTTAAGGCAGCTTTTTAAAGGTTAGCCCTTTTTTTTTGTTTTTTGGAGTGAAACTCAACTCATTTATTTGAGTTTAATATTTATTTAGAAATGTTTTAAACAATTTGTTAAGAATTCGTTGGCTTTTAGTAGAGTTTTCTTGGGTCTAGCAGCACCTCAGCTGTTGGAGTTTTATGGCAGAGTAAGATTTGAGACATATAAGGCTTGAAATTTACATCTAGAGTTCAAAATTCAAGCGCTTATACGAAAATCTCTAGAGATTTTCTAAAATAAAAAGGAAATTCGAGTTAGATATGCTTTGAACACTGTTTTAAAGAAGCTTAAAGTATATTAAAAGGTCTTTTGAGTCGATTTCAATAGATAATCTATGACAAATTGCTACTTTAAAGCGTATATTCTAAAAACCAGGTATTGTAGAAGGTAAAACTTCGAATATTCTGTATCTGCATATGACTTTGAACAATTTCGACCTAGGTTAAACAAAAAAGTATATTTTGAATTCTATAATATCTGCATTATACTTCTATAAAACGGCTATTCCTAAAGTAGGGCCTTAAGAAGCCACTCTGAAAACAAAAATTCTAGATCATTCAGGCCGTATACTCTGGAAACAATGTTTTGTGGGTTGACGAAGTATACCAAATAGATACTTCGAGTTGAATATTCTGAAAACCATGTTTTTTAAAGGGGTGCTTCGACCCTTTTCGCTAAGTATAACCCTTATATCAGGTATCAGGCCAAAATAACATTCTAAAGAGCCATATTCTAGCACCTCGAATGGTCCTTCGAGCCGGATATACTGAAAACCATGCTTTAGAGTAGATGGAAGTATAGCAAAAGGACTTTCCTGCTGGAAATTCTGAAAGTATGACAAAATGATTCTTAAAAACAGTGTTTTGTAGGCTATATTCCAAGAACTCTATGGCATCGCAAAAAATAACTCTGAAGATGGTATATGAATTGAATTTGCTTATAACTCCAATCAATTTTCACCTATACAACACAACGTTTCCTAAAATCATACAAAAAACCTCTTTGAAAGCCAGTATTCTTGAAGCCGAAAAAGATCTTCCAGAAGGTTATTCAGAAAACAATGTTTTTAAGGAGTTGGAAGTATATTAAAGGAGTTCTCCCAGCCACAAATTCTAAAACCAATGTTTCATAGGGAGGCCGCAGTAAACTAAAAGGGTTCTTCCAGCCACAAATTCTATAAGCAACACTTAAAAGGCTGTCCAAAGTATACTAAAAGGGTTCTTCCAGCCGAATACTCCAAAAACAATGTTTTAAAGGTACATTGAAATGGTCCTTCGAGCCGGATATACTTGGAAGTAGCACAAAGAGGTCTTAGAAAAGGTACTTTGCAACGGATATACGGTATTCTGGTCTTCAGATAGTTTTTGGGCGACTAGAAAAAGTTTATAAAGAAAACAAGTCGAAGTTTATCAAAAGGTCATTCGAGCCGGATGTGCTAAGAACTCAAAGAATCACAGATTAAGTGTTTTGTTCTATAAGAAAAGTCCTAGTTTGATACTAAGTCGTTCTCGGTGTTAAATGGCTTTCACTTGTTGTTCTAAAAGAGAACAGAAGTTTAAAAAGTTTTAAAAAAAAGGCTTACCCTTCTTTTTGAAATGTTTTAGGCAGCTGCGCTGAGGTAACTCTACAATCAAACGATTCACTTGGTTTAACAAACTTACAACAAATTCCACTCATGTGATTAGTTATTCTTCTTTAAGTATGCGTGAGGTTTCCCTTAAAGATTTTACGAGTTCATACAACATTCTGGGCAAACAAAAAAGAAACTGTAGCTTAAATACATATAAATATTATCTATACAAACAAAACAAAAGTTTAACAATTAAAACAAACAAAAAAAAGGCTTAGCTTAGCAAACAAAAAACACAGTTGGCAAATTGAATTACCATAATATATTATTATAAACCCCCAAACCACACGATTTGTATAAACGGTATAAATTATTTCATTTATGTAAGAAAACGTAATTATACAAACCAACAAACTGCTTACACACACACACACACACACACACTGTAGCGCTTAGTCTAAATGTATTTTTTATATTTTGCTGTTTGGATTTTAAATGTTGGCCCCCCCCTCACACACAAAACAACACAAATACTTTACCTATTTTAAATAACCCCAGGGAAAAAAATGATGTAACTAATTTTGATTTTTATCTGTACGAAAAGTCAAGCGCAAGAACTTTCTTCTATTTCGCAAATTCTAACCAAAATCAAGCAGAAAGACAGAAAACCATATTTAAGTCAAGCTAATCCCAAAATTGAGAGCCCAACAACACCAGGCGAGCAAAACGGAGCGGGTTGGCGGCGCACCTCGCTATACTTCATATCAAATTACTACACTTTTATTTGCCATATATTGTTGTAATTCTTTTGTACTTATTTCTACACAACCGAGAGATTAGCCTTTCCAATTTCTGCCGTCTTGCCTCTCGCTCTGCGCCGTGCAACTAAAAAAAAGAAACAGTTTGTGCTACCGAAACAACAACACTATTTTTTTATATGTATAAACAAATAGTAAATGATTATAATAAATATATATCTAATTACTGTATAACAAATTATTGTGCAAACAAATTATTTAAACAAAATACAAGAAAACGAAACACAGAACAACAAATTGAAATGTAAATTTATAAACAAAAGCTAAACAAGAAATGTGTGTCTGTATAAATTCCCCAAAAATCAAACGAAAACAAGTGGAGTGAAAATGCAACAAACAACAACAACAACAACAAAACAAAGCTAATTTAAATTAATGAAATTAATAAAAAGAATTTCCAAAAAAAGAACATTGAAAATACATTCAAAATGTGGGGCTGTGTGTTTCTTTCTTGTTGTTATAATGGAGGAGGTCAAGGATGAATACAGGTGTGGCATGGGGCTCAAAAACGTAAGCTTTAAATGACAACTTATTTCCTAAAACTCTTTTCTTAAGTACTTAAACAGAGTAAACCTTATCTTCTACTGAAAATCTTCATCCAACTACTTTCAAAATGGAGTATTTCATACTTGTATCAAGAATATTTAATGTCAGAAGTTCAAAAATATGAACATTTCTGATCTTAGAGCGAAATTCTTGATTTCAGCATGCATTTTGGTTCCCTTTCCTCTACATACAAGAGCTACAATACTTGTAACAAGTAAGAAACATTCTCAAATCAAGTAGAAACATTCGCAAATCAAGTAGAAACATTCTTGAAGCAAGTACTCAAAGCGAAGATGGTTGAAACAAGTACTCAAATCCCAGAATGCTCCTCCTTCTATCCAAGAGCGAAATTCTTGATCTCAGCATGCATTTTTGTTCCCTTTCTTCTAGATACAATAGCTACAATACTTGTAGCAAGTACGAAACAGTCTCAAATCAAGTAAAAACATTCTTGAAGCAAGCGGTCATATCCAAGATTGGTCCTTCTTGTATCCAAAAGCGATATTCTTGATCTCAGCATGCATTTTTTAACCCTTTCTGCTAGATACAAGAGCTTCAATACTTGTAACAAGTACGAAACATTCTCAAATCAAGTAGAAACATTCGCAAATCAAATAGAAACATTCTTGAAGCAAGTACTTAAAGCGAAGATGGTTGAAACAAGTACTCAAATCCCAGAATGCTCCTCCTTCTATCCAAGAGCGAAATTCTTGATCACAGCATGCATTTTGGTTCCCTTTCCTCTACATACAAGAGCTACCATGCTTGTACCAAGTACGAAACAGTCTCAAATCAAGTAAAAACATTCTTGAAGCAAGCGGTCAAATCCAAGATTGGTCCTTCTTGTATCCAAGAGTGATATTCTTGATCTCAGCATGCATTTTTGAACCCTTTCTGCTAGATACAAGAGCTTCAATACTTGTAACAAGTACGAAACAACAAGATATGCTCCTGCTTGTATCCAAGAGCGAAATTCTTGACTTGGCTTGCATTTTTGAAACTTTTCTTTCAGATACAAGAGCTTCAATACTTGTAACAAGTACGAAACATTCTTAAATCAAGTAGAAACATTCTTCAAGCAAGTACTCAAATCGAAGACTGCTCATTCTTGTATCAAGAGCCTAGTGCATTGTCAATAACCATCATCAGGTTCAAGCGGTGAGCTCATTCACTCTAGAATCCAGAGCCCCAAGAATGCAGTATAGCTTGTATCAATCTCTACATTTTGGATACAAAAATGCTGTATTACGATTTTTCATTATTAAATACTAAACCACTTCATCTGAGTAGCAATATTCTAGAATTTCAAAAGGTCCTTCGAGCCGGATATTCTAGAAACAATGTGCTTTAAGGGGAAGCCGAAATTTACCAAACGATCCTACGAGCCGGATACTCCGAAACCATGATATCTGATGGAGACGAAGGCACTTCGAGCCGGTTATTCCAAAAACAATGTTTTTTAGGCAGGGAAAGCTTAGACAAAAGGAAAATTGAAATTTTGGAAATCAATTTTAATCAAATGGAACCAAATAAACCAACTTTTCTTCAAGTCGGGACCGTAAAGCAGCTTACCCGCACCTTTGCATGCCAAAATAAAAGTCTAAACACCAATATTCTAGTATATGTTCTTAATCCCGTCTCAACTTCGACTTAGGTTGATTAAAAAAAGAGCTTTATGGATCCCCTAAATGCGGTAGTATACTTATATAAAGTGACCTTTCCTAAAGTGGAACTCTAAGATGCTGTACCAGGCCGAAATGGAGTAATCTAGACTTGTAAAAGGTACTTTGAGTTGAATATTTTGAAAACAGCAGTATATCAAGAGAACCTTCTTCAAGAATATTTAGAAAACATTGTTTTTCAAAAAGTATTTTCTGTAAACAATGTTTCTTAAGGAGTAAGGTATAGCAAAAAAGTCTTCCGAGTCGGATATTTTGTAAGCAATGTATTTAGGAAGCAAAGCAGACCATAACGATCCTTCGAGCCGGATATTCTATGAACAATGATTTGTATAATACTTCTATAAAACGACTTTTCCTAAAGTATGACCCTAAGTTGCTGTACCAGGCCAAAATGGAATAATCTAGAATTGCTAAAAGGTCCTTCGAGTCGGATATACTGAAAACAGAAGTATTTCAAATGATTCTTCTGGGCGAATATTCAGAAAACAAGTGCAAGTCCACTGGTCCTTCGAGTCGGATATTCTAAGAACAATGTTGTGTGCAGTACTTCTATTAAACGACTTTTCTTAAAGAATCCTTCGAGCCGGATACTCTGAAAACCATGTTCTGGGGGGGGATTAAAGTATAAAAATGTTCTTCTTAGTGAATATATCAGCGTATACTTTCCGACTAATTGTTGGAGGAGAAACACCCACTTTGATATTCTCATTTCGATAATGTTGATGATTTGCAGCCAAGGTCTTATTACACTTCTACTTGTCCGCGTGCCGTTGCCTTTGGGCCAAAAGAAACAGCTGCCATGTCAGGCCCCATGTTTGCCTTGATAGCTCCAAGGATAACACTTTGCTTGACCTTTGTGTGTGTGTTTGTGTGTGAGTGCGCGCGTGATAAATGATGACGCCAGTTTCCTTCTACCCCAGTCTCCCACCGCCGCCGCCGCCGTCGCCGCCACCTCCGCCATCCGGCACACCGAGCTGCCTGTGTTTGGGTTACTTATTGTTTCAGGCCCGCAACTTTTGTTTCATCTTTGAAGCTGGCCAGCACGTGCCCATATTGCTTGACTTAGCTACTTGCCAGCCTCGATTTGGCTCAATCCTGACATTGGCATTTGATTTTGATTTGTGCACGTAACTGCAGCGGCAGCAGCTGCTCGACGGAACCCAAACACAAAGTCCATTATTAAATGAGATGAACAGAAATTGTATATGGTTTGCCAGTTGAAAAGGGCTGCAATTTTGCAGCCCTAAGCCAACTAATTGTCCTGGCCTTACTGGCTTTAATTGTCTCTTTATTGCGCTTACTTCTTGTTCGTTGTTTGTTTTCCTGTCCTGGCAAATGGCAAGTGACTTGTGCACAGCAACAAAAAAGGAGTCAAAACAATTGAAATTTTACACCGAAAAGGCAAGAGCTGCAAAATCAAATTGCTTTGGTCAAAAAGTGTCATGAACAATTTATAGAGAGAGAGAGAGAAAGCCACAAGGAAACTGCTGGCCATAAGTTTAGATGGTCTTGCCCACACACTTTCTATGAGTGGGTGAGTGTGTGTGTGTGTTTGATTTGATGTGATGTGATGTGGTGTGTGTGTGTGTGTGTGTGTGTGCCGGAAACTCAATTTGTTAGATAAATGTAAGCCAAGGACATCTAAATTAAAGCTAAATCAACACTTGAAGCCTTCTTCAAGGTTTTTACGCTTAAAATGTACACAAAATTATATTGAATTCTCTTTCTGCTGGTACAAAATTTGGTTTGACTGACTGATTCATCAAGGCACAGCCCAAGCGGCCACTTATTAATTTCGGAAATTTCTTAGAACACTTTAATAACCTCATAGCACTTTATTCTTCCAGCAAATCGTCTTATAAGGAAAAATTTTGTTTGTTTTTAAAGGCAATGTCTTCAAACTGGACATTTATTTGCTTTTTTCGTGCTTTTATACTGTTCTATAAAGTTTCATTCAAATTGGATGACTAAAGCATATAGCTGTCATAGGAAGAATCGGTCGAAAAACTAGTTCTAGTATAAAAACTTTATTGTTTGTGATTGAAACTCTTCCAAACTTCGTAATTAAGAGTTTTCTATGCCTTTTCAGAGGTCTGCCAAGTTTGAACGAAATCGGTTGACTATAACATATAGCTGTCATAGGAAGAATCGGTCGAAAAGCTAGCTATAGTATGAAAACTTTTTTGTTTGTAATTGAAACTCTTCCAAACATCGTAATTAAGAGTTTATTATGCATTTTCAGAGTTCTACCAAGTTGGATCGAAATCGGTTGACTATAACATATAGCTGTCATAGGAACAATAGGTCGAAAATCTAGTTCTGGTTTGAAAACTTTCTAGTTTCTAACTGAAACCTTTTCAAACTTCGTATCTATGAGTTTTCTTTGGGTTATTTTATAGTTCCACAAAGTTTGATCAAAGTCGGACAACTAAATAGAGGTAGCATAGCTGTCTGCTTAAGAAAAACTACGGCAAAGGGGCAATATTAGCTGCCCTCGACTGTTCCTACTTTTGATGTGAGTCTTTTTAAACATTTTTTGTTCGTTTCATTAGATTTGTATTCCCATCGCTCTTCTCAGTGGGCTTGCACAATTTAGCTTGTCAATCAAATGACGCCATCGGTAACGTAACTAGCTATCAATAAGCTCAATTAGATACAAAATATATGTAAACTCGTTCTCCCAGTCACGCACCTCAAATGTGACCGTCTATAAAAGGAACCTTTGGCATCAGCGTCGTCCCCATCATCAGCATTTGTCATGGAACGCTGGCTGAATCGTGTCGCTGTGGTAACGGGTGCCAGCTCTGGTATAGGCTCTGCCATAGCCCGGGATCTGGTTAATGCAGGTCTAACTGTGGTCGCACTGGCACGTCGCGTCGAGCGCGTCCGTGAACTGCAACAGAAACTCCCTGCGAATTGTCGCGATAAACTCATAGCCCGGTACTGTGATGTGAGCGTGGCGAGTTCGGTGAACGAGGCCTTCGACTGGATCGTAGAGCACTGCGGCGGCATTGATATATTGGTGAATAATGCTGGCACATTGCGTTCGGGTCATTTGGTGGATATGGACATGACACACATACAGCAAGTGTTGCAGACGAATGTCATGGGTGTCATTTTGTGTACTCAACGTGCGTTTCGCTCGATGAGAGAGCGCAACTTTAATGGTCACATTGTGCTCATCAATAGCATTTTGGGGCACAAACTGTTGCCGGTGCAGGAGGGGGTGTCACCCGATGTGAATGTCTATCCGGCCAGTAAGCATGCGGTGACCGCACTAACCGAAATGTACAGGCAAGAGTTTTTGGGTCTGGGAACACGTATTAAAATTACGGTAAGTTGGAGATAGATATTAAATGCATAAGCTAGCTACGTTTGTTACTCCAAATTTGTTGGTCATTCGAGCCGGATTCTGCTCATAGCAAATATATGATCTTTAATTTACTTTTACTTAACATTTATAAGGCAGTCTGCAGACCGTTCAGGAAGCGAAACCCTTGAAAATAACTTTTTTGAGCTTTTTATCATTTATTATTTACCATTTATCATCTAAAAATTGCCCAATTACTTACCATTTGTTATATGAATCAGTTACTAAATCTAATTCTCATACATTTTCTCAACTAGTTTTCTAATTTATCATTTATCACTTAAGATACATTTGTTTTGATTTCTTTCGCAGTCTGTAAATTCAGTTATCCAATGCTTTTATCTGTTATAATTATGTTATTTACTAGTTTTATCATTTATTAGCTCTGATTATTTATCACTTCATTTCTCAATTATCATTTATTATACCACAACGCAATTTTGGAGACCTATCAAATCCTTTTTGATAACCTAAATTTGTTTAATTATAATTTTCTCATTAATTACCATTTACAATTTATCATTTATTAGCTTTATTACTTTGCTATCGGATTTGTTATTGTTATAGATTTTGTCATCGGAAATGATTTGCGAGTCTTATCAATCGCTTTAGCTTTTAAAGCTTAAGAATTGATTTGATCATTTATCATTTAACTTTTATTATTTACTATTTCTAAACTTTTTATCACTTTTTCTTTGTAATTTATCATTTATCATTAATAATACTCTCATTATCTACCATTTATTTATATACATGCATGAAATCTTATGCTTAACTTTTTTATCATTTATTATTTATCATTTATAATTTATAATTTTTCTTGAATAAGATTTATAACGCACTAAGTAAAGGCTTTTAGCAAATCCTTTACTGTCACCTTTATCACATATCATTTTTTTATGACTTATCATTTATAACTTATCATCCATTATACAATTTCTCACTTTCTAGACAATTTAATAGATTTATAACGCTTTGTGTAAAGGCATTTGCCATTTTTTCTCACTTACAACTTTTTTATTACTTACCATTTATCACTTATCATTTATAAATCAGCATGCTTAACTTCTTATCACACAATTTAAAAGATTTGTCCTTCTTCTAATAATTTTCCCATCTTTCCTTGGCTATTTTTCCAGAGTATTAGCCCGGGCGCCGTGGACACCGAAATTATACCAGATAGCTTTCGAAATATTGTCAACGGACGTATTCTACAGTCGGAGGATATATCTCAAGCGGTGCTTTTTGCCATTGCCACGCCACCGCATGTACAGATACACGAGCTGATCATTAAACCTCTGGGCGAGACGATCTGAATTGTTGTTTTCCAGAAACTTTCGAAAATAAATCACATATTACTAATATTAATAACAATTATCTAATTGAATTTTGTCTATAAATTAATCACTTCTCAACTCCATCTCATTAAAATAATGGTGCCAACCAAACAAGTTTATCCAGCCAGACGCCAGCAGTCAGTCAGCCAGTCAGACAGACAGTTATTTAGCTAGTTAAATTTCTATAATGACAGCTTAATTACGACTTAGGGGCAGCTGGACAAAACTTTTGACAGCTCTCTTGGCCTTGGCCAATGGAAGCCAACCCAACACAACCAACTTTTACTACTCGCCGCGGGACACAAACAAATAGAATCAGCAGAATCAGATACAGATACAAATGCAGATGGATGGATGAATGGATGGATGGCTGGAATAGACAATGGCGGCATTGGTTAGTAAATCTATCAATATCAGAAATCAAAAAAGACTAAAAGAGTTTTGTGTTGTGAGTAACATAAATAATCAGCTTGAGTTTACATTGAAAGAAAATTCTAAATTCACGGTAACATACCCTGTACCATTGAAGGGGTTAGCTTAGTTGAAATTTTGTATGCTGCAGTTGGCGATCTTAGCTTAACTATTCTTCATCTTCAACTTGACTATTCCTTCTTCGGAACGATACAAAATACCGCTTACTAAATATGTCTAGAAGTTACGAATCTTCTATCTATCAAATTGTGGAAGATATGACGTTTTTTTCCGGAAAATGGCACATAAACTTGTTCTGTAAACTTTTCCGTATACTCAGTACTCGATTCTTAGATCTCGATACTCATTACATCATATTCAGTACACAGTATGCAGCATTTGATACTCAGCCCTCGATACTCAGTACTGGAATTGAAGTCAGTACTTATTACTCATTGAAGTCAGTACTAAATACTCTATTCTAAGTACTCGATACACATTACTTGATATTCAGATATTCGATATTCAGTACTTAAAACTCAGTTATGGATACATAATACCCGATACTTGGTACTGAATACTCAGTTCTCGATACTCACTCAGTACTGGATATTCAGAGCTGGATACTCTGTTCTCAAGACTCAATACTTGTTACTCAGTACTCGATATCAATACTCATTACTGGATACTCAGCTCTCAAGACTCAATACTTGTTACTCAATGCTCAAATTCTATACATTATTCAGTAATCGATATTTAGAACACGTTTCTCAGTACTGAATACTTAGTTCTCGATAGTCAGTACTCGATACTCAATGCTAAGTACTCGATTCTAAGCACTCGATACGCATTACTTGATATTCCCAAGTCGAAGCTCAGTACTGGATACTCAGTTTTCGATTCTCAAGACTCAGTACTGATAAGGTACTAGTTCTATTTGGTACAGTACCAGATATAGGTACTCAGTACTCGATACTCAGTATTCGGCACTTATTACTCAATACTCAGTACTCGATAGAGATATTTTAGCTTATACATTTACTTAAGTCGTTAAGTTGTTTGCACTCTTTATGATAGTTTTTTGTGGAATTTCTGGCATAATGCAAAACCTAACAACGATTCCCCATCTTTAGATCAGCGAAGTTCACCCATAGTTGACGAGCGCCTGCCGAAGTCGGGCATAAGAGCGTAAGCAGCGCTCTCTTTGCTGGCATTCGATGATGTGCACAGCACACAATACATTCTCACTTTTTGGCCCTTTACCCCAGCGCTAGTTGACCCAAAAAAAGAAGTTAACGAGCGAAATTTAAAATTTTTTCATATTTTATTTTAGGCTTAACTTAATAATAAATCTCTAAATATAATCAACAAAGAAAAAAAAGTCGGGGGGAAAAGAATATCTATGTATAAAAATCGTCTTTAGACTAGGTGAAGAATCTACAACGCCGTCTGTGCCACATCATCATTCCATGACCAATGCTCCATCCCCCACCGTACGATCCACACCAAAATTCTGCCGCATACGCTCCAGGGTCGTACGATTAAAGCCCCTGGCCAGTAGCTGTGTCTCCGCCTGGGCAATCACTTCCCGCATATAGTCCAACACGCCGGCGCTCTCCGTCAGCTGGCTGCACACAAACTTATGCCGGAAACGCAGCTTGGCCTTTTTGATCTTGTTGTTGTAGCGCGACTTGCGGCAGGATTCGGCACGCTGACGCTGGGCATCCAGTGAGGGCTTCACCGTCTCCGGTTTCACCGGCGCCCGGCGTTCCACCACTATGGGATTCTCGTTTAGCATTTGATCCACATACCGTTGCTCCTCATCCGCATAGTGTGTCTTCAGATGCTGCAGTTCCAGGGCCACCAATTGATCAATCTGTTCCGGCTTGTTGTTATGCGGCAGCATGGCGGTTGGTGTGGGGTTGTGTGCATACGGCTGGGCATAGAATTTGTGCAGATAAAGATTGCTCCGTTCCATGATGTTATCAGGTTGAGTGTCGTTCAGCGTTTGCTAGCCTAGTGGCAGCGGCGGGCGGGTTTTATAGGCTTGAGGTTGACAGGTGGGCACAGTTTATGAATCAACCTGTCCCATGGTTTTATGATCTTGTTTGTGTGCCTGTGGGAGAGAAAGGGCACGCGTCTACCTAGGTAGCAGCAGGTAGCTGAGGAGAGCTGGTTAGGGATTGGCCCATGTAAACAAACGGATTAGCCGTTCCTTGTAGAGTTTCGCACCTCTGGAAGTGCTTCTAATTTAATTTAGGTAAATGGTAGAATTAAGATAAGGAGTATAAAGGATTAAGGAAGAATACACAGAAGTAGGAGTCGTAGAACAACAAAGACCTGGAGTATGTAGAGATGTTGATCAAGACTTTGCAAATCTAGAAGAAATTGAAGCCAGCACTATAGAAAGGAAACATATCCTTAACCTTACAGCTCATGTAGTTTATATACAAAAAGGACTTAGAATGAATTTCCTATTGCTACGAGACTTATATTACACCAACTGGCACCACCGCACACAAGCAGACTAAACGACAAATGCAATTACCTCACTTCCAAGCCAGTTAAAACAACAAATCTATTGCGTTGCGGTTCCAAACTCAAATTTCCTGCCCACCACTGCTTTAGTTTCAAACGATTTTCATCTAACTTGACCAAATTATGCAGGTAACTGTAATAGCTGACAAGTTTAAAGACGCTACCATTGAAAACCTAACAGCTTTACTCAGTTTGTGGACTTTGTGAAGTGGTTTCAAAAGGAACACGGTTTTCAGGTCATCAAATGAAAACTATACTCTTCTTTGTTTTCGATCACTCAATGGCTATAAATCCGATATAATTTCGATCACTCAATGCCTAGAAATTAAATTTGGTATTTGGTTTTTTAGCCATGTTTGCCTTGTGAGCTGAAACGCAGTCTTCTGGAAAGGTTCAAGGCAAATAATTTCGTATTGAGAGGCCAAAAGGTAGGATTGATACATTTTCGCCTAATTTTTGACTTCTTTTTCATCAAAATTGAGCTTGTCCACCAAACTAACACATAAGCCGCATGTGGTGACCTCTCTGAACTCTCGGAAAGAGTTCGACCGCTTGTTGTGAGGACACAGCATACATTCAGATTGTTCCGTTTGTTAAACGATTTCTCTAAAATAAAAAATTTCGTTTGTGGGCATTGTTGGCGCACTGGAAACGCAATGCTTTCGATGTGGTCTTGTGTTTTTGGTATGTCTCTTGTATGTACTGAATGACAAGTGAGGTTTAATGCTGATATGCTATCCACAAGACACGATTTTCTGATTGCGCAGTGGATTTCGACGAATTCTAACTTTCACGGCTTTGATTTACGGACTTCGCGCCGACTTTTGTACCTTTAGTATCCTGAAATAACTTCAATGTGCAATACGCAAAGTTTTGAGTAACTTCCAGGGGGAAAGATTTCAACTTTTTCGTAGCCGCATCAACGGAGGCTTGTGATAAGTTGTAAATCTTCGAATTGAAACTTCTTCTACACCAAGTTATCTCTGCTATTCATGCTTTTCAACATTTTCGCCTGTAACTGTAACTGATTGGTTGGGCAAACGCTGGTCGAGTTCAATACCAGCTTATCTGACCTTTTTCCCAAGACCGTCTCCGTCTATTTACACAAACTGGCTTGTAAATAAATACATCCCAAGATAACTGCAAAATTGAGTGTGGGACAATGCGACTGAGCGATAACCAATCGCCATGGACCGGGGTACAGGTATCAGGCACGTGCAGGGGCCTACTAATCCCAGCCCCTAGTGGAAACAGGTAGCCATTTTGTTGGGTCAAATGTGCATGTTGAGGCTTGTTAGGGATGTGCGAGTGAAAACCTTAACCCTTAGAGCAGGCAAGGACATTGGGTAATTAAATTAACAGCCACTGAAAAGGCTGTGGAAAAGCAAAACTGCAAAATATCATCATCAATCAATCAATATCAAAGGGATATAGCAAAAGATCGTCGAGAATATAGATAGGTTTGTAACCAATTCACCCAATGCCGCCCTGGCCGCCCTGGCACTTGTTCTCCTCCCATGTAATCCTAATTTCCAAAGTGGCGACCGTGCACTTAGCTTATTCAGCAAATATGCATAAGCTGGTGCTTGAATTCCGGCTGCTCTGATGCTGATATTGACTCTTGGATTAAGAGCCCCCAGACACTTGAATAATTTGCTTGGTTTTTTAAAATTTCACTGCATTGCCGCCTACTTTTGGGCTGCATTCAAGTGACTTTGCCACTTGGCATGTTTGCCAGTTTGAAGCAAACTACTCCACATTGTTGTGCCGAAGCCCAGTCTAAGGAATGCGTTTGTTTACCAACTTGATGAACTATGCACCGGCCGCTGCTCTTCGCATGGCCTGTTGAGAATGCGAGGACAGCCAAATAAATCATCTATATATCTTTCCTTTCCTTTTATTCATATACCCGCCGCCACCCCAAACGGAAATGTCCCTTTAATCTTTGTCAGCTCGTTTGTGATTATTTAAATTTTTGTTTCGTTTCGTTTCGGTTTTCTTTTACGCATATTTTTCATCATTTGTTAGGGTCTGATTTACTACTAGCAATGACAAGGACAGGCAATTTAACTACGTTGCAAGCGTCAAGGACATGGTCCCCATTCAGTGCGAGATAGACGGGGGGGAAAGGGAAATAGCTTTTGTCTTTTGCTATCATTATCAACACCCAGTCAGTGCCACTGCCACAGTTGCCATGCTGCGTGTATTGTTCCTCTACGTATTATTCATATTCTTTCTGCTTTCTTGTTTCAGTATTTTGTTTTTTCTTTTCTTTTCTTGTTGCTTATTTTGCTTTCGCCTTCGTTTCCACTCAGTTCAAGTGTTTTGCAGTTTATGCTTTTGGCCCAAAGAAACTAAGCGAAGTGTGTTTATTTAAGTAAAGACGAGCACTGGGATATCCTGGAAAGTGGAAACAATTAATAGGAAAATGCCACAAAACTTGATTAAAAACGAAAAAGTGATCAGAGTTAAGAAATAGTTTATGAAACAGTAGAACAAGTTCAAAAGCCATGCAGAGCCAAGTCTTAGAAACTATTCAGCCAGTTATCACATATAAATAGACGTGGCGACCGTGCTCGAAGTGAAGAAACGAGAGCCAAACCTGGTAAATCCGTGCTTCAAAACAGTTCCAAAGTGGAGTAAAGAGGTTCAATAGTCATTCAGAGATATTTCTCAGCAAAAATTGTGTCTGTTTCAATAATTAACAAATGTGGCGACCGTGTGGACAGTGTATAAATAAGTCAAGCCTGGCAAATCCGCGCTCCAAAACAGTTCCAAAGTGTTAAGTCCGGGTTCCAAAACAGTTTCAAAGTGGAGTAAAGAGCTTCAAAATTGGTTCAAAGGAATTTTTCAGAAATGATTGAGTCTGTTTCAATAATTACCAAATATGGCGACCGTGTGGACAGTGTATAAATAAGTCAAGCCCGGTAAATCTGGGTTCCAAAACAGTTCCAAATCGGAGTTTGGAGGTTTAAAAGTGGCTCAGAGGCATTTCTCAAGAATTATTGAGCTACTTTCCATAATCATCAAATGTGGCGACCGTAAATCCTTTAACCAAATCAGTTCCAAACAAGAGTGAAGCTTATCAGAAGTGGTTCAGAGAATTTCTTAGAAAATTTAAAGCCTATTTTAATAAATTAATACATGTGGCGACCGTGATGATGGAACTATATATAAAGAAGCCTGGTACATCCGGGATGCAAAACAGTATCAAAAAGGTCTCAGAAGATAGAACTGGAACTTTCATTGACGATTTCTAACGATCTAAGTGCCAAGCACTTTATATTCACTCCCCAGTTGACCCCTTTGCTACCCTGTTTTGAGATGCAAAAACCAACAGCGTTTTGTTGCCATGTCTTCATCATCGTTATTATCATTATTACGCTTATCCTCCGCTTCGCATCCTCATCCTCATCCTCATCCTCATCATCCTCATCACCATCACCATCATCTGAGCTGCATCATGACAGTTGTCGTCCTTTTGTAAAATTTAACACACAGCAGCACAACGCCAGGCTAGCCAGTCAGAGTGAGTGGGCCAGTGAGTGAGATATTTCGCCGCTCCGGCTCTCCGGCAAGGATAAACGCACCCCCAAAGACAAGGCGACAGAACTGCTCAAGATAAAAATGTGAAATGCAAAGAAATGTCATTTATCACAATATAAAAATTTTATGCTAAATAACATGGAATGACCTGAATTAAAAAAGCAAAGCCAAGCAAAGCAGCGCCAACTTTTATGCTCATTATGTGGATTTTTTAATGCACTGAGCGCAGGACTTGCTCCTTGTTGTTGTTGTTGTTGTTGTGGGCATTAACTTTGTAAGCGGCACTAAAAAAAGTTAAGAGCTACAAACTAAGTCGACGGCTAATTTAATGACCGAATTTCGGGATAATCAATTTGAATATGTGCGAACAACAAGGACGAGGACACAATGGGCGATGTGTAAGGGATGGGTTTTTGACTTCAAGGGTTTTGTTCAATTGCGTTTTATGGTTTGAGTTGGGCACTTCAGAACTACACATAAGTTAAAGTCTAAAACGCAATATTTTGCACCTAACTCTCTCTTTTTATTTTGGCCTCTCAGAAGATTTTGGCCATTCAACCCCCTTGCTTAGTCCCTTTTCTTGGTGTCGAAGTTCTTGTTGAGAAACTGAAAGGCTTCTTCATAATAACACTCGGGCAATAGATCGCTTGAACACACCAAATCCTTGCCTATACAGGACATAGACACATCCCGACCCATATTGGCCACAGTGAGACGCAACAGTTCTATGGGAAAGCCATTTTCGATGGTATTCAGGGGTCTGAAATAGGCAGCCTTTTTACCATTTTGGGCCGTGCGTCGCATTCGCTGCAAACGATAATGATTCTCCCAGTGACGCAGCTCCCGTATGCGTTGACGGCAAAAGTCCGCCGTCAGGCTACCCTCCTCATCCAGTTCGTGTGCAATCCGTGTCCATATCTGCTGCTGCCTGTGTCCATCCAGGAATTTGTCATCGTTGATATTCCACAGGCATTCGTGACCTGCATACAGCTCGATCAGCCGTAGATTGAACCGATGCATATGGGTAAGCTGCACGGTTTCCGATTCAGAAGCTGATGCCGAATCCGAGGTCGATGATGTGTTGGACGCCATGTGTTGTGTTAGATAGGCTCCGTCTTTAGCAAAAATAAAAACCAATTTAAAAATAAAAAGAAAAAATTCGTATTAAAATATATATGTATGTATGTGTGTAGATAATTTTTTGTCCGATTTTGTTAACACGGCGTTAGCATTAAGGTTTTTTTGTGATTGGAACTGAATGTGTGTGTTTTCTATTTGAAGCGGGGGCAGTGTGTGCAAGGCCTGCTGGGAAAAAGAGTATAATTAATTGTGAAATCATGGTGGATTACTATTAACTTCATTCTATGGACTTATGGGGTCCATGGGCGTTATTGCATACTCAGAAAGGGATATATTGCGCTGCGGTAGAATTGTAATCAATATTATAGATGGATTTTATGTGAAAAAAACACAATTTATTGCTTTGATATTGGCTTAATTGGAATACGCGTTATGGCACTGGGCGTTATAACGCTGGCAGTTATTGAGGCGGGCTTTATGGCATTAAGCTTTACAGCACTGGGAGCTATTGCACTGACCTTAGTTGCACTGCGCATTATTGCACAGGGCGTTACTGCAATGGGCGTTATTACACTGGGCGTTATGGGACTGGGAGTTGTTGCGGCAAGCTTTATTTCAAATGTATTTTATGGTATTTAAGGTCTTAGCACTGGGCGTGGTTGCACGGGGCGTTATTACACAGAGAATCTTGCACTTATTGCACTGGGCGTTGTTACACAAGGAAACCTTGCACCAAGCGTTACAGCACTGGTCGTTATTACACTGAAATATATTGCACTGAGCGTTACTGCATTGTGTGTTATTGCAGTGGGCGTTATAACACTAAGAGCTAGTGTAGCGGGCTTAATGGCCATGGTATTTAATGGCATTAGCACTCTGCGTGGTTACACTGGGCGTGCTTATACTGAGTAAACTTGCACTTATTACAATGGGCGTTATTACACTGAGAAATCTTGCACTAAACGTTACTGCACTGGACGTTACTACACTGAGAATTATTGTACTAAGCGTTGCAGCACTAAGCTTTACTGCACTGGGCGTTATGACGCTGGGTATTATAGCACTGGGTAATATAATACTGGGAGTTATGGTAGCGGACTTTAGGGCAATGGTTTTTTATTTGTTGTCTTAGCACTCTGCATGGTTGCACTGGGCGTTATTACATTGAGAAATCTTGTGCTAAGCCTTACTGTACTGGGCGTTATAACACTGAATTATTGCACTAAGCATTGCTGCACTGGGCGCTATGGCATAGGTATGCGATTCATCAACGATTTCAAGTTATTGTTTTAGAGTGTTTTTAGGACTCTTAAATCCCATTTTGTTTACCCAAATGAGACCTTGCTGGTACTTAGTCTTAAAGTCCGGCTCTAGTTATGAAAGGTTAACAATTTCCACAAACATTTTACAATTCTTAGTGCCAATTACGGAACAACTGCTTCTTTCTTAAGCTAACCAATTTGCTAACCAACGGTGGTAAGGCACATCGTCACTGTAGTCTAGTACTCCATACCATTTACGTCATGTTCTGGAGTCTGGCATAGACTGTATATTTTAACACAATCATTGTCGTGTCTGGAAAATAATAAACAAATATAAACAATCCAAATTGAGTTGAACGAAAACTTGAAACATAAACGAGTAAGTAGAGCGAAAGATGTGCCATAACCATTATATAACCTTATTTCATGTTGAAAGCTGGTCCTCGCTCTCTCTGTTGCAATGGGAAGCAGAAATCCTGGCACGGTCAAAGATAGCCCACCGGCAACACCACAACCCTTTGTACACCGCCGAGCAGCCAGTCACATGCAGCCGGTGGCAATCATTGATCTCACTCAAGGGGAGGGAAACGGCGCTCCAGCCGATGCCGATCAACCGTATCAGTGCCCGGTGTGTTTGATTAATCCACGTCAGAATACACCAATTGCGCTGCCCTGTGGCCATGTGTTTTGCTACCGTTGCATAGAGGCCACTCCAGGCCTCCAGGATTGTCCTCTGTGTAGGTCCAACTTTCTAATGGAGGATGTTCACTTTATTTATTTGTAAATTTTAAGTTTTTAGTTGGAATTTTTGCAAAATGTTTAC
Organism: Lordiphosa fenestrarum; assembly: GCA_035044985.1. Classification (NCBI taxonomy): domain Eukaryota; kingdom Metazoa; phylum Arthropoda; class Insecta; order Diptera; family Drosophilidae; genus Lordiphosa; species Lordiphosa fenestrarum. The sequence goes on from JAWNNO010001836.1 coordinate 119,891, forward strand.
TTTCACACGATAGCACGCACAGGGAAACACACACAGAAGAACACATACATGAGAACACACACATAAGAACACACACACAAAAACACACACACATAAATACACGCACACAAATAAACTACACAAATGTAAAAGAAAACGAATTATGAGTTTTTAAATGGTTTCAATCTAATTTAAGGTAAGGAAATTATCCTCAGCACTACCAGAGATAGCCTTTCAGGCCTAGGGATTGCAAAAAGGGGTTAAGGGATGGTAAAAAGAAGCTGAATCCGAAGCTGTTACGAACCCTAAAATTGCGGTTCGGTTCGGTAAAAATGGTAGACATCAGTAAGTTGGAACTTCTGTGGAGTTCATCTTGTCATCTGGTTAGTTTTCTGCAACTAAGTCTTAAAATGGGCAGGCAAGTTTTATATGTAGGAAATCTTAGAATAAGCTCTGTGTTCATATATTGAATATTTTCACCTATTCTGCAAGCCGCTTCCGACTCCAGAACTAACCGATTTCTATCCGGAACGCATAGAAGAAAGCATTTCCGACCGCAAAAAGTATATATAATATATACTTGATCAGCATGAAGAGCTGAGTTGATTTAACCTTGTCCGTCTGTTTCTATGCTAACTCCTACGTCAGTCTTAAAGCTATCTGCACCAAACTTTGCAAGCAGTCTTCTGGCACTAATACGCTGCACATTTGTCGGAACCGGCAGTATAAGATGACTATAGCTTATAGCTGCCATAGGAACCATCGGTCGAAAAACTAGTTCTAGTGAGAAAAACTTTTTTGTTTTGCATGGAAACGGCTCCAAACTCCGTATTTACTAGTTTCTCATGCTTCTTCAAGATTCCACCAAGTTTGGTCGAAACCGGACATCTGTTTAGTATAGCTGCCATAGAAAAGTAAGGTTAGAAATATGGTCTTGATAGGGAAAACTTTTTTGTTTTCAGTGTTAGCCTCTTTAAAAGTGGCATACATTTATTGTATAAGCTTTAACACAATTCTACAAAGTTTGGTTCAAATCGGTTGACTATAGCACATAGCTGTCATAGGTATGATCGGTCGAGAAACTAGTTTTAGTTAGAAGAACTTTTTTGTTTTCAGAGAAAACGCCTCCACTCTTTGTATTTCTTAGTTTGCTATGCTTTCCCATGATTTTGCCAAGTTTGGTCGAAATCGGTCAACTATATAGTATAGCTGTCAAACAAAAGTAGAGTCTGAAATGTAGTTTTAGTTAGAAAAACTTTTTTGTTTTCAATGCAATCGCCTCCACTCTTTGTATTTCTTAGTTTGCTATGCTTTTCCATTATTTTACCAAGTTTGTTCGAAATCGGACATCTATATAGTATAGCTGTCATACAAAAGTAGAGTCTGAAATGTAGTCTTAGTGAGAAAAACGTCTCCAAACTTTGTATTTCTTAGTTTGATATGCTTTTCCATTATTTTACCAAGTTTGTTCGAAATCGGACATGTATATAGTATAGCTGTCATACAAAAGTAGAGTCTGAAATGTAGTTTTAGTGAGAAAAACTTTTCTTTTTAGCTGGCCTCGCTGATCCCTTATCTCTGGACTTGATCACTTAACAAACATTTGGTCGTTGAGCTTACGCAATCAACTTGGATGGTCTGCCTTGCATTCCAACAATGCAATTAACCTCAAAATCCTTGAAAGAGTATGACTGATCGTTCCTTTTCTATTATCGGGTATCGGGTTGATCATTGTCTACCCTCCCACCAGTTATCGTTCTTCATTAGGTTTCATTTAACTCGACTATTTTCAGATTTTCAGAGACAACTCGAACTGGAACTCGAACCTCTTAGGTAAGCACTTGTTTTTGGCAGTGTAGGAAACCAGCCGGATAAATTGATCTAACAAACATGTATTTTTTATACAATTGACTTAAAACTCGGTTTGTAAAGATAGCAAGCCAAATGTGGCAAAATCGGTCTGTAGTGTGGGAAAATACCCGGAAATTCTGCAAGCTATAAACCTCTTTTTTCATACGATTGACTTGAAACTAGGTTTGTAAGGATAGAAAGGGAAATAATATGTCTTAAGTCCGCTTGCTGTATGGAAAAACTACCAGAAAATCTGGTTTTTCATCCGTCTATCTGAAAACTTGGTTAGTAAGCGGGCGAAGGAATGTTGAATGTTGAAATGGTGGGTCCAAGGTACTAAAAATTCGGTGGGTAAGCTTTCTAAGTGAAAAAGCGGTCCAAATTGGGAACTTCTGAATGAAATTCCGTGTGTAAACTCATTTGGCAACCTGAAAGCGAAGTAGTAAGCTTGGTAGAGCTGAAATGTTCATATGTGCCATCGATTAAGTGCAGATTTTTCGCTCCATTTTCTGCTAATTTCTGCATAATTGCAAATACAAAAAGAAAAAGTTGTAATTTAAATGGAAAAGTATAATATGTGCCTGACCTTCCGACTCACACATGGGATATAATCCAATCGAAGGCCACTGGCCAACTATGTGGGCCACAGATACAATCGCCAAGCGGATGCAGTGGCTCGGTGTTAAGTTCAGTTCATTTGCCGCTGATTGCCTAGGTGCCTGGGTGCCGGTGTTGCCACTACTTACTGCGCCACACAAATCGCCGCATGATTGCAGCATTTTTTTGTACACTTTTATTATTATTTCCAACAATTTGCACAGCCAAAAGAAACGGAAGTAATCGGTGGGCGGTGGGCGGTGCCTTAGGAACCAACCGAAAATCCTTGCCTTGGTTAACCAAGTGCAGTGGCATTAATGCAGCAACCCATTTGCACTCACAATGGCCAATCGAATTTGGTTGTTAAAAGAAATTCCAGTTTCACGTGCCGGGTTACAAATGATTTCATTTCCCCAGCTCCAGCTGCAGTTGCAGTTACGCACGGAACCAGCGACTCAGCCTTAGCGTCATAATAATAAATGAGCGAAACGTTTCCTTTTGGCCACACCTAAAGAAAACTTCAATTTGATTTTATCGCCTGGCCATAAAACCGGCTGTTCCGGCTGATGCACTTCGTGGATGGAACCAAGTCTCTGTTGCTGTCTCCGTCTGCGTCTCCGTCTCCGTATCCGTATCCTTTCGCTGCCAGTTGCCAGGTTGATAGACAAGCCTCGGCGCGACGGTAGCGTCAGCTGCGGTGAAGCTGTTTTGCTGCCATTCACTGCACGTTCCTAATGCGATGAATTGCTTTTTCAATTTTCCAATTTATTTTTCATTTTGAAAACTACACACACCCACACACACACGCACACTCACACACGCGCGCAAAAGAAGTGAAAAGGAAAGTGTAGACATGCGAGTTTATTGATGGTTTTTGTTGCTGCATTTGGCAGAATAGCGTGGGGGAGGAGCAGGATAAGGAATTGGGCAGCCACCGCACTTGGACTTGGCGTCGCATGAGTCCACACAACAAACAATGGCAATGCCAACGGAACGAACAACTGGGTATTCCACTCTATCCTCCTGCTTTTGTTTTGTTTTTTGCAGAAGGGAACAGTGGTTGGAAGTGGATCTGACTGAGTGATTATCAACATTCAGCTTCAACTCGCTTGGTCTAGAGATCAAAGATTTAGCATTAACAGTAAGTTGAGTTTTCTGTGCTGTCTGCTCAACAAAATGACAGGTACAAATGTAACAGACTTGCTCGTATTTCGGTTTCTCTCGTGTTTTCTCTGTTATGCTCAAGTTTAAGGACGTTTTTAAAAACAAACCAAACAAGTTTTTCTACCGACAGCCATATGCTATAGTCAACCGATCTTGATGAAACTTTAAAGAACTGTGTAAAAACACATCAAATATAATATATACATATGCAATTTGAGCACTTTTTCATTCAAAACAAAAAAGTTTTTCTTACTAAAACTAGTTTTTCGACCTTTCGTTCCTATGACAGCTATATGCTATGGTCAACCGATGTAGATCAAACTTTGTAAAATTGTTTAAGAGCAGTAAAAATATATGGATAACAAATTTAAAGACGTTATCAAAGCAAACTTCAAAGTTTTTCATACTAGGACTGTTTTTTAGATCGTTTTTTCTACGACAGCTATGCCATTTAGTCGTCCGATTTTGATCAAATTGGGTGAGATTATGCTTAAGCATAGAAAACTAAGACAGGTTGAGTTTGAAAACGTTTTGCTGAAAAACAAAAAAGTTTTCTTACTAAAACAAGTTTTTTGAGCAATATTTTCTATGGCAGATATATGCTATTGTCGACCAATCCGGTTGGTAGCGCCTAAAATAGGCATCAGTTCAAATTAAGTACTCTATGTGCTTAGTTTAAGAATGAATTATGCTTGGCTTAAGCACTTTAATATAAAAATAAGAACGAATCGTGCTAAATTAAGCCACTTATAACAAAATCAAGCCCGATTTACTCATAAAAATATGTTGATTTGTACTTGAATCAAGAATTTGGTAATTAAATAAAGATTTTTCTGTTGTATATAACCGATATACTTCTTAGTAGAAGGGAATTTCAAGATTCAAGCTGTTTAATCAAGTATAATCGAACTTATAGCTAAGTATGTCAAGTGCTTAAAACCAGAATTCAGCTAAATGATATCAGAACTCAGACAGAACAGCTTTTCCAACCAAAAGCTTCAACCTTCTCCATGGTAAGTCTCCCGCACATATCCACAAGTCCTGCAAAATGCCAACTTTTATGTGGCAAACGCATTCCATGTGACTATTTTCATTTTCGCTTTCTGTTTCCCCGTTTCTCCGTTTCGTCGTGAGTTGATTTAGCACTGAATTGACAATTGAATGGCGGAATGGGAAAACAAAAAGCAAGAAAAAGGCAACAGCAAATGGATTGTTTGCTTAGGAGCTGGGCGGTAGCCGCTTACCTCAAGAGCCGACATAACGAGTCTCTAATTACGCTCAAGCAAACAAACCAAAATTGCAGGTGTCATAACACGACCTCCGCTTCTGAATCCCTCACAAAGTCAGAGTCAACGGCTCATTTGTAAAGTGGAACGCCATGGCGAGTGTGCTAATCCTGTTGCTGCTGCTGTTGCTTGTGTTGCTCCAGTCGCCGTTTCCCGTGAGGAGCAACAGTCTGACGCTCAGCCAGTTGGATGATTTGTTGGCCCTGCCCATACAAGATGTGCCCCAGCTGGATTTGGTGCTGCGCCATGCGGAGGATGCCACCAATGTGTATGTCATGTGGTTCATGCAACGCTCCCAGTTGCCGTTAACGTTAATGGAACAGCTGGATGTGCGTGGCGAGCCGGAGAAGCGGCATAATCGCGCCTGGGTGATGAATATAAGCGAATTTATGCATCATCGCGGCAGCACTCAACGCACCGGCGTCTCCTTCTACATTCTGACACATCATCGTCAACCGCTAAGCGAGGCGGAGCAGCTGCAGCTGGAAGAGAATTGCCGCCAGCAGTGGACACAGCATAAGATCTATAATCGTTATATACTGGCGGCGGATGGCATTTGGATTTATGATCCGTTTGGACGACGTGGCTTGGCCTTTGGCCGCCTGATACGCTACGAGGGTGGCGAGGCGTTGACCACCCTGCTGTTCCATGATATGCGCGGCTATCCGCTGCGCATACAAATCTTCAAATCGGTGTATGCCCGACCCGAGTTTGACCAGAAGACGGGATTGTTGGTGCGTATAACGGGCCTGGACTGGTTGGTGGCTCAGATGCTGCAAGAGAGATTGAATTTTAGCATGGTGCTGCAGCAGCCGGACAAGAACTATTTTGGGTAATTGATGCATTTACAAATATTTTGCTTGATTTTGCGGTTCCTTGTCCTGTACACACCAAATTATCTGTGATTAATGCCCTTCAAGGTATGCTAACATTATTTCCTTAAGTAATTATCTGTCAGAGCAAAGCCAGAGCTAGTCAGTTATGGCTGCAGCAGGGATAATCGACACTAAATATACACCCAGATTGTTGGGTAAGTAATGGGTGTACAAGAAAATGTTGAGCTAAGACTTATATCAATTGAAAGTACTTGACTAGAACAATATTTCGTTTATTGTAGCATACTTTAAAGGGCATTAATCATGATATGATGAGAAGATCGGAGCAGTTACATGCAAGCCGACTCCAATCCGAACCGAACCATACACATCGAGAGCCGGAAATGGTAAACGGAATTTATGGTAGATGTACTTAGGAAATTTCGGAACGGTATTGAACCTAAGCAACTGTAAACGAAGCGGTTTATGAACCCAACCTTTTATAATTTGAATCGATTATGAACTAAAATCGATATGAATCGAAACGTTTATTAACCAATCGGTCTTAGACTCAACCAATTATGAGCCCGAGTGGTTGCAATCTAAGTCGGTTAAGAGCTCAACCGGCCAAGTCAGAAACCGGTTATAAACTGCACCGGTTATAAACTGAATCAGCTGTGAGTCAAATGGTTTATAAACTGAACTGCTTACAAACCGAACTCACTGTGAGCCGAATCGATACCGAACCGATGAACAACCGAATCGATAAAGAACTGAAACAGCTTTGAGCCGAACCGGCTATGTACCTAAACTGTTATAGATCGAACCGATCTATGAAACCAACCGGTTTTAGATCCAATCGCAGCAGCTATGAAACCCAACAGCCATGAACTGAAACGGTTATATATTGAAACGTGTTTGAATTGAGTCGAATATGATCTTAACTGGTTGTAAGCAGTATAGGTTGTGAGCTGAATCGGCTATAAACCGGTTAGTAATAAACCAAAACGAGAATGAACCGAGTTGCTAAGGAACTGAAACATTTTTGGGACGAGTCGGTTGTGAACTGAATCAGCTATAAAACGAACTGGTCAAGCACCAAACCGGCTCGAATCGGTTATGAGTTCAACCGGCTTTGCTACGAACCGGTTATAAGCCGTATCGAGTATGTATTGAAACATACTCGGTTGTGAGCTGAATCGGGTTTATACCGGTTATGAACTGATACATTTTTGGGACGAGTCGTTCACAACTGAATCAGCTATAAAACTAACCGGTCAAGCAACCAAGTGGTTATAAATCGAATCGGTTATGCTACGAACCGGCTATTGAATCCGCTATGAATTAAACTGGTGTTAAGTTGAATCGGTTGTGCACCAAAACGGTTATAGCACCGGCTATGAACTAAACGACTTACAGAACCAACCGGTCAACGGTATATACCGTACCGGTTATTAACCAAATCAGTTATATATCGAATCGGTTATGAACTGAACCGACTTGGTACCGAACCAGTAATGCATTGAAATGGCTTGAACTCAAAACTCCGGCTTTTTATTAAACCTTACCTAGGCTCAAATGCAACTAGAGATGAGCATATGGCTAAGCCTGAAACGGTTCCAAGCCAAAACTATAGATAGGGCTCAACAAGGATATTCTGAAATCTAGAAAATTGTTTAATTATTGTTCACAACTTTACGAAGAAGGCTCGAAACCATTACAAAAGACAATTGAAAGGAACGAAGAAAGGGTCGAAGAAGATTTCTTCCGCCTGTTATATACTTTTGCACAAACAAAATATACGCTGTGTAACTTTCTTACAGAGAATACAAATCTAGGTTTAAGTACTTAAAGCTACAAGAAAGTTTGCTACAGATAATGGCGTGGTTGTTTTCTTTAACTTGCCAACTGATGGTGGACTTCTGAAACTACAGTAAAACCATCCTGGTCTTTGGATTGTTCCGGCATTCTTTGACTTAACAAATTGGCTATATCTTTGGTATTTTGTGGGCTCAAGCCAAGAACATTCACGGTGTTTGAGGTTGACTGGAGAATTTAGAGGGCTTCAAGAATGTTTTGTACTTATTTGAAGTGTAATTGAAGCTCCTAATGGCGATCGTCTTAAGTCAGGCATTTGGGTATGGAAGAAATCGTACTTGAAATAAGAATTTTGTACTATACTTGAATTGATACTTGCCGACACTTATTACATTTCCCCCCCCACATCTTTCCACAGCGAACGCAATCCCGATGGCACCTACAACGGCGCCATTGGTTCCATAATGCGCGATGGCTTGGATATCTGTCTGACTGGTTTCTTTGTCAAGGATTACCTGGTGCAGGAGTACATGGACTTTACGGTGGCTGTGTATGATGATCAATTGTGCATTTATGTGCCCAAGGCGAGCCGCATACCCCAATCGATTTTGCCCATCTTTGCGGTGGGCTATGACATCTGGTTGGGCTTCATAATGGCCGCCTTCGTTTGTGCCCTAATCTGGTTGGCATTGCGTCTAATTAATCTCCATTTGCGCATCGTGAGCCTGCCGGGCAGGCGACTGTACCAGCAGGCGTTGGGCATCATGGTGGACACTTGGGTGGTGTGGGTGCGCGTGAATTTGTCACGCCTGCCGGAGAGCTATGCGGAGCGCATGTTTATTGGTTCGCTGTGCCTGGTCAGCGTCATCTTTGGCGCCATATTCGAGTCGAGCTTGGCCACGGTTTACATACATCCATTGCACTACAGGGATATCATAACGCTGCAGGATCTGGATGACAGTGGTCTGAAGGTGGTGTACAAATACTCCTCGATGGCGGATGATTTGTTTTTCAGCGAGACATCGCCGCTGTTTGCCAATTTGAATAAGAAATTGGTATGGAATCGGGATCTGCATGCGGATGTTATCAAGGAGGTGTCACAGTATGGTGGAAAGGCGGGCGTGTCCAGGTATTTGTCACTGGTGCTGGAGTCCTCCGATTATACGCTGTTGAAGCGGATATGGGTGGTGCCCGAGTGTCCCAAGTATTACACCATTTCGTATGTTTTGCCACGTGATGCACCCTGGGAGGATGCGGTGAATGATTTGCTGCTGCGTCTGCTGAATGCTGGCATAATAGTCAAATGGATGAACGACCAGAAGTCCAAGGTGACGATCGAGATGCGTGCCAAGCTGGTGGAGGCCAGTGTGGATAGCAATGTGGTGAGAGTCTTAACCATTGGTGATCTGCAGCTGGCCTTCTATGTGGTCATGTGTGGCAATTTGTTGGGCCTAATGGGTTTCCTGCTGGAGCATGGCTGGCAGCATTGGGCAGAGCAAAAGTCTGGGCCATAAATGAATAAAACTGATTAAAAGAGTTGAGAAATGTGGAGTGAGTTTTATTTCGCCATGAAAAAATGATGCTTATGCCCAAAAGCAGGCAACAATTTAAGCACACTTGAATGCGCACACGCGCATATGCACACACACACACACATACACGTATGTATATATAATTTAGCCATGTTAACAATGAAACGCACCAGCGGCGATGGTCAAAATCGAATTGCCAGCCTCGAAATTCTGCAGTTAAGGCCATTCAAGGCTGGCACTAGAATATACCAAATAAGCACAGTAGTCATTGACTAACAATAACCAATATTTAGTGCGGTATACAGGCTCTACTTTTAACCAGGCAGCAGTAGCTCGGCAGCATTTGTTGAAGTGAATTCTTAACTTACTTCTTCTTCTTCTTTTGCTCTGTTGACTAATTAAGTTTCTATATGTAAACTTACACCATTACTGTACTGATTCAAGAACTGGCGTACTAAAAACAACTATTTCAGTTCTTATATACAAGATTTAGGATAGATTTAACACCATTTCTTTCTTTTAAAGTCATTTACGGTAGTGTTTTGATTCAGAAATAGTCTTGAATCCATTTCCACTCGCTATTTGTTTCCAATTTGCGTATCAGACATCCTTCTAGTATTATAAAAGTGAAAGTTGGTATCGCTTTCCGTCGGAAACCTTTAGGAGTAAGATTCCTCGTGAGTGTTATGAAAAGTCAAGAAACTTCTTTGCAAGCGGAGCTCAGGAGCATGCAGCAGTTAAGCCTTCAAGCGTACTGGAGAGCTGTTGAAACGTCAATACAGGCGAGCAATCGACGGCAGTAATTTGCTGATCATACTGCTGGCATCCCAGAGAGCTACAAGCTCAATTGCTATGAACAAGTTGAGCAGCAGGCCAGCTTGAGATCTGTAGAAGCGCCGTAGCAGGCGAGCAATCGACGGCAGTTATTTACTGATCACATGGCATCCCAGAGAGCTGCTGAGACTGCTCAACAAGCTCAATTGCAATGAACAATTCGAACGGCAGTCCAGCTTGAGATCTGTAGAAAAGCCCTAGCAGGCGAGCAATCGACTCCTGCCATTTTTAAGCACATTGCATGCCCGAGAGCTGCTAAGGCTGCTTAACAAGCTTAAACGCGGTGAACAATTAAAACGGCAGGCCAGCTAAAGATCTGTAGAAAGGCCCCAGCAGGCGAGCAATAGACGCCCGCAATTTGTTAAACACATCTCACACCTGAGAACAGCAAAGACTGCTTAACAAGCACAATCGCAATGTACAAGTCGAACGGCAGGCCAGCCTGATAGCTGTAGAAAGGCCCTAGCAGGCGAGCAATCGATGCCAGTGAATTGCCCTACCAAAGAGCTGATGAGACAGCAGTGAAAGCAAACGCTCCAAGACAGGCAATTGCTTAAATGCTGATCCAGCGGGTTCCATAGATTCTACAATAGAGATGTACAAATCGTAAATGCATTGAAAAACCTATAACAAAATAAGGAGAACTGTGTGAAACTTCCTTTGATGGAACGCAACATATGTGTCAGTCAAGTGGTTCGGTTCAAGCGGTTCAACTTCAAACTGGTTCAAAGCCTTGCAGCCGTAAATTCAATTCGTTCTACTTGTGCTGGCTTTCTGAATTTGCTTACTTCACAATTTGGAAACTTAACTTAAACTTAAAACCAAATATATTTGTTTCTAGATGGTCATCACAAACCTTTCCAACTATTTCATTAATCATTTTCTTTATTTATCTAAAAAAAGTGCAAAAAAGCGAACCAAAAACCGCCTTTATTCTAGCCATTTTGCCCCAATTGCACATTTCTCTTATGGAATATTAAATCCAGGGACCTGGCTTCGTCCATCTGGCGGCTTACTTTACCGTATCTTTGCGCCGCGGCGCACACATCGTCGCATTCAAAATATATGTGTTTATTTAGCATTTGGGGTTCTGCACACGAAATGACAATTAAGCAGCCACAATGCCAACGACTATGTTGGCTCATTTAAACATTCAAATGCGCATTGCGAATGACATACTCCCCCCCTCTCTCTCACACACACACACACACACAAGCCTGCACTAACACACACTACAATGTCATAAAATATTCGCGAGTTCAAAGCATCTTGACAGCCTCAACCGGGAATGTGACATTTGGAGGAGGACCGTCCCAGGCTGCATAACTCAGTCGATTTGCGAATTTAATTTGCGCAGCTTATGAGGGGAGGAGGGGGGGGGGGCAACTAAATTCAACCAGTTTAGTCAGATTAGTTAGCTTAGTTCGGGGAGTTTCATTGGCGGATATTAAATTAGAAAAGAAAATAGAATTCCAGTCGAATTTAATGGGGGAGAAATCTGATTGATTCATCATTTGATGCCCAGTACTCGATACTTAGCAATCAGTTTTTGATGCTTAGTACTTGAAACTCATTATTGAATTCTCAGTTCAGGATGTTCTTTGTGTTTTAAGCTGAACTGAACCCTTAAAGCCTCTGTATTCGCTACTAGTATTAGTATTAGTCAGTACTCGATACATAGTACTCTTTACTTAGTATTCATTGCTTGGTAATCAATACTCAGTTGTAGCTACTCACTGCTTCATACTTGGTACTCGATACTCAGTATTCGATACTCATACCTTAATATGCTTCATAAATCAAGCCGTACCGACCCCTAAGAACCACAGTATTCAATACTTGGCACTTACGGATAAGTTTTAATACTCAGTACTCAATAAATAGTATACAATACTCAATATCCGATGCTCAGAACTTGATATATTTGCTATATCAAGCTGCACCGAAGCTTAAAATACTCCATATTCGATACTTGGCAATTTTGATACTCAGTACTCGATACGTAGTAGCCGATACTCAGACTTCAATGACCAGAACTTGTTGTTTTTGATATGTCAAAACGATGCAAGCCCTAAAACCCCTTGATACTCAGTACTATTCATTCGATACTCAGTACTCGATACTCAGTTTTAGATGCTGAGTACTTCAGCTTAGTACTCAATACTCAGTACTCGATACACAGCTCTCGTTATTTTTTTGTATATAACGCCGAAACAACATCTTAAATCATCAACACTTGATACTCAGACCCAGATACTCGGTATACGATACTCGGTATTCTATACTGAGTACTCTGTACTCTATACTCAGTACTCAGAACTCTATACTCAGTACTCAGTACTGTATACTCAGTACTTAGTACTCTATACTCAGTACTCAGTACTCTATACTTAGTACTCAATACTCGATACTCATTGTTCGACGCTCAGATCTTGTTCATATATTGTTCATATATCAGTATACGATACTCGGTACTCTATACTCAGTACTCAGTACTCTATACTCAGTACTTAGAACTCTATACTCAGTACTCAGTACTGTATACTCAGTACTCAGTACTCTATACTCAGTACTCAGTACTCTATACTCAGTACTTAGAACTCTATACTCAGTACTGTATACTCAGTACTCAGTACTCTATACTCAGTACTCAATACTCGATACTCATTGTTCGACGCTCAGAACTCGCTAATATTCATAAATCAAGCCGAATCGTCCTTCAAAACCTCAGTTCTAAATAGTTAGTAAGCGATGCTCAGTTCTCGAAACAAAGTATTCGGTACTCAGTACTCAATACTCAATACTCGGTACTCAGTACTTAGTACTTAAAGCTTCATATTTCTCGAATTTCAGTCCAAACCCATCCCTGAAATCCTCAACCTGAGGATCAATCAGTATGCGATACTCAGTTCTATACACTCAGTACTCAATACTCAGTCCCCGATATACTTCGTCCATCCATTTGAACCGACACCTAAAAACCTCTGTTCCTGCTCTTAATTCCAAGCGGTTTGCCCTCCCCAGCTTGAACACTTGTTCGTCCCTCTTCCAGATTTGCTGCCCCAAAATTTGCATTCCGAATTGAACCAAGAATTAAGGTCATCTCTTTCAAATTTAGTTCATTTCCCTCTTGGCCACTTGACAGCTCATCATCGCCTCTTGCTGAAAAGAAGAGGGATTTTTTATTTTCATTTCATTTTTCTTATTTGTATCCTGGACTTGGGGCACGTGACGGGCATGCTAATCAGGTTGGTTGATGTGGCCGCCCACACTCACAGTTTGAGAGGGCGTAGGGCCAAAATGTCAAATTGATGATCTCGTTAATGGCAAATTGAAAATCAAGTGGAGTTTTTGCAGGTTAATTAAAAGTTTATGCAAATTTTGCAGTTGCATTCAATGGCATTTGGTGGGTGGGGAATATGAGCCGGGGACCCAGACGGTTGGTGGACTCCGACTCCGCATACCAGAAATATCCAGCAAACCAAAATAGAGCAAAAAATAGAAAAAACAGAAGCAGCAGCAGCAGCGCGCGCGCGTTCCAAACACATCAAATTTTAGTTTATTTCCAACTCATAACTTTTGTTTATCTTTGGAAGCTGCTGCTGCTGCTGGCTGCTGGCTGCTGCTGGCTGCTGCTGTTTGCTGCTGTTGGTCTTTGGTCTTCGGTCTGCTCTCTCTCAGTGCTGCATTGCCTTTGTCCGCGTCCGGAAAATTTTTATTTGCCGGCTAAGTGAATTTATTATTACCAATTTTTGGCTGTTGTTGTTGGTGTTTGCTTCTCTCGGAATTATTTGGAAATAAATTTTGCGTAATTTGAATTTTGATTAGAACACAAATTTGTGCGCTCAGTTGATCAGCGATCGGTGGGTCGAGCATACGAACAAAGAAAAGCCGATTTCCATTTGCATTTGTTAATTGCCTTTTGCATGCAAATTTGGTCAGTGTGCAGAAGTGTCAGCGTTCTACCGCCACACGGCGAGTGAGTACAATCAAAATATGCATGTTTTTGTTTTTGTTTTTGTGTGTGTATATATTTTATTACAGTTTTGTAGTTGTTGTTGTTGCTTTTGGTTTTCCATTTGTTGTCTATTTTTAAATGATATACACAACGAAAAACGAGCGCACGCCCGCCCGTTCACAATATGAGCAAAACTTTTATTATGTCTTCTGATAGTGAGGAATTATGTACATTTATTTTGTTGCATTGAATAGTTTTTTTTTTGTTGGGAATACACTTGGCCGACTGGAAGTATACTCTCTGAGGCGATAATGCAATGCTTAGAGTTGAACCTTTTTGATTTATGTAACATAAACAGATTTTTGCATTTTGAAAAAAATAACAAGTCTTGACTTTACAAATTCTGCAAAACTTCAAAAAAGTTAAAATTGTTCTGTTTTCTTTTGCCATTGTCTTAACCCATTAATATGCTGTCTAAAAAGTCATTGTTCTCTAAAATCTATGCCTAAACCACTTGGTTACAGCAGTTTTGGCATTTCGTTTTTTGAAGAAAAAGTTTTTTATTTTTGCTTTTTTTTCACTTTTGACTTTGGAAATTCTTAAAAATCAACAAAATGTTAAATTTATGATTCTTCTTTTTTAATTACATTTATCAGCTGTCTTTAATTTCATTGTTCTTTTAAAACCATGCAAAAACTTCTCAGCTACAGCATTTTTCATTTATATTTGAAACGGCTTGCATTTTGTTTTTTGTCTGTCTGTTGACTTTAGAAATTCTGCAAAATTAGAAAAAAATTTAAATTGATTTATTTTCGTTTTTTGTACCTTGAATGCATTAATTAGCTTTCAATCAAGGTATTGGGCAATAAAATCCTTGCCAAAATGACTTAGTTACAGTTACATCAACATTTAGACTCTTTCATAGAAGCAAAAGCTTTTGAAAAACTTTGTATCAACGATTGTTGATAGGAAGTATTGTCATGTCTCCTGTTGCTGTTTACCTTCTTTCTAGAAAGTGTAGCTTTTAGAAAGATGCCTGAAGTTGGTTTGCCTCAACTTAGACTGCGTTTATACGATGAAGAAAGTTTTGTAAAGATTTTGAACAAGGTTTTTGCTTATAGGAAAGAGGTGTAGTGGGGCAAGGGGTAAAGCACTGCACCTCGAAAACTTTTCAAAAGCTTCATAAAGTTTGCTACACCTTGTAAGACGCTCTTTACACGGTGAAGCTTGCTTCATGAAGCTTTTCAAAAAGCTCATGCTTGTGGGAAATAGGTGTAGTGGAGTCTCTTGCCCCTCTAGACCTCTTTACTACAAACAAAAGCTTTTTTAAGAACTTCATAAAGTTTACTCCAACGTGTAAATCAAGTCTAAGACTGCAAGCCTCTCCCACAAGCATAAGCTTTTTGAAAACTTCATGAAGCAAACCCGTCTAAGTCCCGACTTAGCTTCTTTTGTTACTAAAGCTCTGAATGTATTACACTTTGGTTAGGTCTAAAGCTTTTGTTTTTGATTTTTGCGATCAAATGATCTAAGCCATGTTGCACTGGACATTCAATAGTGTCTACTCATTTAAGACAAGAGCTTTCAGCAAAAGCTTCCTTCTATCACTGCCACATTTTCTACACTGAATAATACAAGCTGCTGAAGAGAGCAACAGAAAAGCAAAGACTCTCAAAGCTCGTGACTGATTTAGATGCTCTGCTTTACTCCAAAACTTTTGTCGACTTTCTAGTCTATTCTAAAACAGGCTTTTTGCCGTTCTTTGCCTCTCTTTGACACTCACTGATGCATTACTTTGGCAAGCATTCTGCGTGAATTACCGAAAGTGTTCGGCCTCCCTTGGCAGGGCTTTCGCAAAGTGCTCTCTACTCAGTTGACACAAGAGCTTTCATGCAAAAGCTCTCAGTTGACAACTTTTATGGAAACGCAAATACCTTTTACCACAGCAACATATTCTTCTGAGAGTAATTCAAGCTGCTGACGAAAGAGCAACATCAATGCGTAGACTGAAAAAGCTCTTAAAGTTTCTCATGGAGATGGATGTACATGTATGCAGACGAGAGCACCTCTTTTTGGAAGAGACAACGGCTTGAAATCGAGTCTTCAAACGAATCAATAGCAAATTCATTATACTCCACTTTAAGGGTACTTGCAATAATATTGGTGACGTCGCCAGAGAAAAAAAAACAACATAAAATTTCAATTAGTTTATATTCAGTTCAGTTCAATGGCGTCAGACACACCGCAAAAGTTATATGTACATAAAATATCTTTGTTTTTTAATTTGTTTTTGTTTTTGGTTTGTGTTTTTTTTTGGAATTTTTCATTGTATATTTGGTTTGCAGCGATGGCCTTGCATGGCCATTCACTAATGTTTTTCATTCTTCTCTATTGGCTCACAATAAATCGGGATAATTTTTTTTTTTTTTTTATGAAAAAGCAAGCCCACAGCTTGAATGAGTAATGAGAAATAGAGCCCCCACCTTTTTTTACTGTATTAGTTTAAATAAATCAAGAGACGGCCGAAATGAATTGAAAATAAACTTAAAGCTTTCAGTCTTGACAGCGTCAGCCTAAAAGCTTGGGCAGTTTATAAAACCGAGCGTCTCTCACTACAGTTTTAGTTTCGTTTCCTGTCTCAAAAGTCACTTGTATTAAATATTAAAGCCCAACCTTCGCCTGTCCATTTGCATTTTTTTGTTTGCCATTATTTATTGTCACCTCTCATCCGTTTGGGTCGGCAACGGATTTTGCATATTAAATCAAATTTAAACTGACATTTCCCAGGTGTAGGAAAACTATACACAAAAGTTGATTGTTTAACAACATTCAATTGGGTCCAATGATTTTTTGCTCCCAGTTTAAGGCAGAAGTGGGGTTTTTTGTGCCCATTCTTATTTCGTTCTATGACAGCTGACAGTTTGAAGTTGTTGGCTGAAGTTTTGCAGAAAAGTTTTGCCTGGCATTTGTGTGTGAAAAGCGTTTAAGTTTTGTTAAATTTAATCAATTTTTGATTATTTAATGAATGTATAAAAGTGGAACGGTGAGAGGGTGTTGAAATGGAAGGGATGGAGTCACAGTTCAGGAATTAGATTTGGTGAGTTGGTGGTTTTCAGTTGTTACTGAGTGGTTGGGGAAACATGCAAACATGCAAACACACAAACTTACAAACAGACAAACACCCGTTGACAACTGGATATCTTTTACTGATGGCATAAAGGCTAGAGAGAGTAGTTTAGCCTTTCGCTCACTGTGTCAACTAAGAAGAGAGCGCATTGGGTGAACCACTCACCACTGCAATCAGGGCCAGATGTGAGGGCTTGCGCCCAAATTTTTAAAAGGGTTCGGATCGCGGTCAAGTATAATCGGTAAGAACACAAAGGATTGAGAGTAGTTCCAAACATTTTCCAGCACCTTCAAACTGGAATAATAAGCATCAAAGATTGTACGATCTGGAGTAGTTCCGAACAGTGTCCACCACTTCATTTTGTAATATCAGCGCTGAAAAAAATCGTAAAACTATTTGGGAACATTTATCTAGAAAGCTAGAAAGTCGTTTGAAACAATGGTGCCATATAAGTTTGGGTAAGTACCTATTCAGCTAATAATATTCTCTCAAATATGGTAAAACAAAGTTCCAAACAGGTGAAGCCGGCGGATTAATAGAGATTCCCCAGCAAGTGAGATCAATTTATAACCGTTTTACCCAGTTCACTTTAAAATGTGCTCAAAAGCGAAACATTTTATCTTAAATCAAGCTTTTGCGCTTTCAAAAATTGGTTCTTAAAGTAAGAACTTTGTGCTAGAAGTGAGAAAAACCTTTCGTGGCCTGATTTTGTTAACGAGTGTGCTTATCTAGAGTTCAGTGTTCCCTGTTTTCTCCCTCTGTGTACTAAAAATGTCAGTAAATGGGCAAAAAAAGGGATTTGCCGCAGCAATTTCTTTGGTTAACAGGTAAGAAAGTCGGTCAAGCTCGATTATAATATGCTCTCAACCAACAAAAGTTGCGGTTCAGCATAAATTATGATTATGAGCGAACATTCTTTTGCTTATAACCGGGTAGCCCCCCCGGTCATACGCTCTTTACCAATCCTTTGGGTGGATCGATAAATAATCTTGATAATTGCTTCGCTAGTTCCGGGTGATCCACGACACGACTGCATAGTCCAAAGTTTAGATTCTGCAGTAGAACGGTCTGAAGTTATTAAAGGCTTTACCAAGTTGCCTTACCTTGTCATTGCAACATGCATTTGTATGGCACAGCTTTCTCAAGTTTAGGCTCTGTCATGAAACAACAGTAAAGTTAGGAAGCTCGCAGTGGGAGCCCTTAGCAAAGTACTTAAGACGATCATCAGTGTTTCGCGTAATCTTGAAGCGTGAGGTTCGGCGCGTAAAAGCTCGGTGCTAAACAGAAAATGGCCTCTGTTGCTTCTGTTATTAAGCCACCCGCACACACAGAGAAAGAGAGAGGGAGCTTAGCAGAGAGAAGCTCAAGCTAAGCCAAGCCGCTTACAGCAACAGTTTCAGCAGCATCTGCGTCTGTGCGTGCGTTACACCTGCTGCTCGCTGCTCGAATTCACAATTGAAAGCAGAGCACAAAAGTGGCAGCTGTTAGTGGTTGTTTACCGGCTGCTGGTGCTAGCGCCACTGGGAGAGGTGCCGCCCAAGTCAATGCAAAACACTGGAGCACAAGTGTTGTTCTCTGAGATTCGTGCTGATCGTGGGGATCATCGTGTTTTGCTCTCATTCTCACTCTCTCTCTCACTCGCTCTGCATTCCATGAGCCCCCCACAGTTTGAGAGCTATTGTGGGTGCGCTGAAGCACGAAATGGAAAGTAAAAGAACCGAAAACATTGACCGGACAGCCGTCAAAGCACACAGACGCGGATTACGGTTAACGGATTAAAATCAAACAAAACAACTCTGGAACACATTGTCCTAGGATTTGTTATCGGAGCGAGCGCGCGCGCGAGTATTTTGTGTGTGTGTGTGTGTGTGATTATTTTTTTACGGCTAAATTTAGCTAGTGAAAATGCAGTAAACTGCAGCAATTAACGGTTAAAAAACACCAAGCATGCCCGAAATATTAAATGTACATGAAATGGAGGCACCTGGCGGAGAGCTTGTGGAAATGTGTAAGTGTGGCGGAAGCTTCCTTTCCCAATTTGTTGTTGTTTGGAGAGTTCAAAGCGGCGGCGGCGGCCCCCCAAGGCGCTTAAATGGCCCATTTGGTAAATTGAATTTGCCACATGGCCCATCCCCCCGTGTCCCCGCCAAAGCAACCATTTAAATTTATTCGAGTAGCATTATATGAGTGGATAAATAAATAAAATATTCGCCAAGGGGAAGTACCAACAAATGGCAATTTGATAAACATCGCAAGGAAATGGGTCAACATATGTCTTTCTGGTTTGCTCAGCAGCTTCTTGTCTAGGCAAAAGGCCCTACCAAAATAACAACAAAACAAAAAGAAGCAGTTTTGTGCATATTTCAATGGAAAACGGAAATTGGCATAAATTGTTTATTTTTGTGTGTGTGTGTGTGTGTGTGCGAAGCTGAAATGAGGTGAAATTGAAATGAAATGTGTTCAATTCATTTAACTGTCAGTGCATATGGTGGCTGGCGCTGCCCACTGTTTGATCGATTTTTCATTTTGTTTATATCAAAAAAAAAAAAAACAAAACAACAACAACAAATAAAACAAAAATAAATCGCAAAATTGCAATATTACAAACAGCCAGCCCACCCATAAATTTTCCACAATTTGTTGTACTCGCTGTTTAATTTGTTATTGCAAATTAAATTTATCACCGTTTGTGTTAAATGCAGCTAAAATGCATATATGAGGAAAGTCTCTCTCTTCAAAAAAACAACAACAACAACTTTAATTTGCTTACGTTTTTATTATTGAGTTAGCAATTGTTCAGTGAAAACAGAATTTTTCATTTATCGTATTATGATTTCTGTTTGAATTTCATTTTTTTGATGGAATCGCTCAACCAAATAGACGCAAGTTTTTAAGATCAATATAAATAGACAACGAAAGGGTATTTAACCGAAATGATTTTCGATATGGATAGGGCTGATTATCGCGGGCCCTAGCTATATTTCGGCTTGGCAGAAGTTTGTATAGTATCATGCAGCACGTTTGTCGGACTAAGGCAAATTTTGGGGATCTTACTTTTCTATGGAAGCTATACTATATAGATGTACGATTGTGACCAAACTTAGTGGAATCATGGTTAAGCATAGCAAACTAGGAAATACAAAGTATGGAGGCGTTTTCATTGAAAACAAAAAACTTTTTCTCACTAAAACTAGTTTTCTGACGCTACTTTTCTTTGGGAGCTATACTATATAGATGTCCGATTTCGACCAAACTTGGCAAAATCATGGAAAAGCATAGCAAACTAAGATATACAAACTTTAGAGGCGTTTCCATTGAAAACTAAAAACTTTTTCTCACTAAAACTAGTTTTTCGAGCGATTGTTCCTAATAATGCTATTTGCTATTGTCATCCGATTTTGACAAAACATTGTAGATTTGTGTAATAGGATATAAAATAATTAATTGCCAATTTTAAAGATATTTCCATTGGAAACAAAAAAGTTTTTCTTACTAAGACTACCTTTTAGACTCTACTTTTCTATGGGAGCTATACTTTATAGATGTCCGATTTCAACCAATCTTGGTGAAATCATGGGAAAGCATAGCAGACTAAGAAATACAAGGTTTGGAGTCGTTTTCATTGAAAACAAACAATTTTTCTCACTAAAACTAGTTTTTCGAGCGATTGTTCCTAATAATGCTATATGCTATTGTCATCCGATTTTGACAAAACATTGTAGATTTGTGTAATAGGATATAAAATAATTAATTGCCAATTTTAAAGATATTTCCATTGAAAACAAAAAAGTTTTTCTCACTAAGACTACCTTTTAGACTCTACTTTTCTTTGGGAGCTATACTATATAGATGTACGATTTCGACCAAACTTGACAAAATCATGGAAAAGCATAGCAAACTAAGATATACCAACTTTGGAGACGTTTCCATTGAAAACTAAAAACTTTTTCTCACTAAAACTAGTTTTTCGAGCGATTGTTCCTAATAATGCTATATGCTATAGTCATCCGATTTTGACAAAACTTTGTAGAATTGTGTAAAAGCATATAAAATACATAATTGCCAATTTTGAAGACATTTCCATTGAAAACAAAAAAGTTTTTCTCACTAAGACTACCTTTTAGACTCTACTTTTCTTTGGGAGCTATACTATATAGATGTCCGATTTCGACCAAACTTGGCAAAATCATGGAAAAGCATAGCAAACTAAGATATACAAACTTTGGAGGCGTTTCCATTGAAAACTAAAAAGTTTTTCGACCGATTGTTCCCATGACAGCTATATGCTATGGTCAACCGAGCCGGCCGGCTACGACAAATATGCAGCGTATTTGTACTAAAAGACTTCGTTCAAAGTTTGGTGAAGATAGCTTTCAAACTGATGAAGGAGATGGCATAGAAACAGACGGACATGGCCAAATCAATTCAGCTTGTGGTGCTGATCAAGAATATATATATAGTACATTATGTGGTCGGAGATGCTTCCTTCTTCCTTCCTTCTTCTGGCTGTTACATACTTTTGCACAAACTTATTAGACTCTGTGTACCTTTTGTACAGTGTATAATATTCTCAAATCAAGTAGAAAAGTTCTTGAATCTAGTACTCAAGTCCAAATTTTGCCTCATTCTTGAATCAAAAACCAAGAACGTTTGTTCTTGTATCAAGAGCTCACTAGGCTTAAGAGTAAGATCGTTTACTCTTGAATCTTGAATGAATTTAAGTAGATTTTTATACAGGAAACTCTTATATAAAGTTTTTGCTATTCTTTGAAACTGCAAATTCTTGTTTCAAGTACAAATTTTTTTTTGATTTTTCTCTCTCATGAGTTTCGAAAGATCATTTATTGAGACATCTCTGCTTAAACTTTCCCTAGTGAATTCCCTGACGAACAGTGGTAAGCGACACCAGCAGTGGTTGGTTGCAATGCGATTCCTTAACCAAAAAATAGTTCACAAGCATTTCCCAAGCATTGTTTCCAACAAACTTTTGCTCCCACTTACTTCCTCGGAATGATGTGTAAACTATTTGGCAAATACTAAACAAATCCTCTTTGCCTGCTTTTGATTGCTTTCATTGCAACTGGATAAATGCTACACATATGCGTTATTTACTCACATTAATTGTCCATGAATGTGTGTGTGGAAATTCTTAATGATTGTCATAATTTTATGTAAATTTGCCAGGCCAACACATGATGTTTGCTCAAATTGCTTCAGATGCTCGTTTAAGTGTTGTGGTTGTAAATTTGCGCCCCATTAAAAAAGTTGGACAGACCGAATGTGAAATGTGGTCGACAATGAACTGAGAAAACTAATTCTGGTAGACAATGTGTCAGTTGCACAATGGACGCAAGGCATTTAGAACTATTCATGATTTGCGATAATGGCAATCAATTTTTTTGGTTTTTCTACAACGCATTTCACTTACTTATTTGATGATGATTATTGTTATTGTTATGACTGTTTCGCTTTCATACACAGTCCAAACAATTCAAGACCCGAAAATCAAAAAGAGCCAAAAGCACCGTTTTTACAAAAACTCATAAAATCGCATACGAATAGCCGAAACAAAATATTTATATTAATGAGATATGCACGCAAAAACTGTAAACTGCCAGGGAAAGCCACAAAATACATATGTTTGTATGTTTGCCTGTTTTGTACGTAAACAAAACAAAAAGAGAGAGAGAGAGAAAAAAACCAAAACAATTTATTGTTGGCAATAGTTAAAAACATATTCCAGACATTGTTTAGATCTTTTGAGTTCTGGACATTGTTTTTTTCGCTTCGCCCACTTTCACCTTGGACTCAAATTTAAAAACGAACAAACAGAACATTTTTAATAATCATAAAAGCAAAGTAGAATGATGAGGACTACAAAGTAGGGGTAGTAGCCGACACGTCCAAATGATAAAAATAAAGCCAGAAAGTCTGTATACCTGGCATATTTCTACGGGTACGATTCCCCAAAAAGCCAGCAATTTTCTATATTGTTTATAAAACTTTCTTATATTTAGCACATGGCAAACAATGCAGATTCCAAGGACCATAAAAATATTACGTATACGCACATAAAACTGTGGTATAATTTTTATAATATTTGCAGCTTGAAGAATTTGGCACCTGAATATGGCTAAAAGTGCGTTAAAAGTGCACAATATATATAGAGTAAAAGTCCAAATCGTGCACTTACCTATCAAACTAACAACTTAGCACCCACTTTTAGTTCAAAAATTGCAATTCATTTGATTTATGCGGCCAGCATTTGCCTTAGCGCATTCATCGGCAAACATCTCGACATTTTTTTTTTTTGTGTTGGTTTTGGTTGTTGGGAGAGCCAAAAAAAAAAAAAGCATGTTGCTCAGCCCGCCCGGCCTTCTCATGGCTGGCTAATTTCCTGGCAGAAGGCCAACACTGCAACGCTGTCGCCTTTCGTGTCTTCGATGCGGTTTTGTGTGTGTGTGTGTGTGTGTGTGTGTGTGGTCATGTTTATTTGTTGCACATTCTGTTGTATGCCTCAGAAAAAGTGCCCACATTTTGTTGAATGCAACAGGCTAAGCGAAATTTGATTTATACACATATGGGAGGGTAGTGGGGCAGATTATATTTATGATATTAACAAACATAATCAAAAATGCATTTTCAAAAAGGCACTCACCTGAGCGAGGTAGGTCAAAAAGGTAACTAAGTAAACAAACCATATAGCTGCTCAATGCTCTTCTAAAAGAGAGAGAGATTGATGGTAGTTCTGAGCTTCGAGATAACCACATACTAGCCCAAAGGGCTACCTTTTGTCTACTCTAAACCAAACGATGGTTGTCAATATGTTAGATTTCATTTTAACAAAGTTTATTTATGACTTATCAACCAAATTTTTAGTGTTTACCAACACTTCAAATGACAGTAATATAATTTAATGCCATATATGGCCTTCCAATTCTTTTGAATTCTATTTTTCACTGTAGTCCAGCTGCACAGAACCTAATTACGACTTTGAAACACTATTGTAAACATTGTCTATTCATGTAATTCTATGATACTTTTCATAGTAATTTATTTTTCACTGAATTCCAGTTGCCCGAAACTCATTTATGATGTTGCAACACTATTTTATGTGTTAAGCCACACTTCAATTGCCACACAATTGCTTCAATTTATGATATGGTTTGCTATTTTTCTAGGAATTTCAGACACACTTAGCTAATTTAAAACTTACCAACACTACTTTTAGCATACGACAACACTTTAAATAGCAAATATGTAGGCTTACTGTATGCTTTCATTGCAGTGTTAAGACTTAAGCAACACCTATAATGCCATCTATGACAGTTTAACAAAATTTCCACTGCATTTCAGTCGCTGTTTATGAATTTACAGCACTGTTTTAAACATTAGGCAACACTTAAAAGGGCATTGTTATTATTTGGTCATTTTTCAAGCCGCCTACAATTTATTTGTTTCATTCCAAAACTCTTTTAATCGTTAAGCAACACTTTAATGTCGTTTAACAGCACTTAAAATTAAATTTTTGTTAGTTTTATTATATACAACACTTACTTATAGCTTTCCAGCACTTTTTTCCAGCAGTAGGACATAAAAAACATTCTTAAAATTACTTAATTAAAGTAGAAACACTTTGGCCTTAGTTTAATGCGCAAGAGTTGTTCGAAAGGGTGTCTATTTCTTTTATATTTGACAGTTGCAGATAAGGATTTTGGCATTTCCGCTGCACAAACCTCATTTGTGTCTTTTTAACACAGTTTTTTGAACATTAAGCAGCACTTTAAATATTGTTTAAGTCATTTTTACAGTACTCAGACTTTCAAAAGCTGGATTTAGACCTTTATGTCCTTGTATTACTTATAATTTCAACAGAAGTTCATTAAGAACTTATCATCTTTGTCTACAACGTTAAGATACACTTTAAATGTTGATTAACTAATTTTATGGTTTTTGCAAAATGCTCGCCAGTCGTTTAAGACCAATTTATGATATTCCAGCAGCGCTTTTAACGTTTACCAACACTGTAAATGTCATGTATGTTATTTTATGATATTTAGAAACTCACAAATGACTTCTGAACACTCTTTTCAGCCAGCAATGTCCTTGCTTTCAACGTTTAGCCACACTGCAAATGTTGATTATGTATTATGATGATGTTTGACAAAGTGTTTCGTTTGTTTAAGGCAGGTTAATCACCTTCCAGCACTACTTTTATTGTTTACCAACTCTATAAATGTCACAAGTGAACTTTTATGCCTCAATAATGTCTTACCAACACTGTTTTTAGCCTCTTATGCCTTTTTTTTATAATTATTTTAACACAAAACTTACTTATGGCTTTACAGCACTGTTTGCCGCATTAACAAACACTAAAAGTGCCATCTATGTCACATAGAATGTGCCTCACGAGTTATGATTTTCCCCCTTTCTTTCGTTCTCTTTGTATTCCCCATGTGTATGGCACATTTGGCACATTGCCTTGGATGTTTCAGCTCAAAATGATTTACGAGATGAAGTGTGAAAAAAACAACCCTAGAGAGAGAAAACGGAGATAAAGTGCACAAAAAATGTGTTTCCTCCTCCAACTTTTGTTCCCTTTTCCCTTGTTTTTTTTTGTATAATTGAATTGAAGTTTAGTTGATGGGAATTTCTATTTCTATTCGCAGCGACATCGGGCACGGTCAACGTTATTACCATCATCAACACCTCTCACTCCAATCACAACAACAACTACAGCAACAACAACAACAACAACCACAGCGAGTCGGTGGTGGTCGAAACGGAACCATCGCAAGTCCGTGCAACCGACACACTACAAATTCCAAGCGGCGTCTCCACCAACTTTGTGGCCATCCCTTTGCTGGAGCGGCGTCGCCGACGCAGTCGCAGCCACAGTCGGTGTCGTATTGCCCCATTGGCTCCGATTATTTGCATACAAAACGGTAACCCCACCGACGAGTTGGCACATTTGTCGCGTTCGCGTGCCTGTTTTTTGCGAGTTCGCCAGAGTTTTGCCAGATGTGAGTAGCCCGTCCATTCTGTTCATATTTTATTTGCCGTTTCTCGCCTCATTTGAGTTGAATCGCTTTGGCTCTAAATATTTAATACATTTCCTTTAAATTGCCACATTTGGTTTTGTGGCTGACCATTTGCATTTCCATTTCCATTTTCATTTCGATTCAACCCCAATTTTTTGGCTTTGGCTTCGTCTATTGCAATGCGTTTCATTGCGATCCTTGCCGGAGAGTTTGGTGTGTCAGCGATTTTAATTGAATTGCAGTGATTTCTTTTTGCTTTAACCCCGGTTTCAGTATGTTGTTTGCCTTTCATTTGTCAATTTGGACTTTTTTGTTTCCGTCCGTTTCAGTTTTTGGCAAAATCATGGGCAGCAATAATCCCAGCGAAGCGGATCGATATGACTATTATGATTGTGAGTACCAAAAATGTTGCATACAATTTACAGAATATAAATATGAAAGAAACAAAATAGGCTTGCGTGCCTGAATGGGTGCTGTAGGCTTGCATACTTTAAGTGTGACCAGATTTGGTTGGGCACTTGCTATCAGAAGTTCGGGCCCATTCATGTCTTCTCAACACTGTTTTTAGCATAGAGCAATACTTGTTTCGTTCATTGAGTTATTTTATTATATTTTTTTGAAGTATTCAAAGCGGTTTTATGCGTTGACCAACACTTAATATTATATTTATTGTGGTATTTGTTTTATTTTAGGACTTTTCAACACTGTTTTTAGCTCTAAGCAACACCTAAAATATCTGTTGAAATTAGTTTTAGAGTATATACTCATTTATGAATTTCTAACACTTTTTTCTGAGTTAGTGAACTATTAAAGTGTCATCAACATACTGAATACTCATTTAGGAGTTTCCAACACTGTTCAAATGTCACGTATGACATTCTACCTTGTTTTTCCCAGCAATATTTAAGAGTTTCATGCTTATTTTTACATTATTGCAACTGCTTAGTACTCACTTATGACTTTCCAACACTGTGCCAGATAACAGAAATTATGCAGCACTTAAAAGGTCACCTACTTGACTAAACTATGTTAACAAAGCGATTTTTTTAACAAAAAGCTTAAATTGATAGTATATTTACAGCACAATACTCGTATATAGTTCTCCAATACTATTTTCGGAGTTATTCAACACTTAAAATATGATTTATATTAGTTTACGCTGTTTTCGCCACCATATTCCAGCCACATAATACTAATTTGTACTGCATTGCACCAACAGAATACTTATACATGACTTTCCAACACTGTTTTTTTAGTTAGTCAACACTTAATAGGCAATTTTACTTTGTTTTCTATAATGCAACGTATTTATGACTTTGGCACACTGTTTATTGAGTTACTGTATATGGTTTTTACTATATAACTGCCACTATTTACTCATCTATAGCTTTGCAGCACTATTTTGAGTATTAGGCAACACTTGAAATGTCTTTTTATGAAACTGTATTCTTTTTGCTAAGCTTTTTAAGAGATAACTTTAACAATAGACTTTTGAACAAAAAGTTCTGAGCTTGATTGTTTGAAAATTTGACAAACTTTTTTATAAAAGTGACCTGGTCACACTTGAAACAGCATTTAATGGACTATGCTTACCGTTTATAGGCTGGCGACCGTGCTAGTCCTCTAGATTCCATCCCAACTCTTTTGATTTGCATAATTTTGCTTCATTGTTGTGGCAAATACACCGAAAACCATATTTTGACTTACTTGATTCACGTTTTCGTTGCTTGAGACTTTTTTTTGCATTTTAACATTTACATTTCCATTTACATTCTTGCGGGCTTGTAGCAACAAGTTGAACCAGCTGAAACTGATTGACATTTCAACTGAATGATTGATACATTTCTTTAACACCCACATTACCTACAATACATACACACACACACACACACGTATATACATGCGAAAGTACATACAAAATATATGGTTTATATACACAAAAATATTTGTCAAAAGGAATTTGGCAGATTATTGATTTCATTTAAAAGGAAAAATGTAAATGATAAGCAACAGCCAAAACATTTTAGAATATGCGTGCGTGTTTGTGTGTTTGTTTGTGTTTGTTTGTGTGTGTGTGTGTGCGCTTGAATTTGAAACAACAGCCCCACTAAACACAGCCCCGCACCCCCGCGCCAGTAGAGACTGTGGAAGAAGAATGGCAACTGCCACTCAACACTCAACTTGCCAAATACAAACACACGAAAACCGATGCGAAAAACGGCCAAAAAGGTAAAGAAAGAGCTGCAAGAGAAGTGTAAACAGGAAACGTGATATTTGACAGATGAGTGTAGATATTTAGATACCAACATAAATACTACTTATGCCACCGCCCCCCCCGCCCCCGCCCTGCCAGTTGTCTCTGGTGTCTTATTGATTTTCTGCTATAGCTTTCACATTGCCACACCGAAAATGTGATGAGGAAACGGAGACAGGGAGACAGGGACAAAAGCGAGCTATGATGAAGCCATAAGAAGAATCGAAATAGGCAAATATTTTGATGGATTAATGCACTTTTTTTTTTTGGATTTTGGATTTTGGCTTTGTTTTTGTTTTTGTATCTGGTCTATGCCTGGGCAATATGCTAAAATGGCAAACAGAAACTAAAAGTATGTGTCAATAAGACCATTTATGTTGCATACTTCATGGCGCTGTGCGTTGGGGTAGGAAATCGGAATGAAATCAAATTTGGTTTAATTATACAGATGGAGATTTTGGAAGGGTTTGGGAATAGATTTTTATACTCTGTACCGTAGGTACATAGAGTATTATAAGTTTGTGCAAAAGTATGTAACATCCAGAAAGAAGCATCTCAGACCCCATAAAGTATATATATTCTTGATCAGCATCAACAGCCGAGTCGATATAGCCATGTCCGTCTGTCCGTCAGTCCGTCTGTCTGTCTGTCTGTCCGTATGAACGCACAGATCTCAGAGATGGTAAGAGATAGAGGTTTGACATGTATTGTAGATATGCTTCTTATGTCTGCAGGCAGATCAAGTTTATTTTCAATTTTGGCCACGCCCCCTCCCGCCCCCGCAATTTAGAAAAAACGTCATATCTCCCACAGTTTTAAAGATAGATGGCTTGTTCCTTCTGCACATATTTAGTTATTAGGATAACTTATCGATCCGCCAAAGAAATGAAGAAGATCGGATGAACGGTTTTCGAGCTATGATCAAAAGACAAATTTTCTTGGTACAGAGTATGTTATAGTCGGGCTTGACCGATTTTCTTTCTTGTTTTATAGAAAATCGTTAAAATGCTTGGGTAAGTGGATATGAAGGCAGCCAAGCTGTTTAAGTGGCGACTCTTTGTTAGGTGTATTCGTTATCTCAGTTCTTACAATGTTAAGGGAAAGTGTAAGTTTTATTAAAGTTAAGTAATGGTTTAGGAGGGCTTACGGACCCAACTCTTAGCGGAGAAATGTCGCCTAAAAATTGGCGTAGATATGTCTTCAGCGTTTTGTCCTTATCCCTTTAAAATAGGCATCATTTTTTATTTTGGAGCTTACAACGTTATAGAACCTTTACTACGGAGTAGCTTAACTCCGAACTGGCAGCCCTGTTTGGAACTATAAGCTGGCAAAATAGCCTGTGGAGGAGTTCTTTGTTGCCTACCAGCAACATAAACCACAGCTATGCAGCAGGGATTTCCAATGAGACACTGACTATCTAGAGAACCAGAAACGCTTGATCAAAACTTGGCCTAAGACATAGGCCATATTACTTGTACATTAATGTTCTACGGCTGTGAGTTTCAGTTATAAGCTTGCATATTCCCATGTTTTTGAAAGTAAACATGAAAAGGCAAATAGTTTTCCTGAATATTCTAAAAGTAAGAGGGCTTTGATTATCGTAAAAACTTGATAGCTGAGCTTCACCTCTTTGTTTACAGAGTTGTAAAACTGAATATATCCTGGAATTCTTGTATGATTGACTGTTGCCCATACATAAATAGTGGCTAGATCTTAGGCTTCTATGCTCTTAGCGATGTCGACTAGAATCAGCAAATGTTAATCTGTTTTTTAAGCAATTTATCTAGTACTAGCAATTGTTTTTGTGCAGGGTTTGTTGGTCATAAAACGCGAGAGAATACGAAGTTTTCAACATTTTTAGAACAACTTATTCGGTCTAAGACTCTCTGACCATTCAACGATCGCAGTGCGCATCGCCTGCATTGGAAAAGTGGATACACTTCTCATACCAGAATGCGCTTCAAAGACTCAATAGTTGGGTGAAGAACAGACCACAGTTTGTGGTCCATTTGAATTCAGGTCTGGGCCAATCATCTGTAGAAATAAACTTTGGTACATGGTTTCCTTAAGCCATCTTTAAGTCAACGTGTTTGCCTTGTGTGCTGGAACGGAGTTCTGTTGAAAGGTTTAAGGCTTGTTTGCGGAATAATGTGGTTTTGAGAGCCTGCACAACCTTTTGCTATAAAATATAGCTTGCTGACCCCATCATAGGGGACTACCTACCAAACTAAACCATAAACCGTACGGTGACCCCTCTGAACTCTCGGATTAAGTTCGGACACTTGTTTTGATGCTATGCCATCACTCTATCATTCTATTTGTTAAGCGCTAGAGGATTATGTTGAACATTTTCTCAGCAGTACCCAAAATTCATATTGTTCGCGCACTGGCAACTTAATGCTTTCAATTTTGTCTAGCGTTTGAGCTTAAATGCTGTTGTAAACAAGTAGCCGCTGTGTGTCTTGTAGGCATTGAGTGCCAAGTCCCGTTTTTTCTGCTTGCGCAGTGGATTTGGACGAACTTTTTCTTTCACAGCTTTAATGGCTTGTGGACTGCGCGAACAGACGGACTTTGCGAGGTCTTTAATACCATCAGTTTAATCATATAACACTAAGTTTCGAAAGATTTCATCTTTTTATACTCTGTACCGAAGGTACATAGAGTATTATAAGTTTGTGCAAAAGTATGTAACAGGCAGAAGGAAGCATCTCCGACCCCATAAAGTATATATATTCTTGATCAGCATCAACAGCTAAGTCGATATAGCCATGTCCGTCTGTCTGTCTGTCTGTCTGTCTGTCTGTCTGTCTGTCTGTCTGTCTGTCTGTCTGTCTGTCCGTATGAACGCACAGATCTCAGAGATGGTAAGAGATAGAGGTTTGACATGTATGGGACATATGCTTCTTATGTCTGCAGGCAGATCAAGTTTATTTTCAATTTTGGCCAAGCCCCCTCCCGCCCCCGCAATTTAGAAAAAACGTCATATCTCCCACAGATAGATGGCTTGTTCCTTCTGAACATATTTAGTTATTAGGATAACTTATCGATCCGCCAAAGAAATGAAGAAGATCGGATGAACGGTTTTCGAGTTATGATCAAAAGACAAATTTTCTTGGTACAGAGTATGTTATAGTCGGGCTTGACCGACTTTCTTTCTTGTTCGTAGCCGCATTTATGCAGGCCACTTACGATCATCCGTCTTTGGAGTGAGCTTCATTCCATGATTGCAAGCAACTGACTCGTAAGACTATTGATGCAGTTATAACACATAACTATCAGTTGTCAAATAGCTGTCCAGTTGGAGTAGATATGTTCATCGGTTCTCGAGAATGAGTGTGTTCAACTAGCGATCCAGGAGAAAGAAATGCTATTTTGAAATGTTGAAGTCAACATTAAGCTTAAAGAAGGAGAAGTTACTACTTACTTATGTGCAGATCTGCAAACATGTGTGTCAAAAGATGATATGCAATACCGATGAGGCTTAATTGCAATTGACTTTATGGCCCCGAAGTGAAGTCAAGCATATCTATGAAAGACTTGCTATTCATCAAAAATGCTTGAACTGTTCAATCTGCCATACCCTGGGGCATAATGCATAACCAGAACATCTAAGTTTCATTGTCTTCGAAAAATGTTCAAAAAGTAGACATTTGAAATGCCCAAACAGATAGAGATACAAGATGGAGATACAACTGTGGGCTGATGAATACATCAACTTGAATTCAATTGAAGACGACATCGAAGAGCTGGAAAGGAAAAGAAACTCCAACTTCATTTCAAATTGCAGTACCTTAAAGTCCGTGAAAAGGCTCTTTGCTTTAATAAAGTGAGAAAATATTGAAAAATCAAAGTTGCCTAAGTAGTTTTCGCTTTGATTTAGATTTAATATGGCAGCAGGATAATTTTGAACAACTTTTTCAATTCCAATCTCTGTTGGCTGTTTGTGCGCTTGGCACACACAAAACTGTCAGCTGCAAGTGCATGAATTTGTTTTTTTTGGGACAAAGTGAAAACTGAAGTGAACCGTGTCACAGCTTGGGCATCTTTTACATATGAGCAGTCTCCGTGTCTGAAAGGACACTTCAAATGCAAAGCAGCTCTCCTGCAAACCAACAAACAAACAATCGATTGAACCCCCAACCCGTACGTTGTCTCTGGGGTCGCTTATTTAATTTTACCCTGCTCAAAGGAAATATATTATTTTAGATTTGTACCTCCTCATGCATAATTGTTCCAAACTCTCGCATACCCTGCATAACTCCCAGCTCCCATGGACGACAGACAACGTTGCCAAGCAACAGGTAGGCCCACAAAATTGCTCTGCGTGTTTTCTTTTTTGTTGTTGTTGCTCTTCACTCTCCGACTTGTGTCTTATTTTTGTTGTTGTACCTTCTGGCCCAGATGCCCGCTTTTCGGCACTTCGTTGAGCCGAGCGCCTGGTCGTTCAGCTCGTCGCTGCGTCAAGTCCAAGGGAAATTCTCGAATTTCCCCTGCTGCATGGCATTTCTCGCATGCGAGACATTTGGCGAACCAAAACAGAAAAACCGAAAGTTGTCGCTGGCCGCGTCTTGAATTGGATTTCAGTTCTCGTTCAACGTTGCCGACGGCACGACGTGTGTGTTGTGTGTCCATTGCCAGAGAAATCACAGTGATTGCCACCCAAAGAGTGTGTTTGTGTTTTTTTTCAAGTTTTTGGCGCGGCTCAAACTCAAATTTGGATAAGCAAGTGGCCTCAAAATTCCATTAAAGTGAGTTTCCGATTTTTCCAAAAAAAGGGTCCTTTTTTTTTGTTTTTTTTGGTACAATATGGTGCAGTGAATCTCAAGTATCAAACAACAACAAAGCAAGTCGAATGCTTCAAAGAAAATATGTTAAAATATTAACTATTGAAAGAACCGAGGGCAAGCCACAAAAGCTGCTTCAACAAGTTCCCAGAAATTATGGAAAAATATACACAAACTTTTGTATACAAACATTTGGAAATTGTTTTTCAAATATTAAGAGAGAGAGAGAGAGAGCGGGGGGGCAGCTATTCAAATTAGGGGAATGCTGCTGAGACGGGGGATTCCCCCCCTAAAGTCTAAAGACCAGATTTGAGAGATTTTGAAGCTTGCATTTTGATGGTTTTACTTTTTTAGAAGTGGGCAGGAAAAAGTGATTTCGTTTTGAGGTTTAGAAAAACTCTGAATCAAACACATATAAATTGTGAGTGTCTGACCTTTTCTTTCAGCAATTGAAACTAGAACTACTTTTAAACATTTTAAGTTTAGTTTGACTTACACAATCTTAACTAACAACCAATTTGAAGCTGCCGTTTGGGGGGTGCGCTATTGCAGTTAGTTGCACTGTTCTCCTGTCTTCATTGAGCAACCCTAAGTTGAAACAGTTGCCTTTAGTTGTCTGATTTCACTTAGAATCCTCCTGTTCTCTAAGACTATGTTACAACCCTTAAGCCCCTACCTAAGGTACTGCTAGTAAGGCCCCTACGTCAGTTTCTTATCCTCCTGTAAGAACAACCAGTCTAGTTCTTATAGAGCATCTCCAAGGTAACTTAACTTGTTACTCCTCTAGTTTCCTCTTCTCACAAAAATAGGTTTCCCTGCTGATCTTTGATCATGATCACACTTTTGGTAGTCACACTTCAAGAAGCCTTCACCAGAACCACTTTAAAATATTCTTGAATTCTGGGCGAACTTCCACTTCCTTTGGCACTTTCCAGTTGCACTTTCTTAACAGTTCAAGAAGTGGTTTAACTCCTCCTAACCCTTAGGTTGACCTAAATTTTACAGAAAGTCTTTGAAATTCAATTTATAAGTTCATGATTTGACATAAAACCTTGGAAGAATGAAGTACTGTGGCTGTATTCTGCCACTAGTAGGTCAACGCGTTGGGTGCACCGATTGCTTACACCAGAAACTGGCCCAAAATCTTCAATAAGTCCTTGAAATATCAAAGGACCATGGAAGAATGAGTTACAGTAGGTGGCTGGGGTTGTATGTTCCTATAAGTATGTCAACACGATGGGTGCCTTGATTGCTCACGCTTCAAATTTGACTAAAATCAACTAACATCTTCTACAAATCTATAAAATAACAATGGATCAAGGCAGAATGAAGTACATATGTTAACTAAATGAGGCCGTATTCCCCTCGAAGTGTGTCATCCTTATGGGTGCCTCGATTGCTCACGCTTCAAAATTGACTAAAATCCTCTATAAATCTATAAAATAAGAAAGGATCATGAAGGAATAAAGTATGTAAGCCCATCTGTATGTCAACGCGATGGGTGCCTCGATTGCTCACGCTTCAAATTTGACTAAAATCGACTAAAATTTTATATAAATCTATTAAATAACAAAGGATCATGGCAGAATGAAGTCTGTTAACTAATTAAGGCTGTATTCTGCCATCAGTAAATCAAAGCGATAGGTGCCTTGATTGCTCACGCCTCAATATTGGCACAAAATCTATTATAA
The DNA here is from genome assembly GCA_035044985.1 of Lordiphosa fenestrarum. NCBI lineage: Eukaryota > Metazoa > Arthropoda > Insecta > Diptera > Drosophilidae > Lordiphosa > Lordiphosa fenestrarum. The sequence goes on from JAWNNO010001836.1 coordinate 154,622, forward strand.
GTGCATAAAATCACATTTGAACATGTTAGAATGAGTACATAAGCTGGCTGAAGCCGTATTCCTCTATAAGAGTGTCAATATGATGGGTGCCTCAATTGCTTACGCTTGAAAATTGACCTAAATCGACTAATCTTCTCTTCTATTAAACCATGAAATCACATATGAACATGTTTGAAAGAGTACATAAGCTAGCTGAAGCCGTATTCCCCTATAAGAGTGTCAATATGATGGGTGCCTCGATTGCTCACGCTTGAAAAACATCTAAAATCGACTAAAATCTTCTATAAATCTATGAAATAACAAAGGGTCATGGCAGTTTAAACTAAGTAAGCTGGCTGAAGCTGCATTCCCCTATAAGAGTGTCAATATGATGGGTGCCTCGATTGCTCACGCTTGAGAATCAGTCCAGAGAACTTCTATATAAGTTTCTAAAATAACAATAACATAATAAGAATGAAGTACTTCAGCTGCCTAAGGCTGAGTAGGTATCTCTGTTGTGTGTTTCGATGTGATGGGTGCCGCAATTGCTTACGCTTGAGCACAAAAGCTACCATGTAACCGCTTTCTGGCAGTATTTGACATTGTTCAGCCGCACACTAATTGAGTTTTCACACTAAATTTGACATTTCAAGTCCAAGATTTGATTTGTTTGACGATCTCAGATTGTAATTGGAACTCCAGAAGTAGCCCAGTTCAGCTTACGAAGTTGAAACCAAGTTGCTTTGGCACAGCCATAAACGAGATTCGTTTACCATTTGAATTATTAACACCAACTCACTCACCAGAAACTGGCTTAAAGTTTCGCCTGGAACTGTAATTTTGTTTAGCATACATTTCTTTCCCTCAGCAAATTGTAAAGGCAAACCCAAGCGGCGTATGAGTAATATTTTCCCAGCCACAATACAACAAAGTCGGATTCCCAGGCTGCCGCTGCTGCTGCAAATGCAAATGCGAATGCGAATGCGCTTAAAACAGCGTAGGAATGAAACGTGGTTCAGTCGCCTGGCACCACGTGGCGTATGAGCAACATTTTTATAATTATTGCAGCGCCAAATGCAATTAAATGCTCCAACATTTTGCTTGCTTTTTTTTCGGCTGCCACTTAGTTGCAAGTGTGCCTTGCTTTTGTTGCCATTTCTTGCGTTTTGCTACATTTTCTGCAAAAAACTTAAATTGTTTTAGACAAACAAAAAAATGAGCGCTAAATATTGTAGTCCCCGTCCCTCCCTTCGAGTTAATTAAATATGCACAACAAACAAAATTTAAACACGCTTAAGTCTCTAGACACACACTCGCACACACACACACACACACACACGCACACACGCACACACACAGAGAGCCAAACAGGTGTTGGCCCGGGCTTAAACATTTGGGAATTAACACTTTAAGCTCGACTGGGTTTTCGGGTTTTGGCTTTTCCCAGACCTAAATAGTAGGTGGAAAAAAAAGAGACACACATCGTCTAGTTTTGGGTTCCAGCATGGGCATTGAATTTGTTAGTAATTGAGAGAGCGAGAGGTGAGAAGGGGAAAACAACGAAAGCAGACAGCAGAAGAAGAACCAATCAACTGGCAAATGAAAGCAACAAAACCTCTTAAAAGTTGCAGAACACTCAACTGTTGTAACTAGATAAAAACTACAAAATCGGGCAGAAAAGAAAGGAAGGAAAGAAGAGGGAATAGCGACCGATTGTTCGAGGTTACTCCCAAGGATTGGCACTCTGCTGTGGAGTGCTTGAGAACCTTGAGAATTGTTGACCTCAGTCTCGAAGACTACTTTGTGGGAATCTTACTTATTCTTAGAATATCTCGAAACTCGGTGAAATAAGAAGTAGGGAAAAGAAAGAAGGGCAAATTAATAAGGAAGGTAGAAGAATTGAAGGAGGAAGGAAGAAGAAAGAAGGAGGAAGGAAAGAAGAATGAAGACAGGAGAAAGAAAGGATTCCAGAGGAAGGAAGGGAATGGCATAGGAAACAGAAGGAAGGAAAATGAAAAGGGAATGGAAGAAGAACGAAGGAAGGAAAGAAAGAAGAAAAGGACAGGAGGCCGAAGTGAAGGGAAGAGGAAACTAGGAGGAGGGAAGGAGGAAGGAAGGAAGGAAAAAAGAAAGACGAGAAGAAATGAAGGCAGCTTGAAAGAACCATAAGAAGAGAGAATGAATGAAACTAAAAAGGACAGTATGAAAGGAAGAAAGGAAAAAGCATTTGAGGAAAATAGGAAAAGAGAGAACGAAAGGAAGAAAGGCGCGGGCTACAAAAAAAGAAAAGAAGAAAGTCAAAAAGAGAGAATGAAAGGGAGCAAAAGAGATTGGAAGAAAGAGCGAAGAAAAGGAAGATGGGAGAGAGAAAGACTGGAAAAAAAGGAAGATAGGCAGAGAGAATACAAACAAGAAAGAGAAGACAAGAAGAAAGAAAGAAAGGAGTAAGGAATGAAAAACAAAAAAAGGAAGGTAAAAAGAAATACAGAAAGGAAGCTAGAAAGGGAGGCAGGAAGAAATAAATAACCAAATAGGAAAGAATGAAAGATAGAAAAAAGAATAGAAACCCGAAAAGGCAGAAAAGGAAGAAGAAAGAAACAATTAAAGAAAAGAAAAAGGGGAGAAAAAAAGGGCCAAATAAGAAAGAACGACGGGAGGAACAAAGAAAGGCAAGCAGTAAAACAAAGAGAGAATTGAGAGAAGAAAGAAAGATTGAAAGGAGGCGCGAAAAAAAGAATGATGGGAAAAGAAAGAATGGAACAAAGAAAGATCGAAAGAGAGAATGAAAGGAACAAAAAGGGAGAGACAGAAAGAAAGATCGAAAGAAAGATAGAAAGAAAGATGGAAAGAAAGATGGAAAGAAAGAAAGAAAGAAAGAAAGATAGAAAGAAAGGAAAAAGAAAAAGACAGAAAGGAAGGAAGGAGGAATAAAGGACAAAAGGAAAACCGAACGGCAAAAAGAAAGACAGAAAGAAATGAGTAAAGAGAGGCAGGTAGAAAGAAAGAACCAACAAAGAAACAAAGAAACAGAAAAATGAAAGATAGAACAAAGAATTGAAAGAAAGAAAGGTAGAAAAGGAAGAAGAAACAATTTAAGAAAGGAAGAAATGATGAAAGGTCTGAATAATGAATGGATAAACAAATGAAAGTACATAAAATTAAGGAAGGCAACGAGAGTAAAAAGAGTAAAGCAAAAGCAAAGATGTACAAGATAAGTCAAGCAAGAAGAAAGAGGCAAACAGGAGCAAAGAAAGTGCTAAAAAAAATACAAATAAAGTAAGGAGGCAGAAAACGAAATCGAAACAAAGTCACCCTGCGATGCACTTAAGCTGTGGGTCTTTCAAGGTTCTCAAACGAAGCGCTGGCCCGTTTTAAATTGATAATAGATGACTTTCAGTTGTCACACGAAACCAGGGACTGAACCAAACCGAAAAAAATCCAAATATTTAGTTGAGAATCGTTGAAAATTAATGGATTATTGCGGACTGACTCGGATTTCAGGGACATTCGCTAACCAATCTTTTATTTGCTGATACATAATCAATTTTGCAAAATTGTTTGCTGCCACACACACACACTGACAGAGAGAGAGAGAGGGAGAGAGACACATTTTCATTCATAGCCAAATTTGTGGTCCATTTTTCATGGTTTTTATTGCATAAACAGAAAATTTTTGCGAAAAATTAAAATGAAATTTTTGGTGCAATTTGTGTAATTCACTTTTGGCAAAAGGTGGGCCACAAATGGCCAATTTGGGATTATAATGATGATGCTGTTGATGCTGTTGATGGTGCTGATGGCGAAAGTCCATTGCATACTTTGCGGCACTCACTCGGGGGAATCATTTGCGTTCAATTGTTTCGTTTCTCGGCATAAATCAAACTGTCAATTAATTATTAAACAAATTCAATCGGAGAAAGAACCGGCTAAAGTCCAGCACAACAGAAAAAACAAAACACAACAAAACTAAACAAAAACCTAAAATTAAATCAACCTTCTACAACTGCAATTTGATTGATTTGTGGCAGCAGCAACAACAGCAACAACAACGACTGTCGGTGAGTAGCCAAACAAATAAATAATTAATGATCCGTTTGGGTGTGCATAAACAATATACTTACTCGCATATACAAAAGCACAACAACAACAACAAACCAAATCCAGCAGCGGCCAACAACAAACAAAAGTCAAAGAATAAAAACAAAATCAAATCATTACACGAAATAACATTGCATTAATCACCACTAAAAAAGCAACAACAACCAGCGCATATTATGTGACACATTTTGCTGCTGTTGTTGTTGTTGTTGTTGTTAATGCCGTTTCAGTGTGATTTATTGGCCACATTTGATGAACCATCAAATTGAGGGAAATAAAACCCAAATTAATGTAGCAGAAAATCTAAGAGAACTTAACAACTGCAATTGATACATTACCCAGATTCTAGGCTTACCAAAGGGCCCCAAAACTGGCACAGTGTACAAGTGCAACTGTTACTGCTGCTAGCTTGGTTATGCATAATATGGCTTACACCCTTTGGTTTACCAACTTAAAAACTGAATCCTGGCATCAAACCCAAAAGAAACTCAACTTTGTCACGGTTCAAAGTTCAACAACTAGACTAGAAAACAGACACTCAGCTTAATTGAGAACTTTTTCAAAATATAACTAATTGTTAGGGTAACCAAAAAAGAAGTTCTGGCTAAGTGAAATGGCTTGACATTATCAGACATACAATTTTTGTTCAAGTTTTTGGTAGAACTTTCTTTGTTTTGCAAGGAAAGCTTTCGTAGCACTCTCTGGAGTTGTAGAAGCTTACACAACCGGTCACCTTTACTAGCTATTGGCGCTAGCTGTGAAGTAAATTAGAAGGGAAGAGATTGAGAGGAGTCAAGTTTTTCTTATTTTCTCATCTTAACACAAACTCACAGATAACAGTGTAAAATCTAGGTTTATCCAACACATATCAGCTATGTAGATGATGAGAAATCGGCCCTTAAGCTATGTTATTCAGTATTAAATCGTTGGTATGCTGTATTCATTCTTATCTGTTGACTGTGAATTTTTAAGCCTCTTGTATGCTTCAAAGTCTCAACCAACCAAAACTATGATCAATGTGATTAGTTTTCTCTTTTACAGTGCTTTGAATTTGTTTGAACTAAATTTTCCATAAGCCTTGCACTCAACCAGACAATTGGCAAGTCACAAGGCCTATCATGTATGTACAAATGTATGTTATCTCAGGTTCCACTGTAGAATATGATGAAAATCTAAAGGCTTTATGCTTTTAGGCAACAAAATAAGACTTTTTCCAGTATACCTGCAGGGTCGATGGTGTTTCTAGCTGATTTTCATGAACTAAACACTTATGAGTTCTTCCGTAAGGGTCCATCACTTCGAAATATTGCTTTAAAATACAATTTTACAACTTTTTAGACGCATTTTATGGGGTAGCTATAGTTTTGTGGACAATATTTATAGGTATTACTTCTTAGCTTTTCAACAAACTAATGCAAACAATTTTGCGATTTTTTTAGGTGAAGATATGCCATTTTAAATACACTTGTTCAAAGTTATTCATTTGTCTACAGCCCAAAAATATGCTAAATATATTTTTTATACAGTAAAAAGCTATAGCATAGCTTTGGGCGGCACAAAATTTGGTCATTTTATCAACATGTACTTAAAATGGGAAATCTTTGCTTAAAAAAAATCCCAGAAATATCTGGAATAATGCATTTTAAAGCTAAGAAACGATAGCTTACCATAATAACTAAGTTAGCCAAAACCAACGAAAATGTTCATCAAAAAGCGAGCCTAAACATGGTAAATTTATGACTTTTTAAGTAGGTTTAGGCTCTAATTACAGAAAATCTACACTTGATGAGCACTGACGGTTCTAGGAGGGAGGCTAAAGAGACTAAAACCAACACAGAACCCAAATATCCCACTTTGCCAAATATATGCAAAGAGCAGTTAACTCGCAGTAATACAATTTTTCAGAAACTCAAGGAAAATATTTAGATTTGTGCTTTGGGAAGGGCTTGCGGCCCTCTCCTAGATCTGCTTCTGATGATGGTTCTTTTCCGAAAACAGAATCACTACCAAACCTTTTAGATACTCTACCCTAGGCAACAGGGTCCAAGTATCCATACTTTGTACCGCCCAAAGATATGCCATATAATACAAGTAAATAGGCAACCATGGTAATTTTTCATAGCATATTTTTGGGCGGTAGAAAATTTCATAATTTTCAACACATGTATTCCAAATGGGATATCTTCTTTTAAAAAAAATCGCAGAATTGAAATCAAAGATTCTATAGATTCTGTCTTAAATCGGTCAAAGTACTGAAAGTACTTACCTTTAGTACTTACCTTCATCTACAAACATTATGAGTCACCAAAAACTGCTTCAATCAACTGAAAATGTGTGGATTTATTGTTATAAAAATGCATTTTTAGTATTAGTTTATACACAGAATTGAGCCAAGTGAGTTGCACTTGGTTTCTTGATGCCTCAAATTGATGTCGTAGATATATGATTTCAGTCCACAACTTGATTATCAATTTGGATAGAGACTTTGTTTTGCCCATAAGCAACTTCCGGACTTCAAGCAAGTCAAACAGCTCCTCTGAAATGTAAAAAAAAAACTATTATAAAAAGTCCTTGACTAGCCTTGAGTGGTGAACTCCACTGACCGTCAAGAAGCTGTCCAATAAGCGCTCAGGTTAGCTCAAAGCCATAAATCAAGACTTGTGGTGTGTTTTCACATAGATTGGATTTTCACTAAAAGCATTTTTAAGCAAAATTAAATGAATTTTATGCTTGTCAAATGAAAAGTAACCCAAAGCATATTTCTGTTGGGTTAAGGCCTTAGGCTACTCACTTAAGATTTAGAAAGTCGGAAAAATTTAAAGACATTTTCTGTTGGAATCCAATTGAAATTCATTTCCACTTACTGCACAACGAAGGGGGGCGCAGCTGCTGCTGCTGTTTACGATTGTGTTTAGTGGCATTTCAGGCATGTAGTTTTACTTTGTAGTTGGCTTATGTGATATTTATTTATTGCAACAACACAAAAAGGGAGAAACGCATTGACAAAGCCAACCGATGCCGCCGCCGCCGCCCCAATGTGATGTTGTTGCTTGAACCTGTTCATTGGCCACGCCTTATTTGTGGGGTTTGCTTGCTTTGATTTTGATTATTTTACAGCCTGAGCGCTTGATGGTGGGCAGTGGAAGAAGAAATTTATGCCGACATCGCCTATATTTATAGACGCCTTCACCTGTCTTTGCCAAAAATCACTTACGAAATTAAATTTGCCGCCGCCTGTCGCTCTTCACTTTTTGTTTGCTGCCGCTTTGTCTCTCCCTCTCTCACGTGTGTGTGTGTGTGTGTGTGTGTGTAAAGAAATTTGCAACATTTTGTTGATTTTTTGTACTTCAAATTGAAGCATTTGGCAGTTATTTTTGTACTTGGGGCGCAAACACAAATCGAAGGATTTGTTGATTTGTCATTTGACTTGGTCAAGGGATTTGGCATGGCAGCAGGTGCCAAATGACTCTCCAGTTTATGGCTTTGCCATAATTTATGCCACCAAGCAACCCTCCGACCGCCTGTGTGTGTGTCTCTTTGGGAGTTTCCCCACTTTCATTTCGGTTGTTTGTCTTTTGTGGCTACACATTAACAAGTTGGCAGATAGCAGAGCCAACAAAAACAAAATAAAACAACATGTCTTTTGACATATAATAAATTATATTTATTTGAGCATACTCCCGGGTATTTCATATCACATACAGTTGTATGCAAAACGGACGAGGGTCGCCATTGAGTTGAAAAAAAAAATACATAAAAAAAACCAGATTTTTTTTTTAAATTTGTAGAATTATCCAAAAATACTTAACATACAGAAGGAAATCTGTAGCAAAGGTTAACCAAAACACTTTTATATCACGCATACGCAGTGTGGCCCTTTAAATTGTTTATATATGGGCTCATATTTTGCTCTTATTGCAAAGATTTCCATGTTAAGAGTTATAAATGGGCACACCTGACGTATGTGTAATTTTTTTTAAAATCACTTATACGCCGTGTGGTCTTATTTTTTTCACTTAGAAGTGAAAATTATGTGAAAAATTTCCTGTTTTAATGTTGCACAACTTTGGACAGCTTTTGGCATTACCCATACGCAATGTTGCACTAAATATTAGATGTATATTGCCCAAATTAGTCATATTTGTGTCTTGGTTGCTTGATTTGAGCATGTTTAAAGTATCCTAAGCATTTCCTTTAAAAGATTTCTTTAGTGGTATACGTGTCGTATGCTTAATATTTCAATATCACGCATACGCAGTGTGGCCTGGACTTTGAATTGATCTGTAACTTGATATAAAACTTGAATTTCATTTCAAAATTAGAAAAAAACTGTTGTTTCCTGTTTCAATCCAACCAAGTTTCTTTCAAGCATCACTCATACGCAGTGTGGCCTTTTAATTGTTATTTGCCCTTAAAAATGTTAAATTTTGATCACAATTGAAATATTTCCAAGATTTTTCTGCTCAAATTTATCTATTGGCACACCTGACGTATGAGTAATTCTTGTAAATCACGTATACGCAGTGTGGTTTTATATTGTTTAATTATTATAAACTCAGTTGTGCAAATTCTATGCAAAATTTTCTTTGTATAATATTACATAATAATTTTTTCCAGCTTTTTAGCATGTCGTATACGTAATTTTTGTTTTAGATATCACTCATACGCAGTGTGGTTTATTATTTATTTCATATTTAGCTCTACTGAATTCAAAATTAGCATCACAATTGAAATATTTTAATGATTTCCACCTTAAAAGTCATTAATTGTTACACCTGACGTATGAGTAATTTTTCGAAATCACTTATACGCAGTGTTGCTTGATTTTGTTAAATTATTGAAAAACTCAGAAGTGCAAATTCTATTGAAAATTTTTCGTTTTATATCACATAATTATTTCCAGCTTTTTTCCATGTCGTATACGTAATTTTCTTTTTAGATATCACTCATACGCAGTGTGGTTTCTTAAATTTGTATATATGGGTTCATATTTAGCTCTACTGAATTCAAAATTAGCATCACAATTGAAATATTTCAAAGATTTCCACCTTAAAAGTCATAAATTGTTACACCTGACGTATGAGTAATGTTACGAAATCACTTATACGCCGTGTGGTCTTATTTTGTTTAGTGTTTATTAACTCAGAAGTGCAAATTCTAGTCAAAATGTAATTTTTTTCCAACTTTTTCCATTGCTCATACGCAATGTTGCCTTAGGTTTGTATATATATAGTATTTTAGGTTTAGTGCCTGAATTAGTCATATTTGTGTCTTAGTTGCTTGTTTTGAGCCTGATTGAAGTGTGCTAAAGATTTCCTTGGGAAGAGTTCTTTATTAAAGCACGTGTCGTATGCTTAATATTTCCGTATCACTCATACGCAGTGTGGCCTGGGCCTTGAATTTAACTGTAAGTTGATATAAAACCTGAATTCAGTTAATAAAATTCCAAAAAATAGCTTTTTTACTGTTTTGTTCAACCCTAGTTGTCGTATGCGTAATTTTAGGTTAGTATCACACATACGCAGTGTGGTTTTATATGAAATATGATTTCCTGTGTTTTTAAATGCCAACTTAATGCAAAATTATAAAATTTCAAACTGTTTTTTGTTTCTTGTTGGTTTTCAACCTAAAAAAGTTATTTTTTTAGTTGTGCTCAGCTCAAGCCTAATTGAAATTGTGTTTACACAAGTCTTTCCAATCTAAATAGTGACCCTCGAGCTTATATTTGTGAAATAATGTACGCACACACTTGCAGATATGTGAGTATCTCTGTGTTGTGTTGTGGCCTGTTTTATTATTTATCTCATTTTATTGTGCACTACGACAGCATATTTGCTTACAAGTCGTCGCTGTTATTGCTGTTGTTGTTTGTATTTTATGTGACGGGCATTTGGCTAATTTCTTGAAAATTGTACACATTGCCCACACAGCATTTGATATAGATAGAGAAACATATGTAAATCAAAGAGAAATCAAAATGTGAAAATAGGCAATTCAATTTATAGTTGGTTGTAGCAGACGGCGGTCAAGTGGTTGTCGTCGTTTGGTTAGATTTTCAAAGGGAAACCTAGAGTCAACCCTTTTGATCAGATCAGTCAAGAAAAACTGAGCCCGCCAGTCATGGCAGCACATGTGTTGGCAAAGCTTGCGGCTGGCAATCAGTTCTAGTGCTTTGATTTCTACCAAGAAACCCAAACTAAGCCCAACCAACTTTCAGTCATTCCCTAAATATAGCATACTTTCCAGGGCACTCCAAAAAAACAACTCCCTTTCGTTGACAAAAGACTAAGATTTATGCTGGGATTGCATTTAATTGTGTGCGCCCACTAAATACCACTACAACGCCTTGTCGCCGCTGTCCCCGCGACACATTCAAGGCCGCCGTGCCCAAAAAAAAAACACTCGCCTGGGCATTCCAGGCGGCCGCTTTGAAATATGAGACGCATTTGGTGCGGTTTTCTTTCTTTTTTTGAACAAAAAACCAACCCAATTCGCCAATGTTGCCCAGTGAGATTTAACCGTACGCATTTTTATCCCGGGCCTTTGGCTGTGGTTGTTGTTGTTCTCGTTGTTGCTTTCACACGCAGTGGCAAAAAGCGAAACCAACACACAAAAATTGATTTCTGTGCCTTTGTTGTTTTGTTTGTTGTAGTTTCTCACACAGCCTCCTACCTCCATTGCTCCTCCTTGCCTTCTGTTCTGTTTTTTGTTTGTGGTTCATCGTCTGCCTTTCAATTTGATGTAGTTGCTGCTGGCCTAAAGGAGTTTACGCCGAGCATATTAGGCAGTGGGCATTCTGATTTCACTTTCAACACAAAATGTTCTCGTTTCAGAATTATTTGAACTGCCAAGCCAGCAGATACACATATTGCGGCTTAGAGGCAATTTTGCCCACGTTGTCAACGTTTCAATGTGAATAAAGACACTTGGCTTTGAAGCCCCTTTTTTGTTGTTGTCAGCATAATCAAGGCAACATAACAAAGTTATGCAACATAATTGCCCTATCCAAGCCGCGCAGGTCACCATCCAGAGTCAATTAGTGGGTGAGTGTGTGTGTGTGTGTGTGGAAATTGCATTAGAGTGCGCGCACACACACACACATTATTATGGCTTTCATTGTTGTCAGTTGCCAGTTGCCAGTTGTTACTTTTGACATTCAACAGGCGGCTGAGCGCATTGCCCTTTTCCTTCTTTCTGTCATTTTTGGCAATGTTGCCCTTTGACATTCGCCCCCCCCGCTTCAGAGTGTGGAATATAACGACATGCAGAAACACAAAATTTGAATGCCTGACACGACACACACGCACACACACAAATCGAAAATCGATAAGCTTGAGTCTTTGTGTGCGTGTGAACACAATGAACTGTCCTTAGATTATTAATCGATAACAGCAAAACTGGACGAGTGCGAAAGAGGTGGATGGGGGGAAAACATATTTAAGGATTCAACTCAAATCTGACAATTTGCTTAAATTTAAGTAAATACTTTGAGTAGACTTGGAGTAGACTTGGAATAGAAATAGAATAGAAATAGAATAGAAATAGAATAGAAATAGAATAGAAATAGAATAGAAATAGAATAGAAATAGAAATAGAATAGAAATAGAATAGAAATAGAATAGAAATAGAATAGAAATAGAATAGAAATAGAATAGAAATAGAATAGAAATAGAATAGAAATAGAATAGAAATAGAATAGAAATAGAATAGAAATAGAATAGAAATAGAATAGAAATAGAATAGAAATAGAATAGAAATAGAATAGAAATAGAATAGAAATAGAATAGAAATAGAATAGAAATAGAATAGAAATAGAATAGAAATAGAATAGAAATAGAATAGAAATAGAATAGAAATAGAATAGAAATAGAATAGAAATAGAATAGAAATAGAATAGAAATAGAATAGAAATAGAATAGAAATAGAATAGAAATAGAATAGAAATAGAATAGAAATAGAATAGAAATAGAATAGAAATAGAATAGAAATAGAATAGAAATAGAATAGAAATAGAATAGAAATAGAATAGAAATAGAATAGAAATAGAATAGAAATAGAATAGAAATAGAATAGAAATAGAATAGAAATAGAATAGAAATAGAATAGAAATAGAATAGAAATAGAATAGAAATAGAATAGAAATAGAATAGAAATAGAATAGAAATAAGAATAGAAATAGAATAGAAATAGAATAGAAATAGAATAGAAATAGAATAGAAATAGAATAGAAATAGAATAGAAATAGAATAGAAATAGAATAGAAATAGAATAGAAATAGAATAGAAATAGAATAGAAATAGAATAGAAATAGAATAGAAATAGAATAGAAATAGAATAGAAATAGAATAGAAATAGAATAGAAATAGAATAGAAATAGAATAGAAATAGAACAGAAATAGAATAGAAATAGAATAGAAATAGAATAGAAATAGAATAGAAATAGAATAGAAATAGAATAGAAATAGAATAGAAATAGAATAGAAATAGAATAGAAATAGAATAGAAATAGAATAGAAATAGAATAGAAATAGAATAGAAATAGAATAGAAATAGAATAGAAATAGAATAGAAATAGAATAGAAATAGAATAGAAATAGAATAGAAATAGAATAGAAATAGAATAGAAATAGAATAGAAATAGAATAGAAATAGAATAAAAATAGAATAGAAATAGAATAGAAATAGAATAGAAATAGAATAGAAATAGAATAGAAATAGAATAGAAATAGAATAGAAATAGAATAGAAATAGAATAGAAATAGAATAGAAATAGAATAGAAATAGAATAGAAATAGAATAGAAATAGAATAGAAATAGAATAGAAATAGAATAGAAATAGAATAGAAATAGAATAGAAATAGAATAGAAATAGAATAGAAATAGAATAGAAATAGAATAGAAATAGAATAGAAATAGAAGAGAAATAGCAAGAGAAATAGCAAGAGAAATAGAATGGAACGAGAGCGTAAGTTAAAGTCGGCCCTGTCCGACTTCGAAAGACCCATTTCTAAGTTCAAATAGCGATTAATAACCAAATGCGGCTCGGATAAGTATGCAACATTTTTTTAACTCGGCCATTTATTATCCGATCCTTTTGAAAATTTGTGAGATTGTAGATATGGGCCACATGGACTACACTGCAAAATCTGAGCTCGATATCTAAAAAATTAAGGGAGTTATTCAACATTTTTTATTGCGGTGGCGTGGCCAAAATTTGATCTATGTGTTAATACAGACGGACGGACGAACGGAGAGACGGACATGGCTATATCGACTCGGCTGTTGATGCTGATGACGAATATATATACTTTATGATATCGGACACGGCTTCCTTCTGCCTGTTACATACATTTGCACGACTTTAGTATACCCTTTTTACCGTCTACGAGTAACGGGCATAAAAAAGAATAGATATAGCAAGAGTAATATGCCTAGTCCTGCACTCCATTTCAAGTCTTTTACTTCTGCCAAATTGGTTTAAAAAAAAATCTTTATATAAATTCTATATCATTTTATGCAAATTTACAGCATAGCCAAACAAACTAGAAACTGTGTGTACAAATAATTTGTTGTATAAACATTTCTCGGGGGATTAGTTAGCCCGAAAGCGTTAAAGTTTGCTGGCAAACGATTTCCATATATAAAATATGCAAGGACCCGGTGGACTTGCTAAACTTGTTGGACTCAAAGGACTCGGTGGAGTAAAACTCAAATCGATGGGCAGTGCGAATTCTTTACCTTAATTAAAAAACTTTACATGTATGTGTGGCTGTGTGTGTGGCTGTGTGTGTGTCACATAATAAGCAACGGTGCGTCAAAACATCAACTGCAAAACAATGAAAATTCAGAAAACAACAACAATATCGTTCTGGCACGTTGGCTTTTGCAGAGCCCACGGGAATCAGTTGCCAAGTTTCTGCTGTTTTTTTTGTTGTTGCTTTTTGTTTTTGGGTAGGCAGCGGCTGGCACAAAGTTTTAAAATAAACTTGCATCATAAAAATTTCAAAAGTTTTGCAAAAAACAAAATATATAAGAGACGACGAGAAAACAGAAAACGACAACAGGGGAAAATGGAGCGAAATTTTGCGTTAATTTAACAGCATTTGTTTTTTATGATTAAGTTCTTGGTTTGGAAAGTTTGTACGCACATTTTGCTAATAAATTTATTTAGATGAGTCTAGGAATTTCATTCGGGCTCATTTCAAGCAATTTGAAGTCATTTCACATTAGACGAAAGCTGTTTTATTTTATTATTTGAGTATAAATTTTGTGTGAGCGGCCATGCCTAGGCCATTTCCGTTTTAATGTTTGGAAATTTGAAATGTCTGCAGCAGTTTAAGCGACAGCTTGGGAGTTGGCATTCGATTATTGAAACTTCAAGTTGTCGGCTCTCTTCACATACAATTTAGTAAAAACTAAAGAGTTTGCACAAACTTATTTGGCCAAATTTTTTATTTGCCCTAAAATTAAATGGTTTTTTTTTTTAATTTAATTTTAAGCAATCAGCGCTTGTTTCTTCCTTTTTATACAAATATGTAAGAAATTTTGACAAATTTATTTGGCCAAATATTTAGTTTGCCACTGTATAAACACCAGTTTTAGGTTTCAGGGCTGTGTTTCTTCAATTTTATATTTATCTCTACAAAAATTTAGACAAATTTATTTGCCCAAATATTTAGTTTGCCCCTAAATATATACCAATTTCAGTTTCTAGCGCTTGTTCCTTCCTTTTTATACAAATATGTAAGAAATTTTGACAAATTTTTTTGCCCAAATATTTAGTTTTTCCCTCTAAATTTATACCATTTTAAGGTTTTAGGTCTTTTTTCTTCAATTTTATACATTTTTGTAAGAGTTTAGACAAATTTATTGGGCCAAATATTTAGTTTGCGCCTGAGTAAAGTTCTGCTTCAGTTTCCAGTTCTTGTTCCTTTCTTTTAAACAAATCTTTAAGAAATTTAGACAAATTTATTAGACCAAATTTTAAGTTTGACCCAATATTTAGTTTGCCCTTGAATAAATTCCAGTTTTAGGTCTTGGGGCTTTTTTCTTCAATTTTATACTAATCTGTAACAATTCAACCTGATTTAGTTTAGCCCTAAATTAATATCAGTTTCAGTTTCCAGCGCTTTTTACCTCAATTTTATACATTTGTGTACAAATTTAGACAAATTTATTTGGCCAAATATTTAGTTTGCCCCTCAATTTATAGCAATTTCAGATTCCAAGGCGGTTTTCTTTAATTTTATACATTTCTGTAAGAATTTAGACAAATTTATTTGGCCAAATATTTAGTTTGTCCCTCAATTGATACCAATTCCAGTTTTCAAGGCTGTTTTCTTCAATTTTATACATTTCTGTTGGAATTAAGACAAATTTATTTGGCCAAATATTTAGTTTGTCGCCGTTTTTGAGTGCAATTTTATATTTTCATTTGAATTTGAAGCACTTCAGTTGTTAAATGCTCAAATTTGTACGAGTTAGACCACATTTTTGGTTGGCTGTACAAGTTGGCACAACTTTTTATGCTTTTTTCTGCGATTTGTCACATATGCACAAATTTATTTGGCCAAATATTTAGTTTTGCAACTGCCAATCCTGCCAATTATACCAAAATCGATTTGTGCTCTTGATTGTGACAAATTTCTACTGGGCCGCCGCAACCCTGTTTAGGGGTTTACTTTTGCACATCAACATCAGCAAACGCTGCTACATTATGCACAATTTATAACTCTTCTTTTATGTTTCGAATAAATTTTGATAAAATCCTTTAATATTGACATTTCTCTCAATTCTCCTTTTACTTATTGCCTTTTGGGTCCTTCGTCTACATCAGCTAAGAAAGCGAAGAAACGCATTAAAACTGATTTATTGCTGCAGATAAGTTTTTGGATTTATATTCAAAGTCAAAGCGCCGGCCAGCAGCAGCGGCAGCGGCAGCGGGCAAAGGCAACATGGGTGTGGATGTTGGTCGTGGTGGGGCCAGGCCGAATTCCCCGAAAGCATTAAATCCCAGCACATTTAATTAAGATTTAACCTTTAATTACGATTTAAAAGATTACCCCGTCAAATTCATTCCCCCATTGTCAGCTACTTATGGTTTAGGAGAGCATTTGTCGATATGGATATGGCAGGGATATGATTAAGTTCGGGGGAATGGCGTACAGCAACAACAACAAGGCGTTTGCATATAATTTTCCATTAACTTGGCTTTTGCCTGCGTCTTTTTATGCTCCCTGTTATTAGATGTGGGCAAGCATATGGAAGGGACACGGCAGCAGTGTGTGTGTGTGCGTGTGTGTGCGTGTTGCATTAGCTTTGTCATTAGTTTAGGCTGCAATAATTGCCATAATTTCATACAAATTTGTTCTGTTGAACTTCAAAGACCATTCAGCAGAGCTGAGAGCTTGTGTTTGGGTAACCAAAAGATGTGTGTGCGTGTGTGGGTGTTAATATTCATTACAATATGCTTTTCAATGTCAAACGCATCCTTCTAGCTGGCTCCTCTCCGGCACACACAGTGGGGCAAAGTACTTAAATATGGCAAACAGCTTCAGTTTGGCATCTTAGCAAATTCTGTTCAATAAAACACACTTCACTCAGCAAAACCAGGGTGTCGCCCTGCCTGATTTCATTGTGGGCTGTGGCTGTGTGTGTGTGTGTCAGCTTTTGTTGCTTTCTGCTATCTTACTGTATTTATACGTATCTGCTGCTCCTGCCTCTCCCTCTCCCGCTCTTTCTGTTCTGTTGCTTTCATAGGTTTATTATTTATAATCCTCGCACGAGTGCGACACTTTTGTGGACGAGTGTGCTTACAGTTCCAACCCCCAACCATCGTTTTTATGTGCGCCCTTAAACATATTAACAATTTGCGCGCCCAAAAGCTGGCTACAACAAATTTACGTTTTATTTCGCTGCTGAAAATATTGTCGCCTCAGTAAAAAAGAGAGAAAAAGAAGCTCATTCCTTTTATTGCATTTCATTGTTAAAGGCTCTCGCGCTCTGATATTTTTATGCGCCTCGTCACATAAAACACAGCCAGCCAGCCAGCACAGCACAGCAGGGGGGGGGTGAGTTTTTTGTGTGGAAATTGAAAATTACATTTGCCAGTGGAAACGCTTTCACACAGCTAACTTAATGCAGAAAAACGGCTGCAAATGAAAGCTGACACATGCATATGGAACTACTAAATGCAGTGACACACACACAGATATACATATACATATATATGCCTGCATTTGTATGTAAATCATGTAGAGAGAGAGATTGACTGCTTGTGAAAATGATTTGCAGTTGAAATTAGTGACTTGCCTTGGCAAATGGAATTACTGTTGCCAGCATTCAAAAAAAGTTCGTGGTTTAGTTTGCCTGAAGTTGGTTAAAACAATCGGCTTAAAGTGTGGAAAATAGAGCAGAGTTTAATGTCAAAACTGTTCTGTGCAAAAGTAATGGTTTGAAACAGATTTGTAGGCAGGCAAACTTTGAAGTCTCACATTTGGTTTGCCTCAATTAAGGAATGCAAACCACTTGAATATACGTACTGGTTTGGTTCAGTTGTTCACACAGTTTCTGCACCGCCGGTTCGGTTCATTACATGGTTTTTGGTGCTAACTGAACCAAGGTTTCGGTTTGGTTCAGTAGTCCACAGCTCCTTCTATGGTCTTTGTTGCTAACTGAACCAAGGTTTCGGTTTGCTTCAGTTCAGTTCATAAATGCAAACTATGAAATATTCTGATTTCTGTTGTAAGATGACTTTGCCAACACACTTTGGATATGGAATTTGTATAATCCATTTGAATATCTTTAAAATGGTTAGAAGAATGTGCAAAATATATGACTATGGTATGGACCTACAGGATTCGTCTATGAGCTCTAAGAGGTATACATACCATGCCCAACTTATACACCCAGTTTAACATTTAGAACAGATACAAGAATGCAGATTGATGACATGTATATTAAAGTATAGGCGGGAAATAGCAGAAGACTGGCAGGATTTCAGCTAAGGATTTTGCCCAACGGTTAAATCGTTCCGGCAACGCTAAGAATGTAGAGGGTCGAACCAAATTTAGTATACATATTTGGATATTATTAATAAGTAATGCAATAGTAATAGCTGAACCGAACCGAACCGTTTCTGTTTGTGGCTTGCGGTTCGGTTTCAGCATTACCGAAAGGAAGCCGGTTCACCAGCTTGAGTAAGCGGTGCGGTTCGGTTCGGAAACGGTTTGCATGCCTGCTACAATTGGTAGTAGGAAGTCTTATTTTGCCTTTGCCAAAACAAAATCTGCACAAACTGCACTTGTTTCAACTTTGCACACAGTTCGTCTGGCGACACTAATGGCAAAAGTTGGTAGTACTTAACACAGCTCGTGTGGCGCCACTACTCTTAAGGGCGGTCGGTTCGCGTTCTTAGTATTGAGTACTGAATATGGAGAACTATGCTTGGAGTACTTCATATTATCGACTCCTGGGTATCGAAGACGGAACATCTCAAGTACTGAGTATAGAGTACTGAGTATCAAGAACTAAGCATCGATTAGTGAGTATTAGATAGTGAGCTTCGAGGTCTTAATATCGAGTACATACTTTTTTATCGAATTCCGAGTATGGAGTACTGAGTATCGAGAGCTGACTATTGATAACTGATTACCGAGAATTGAGTATAGAGTACAGAGTATCGAGTACTGATCATTAAATACTGAGCACTGAGGTCTTATTATGGAGTACTGACTATCGAGTCCCGAGTATTGAGTACTGAGTATCGAGTTTTGGGTATGAAGTTATCAAATACGAGTACAGAGCTTCTTAATTTGAGCATCGATAACTGCCTATCGAGAACTGAGTATAGAAAACTGAGTTTAGAGTACAGAGTAGCGAGTACTGAGGTCTTATTATGGAGTACTGACTATCGAGTCCCGAGTATTGAGTACTGAGCATCGAGTTTTGGGTATGAAGCTGTCAAATACGAGTACAGAGCTCTTTAATTTGAGCGTCGATAACTGCCTATCGAGAACTGAGCATCGAAAACTGAGTATACAGTACAAAGTAGCGAGTACTGAGGTTTTATTATGGAGTATTTGCTATCGAGGCCCGAGTATTGAGTACTGAGTATCGAGTTTTGGGTATGAAGTTATCAAATACGAGTACAGAGCTCCTTAATTTAAGTATCGATAACTGCCTATCGATAAGTACTGAGTATCAAGGTCTCAGTATCGAGTACTGAGCTGTGAGTACCTTTTATTGAATCCTGAGTTTTCAGTTCTAAGTATCAAGTACTGTCTATGGAGAACTCAGTATCGAGAAGTGAGTATAGAGTGCTGGGTTTCATTTACTTAGTATCAAACTCTGAGTATCGATTACTGAGTATGAAATTTCGAGGTATCAGTATCGAGTACTGCAAATCGAGTGCTGGGTTTTGAATACTTTTCAACGAGTCCCGAGTATTGTGTACTGAGTATCGGGTTTTGAGTATCGAGAGCCAAGTAACCAGTACTGAGTTTTGGGTAGTGAGTATTGAGAGCTGGGCATTGAGAACTGACGATTCAGAGCTAAGTATTGAGAGCTGAGTGATGAGTAGCGAAAACTTAGTTTTGACTATAGAGAACTGCCTATGGGGAAGTGAGTATCGAGCATAAGTAAGTGAAAGTCCATCTTTCACTTTAATGCCCATTGAGGTTAAGTCACACTGACACCTACTTTTATTGTTGTGGTGTGGCATGAGTGAAGAGAGTGTGTGAGGGAAAGAGAAGAAGAATAGAGAATTTCTTCAATTCTATATATGTAATCTCCATCTAATGGACTTGAGCTAAGCGATTTCTTTGCTTTCCGAAACTGGGCTTAGATTAGATAGTGAAATGAAAGCTATGGTAGCAATTATACCTCATGGATTTTGTTGATTCCTTTTGGTTAGTAGTCAATTTCCAATGTACAGAGGTTTGGCTCTAATTCCATGGCCTGGCAAGTGGAGACTTTTGCACTGACTTCAACGTCAGGTGTTTTCCGGGGGCTTTCCCATGTTGAGGCCTGGCTAGGGGCTCTCTCCGGCTCTAGCTTGCTTAGTTCTTGAGAGTTTCAAGTTCTGGTTCGTTGCTTTTCTGGTGAGGAATCCTGAATGATACAATTGAAAGCCCAAAAGTCACAAAAAGCAATTAAAATTTGTTAAAAAAAAGAAGGTAACTAAGTGAAATTCGTAAATTAATTGATGCTGCCTTTTAACCTCTTGCCGCGCCTTATATACACACTTATTAATTAGAGTAAGGCGGACCTTCGTTTTTCCATTCCAGAGAGAGGAAACGGGGACAGCTCATCCTTCTTTGGCTTTGACGCTTGCCCGCCTCGCACCGTTTTCACATTAACTTAATGAGCAGCGCAGAGAAAACGACAACAAAACAAAGCAAAGCAAAACAAAAAGCAGAGAGAGAAGAGCAAAAAAATATATATTCTTTTAATTATGTTGTAATAAAGATATTTACACCCGCCCCCCGCCCCACATTAAGAAAAGCAAACAAAAGTGCAGCATACTTAACAGCGCTTGAAACAAATGAGCGAAATCCGAGTGGGTGGCGGCGCGAGAGGTCATTTATTAATTGACTGGGTCAATTATATGAAACGGGCAAACGAGTGGGTGAAAGTGCAGCAAAATGTTGAAATGAGGGCAGCAAATTGAAAGAAAAACCATAGAATAAATAAAGTGAAATCACTGCCAGTTGAATGGGTTGGCTTGGCTTTGCTGGGTCCAGACGTTTGCTATACCCTGGACGGTTTATTATTAAAGGGTTCCTACCCTCCATTTCCTCTCTCAGCTATTTCGGTCCTGGCTCCACGAACAATGGGAGATTAGATTACGTGTCTACATATTAAATACATGAAATAACCAATCTCCTTCTGCTTCCCGCTTTGGGGATTTGCCTGCGGGGGAAGGGTATGGGGCGGCTGCTGTGACTGTTTGTGACGTGACGCACACGCAAAATGGCGAAGTTTTATTTATAGCAGCAGACGACGACGACATCAACGTGGAGGAGGACGACTGCTCCCCAAAAAAAATGTGTACAAAAAACTTTGTCCTCTGACTCTGTCTCCCTCTCTCTCTCTCTGATGAGGACAATGGAAATGTTGGCTATACCCACACACACTCAAATTTCAGTGTATTAGAAGTGTATGTCAGGCAGCCACAACAGCGCTACAAAATCAAACTCTTGAGCCGGAATCTATTGAATTATTGAATACAGCAGTTTCTCATTTGTTTACCCCTCCAAAAAGGACATAAAAACATTAAAGTAAATGAGAGTTTATCCGCATTCACATCATTCAAACACATTTGGGCATATTTGGCAGCGTTTGAAGTGAGCCTTGGCAAGATTAGCTGTCCAAGGAAGCTGAAATGAGGTTTATTTCGGTTAGACTCCTTCAAGCCGGGAGCTGCTACAGAGTAGCTATCTTCTATCTTCTATCTTCTATCTTTGAGTTGCTGTTTGGCCTACTGATTCAAAATTTCATTGTCAAAAGCAGTGGCTTACTTATAAAAGGGGTTCTGGGGGCTAAAACCAAGCAACTAAACAAGCCAAGTACTTGACTTGGTAACTGCAGCAACAGCAGCAAAGTGTTTTAATAGGTGACCCCCCGTACGCCACTGATTGAAGGTTACTTTAAAGCCAGGCAGGCGAGACTTTGAGTTGATTTTGGCTTAGGCTTTGGCACAGTTAGACCCAACTACTACTCTTCTTATAAAAGAGAAACAGCCGCATGACTGGTTTTCCGCATATACAAAAAGCTTCCAGTACAACTGCTGTCAGTTAGCCAGGATTTTATGAGCTCTTTTCCAGTTACTGTTTCCTTTCTGAGAACTGAAACAAGCTTAGGTTAGGCTGCAATGGCTGAGAGCAACAAGTCGCTCTTCCATTTAGGCCACTTTGGGCTCATTGCTGGGCCATATGTGTCCCGTTTTAACCCCTTTTTTGGGATACCCAGAATGAACTATAGATCGAAGAAAGATCCATTTGGACGGCACTTGTTTTAAAAATCCTTTAAGTCATGCAAAGTATGATCATTTATCATTTGTTTTGGCAGAGATCATCTAACAGTGCTGTAAAATGATCACAAAGGATGATCATTTATCATATGCTTTGCTTAGTTTTCAGCTCCTTTGCTTAGTTAAAAGGATATTTAAAACGTATCCAGTTCATTTGGATACGGAAAATTATTCAATGAAAACAGTGTAATCCCGGAGCAGGCTTAAAATTATCCTGTTTTTTAATCTTTTCCGGGATCGGATCAAGAATATCCGGGGGATTACCCTGTTTTCAATCCTGTTCCTGATTTTCAGCTAGTTGAAGTGGATTTGTTAACCTTTACTTGTCTGTGTTGTGAACTCGGGGGGGGGCTGCTTCCAACACTTATGGCATCATAGCACACACGACTAACATACATGCGCGTGGGGCACAGTACAAAACAAGATGCATATCAGTTTTTACTTGAAAATTACAAGTAAATATTTTGATACCCTTGCAAAGGGTCTTATAATTCTGCACAGAAGTTTGCCACGCATAGAAATATACATTTCCGACCCCCTAAACCATATATATTCTTGATCTGGATGTCTGGCTGAGTCGATTGAGCTTTGTCCGTCCATCTGTCTGTCTGTTTCTAGGCAAGCTTGTCTCTCAGTTTTGCAGCTATCGAGCTGAAATTGTGCACAGAATCGTCTTTTTGCTGCAAGCTACTAATAAAATGGAACCAACCGTACGGCTTGACTATATCTCATAGCTGCCATAGAAACCAACGGTCGGAAAACTAGTTTTTGTAAGAAAAACTTTTTTCTTTACCATGAAAACCTTTCCAAACTTTGTATTCATAGGTTAACTATGCTTTTTCAGTACACTGCCAAGTTTGGATGTAAATCGGTCAACTATTTGGCATAGCTGCCATACAAAAGATAGGTTTAAAATAAAGATTTAGTAGGACAACTTTTTTGTTTTTCATGTTAGCAACCCAAAATTATGGATTCATGTGTTTAGCAGGCTTTTAACTAATTCTACAAAAATTTTGTTCAAATCGGTTGACCATATCATATAGCTAACATACGAATGTTGGTTCAGATATGGGTCGTTGTGGCAGAAAAGGACTATTTATGGAAAATTTTTAAGCAAGCCAGCACTTGCAAGGGTAAGCTTTCTTGTTTTCTAAATTTTGGTTCAACTTTCACGTTTAACTAGTTTAACAGAAGCAAGCATCTCCGACCCCTTAAAGTATATATATTCTTGTTCAGCGAGTTGATATAGCCATGTCCGTCTGTCTGTATGAACACCTAGTTCTCAGAGACTACAACCACCAAATTTGTAGGCTAGTTTTGTCTGTTTGTTTCCAATTGTGGTTGAATATTTTCTACATTTTTTCACATATCTCAGATCCGTTTTTGCAGTTTAGTTTATGTGGCCAATATCTACAATCTTACTAATTTTCATAAGGTTCGGTTAATTCATGGCAGAGTTAAGAAAACGTTGCATACTTATGTGGGCCGCAGATGGTTATTAAACACTCATTGCTCTGAGTAAAGGGTATTTATGCTCTATAATTTAAGGCGAATTTCTTAATTGGTTTTTCCAAATTTTCCTTAGTCCAGGACAAAAGTGTTGAACTTGAAAAATTCCCAAAAATATTTGTCCAACCCTAAACCGAACCCAAATGTTTTCAAATGCGGTTCGGTTCAAGGTTTAAAGCACTTTAAACGATCTCTTTGGCTTCCACTGCTCGTTTTATTGAATTCACCTGCCTCAAAGCTTCAATCACTTCCAAAAAGCAATAACCAAAAACTGTTTTTACACAACTCTCACAACATTTGTGGCCTTAATGCCTCCACACACACACAGAATACAATTTTCCATTTGCAATTAGACAAATGAGTTTGAGAAGTGTGTGAAAATTTCATAACGAACGAGCATTTCGCAGCGGATTCAAATCAGAAACCAAACTGATAGAATGGTGTCGTAATTAGGCGTAATCTTTTAGCAGCCCTACGGCTGTCTGAGTGTCTGTCTGTCTGTGTGTCTGTGTGTGTGGCAGGAGCTGGCTGGCTGGAAACGAGAGCAAAGCCAAATGAAATGACATTTAGCCGTGCAATTTTGACAGCATTTTAATATGCAGGGTGTGTGTGTGCGTGTGTGTGCGCGCAAGTGTGGCAAAGCTGACGTCGAGCGCTTCAAATTGAAATTACTTAGCTGCACTCGACTGAAGATGCCAAAGTTAGACAGTTAATTACAATTTCCTTTGGCCCCACATAAATAAATAAATTTTAACGAAATTTAAATATGCAGCAGCAGCAGCTTGGCCCAATTTTTTGTGTGGCTCTTTTCTGTTTCTGTGTCGTCAAGTTTACCGAAAGGGAAGGCTGGCGGCAGGCAATAAAACTACACAATATGTTGGCCCACCGCCCGCCCGCCCCATAAACCAAGCAGACTTTGTAGTCATCATTATCAAAGCAGCCGCTGCCGCTGCTGCTCCTTGTGCACTCTGGGCTTGCTGCTCCTCCCAGGGGGTTGTGAAAATAATTGTCACACCAAAAATGTGGCATTTTGTTGCAAAGGTTTCAGTTGAAGAGTTTAATTCGGCGAGTTTGCGCCTGTCTTTGTCTGTGCCCTCTAATTGACTTGTTTGCCATTTCGTTTCAATATTTCAAGCTGGCCTAACGATTTTTATGGCTCAATCCACACACCCACACTCACCCACCCATCAAGCCAGCTAACCGTACCAGCATATTGACCTAGCCTCATATTTTATGCAGCCACAAAAACCGCAACATTGCAATTTGTTAGCTCCCCCCCTCCCCAAAAAAGCCACACACAGAAGACCTTCCTTCTTGGCAGTTGGAGTGGAGCGGGTGCCTCTGCCCCGTCGCATGTATAAATATTGTTCTGCGCCGTCTGGTCGAGTAACTCAATCAACTGACCAATGGTTAATAACAGGAAAAAAAAGAAAAGCATAGAAACGAAAGAATAATTGTACGAGGTCAGCTAGGAAGCAAGAGTTCAGCTCTTTAAGTCATCGTGTCCGGGTAACTAAATGGGAGAACCCATTTGTCTAAATTTTCTTCAATTTTAGCCGGGTAAATCTTAAAGTTGTCAAATGTGGCAAATGCGGCACCCATCTTACACAAAAACCGTCTTTAAAGAAAACTTAAAGGTGCTCTTGCCATAATCTTGAAGGAACAAGAAAGAAAGTCGGTCAAGTCTGAATATAACATACTCTGTTTTTTGTTGATAACTCGAAAACCGTTCATCCGATCTTCTCTATTCCTTTGGCGGATCGATAAGTTATCCTAATAACTAAATATGTGCAGAAGGAACAAGCCATCTATCTTCAAAACTGTGGGAGATATGACGTTTTTTCTAAATTGCGGGGGCGTGACCAAAATTGCAAATAAACTTAATCTGCCTGTAGACATAAGAAGCATATCTACCATACATGTCAAACCTCTAACTCTTACCATCTCTGAGATCTGTGCGTTCATATGGACAGACAGACGGACAGGCTGTTGTTGCTGATCAAGAATATATATACTTTATAGGGTCGGAGATGCTTCCTTCAAGATGTTACATTCCTTTGCACAAACTTCTAATACTCTGTGTACCTACGGCACAGAGTATAAAAAGGATATTTTCCTCAGCCTATCAAGTTTTTACATATTTTTTTTAGAAATATTTAAGCCACTGTAAGGAAATGAGGCAGCCAATCAAACCAAAACAGCGTGTTTAACACTTTGAAATGGGTTCTTAATTAAGTTTTAAAACGTTGCTTAAGATAATAAGATAACTGTAAGAAATTGGGGCACCCATCTAGCAACTAAACAAAGTTTGAAAGGATTGAAAAGGTGTGCAAGAAATGAGGCACCCTTCGAGCAACAGTCTCAAAGAAAAATAAGGTCTTTTCCTCACCCTACAAAATCTTCAAATATTTTGTGGAAAATTATTTGAATACTGTAAGTAAATAAGGTACCCAACCAACCAAAAAAAATAGTCTCCCGCACTTTGAAATTTGTTTTAGATTACTCTTCAGCAGGAAGAAATGGAAATGGATCACCCATCTAGCACCCAAAAGGAGAATTAGATGCCTAACTTAGCTTATTCAAGAAATAAGGCACCCATCGAGTAACTGTCTTATAGAAAAAAGTCTTCAAATAGTTTGCTAAAAACTATTACCTTACTGTAAGGCAATAAGGCACCCAATCAACCCAAAGAAAGAGTCTATAACCCCCTTAAATGTGTTCTTAATTATTCAACAGCACCCGCTTAAAAATTACTACCAAACTGTGAGGAACTAAGGCACCCATCTAGCAGCTAACCCAATTTAAAAATCATTTTAAAGCAGGTTTAGCTACTTGTCTTAGCTTATTCAAGCATCGAGGCACCCATCGGGCAATTGTCTTATACAAAAAATGTATTTGCCTTAACCTAAAAAGTCTTCAAATACTTTGTTTCAAATTATGACCTTACTGTGAGGAAAAAAAGGCACCCAATCAACTCAAAGAAAGAGTCTATAACACCTTAAAATGTGTTCTTAATTATTTAACAGCACCTGCTTACAAATAATTACCTTACTGTGAGGAATTAGGGCACCCAAGCAGTTTAAAAATCATTTTAAAGCAGGCTTAGCTACTTATCTTGGCTTATTCAAGAAACGAGGCACCCATCTAGCAGCAAAATTTAAGAGAAAGAGGTTGTCTTTCTCACTAAAAGCAAATACGGCAGCCATCTTGTTCTACACCTAGGTTTGTATATAGAAAAAAAACCCTTCACTGTGAGGCATACTTCATTTATGTGAAAATGAGGCACCCATCCGGTAAAATCAATATTCCTAAAGCACTTCTACATTTTAAAATGTGGCTAAAATTGTTTTTCCAAAACCTTCTTGAAGAATATCTCATTACTGAGAGAAAATGAAGCACCCATTTAGCTGCATTTATGCACAAATTAGGCACCCACCTGGCAGCAAACTAAAAGACTAAAATAGAGACCAAATTGAAAGGTGTTGAAAATGGTTTTTCAAAAACTTTCTCTAAGATTATCACATTACTGTGAGCAAATGAGGCACCCAACTTGTATTAGTTAGGAAATGGACGTCATCCCAGCTAGTTTCATTGATGAGAGAGCAAACTTAAGGGAGAAAAAAGGATCTTTTGTGTTTTTGAATGTGTTTAAAATGGTTTTTCAAAAACTTGGTGTGAGAAAATAAGGCACCCATCTAGTTATATTGATGAGAGAGTTACCTCAAAGGCTGAAAAGTGTCTCACAAAGGTTTCGCAAAAACCTACCTTAAGATTATCACATTACTGTGAGTATATGGAGGCACCCATCTAGTTTCATTGACGGGAAAGCAAACTGAAAAATGGTTTTTCGCAAGCCTCCTTTAAGATTATAACATGACTGTAAGCAAATCAGGCACCCAACAGCAGAAAACTTAGTTTTGCAAGTATTTTTAGGGAATAAAACGATATATATCTTATATATTTGGCCCAATCCCTGGCATTTTGACCAAAGTGCCGGCCCTAAGCCTAAAAGTATGCCATGTTTGACAACTTACATCTTAATATGCTGTTGCCTAAGGCCATTTAATGCGTCCAAAGACGTTTTCCGGTGCCAATTTCCATAGAGAATTTAAAACCTTAACTGATTTCCCAAATATTCAGTTGGCTCGCATTCAAAAACAACCAAAAATGATGCAAGTAAATATGTGGCCATAAAAGTCAGTGGGAACCATAAAGATAAATATCTAAATGGCTAAATAAATGCAGGTCCTTAGAGGCGGCCAAGGAGGAGGTCACAAAAGGCAGCTTCAGGAGTAAGCAGCAAAAGTTAAGTGGCAGCCACAAAAAATAGAAAGAAGGTGAAGTTGTGTGGGGAGAAGGATGATGATGATGCACAAGACAACTAAATTTGCTCGGTAGTGCAATTATTACTAATAGGGCTAATAAGCACGTCTTAAGTGCTCACACAAAGGAGGGGTAGGGGTAGGGGTCGTAAGGGTAGGCCTCTCCCTCAGGCAGAAAGAAATAATGTGATAAACTCGATTAAATTTCGGTGGGCAATAAAAATGCGCCATCATCACAATTGCAAGGAGGGGCATGAATTGCAGTTTAGGCATACACGTACACACACACACACACACACACGCGCGCACACACACACACACATTTGACCATTAAGGTCGCCACAATGGCGAGGCCCGTCAACGCTTGATGATGATAAGTATGATACAGTGGGGCAGGGGGCGTTGGCGCTGGCTTACTAAACAGCCGCTGGCATCTCTTTTTTTTCTCTTCTTTTCCTGTTTCTGTTTCTTGCCTTTCCTTTTCAAACACACACACACAAAACGCAGCCGCAACAACAACAGCTGCAAAGGAAAAGGAACAGCAAAAAAGAACTGAAGTGCCTTTAAGGGAATTTCAAATATGCATGAACCAAGCAGCAGCAGCAGCTGTAGGAGCCGGAGCAGAAGCCGGAGCTGAAGCAGACACTGGCGGACACCAGCCAAATGAAGTGAAATACGTATAAAATAAAAGAACTACAACAACAACAGCAACAGCAAAGAGCAACAGCCAACAGCAACAAAAATACCCATCAGACACATACCTACAATTCAGTACAGAGAACACAGCAAGCCGCAGCAGGCAGCAGCAAGTGGGCTTGCACCTAATGAATACCCTGAATGTAAATGCTAAACAGCCACTTTCCTTAGTTCCCTTTGGTTGATCTTACAGTTTATTAAGGCTTGGGTACAGCTGGCACATCAGTTCCCCTTTCGGAAAACTAACCACATAAAGTATATATATATATTCCTGTTCAGCACGACGAGCTGAGTTGATTTAGCCATGTCCGTCTGCTTTGTATGCCATCTCCTCCCTCAGTTTGACAGCTAACTTCAGCAAACTTTCCACCAAGTCTTTTAGTACAAATACCCAGCACATTTGTCGGAACTGGCCGGATCGGTTGACTATAGCATATAGCTGTCATGGGAACAATCGGTCGAAAAACTAGTTTTAGTGGGAAAAACTTTTTTGTTTTCAATGGAAACGACTCCAAACTTTGTGTTTCTTAGATTGCTATGGTTTTACATGATTTTGCCAAGTTTGGTCCAAATCGGACATCTATATAGTATAGCTGTCATACAAAAGTAGAGTCGGAAAGGTAGTCTTAGTGAGAAAAACTTTTTTATTTTCAATGGAAACGCCTCCAAACTTGGTATTTCCAAGTTTGCTATGCTTAACCATGATTTAACCAAGTTTGGTCCAAATCGGACATCTATATAGTATAGCTGTCATACAAAAATAGAGTCTGAAAAGTGGTCTTAGTATGAAAAACTTTTTTGTTTTCAACGGAAACGACTCCAAACTTTGAATTTATTAGTTTTCTATAGTTTTTCATGATTCCGATAAGTTTGGTCGAAATCGGACATCTATATAGTACAGCTGTCATACAAAAATAGAGTCTGAAAAGTGGTTTTAGTGAGAAAAACTTTTGTGTTTTCAATGCAAACGCCTCCAAACTTTGTATTTCCTAGTTTGCTATGCTTAACCATGATTTAACCAAGTTTGGTCCAAGTCGGACATCTATATAGTACAGCTGTCATAGAAAAGTAGAGTCTCAAATTGAGTCTTAGTGGAAAAAACTTGTGTGTTTTTAATGCAAACGCCTCCAAACGTTGTATTTCTAGGTATTCTATATTTTTCCATGATCTTACCAAGTTTGTTCCAAATCGCACATCTATATAGCATAGCTGTCATACAAAAGTAGAGTCGGAAAGGTAGTCTTAGTCAGAAAAACCTTTGTGTTTTCAATGGAAACGCCTCCAAACTTTATATTTCCTAGTTTGCTATGCTTAACCATGATTTAACCAAGTTTGGTCCAAATCGAACATCTATATATATGGGTACACAAATACCTATGCAAGCATTGCTATAGATTATCCTCTGAATAGACTCTCTGCTCGTCTTCCTACACATTTACCGCCTAGAAGAAGAAGAGTTTTGACTGATTCTACATCTCTGTAAACGCTCTGCTTATCGCACGTTCTTTCTTGCCAATGATATTGCTAGGCAATTAGTATCATATCTTTGAAAAAGACCTTTATATAGTCCATTGGCAGAACAAACAAGTTAGAAAACTAGGCTCGGAGTGGTTTATTGCCATTTTGAACTAGCTTTTGTGTGTGCTTCTCTACGTCGTCATACAAACTCAAACGTACAAAGAGTAGACTTGGCTTCAAAGAACTGTGACTTTAGCGGTGTGTCAACAAAAGAACGGGTGTGTTAACATTTGGACACTGCTGCAGTAAATATTAAGTACATCAACAGATCAAAGAAGTTACACGATACTAGGGATGCCGGATATTAGAATGATATATCGATATTTTTGTTGTCGAATATTTTTCCAAAGCGATAGATATACTTTTCGGCGAAAGTAAACACCAGTTTATGTTCAAAAATTGTGTTACAATTGTTGATATGATGATTTTGTGTGCCACATCTATATATAGTATATCAACTATTAAGGTTCTTCAAATCATAAAAATGTGCAAAATTTCAACTCAACGAAGAAATTCTGTATATTAGCTAGTTGTGCAGCTTGAAAACTTCCTGCAAACTGAATCAATTCAATCGAATTTGACACGTTCATTTGGGCAATTGTCTTATGCGGTCAGGAGCCACTTGAGATGCCTACAATTGGCGCTCCTTGGCATCAAAATCGATTCGAGTGAGGCAACCTCTAAGGGCGCAAGTTCTGTTGTTCACATCATTGAAATCAAAGAACTGCTGATTGAGGCATTTCCTCGATGAGCGGTCTCAGTGTCGTTACAAGTGGCTTTTGTGCTGGGCAAAAGGAAACTGAGATCAGCAAATGCCTTTACTTTGGCACATTCCAGCGGTGACAACTGAAGTAACCATCTAAGCTATCTGTGTAAACCGTTTATTAGTGACTCTGATCGTTCGTCAAGTGTTTTTTTCATTCAAATGTATAATTAACTGGAACCCTTTACCAAATCGTTTGGCTGAAGCCAGCGGTGCGTATGAGTAACATTTACCCTACCCACTCCTTCGAAGGCCACACTGCGGCTACTTAATTTTCCATTGAACACGGAATGAACATTTTGTGAATGCAATTGAATAATAATTCAACACATTCTGCAACTTCACAAGCAGCCAAACAATGTTACCACAGTCGTTTATGCCCCAATTGAAGGGAACATGTGTGCAATGCCTGCCTCTTCAACATAATGAGCTGTGGCCAAAGCTGTGCACCAGCCGGCGCCTTCATTTCCAGCTTCTTAGCATGTGCCACACACACACACACACACACACACACACACACTCGCCCCGCTCCCTTTGGGCAGTACCAGCTAATGCCCCCCACTCACCCGACCACACCACACTCAGCATTCGGCATTCAGCATTCAGCATTCAGCATCAGCATCCTGTTCAGCCTTTGGCTTTGAGTCTTCGGTTTACTTGGGGTCTTGGGTCTTGGGTCTGGGCTGGTTGACTGGTTGGCCGCAGGCAAACGCAGAAAGGCAACAAAAATGTTGCAATAAAAGAAAAGTTAAATTGTAATAAAGCACCCTTGGGGGAAATGGAGGGAGAAGCGGGGGGACACAGCAGCCGCGAAAATAAGAAAACTTTTTTTGTGCAAGGGCTAAACAATTGCCTTGTCTTCTATGTAGGTACACACCCCCACATCCTGCAGTCGTTCCCCAGCTGAGCGCAAAGTGTTCGCCAGGGGAAACAGGCGGAAAGTAACAACAAAGCAGAGGGGAACCAGGAACCAAGGAGGATGACAGCTGGCAGGATTTTAAAAACAAATATCAAATATATTTTGAAGAGAATTGGATTTTTCAAATAATGACTTAGAGAGCAAGGCAATTGATCTCGGAAAGGAAGTCGCAACGAAGTGGTGTGAAACGACAAGAAGCACTGAAGATGAGTCAGTGAACAAGAGTCACTGAACATGAGCCAATAAAGTAGTGTCACTTAACCATAGAATATTACCCAAAACTGAACATGAGTCACTGATAAAGAATCACAGAGAAAGCGTAACTAATCGTGCGTCAATAGGGGAGAGTCACTGAAGAAGAATTACTGTCGAAAAGTAACTGCACAGAAACACTCTAAACAAAAGTCACTCAAGAAGTATCATGCAACATAAGAAGAGAACAAAAAACTGAGCAATAGTCACTGATCAAGCCACACTGAGAAAGAGTTACTAAACTTGAGTTACTTAGGAAGAGTCACTGAGCAAGTGTCACTAAATAAGACTCAGTAGACAAGATTTGAGGAACACTTACGAAGAATCACTGAAGAAAAGTAGCTGAACCGAAAACTTCCAACAAGAGTCACCAAAGAAGTGTCGCTAAACCAAAGAATAGAACCAAAAACTGAACAATAGTCACTGCTCAAGCATCAATCAGCAAAAGTAACTAGAAATAAGTCACTAAGGCAGACTCACTGAACCAGAGTCGTTGACCAAGAATCAATGAACTAAAGTAACTGTTAAAGAGTCACTGAAGAAAAGTCCCCGAACAGAAGTCACTGAACAAGAGTCACCAAAGCAAAGTTAATGACAAACAGTAAAGGATCAATAGTCACTGAACATGAGTGACTGAAGAACTGTAGATAAACAAAAGCTACTGCAGAAAGGTAAATGAGATAGAATAACTGAGCAAAAGAATAAAGCAAGAATGTGAACCATTGTCACTGCTTATGAATCACTGAGTCACTGAACAAAACAGTCAAAGAAACAAATTATATGATAATTACTCACTAAAAAAAAGAGTCCCTGAAGAAAAATAACTGAACAGAAGACACCGAACAAGAGTCACCAAAGAAAAGTTGATGAAAAAAGTAACCGAAGAATAGTCAGTGAACAAAAGTCACTTAAAAAGCGACTCTTAATGAGATTCAGTGACAAAAAAAGGTAAATTAACACGAGTCACAGAACAAGAGCCACTGATCAAAAGTCAATGAACAAGAGTTACTGAACAAAAGACACTGAAAAAGAGTCACCGAACAAGAGTCACTGAAAAATAGGTAAATTAACACGAATCACAGAACATGAGTCACTGATCAAAAGTCAATGAACAAGAGTCACGGCACACGAGTCACTGAAAAGGAGTTACTAAACAAGAGTCACTGAAAAATAGGTAAATTGACTTAAGTCACTGAACAAAAGTCACTGAAAAAGAGTCACCGAACAAGAGTCACTGAAAAATAGGTAAATTAACACGAATCACTGAACAAATGTGACTGAAAAAGAGTCACTGAACAATAGGTAAATTAACACGAGTCAAGAGAGAAAAAGAGTTACTGATAAAATAGTCAATGAACAAGAGTCACTTAAGAAGAGGCACTAAACAGGATTCAAAAAAATTAAATTAAAACGAGTCACTGAAGAAAAGTTAATGAACAACAGTCACGGAACAGGACTTTTTACACAAAAATTATTGAAGAACAGCAATTGGACAAGAGTAACAGAAGAAGAGTCACTGTCAGTCAATGAACAAGACACTGAAGACGAGTCACCCAACTAAACTAGCTTAAGAAGAGTCACTGAACAAGAGTCACTGCTCTAAAGTTTATAAAAAAGAGTCACAGACCAGGAGTCACTGGGTAAAAGAAACTAAAGAAGAGTCACTGAAGAAAAGTGACTAAACAAGAGTCACTGCACAAGAGTAACTAAGCAAAAGTAACTAAAGAAAAGTCCCATCAGCAGGAGTCACCAAACAGAAGTAACTAAAGAAGAGTCACTGAGCATGAATCACGCTTTGCCCAATTCAGAGGAAAACCAAGTGTGGATAGTTTGTGCCATCTTCCTGTTAGCCGGAGTTTTTTCCACAAATGCTTGCCCCCTCATAACGAGCACAATTGATGGCAATCGCTACCGTCTAGGTGCTGGCCCTGGCCCTGGCTGTCAATGCTGATAATGGCGTCAAGGACGCGCGCGCGTGCCAACCTAATCTCTTTGGTGGGTTTTGCCACTCGGTTGGCTTCCCAGCGACTGCAGCTGACCGCGACCAGACAGTGGAGATCAAAAGCTTTTGATAAACTCCTAACAATGCGCCAAATGGCCAAACAACAGGCTGGAGCTGGAGCGGCGGGAGGGCAGGGAAAGCAACCGAAAGGAAAGAACGAAAAAGAAACAAAAATATTTAAACATTTTATGCGCCCCCCGGCTGCCCCTCTCCCCATCTCCCACTTCATTTGGTGTCTTCATTTTGCTCATTTGGCGTTTGCCATTCTTTTGGATGGGCTTCCTCCCACTTACAGCCGCCGGCGGCCATTTCATTGTCTGCTCCTCCTGCATTGTATCTGCTTTTATCTCTGGCCACTTGCGGCACATTGTTTCGCGGCGCTTTCACTCGGCTTTAATTGCATTGCCGGCAAATCGCTCAGTTAAATTTCATTTTTCCAATTAGCCCGCCTTGCCGACTGACCTCATAATTGTATGCCGTTTCACTGTTCGCGTTCAATATTAATATTTGTTATTTGCGGAGCAATTTGCAATTGTTGTGCGGTCCATAATTTGCCAATCATAATTTATGACGCTGCCCGGCGTGCATTATCCCCGCTGATCCTTTTGCGGAAATTAAAATTCGCTGCTTACATGCAAGCAAATAACAATTTGCGCTTGCCGCCTCCTCCTTTTTGTCGCCGTGTTTGGTTTGGGGGCCAATTGCGGTTAACACCGGGAAAACAGGTGACCATAAATATGTTTAATGAGCGGACGGACAAACAAAATTGTTGACAAAGAATCCTCATGCATCATTCGATGCCGGTGGAGAAAAAAACACGAAACGAAACGCAACGCAACGGCCGGGCAATTAAAATTTATAAAATTCCATTGAATAATTCAGAACTCGGAAACGACCAACAGGCGAGGGTGGGTTCAAGTGTTGCCTATGGGAACTGGGCCGTGGCAAACCATTTTGTATATTTCTAGCTCTGCTTCTAAATCTCTTTGTCTGCTTTAAACTTGGTTACGGATTTCCATATCCCCCCCGAGCATTGAGGTCAAAACGGACAGATTAGTAGCAAAGGCACTGCAAGGTAATTTTATTATACTCTGTACCAAAGGTACATAGAGTATAATAAGTTTGTGCAAAAGTATGTAACATCCAGAAGAAAGCATCTCCGACCCCATAAAGTATATATATTCTTGATCAGCATCAACAGCCGAGTCGATATAGCCATGTCCGTCTGTCCGTCCGTCCGTCTGTCCGTCCGTCCGTCCGTCCGTCCGTCCGTCCGTCCGTCCGTCCGTCCGTCTGTCTGTCTGTCCGTATGAACGCACAGTTCTCAGAGATGGTAAGAGATAGAGGTTTGACATGTATGGTAGATATGCTTATTATGTCTGCAGGCAGATCAAGTTTATTTTCAGTTTTGGCCACGCCCCCTCCCGCCCCCGCAATTTAGAACGTTATATCTCCCACAGTTTTGAAGATAGATGGCTTGTTTCTTCTGGACATATTTAGTTATCAGGATAACTTATCGATCCGTTAAAGGAATGGATGAACGGTTCTCGAGTTATGATCAAAAGACTGTCTCTTGGTACAGAGTATGTTATAGTCGGGCTTGACCGACTTTCTTTCTTGTCTACTTGACAACTATTTGTACACAGGTTAAGCGGCCCCTCAAAACATACCTTCTAATGCTGGAATGGCAAGTTCTAACCCAGCCCAGACATTGCTCCTCCCTTTCCGCCCTTTGAAAAGAACCCCAAAGTTGTTTCGATTTGTGGATCGCAACAAAAGAAGCTTTGTTTTTCAGAAAACGGATACAAAAATTGACAAAAAAGAGGTTAAACAATAGAGGTAAAAGTAGACAAATAAATTTATGGCACATGTTTCACCATAAAGCATCAAAGTTGAACAAAAAACCCAACATAAACTAGAAGAAGAGCGGCCCCCAAACAGTTATTGGCATTCGCCAAAACATCAAAGATCCTTCTGGATTTCTAAGTTAAACGTATCCAAATAATCACCCGGCCTCATTAAGGACCTTAAGGTCTATGTGTGATCCCATCTGGGGTCAGCCGGAACTACCTAACCTAACCTATTGGGGACCGAGACAAATCAAGTTTTTTTTACTACGTACAGATAGGTCTGGGTCTATGTGTGATCCCATCTGGGGTTAGCCGGAACTACCTAACCGAATATTACTTATTCAAAAGGCTGCAAACGTATACCCCGGGTCCACTGGCAATAGACATCTCCTTGTTCTACTGCCGTATGTTCCTTACAGTCACACTAATGTTAACCAAGAACAGCTGTTGGGATTGCTTGGCCTTTGCTAGCAAATGGTAAGTCAAAGGTCATATTGCTGCCTGTTTTCGGATTGCATTGAAAAGAAATGTGATGGCATCTTAACATATTATAAGAAAGAGTGAAAATTTGTATCCCCTCTACTAACAACCTCTCCAGCCCTGGCAGCGTCACTGACCAACAGCTGTTCTTATTGGTGACTTCTTTGAATTCGATTGCATATCGATAGACAATCTAACTTTTTAGCGGGAAAAATGCTAAATCATCATAAAAGAAACAGAGCAAGAATGTGGTCATTTAGATCATTCAGAGTATGACCTTTAGAATGTGCCAGTGGAACAGGGGGTATTAGTTTGTAATTAAACATGTTTATTACACTGATTTTTAAATATCGGACCCAAATGTGCCACCATTTATGACTAGGATACTAGGTTAAGCTGCAATTTTGCTTGTTCTAATCAAATCTAATGCTGAAATTGGTTCGATCTGAGCAAATCTTAGATACATAGATATTTCTGGTTACAAGACTTTTAAAGGGGCAAAGCTGTGGTAAAAAAAGAGCAAATGGATTATATAAAACCCATCTATTAGGTCTCTTAAGGCCCAAAACATAGATAATTGTGGTCACAGGGGCCTTAAAGAAGTATAACTCTGGTACGGTAAGAGCAATTGGACTATATGAAGCCCATCTTATAAGCTGCATTACTATTTTCTTTCATTTTCATAGAAATTTTAAGAGTTGTAGGCAAAATTTATGCCAGATTTACAAAAAATATGCAATATATGCTGCCTAAATGAGCAAAAACATAGCCAAAACGTATGATCTATGCTTATAAGACTAAAACTTGAACAGTTTTCTTTACAAATGTTGAACTGAAAGCTAAGAAAATCGTGCGGTTTTGACCAAGTTATAAGTGAAATTCAAAAACATTACGAAAAACCCAAAAAAAACTGTAAACGTCTATTAAAAAATCTAAAAAAAAAAACAAGTAAGGGCGCTGCAATTTCCAAGTTTCCAAGAAGGTATACACCTGCCTTCATGCAAAAATTTGTGGCTCTATCTCTTATTGTCTTTGAGTTCGACGTGCTCATACAGACAGACGGACGGAAGGACGGACACTCGAACAGACTCGGCTGCACATGCTGATCAAGAATATGTATATACTTTATGGGTTCGGAAATGTTTCTTTCTGCCTGTTTCATACATTCGCACAACTTTATGAACCCACTTTTTACTCATTTTTAATGGGAACAGGGTCTAAGAACTCACCTCTAACTCCATCTCTGAAGATTTTCGTATAAAGGCTTTCATTTCGAGCTAAAACTGCCTGCCTTTAGATGTGAAATGTTTCCAAAATGTTGGGCTGCTGGGTAAGATGACAAATGTTAAGAGATTTGAAGTTGACTCTTCAAGGCCAAGTGGATTTAAAGCCACTTTGCATCCAAGGCTGCCTTTACTGAGCTTGACACATGAGATTTGATGTTAATGGTTTTAAATATGAATTGCTCTTCACTTTAGAAGGCAAAACATAAGGAAATACAGATTATCATGTCTCAAGTGTCAAGTTCTGTAAAGGCAGAATAAGGTTCTTCCAGCTTAAATCAAAAATTAAAACGTTTATACTTAAATCTCTAGAGAGATTATAGCACTGATTTTTTGGGTCACCCTAATGTGCACTCTAAAAGAGACTGGCAAAGTCGACCAGTCACGCTCTCTCTCTCTCTCGGTCAGCGATGTTCACGCCTGGCCCGCGCACAAACCAAAAAGAAGAGAGTCACAGCTCCACTCTTGCCGTTGCTCTTTATGACCAAACCCCGCAGAGCAAAGTGAGAAATGCCTGACACATTTGATGGGCAATAATTTTGCGTAAGAGCTCTACGTGTCAGAAGCCTGTCTAATTACTCACACCCTACAAAAACACAAAATAAAAACCAAGTGAAAAGTCCTTGGCGTGAAATTTAACAGCCTCCGCCGAAGCAGCAGCAAAAAATGCGAAAGAAAGAAAGAAAATGTATAAAAACACACACACACACAGACACACACAAACATAGCGCAAACTTTTTAGCATTTAATTAAAAGAAAATGTAGGCAAAGCCCTCTGCTAGAAGGGATGAGTGGCAGGGCACAGGACAGGGCAGGACAGGGCGGGCGAGGCTGTCTCTGGCAATTTTAAATTTAGCCACATGCGCCCCGTCGAGCTGTCAATAATGGGTTAACAATGGTGGGTAGCATGCGGTCGGCGCCCGCTCCCGCCCCCGCTCCCAGTTGATGGCCTGATTTGTCAGATCTGTCGCAATGCCGTGTCACGCGCCTGTCACGCCACTGACAAGTGGCGGGATTATTAGCCGACACATTTTAACTGAGCTGCCTCCCCTCAAAATCCAAGCCCAGATTAGCCAATTCTACGCTCCGAATGCAGCTCGGAAGCGTGTGTGTGCGTGGTGGGGGGGGGGGGGACAAATTGTCAGTCGGACTCAACTACAGTCGCTAACTGCTTTTGGCCCTGTTTCAAGAAGGCGGTGCGCACCCAAAAGCAGGTTGAAAGTGGCAACTTGCCGCCGCCGCCGCCGCATGTGTGTCAACGACTTGGTCAACATTTAAAGGCTTTGCGCAGTCCCCCAACCGTTGTACCTCTGGGGGGTTAAATTGACCTCCTGCTGCGTCTTCCCTGCCTCCACCACCCATCTCTCTGTGTGTTTGTGCAAACTTTGTACACTCGGCTTGTAGGTTTAATCCTTGCCGTAAGTAGCTGCCGTAATATGTGAAATCCTTATGGAATTTAATAAGCTTATGTCGCTTTTTGCTTGTGCCTGAAAACTTAGTTGCCGAGTCCTTAGAGCAGGGTAGCAATGAAATGAGTATTACGCCACACCACCTCCCCTCCTCCAGGCAAGGACAAATTGGCTGCGAAAAGTTTTATACACGATTTGCCAAAAAAAAAAGACACCAAAATGGATTTTTCTTGTCAATTTTCTTGGTGTGTGTGTGTGGAGGCGGGGGGGGAGGGAAAGTGCATGCTTTTTGCTTGCTCCGCTTAATTAGTCTAATCAATCAAATGCATTTTGGGTGCGGTCAGGTGAATATTTTGCCAGGGTGAGTTTAATTAATTGCCCATTGGCGTGGAAAATGATATGAAACGAGCCAAGGGGCAACTTCATTAATTACCCGAGTTGACCGCTGCAAGTTCCAGCTTAAACCAGGCACACGCTGCATACCATC
Organism: Lordiphosa fenestrarum; assembly: GCA_035044985.1. Taxonomy (NCBI): domain Eukaryota; kingdom Metazoa; phylum Arthropoda; class Insecta; order Diptera; family Drosophilidae; genus Lordiphosa; species Lordiphosa fenestrarum. The sequence goes on from JAWNNO010001836.1 coordinate 194,220, forward strand.
ATCCTCCCTCTCCCGTCTCCCGTTTCAAAGTTGGTTTTTTTGTATTCTGCCACAACATTTTTGCATATCACAAAAAAATAGTTGACAAAGCGAAGCCACAGCCAGTCAACCAACTATCTACCTACACACACACACACACACATACAGACACACATTTATCCTGGCGAATTCATTTGCCACAACATTTTTATACATTTGAGATGATAAGGCGGTCATCCAGAATTCAAGCGATAATAAATATTTTGCAAAAAAAAAAAATGAAATAAATATTTAAACATATTTTTGAGTCAGCCCTAAATGGCAATGGTATTTGTGTGTGTGAAGGACGAGGGATAGAGCATGGTCCTTTTTTGCTCTCTGACAGACAGTTGGTTTCTACTTCTAAAAGGAATGCATCAAAGGTACACAGCGTATAATTAGTTTGTGTAGGAGATTCTTTTTTCTAACATTGCTTTGCTAAAAACCCTTTTTGAGCAGAGTAGAGAGGGACCGAAACAATTTTTAGCCCATAATTTACTTACTTTTTAAGCTCTTGTCTTCTTTGAACCAAGATCCAAGAACCAGTTGTGAGAAGCCAATCGATAAAAGAACTAGAAGAGGTCATATTTTGAAACCTGGTCACACTGAGGACTTTGACACGGATAGCGACATGATACAACAACAGAGGTAAGGTGGCATCAGTGTGAGTTCTCTGCAAAGTACATACCTTCACGGTCAGTGCTGCGCGTACTTTTGTAGCGTAAACTTTTGGCAAAAGTACGCATCACCCTCATAACGCCTCACCTTGTATTGTTGCATCATGGTTGGCGAAGGCCGTTCTTATTATACCCTTGCAGTGGGTATATTGAGATTGTCCCTAGAAGAAAGCATTTCCGACAACCTAAAGTATATATAATATATGCTGGATCATCATGAGGAGCTGTGTTGACTTATCCTTGTCCGTCTGTCCGTCTGTTTCTATGCCATCTCCTTCGTCAGTTTTAAAACTATTGCGACCAAACTTTGCACTAAGTTTTCTGGTACAAATACGCTGCACATTTGTTGGATCCGGCCGGCTCGGTTGACTATAGCTTATAGTTGTCATAGGAACAATTGGATGAAAAACTAGTTTTAGTATGAAAAACTTGTTTGTTTTCTATGGAAACGCCTTCAAACTTTGCATTTCTTAGTTTGTTATGCTTTTTACATAAATTTACCAAGTATGGTCGATATCGGACATCTATATAGTATAGTTGTCATAAAAAGTAGAGCCTGAAAAGTAGTCTTAGTAGGAAACACCTCCAAACTTCGTATTTCTTAGTAAACTAAGCTTCTTCTTGATTCTGCCAAGTGTGGTCGAAATCGGACATCTATATAGTATTGCTGTCTTAGAAAAGTAAGGTTAGAAAAGTCGTCTAAGTGAGAAAAACTTTTTTGTTTTCAATGGAAACGCCTCCAAACTTGGTATTTCTTAGTTTGCTATGCTTTTTACATAAATTTACCAAGTCTGGTCGATATCGGACATCTATATAGTATAGTTGTCATAAAAAGTAGAGCCTGAAAAGTAGTCTTAGTAGGAAAAACCTCCAAACTTTGTATTTCTTAGCTTACTATGCTTTCACATAATTCCATTTAATTTGGTCGAAATCGGACATCTATATAGTATAGCTGTCAAAGGAAAGTAGAGCCTGAAAAGTAGTCTTAGTGAGAAAAACTTTTTTGTTTTCAATGCAAACGTTTCCAAACTTTGTATTTCTCAGTTTACTACGCTTCTTCATGATTCTGTAAAGTTTGCTTGAAATCGGACATCTATATGGTATAGATGTCATACAAAAGTAGAGTCTGAAAAGTAGTCTTAGTAGGAAAAACTTTTTTGTTTTCAAAGGAAACGCCTCCAAACTTGGTATTTCTTAGTTTGCTAAGCTTTCACATGATTTGACCAAGTTTGGTCCAAATCGGACATCTATATAGTATAGCTGTCATACAAAATTAGAGTCTGAAAAGTAGTCTTAGTGGGAAAAACTTTTTATTTTTAGGTGAAAACGCCTCCAAACTTTGTATTTCTCAGTTTACTAAGCTTCTTCATGATTCTGTCAAGTTTGGTTGAAATCGGACATCTATATAGTACAGCTGTCATAGAAAAGTAGAGCCCGAAAAGTAGTCTTAGTTGGGAAAACTTTTTTATTTTCAATGGAAACACCTTCAAACTTTGTATTTCTTAGTTTACTATGCTTTCACATGATTCTGTCAAGTTTGGTCGATATCGCACATCTATATGGTATAGCTGTCATAGAAAAGTAGAGTCAGAAAAGCAGCCTTGTTTGTTTTCAGTGGAAATATGCTTCAAATTAGTTAGAAAAACGTGCTGTGAAAGGGTGTATACAGACTTCTGCCTCTCCGAAGGTAACTTTCCTCCATTTTTTTCAATATGTGTAGTTTTCTGTTGCTGTTAAAAAAAGAGGAATATTTGCAATGTATGGGGCCTGTTGATGAAAAGTAGGTTCCAAAAGCAAAGAATTTCAAAGCCAAATTCAAATATTCAATGTTTTTCTGTGTCTATCTGGTGGGAGTTATTGGCCGGGGTGGAGCATGAGGGTAAAACCGAACTCAATTGTTGCTTTTAAGCTTCTTAGAATACAAGCAAAGGCACTACAAGGTAATTTTGTAAACAAGACAACGACAGCCTTTCTTCAAAGCATTGAGCTAATTTACGGTTGATTTCTTAGATTTTTCTTAAGTTTCTGCTGTTTCAAGTGAATAAAGGCGGCTTGTATCAAGCATTACCCTGTTATGTGTGTCATCAGGCTCCAATGGCCGGCCAGTGCTTGAAACGAAATCAGCACTGACCATGTGCCTTGAACTCTCTAGCCACCATATTAGCTGCCGTTTGAGTTTTCAAATATTTTTCTAATGGATCACATTCAATTAGCACAAAAACAAGTACAGAAATACATCGATCTACTTGCTGTTTCTGCTTTTGGCTAATTAAGTCGTTGAAGACGCGCGAAATTCAAGTTAATCAAATGCCAATTAGCTGACATTTTCAACCAAGGAACAGGGGGGGCCAGGCCAGGCCAGGCGAGCAGGCAGTGAGTGAGTCTGTGTAATTAGCTGGTGGCCGAGCAGCAGGCGCCAGTAACCGCACACACACATGAGTGTGTGTGTGGTGTGGTGTGCGGTATTTGGGGCCAGCTCTTTGTGCTGGTCAAAATCCATTTTCTCTTTGTGTCGTGTATAAAAAATAATATAACAAAAAGCCAGGCACAAAGTGTCAACATTTCAAATTGATAGCCAAACACAAGCAAGCAAATCGGAGGAGAAATGGTTAGTTGGTTCAGACGACATGAATAATAATAAGGAAAGGACGTGTTTGAAACTGGATCAAATAAAACATATCAACTAAATTTGAGAGCAAAAGCTGCGTGCAAATCCCAATGGAGAGTGGCCAGCTAGTGCGATTTGTTGGCGCCTTGGTTCAACGCCTCAACGGCAACAACAAGGACGAGTGATTAGGACAGCCCGATAGCCTGGAGGCTTTTAGCTATCCGTTTCTGTGTGTTTGGGGGCATTAATCAAATGCTTAAATACCAGACACAATGAGCGAGGCGGACTTAAAAGTCGACTGGCGATGCGTGAAAGCGCCACGCCCACGCCCACACACACACACAGACATACTTGGCATATGTCTGTATTTGCACTAAGCCTAGTCCATGTAAACCGATTTGACTGAGGCTCATTGAAAATTAATTGCCTAAGTCCAATTTAAATGAATTATGTGAACTTATTGATTTCGTCTGACAAAATCCCGGTTAATCTGTCGATTAAATACTAAAGCCAGCTCAAACATTCCGCGCCACCAAGCCAGCACCTCGACGTGTGTTTCAAAAAAGGGTGCGGAGAGTAGCTGGCAAATTGAAATGCATTTTTCTAGTTAATTTGCTATTCGGTTTTTAATTTTATTAAGACTTTTATGTGGGTTTTGGGGCCGGCCAACCGGCACTAGCCGTGGGCAATATGGCTTATAACCTCATAACTAATTCATGCGGTTCCCTCGAAATGCCAACCCCCCAACACACACACACACACACACATCTACCCCTCAACTAACTAAAGCTTTATGCATATTCATGTTGTTGTTGTTGTTGATGATGAGGACTCCGGCTGAGACAGGGTCAGACAGGGAGCGAGTGAAAGTTTGCCTGCCATAAACAGTTTGGTTCATGTTGGTCATGAGCTGCACGTAACATTTACTCCTAGCTGGGGGACACGACGTGAGTCCACACTTTCAAGTCTTAAATTTTTGTTGAAATATATATATGATGAGTGCAGTTAATTGCTTTTGCCTCAGCTTTAAGTCCAAAATCTCCAATTGGAAATCTCTGAAATCAATATGCGCTGTCCATGTAAGCGCAAAATTCGCAAAATCCCTGGCTGTGTGTGTGTTTAGCCCAGTCATTAGTTTGCAAATTCCAATTGAGATTAGTGTGAAGGTAAGAGGCAGTAGCAATAACAGCAACAGCAGCAACGAGGAGCAGAAGCGGGGGATAAGCCCACCAAAATACCGACACACACACTCGCCCCAAGGGCAGACAGGGCACGCTGGAATTGTAGCTAAGCCAGTCGATATATATAAAACAAATGCAAAGCTTTTAACAGGGATGCAAACCGGTGCTGAACCGAACCGGTTTTGAACCGAACCGAACCGCAAACCGAACCGGCTTCCCTTAAGAATTGCTAAACCAAACCAAAAACCAAAATCGGTTCGGTTCGGTTCAGTTCTCTGACGAGTTTTAAGACGGGACTCGCTTTCCCCTAGCCAATGATACTTATTAATTTGGGTATTTGAATCGTTTCCCTAAGATCGTTTGACTCTACATTCTTACCGATGCCGGAACTTTTAAGTAATCTTGCTAGTCTTCTGTAATTGCCCTCCGATCTCTTAATATACATACCATCAATCTACATTCTTTCATCTAGTGGACAATATTTGGAATTTGTTGTAATATTTCTTCACCTTAATTCAATCCTAACCAGGGGAGTTTTTACACTTTTCTATTCTAATCTTTTCTAGCCGACATTCTCTGTTTTCGAAGATCGTTCCTCAAGGAACATATAGACGAATCCTTTGAAGGATTGAAGGATCCTTAAGGATTTTAAAGAAATTCAAATAGGAGTTCAATTTGAAAGTGAGCAAAAGTCACATGACAATAGAAATCATAATGTACCTTTATGAACCACTGAACCGAACCGGAACCGCGGTTCAGTCAGCTCAAAAAACCATGTAATGAACCGTCTGAACCACTGAACCGAACCAGTCTTTATATTCGAGTGGTTTGCATGCCTGGTTTTTAAGGTATCTATAAATCTATAAAAATTTAACTGGAAATCACTCACACATTTGCCAAACAATATCAGTTTGTCTTGAGCTGGGATTCTGCTTTTCTTCTCAAGCTCGCAAGAGCTTGCTATTAGCTCGTTGTGCAATCACACACCGAATTGGTTTTTAGCTAGCTATTCAAACGTGGAACTAGAAACTTATCAAGAAGGTTCGATTTTTCCTTTAAGCTTGAAATTTGTGCTTGATTTGAGCTTTTACCTGAGATTGATCTCAATTTTCGAACTCAAAACTGATTTCAGCTCTTTACTCAAAACTTTATGTTAAGCCAAGCTTCTTAGAACCTAACTAGCAACCTTTTTTGATATTAAAACCCTTAAGTTCTTGCCAGCTTGAGGTTATAAGTTGGCCAGTTTCAAGCTTCAGTTACCTTCCTATGCTAGCATTGCTATAACTGTTTGGGAATTTCAAGGCATCTCAAGTAGCTCTCAGAGTTGGTAAGAGTTAGAGGTTTGACATGTATGGTAGAAATGCTTCTTATGTCTGCAGGCCGATAAAGTTGACTTTTGAATTCGGCCACGCCCCCTACCGCCCTCGCAATTTGGAAAAAACTTCATATCTCTCACAGTTTTCAAGATAGATGATATTTCTAGACATATTTAGTAATCGGGTTAATTTATCGATTTGCCAAAGAAATGGTAAAGATCGCATGAACGGTTGTCGAGTTATGAACAAAAGACTGTTCGCTGCTGCAGCGCTGCTTTCAAAATTTCAAAATTTATGCTGAACTTATAATTTCGTTGGTCGACTTCCTTTCTTGTTTTTTCTTTGTAGAGTTTCGTGCGTTTTTCGTGACTAAGTTAAGATCAAACATTATGAAATTTTGTTTTATACAAAATGTTCATCATCTTGTATGTTATTTAGCTGACAAAATGTTGCGAACACACTCAGAAGATATGAAATCAATCATGCACCTCCCTAAATCCAGTAAATCTGCTTTAAATTCTATGAAAAGAAACACTTTGAAATGAAATGTAAGTTATAAAATGGTGTGTAAACACAAAAAAAAAGGAGCTAAGTGTGGCAATTGCATGACAAGGCCCAAAACTTGGCCTATGGGCATTTCCCACAGAAAGTTCCGCCTAGATCAACAAACTCGAAGTACTTAAAAACACTCAAATTGAACATATTTGCAACCTAAACTAATGTAAACCAATCTTACATACTACATTTCGGGAATTTCAAAAGCAAAGTCGGCCAATCACTACGGCCATATGTATAGTTTATGTGGTCGGGATATAAATATATTTATATCAACTTCTAAGTAAAACTATAAAACAATTTGCAAGGGTACTTTAGTAGGACAAACCACTGTGCCCAGTGGTTTCTATTAAACAAAAGTCAAAATGTTAGGAAAGGAGTTGCATGCCTCAGGGCAACATGTGGGATCTTAGCCTACCCTACCCTGGACACCATTTACTACAAGCTGATTTCCGTTAGGAGTGCGTTACGCGTTAATAGCCAACATTTAGCTTTTTTTGGAAGGGAAAAAAGCTGATTGTTAGCTAAAAAGTGCCACAAGTTAACCGTCAACACTTGGCTTGTTTTCCGCTAAAAAGCTAACCTGAACATCGAAATGTTATCGATAGTGCAAAGCGTCTTCGCAAGAGACATAGCCCGGCGGCTGTTCTTGCCAGAGATTTCCAGAGTATTGGTAGAATAAAAGTCATTTATGCTAAGTTAAACTAACCTCTAGTTTATATTGCAATGTTACATAGTTTAACAGAAACGCAGGTTGTTAAGTGTGCCTGACGTTTGTGTGTGTGTGTGTGTGTGTGTGTTTGTGAGAGTGTATAAGTGTCAGTGAATGTAAGTGTTGGAAAATTGGCAAGTGTAGAAGAAAGGAAAGGAAGAATTAAAGAAAGTAGATGTCAGACTATGAATGTGTGTGTGTGTCAGTGTAAAGTATGCCAGTGTGTGTGTGTGTGTGTGAGTTTGCAAATGTAAGAAATGTCAATTTACAAGTAAATAAAATGCACATCCTCCATATAAAAGGCCTCCCTGCACAAGGGGCACTCCTTAACATCTTCGCCCAGTGTCGCCTGAATGCAGGCATAACAAAAGACGTGTCCGCAGGGTAGGGCCACCGGTTCGTTTTGACTTGGACTTGTCAAACAAATGGGACACTCATATACCCTGTTTGACCGGCGCGGCGAAGCCACTGCGTTGTCCTCCACATCGGATTGGGTTAGATCAATGGTAACCACTGGAACGATATGACTGGCAGCACGGCGGTGCACGAATGCTTCCTGCTCGTTAACCTCCGGCTCGGCCGCCGGAGCGCGCGGTGGGGGGGCTGCTGCTGCTGGCGCTGGGTTATTCTTTGCCCCGATTGACATAAATCCTCCCATGACTGATGACAGCTAATGGCTGCCCCAAAAGAACATTGTATTGGGTTTAACTGACTGCATTGGGAATGGATTTACTCACTTTTTATTCTCTACCGAAATTGTTCACAATTTTCACAAATATTCAGGAATTGAACTGCTCACTTCAGCGACTGGGATAGAGAATGAATGGGCAAACGATTCTAAATGGGGAAATGTAAAGGCAAAGCCTACTGCTGAAGTTTTCAGTGTTGCCCATTTGAAAAATGTTCGTTAGGTTTGAACGAAACAAAGGCTTCTTGATTTCAAAAAGACAAAAAAATGGACTAGACAAGGCTATACATGGAAAAACGTGGCTAAAACTTGGAAAATTATTGTTTTTCGTGACAAAAACTTAAGGAAAATAAGCAAGAAAGTTGGTCGACGAAAATACGAGACTATACCAGAGCTGGAAACTACAATTACCATTGCAATTACTATTACAATTACCATTACAACTGCCATTGCAATTACCATTACAAAAACCATTGCAATTACCATTGCAATTACTATTAAAATTACTATTACAATTACCATTACAACTGCCATTGCAGTTACCATTACAAACACCATTGCAATTACTATTGCCATTGCCATTTCAATTACCATTGCAATTACCATTACAATTACTATCACAATTACCATTACAATTACCATTACAATTACCATTGCAATTATAAAGTGTATGCAATTACCATTGCAATTACCATTGCAATTACTATTAAAATTACTATTAGAATTACCATTACAACTGCCATTGCAATTACCATTACAAAAACCATTGCAATTACCATTGCAATTACTATTAAAATTACTATTACAATTACCATTACAACTGCCATTGCAGTTACCATTACAAACACCATTGCAATTACTATTGCCATTGTCATTTCAATTACCATCACAATTACCATTACAATTACCATTACAATTACCTTTGCATTATAAACTGTACGCAGTTTGATGCGCACATTCATTTGCACATAACTTGACCAACGTTCAGTCAATCTACCCTTTCTTTTGCTCGTAACTCGACCAATGTTCATTCAATATCTAACAATCCTCTTTTAGGATTCATTAATAATCCTGCTTACTAAATATGTGCCGAAAGTACGAACCATCTATCTATAAAACTGTGTTAGATATGTTGTTTTTATCAAACTGCGTGGGCAAAAGGGGGCGTAGCAAAAATTGAAAATTATACTGATCTACCTGCAAGTTAAGGCAGCATATTTCCCATACATGTCATACCTATATCTCTTACCAACTCTGAGATCTGTGCGTTCATATGGAGGGACAGGCTTTTTGGCGTCAAGAAGAAAGGCATTTTCTTATATAATTTTCTAAATAACAGTTGATTCAGAATTGATATACTGCGGGGGTTGGCTTAATGGCATATAATGTTGAGGTATGTATGGAATTATCAGACATTATTAGACATAAACAGCTAAAAATAGCTAAACTTAATGCCAAAACTGGCGGATTAGTAGCTAAGTTTTAAAGCAATTTCTCTGCCAAACTTGCTAGTTTTGGAAACCCCTTGCAGAGCGATTGTTTCAAGTGGTTTCTGCTGAGAGTAAACAGTGAAATGATGATGTCAGACTGGGCTAAGGCAATAGCATTCAGCCTTCTGTACCACACTTGTTCTTAAGCCTGCGCCTTGCGCCTACTGCTTTCTATTGTTAGCTTGCGATACCTTATTTTCGTTGGTTACCTTGCGATTGCCCCAGAATTTGTTTACCTTCAGTTGAAAAGTTATAAATAGCTGTGCAGATAAACCAAACAAGATTCAAACCTTCGCGCATATTCATATTCTGCTTGCACTGGCAACTCTTTTGTCAGCAGCAACCCTGCGCAGGTTTGACAGCGCTGTTGGCCAGTGTTGGTTAATGTTTAAAGGCTAAGGGCCTTAATTAGGAGTTGATCTTTGTGTGCCAAAGTTAAATTAAGAAAGAGAAAGTAAAACCAAGTTTGTTTTTAAGTAGTGTGACCAGCCTACGGCTAGGTAACAAATACCAAAAAAAACTGCATAACTGATGTCTTGAGCAGAATTTCTCATAATGGATTACAAAACTCAACTGTCTACCAATTTGCGCTGCATTTCCTCTTGCCACACACCAGTTGCTTGGGCCAAGTACAAGAATTCCATTTAAACTGACAGACAGCACCATTTAAAGAGGGAGAGACAGAGAGAAGGAGAGCGTGCGACAGGAAAGGCGCTTCAATCATGAACTGTGTCACTCAAATGTCTTGGAAATTGAATTGAATTTGTTGTTTCCTAGCCAAAAGGTTCCAAAATCACACAACGGCCAACAGCAATTGAACCGAAAAAGGGGTTGGGGGCCAAAGAGCGAAACCCAATCCCAATCCCAATCCCAATCTGAATTTGAATCTGAATCGGTGAATCGGAGTCGCCTAGCTAGGACCCGCACAACATGTTGCTTGACAATGGACGAAGGCCATTTGGGGCCCGTTGACAGCATGCAAAATGAGGGATTGGGCATAATGTTGGGCCCGGTTGGGTGGATGATGATGACGACGACGACGTTGGCTGTGAATGATGCAGACAGAGTCAGCCCGAGTTGTCCTCGTTGAGTTTTATGGCCAGCGGCAAATGGCGCCTCAAAATGAAAACATGAAACCGAATTAACAGCGAGAACACGAGACGTGGGGGCGGCCGGATACCCCGGAAACGTATGGCAATGGCCTCAAGACTTTGGCAATTATCAGCACAACCCAACCCAAACCGGTCCGGACTGAGACTGATGTCATTGCGTGCGCCTACATAAAATTGAAGCTGGATTTAATTACAGAATTGGCACAAAGATTGCAGAATAAGTGGGCAGGCGGCTGCAGCAGCCAGCCCCCCCCCCAACCCTTATTAAAATCACATTTTCAACTTTTCTGCTAGCGTTTTTATATTATTATTCTTCTTCCACTTTCCTTAGCCCTGGGCAATTCATTTCCCTCAGCTAATTTGGGTCAAAACTAATTAGACGAGGAGGCGGCAGGCGACGTGACTTTAATTACCAACAAACTGGCTAATCGATGGCCCTGGCCAGCAACAAAAAAAGAGAGAAAAAAGCCCAACACACAACATAAATTCAAACGATTCACGCGAAAGCGAATTCTGTTTTGCAAAACGGCAATTTGTTGCAGTTGTCACGTTTCGCTTGTCACCTTTTAATTACTTAATTGGCTATTAGCTAAATGGTTATACAACCTCCCCGCCCCTGGCCCCCTGGCCAGCCACCTGTTGCAACCAGCCTGCAGCAGGAACCCACCCGCATGGAAGCCAAGTAAATAGTTGTGAGAGAGAGCATATTTCTTCTTCCTTCATTAGAAGCTGTGGGTAAGCCCATGCCAAGCCCCAGACCAGAATGCAGAATCAAAGTTGAAGTGGGGATTCGATTTGGGGATTCCCCCATTTCCACACTTGCCATCGTACCTCCCCCCTTCTGCCACAATTCTGCAGGGTAGTTAACTCTACTCGAACATCAGGTTAGCAGTTGATTTACTGATTAACCCAAACGACAAACAACCTCCATGCTGCCAGGGCCGTTTGCCGGCTGGCAATGAGCCCAATAATGCTGGTTATACCTTTATGTGGTTATGCATACATCGCCCAGCCAGCGAGCGAGCGAGCGAGAGGAAGGAAGAGCAGCGCCTGCTGCTGCTCCTGATGGCAGGTGCTTAAGGCAATTCAATTTAATTAATATTATAATTAAGTGCAGACAGAGAACGGAGCAAAGGATTCCAGCAAATTGCATCTCAGGCTGCTGCGTGTGCAGAAATATTTACGCAATTTTCTACGAAATCGCGCAATGGACACATTAAATGGGGTTTTCAATTTGAGCAAAGATAATCGGGAAAAATGTATCACAATTTATGCAAGCATATCTAGAAAGTGCAGCTGTCGGCCTGCAGTTGAAAGCGGAAACGGATGTGCAATAACAAACGATAGCTACAAATCGATTACAAACGTTTATCGACTGTATAGAAAGTTAGGAAGTGCTGGTTTACTTGGCATTTAGCTTGTAAAAACAGTCACTTGTGCACTAAAACACTAGACACGGCCTCGTTGTTTGAAACTACACAAGAATAGTTGCATTTATAACAACAAAATCTACCCAATTGTATGCAATTATGAAGCACACCTGATACAATGGCCGGGTTCAGCAGTAGAATAGATTGCTGAGCAGTAGGGCGTACTTTTCTCCATACGATTCTAAAAGTTTTAGATTCTTTGAGGCTCATAGCTCAAAAAATTCAGAATATTTTATAGAGAATTTAACGAAAATCCAAAATCAAATATCTTAAGGCTTAATGGTGCCGATGAGGCTTCAAAGTTTCCAATTTCCCCGAAATTTATTTTTGAATTATCAATGTAGGCAGAGACCTTTTACCAAAATGTCGAAAAAAATATTTAAATATTTCACAAATTGTAAAGCTAGCAACACAATCGGAGGGAACCAAATTTGTGATTAATTGCTTCCATGCAAAATGTAGAAGGGCGTCGTGATGTGCCATTTAATCTGGGATATGCCATGGATTTGGGAAAAGCACTGTTCAACAGTACACGTCCTTGCTTTGTTGCTAACAGGCAGCTATCCAACAATATTACATTGATGCACTTCTTGGAAAACGATCCAATAATGACACTTTATGGAACATCTATTTATACCAGCGTTGGCACCGTTTCGCCCTTGAAACTCGCTTCCTTATTCCGTTCAAGACCAAACTAACTGCATTATGTAATTTTTTGGGGTGCCAATCGGAATCTTTATGGATGAGCTGGTTTAGTAATTAAAAGATGTCGGCAGTATTTAGATCTTGAAGATGTTTGCCTTGCCCACATGCACTTTTCGTTTCAGAAGTTAACAAATCTAGAAATTAAGAGCAAAAGAACGAGGAAAGAACCGTCATTTCATCGTGTAACTATATTGAGAATGTTGGATTGACGACCTGACGAAGTTTGAGAAACCATAATGAATTTTATTTATATTCATTTTATTATACAATAAAACTATACTTATTATAAGTTAAATCCTTATATAATTTTCTTTTAGTTGTTTTTAATGACCAGCGATAAATTGGACTAGCTTGAGCTCTCAACCATACAACAGCACTGCACGAAAGACTCCTATTAATATGAGATTTTCTTAGACGAGTGCCGATTTCACAAACCCAATCAGATAATTCTCTTTTAAATTTCTCATAAAAGGTAAAAAAAATTGCATGAGTACATATATGAATAAAGAAAGTTGTTTAGATTGCATAACTATTGGAATTTACAAAAGTTAATATCGTCAATAGAATATTGTCAGAATCTAATCTGCATGCATGGGGTTTCTGGATATTTGTTCAAAGTACTCAACGAAGACAAAGAAGAAGTAATTATAAGAGAAAATTCAAAGCGTTTTACATTTGGAAGAATCATTCATTTGGTGCCCTCCCATCGTGTTAGTAGCTTTTCAATATATGAAGTATTCGAATAATTTTTGACATTTTGGTAAAAGTTCTCTGCCTACATTGATAATTCAAAAATAAATTACGGGGAAATTAGAAACTTTAAAGCCTCATCGGCACCATTTAACCTTAAGATATCTGATTTTGGATTTTCGTTAAATTCTCTATACAATATTCTGCATTTTTTGAGCTATGTGCCTCAAAGAACTAGAAAAAATTGTTTTTTTCATACAAGGCAGGTACGCTCTAATGTACATACTTTGCTTAACTATCTCAGATACTTTTGAAAAGTTGAGTTGAGAAAGGGTGGACCAAGTGTTTTGAGTCTCCTCCTACAAACAATTTCTTTAGATTTGAAAAGAAATTCTGTTTTCAAGTGAAGAAAGCTTTCAAAACTTGTGCCAAAGGTTCTAGTATCTGGTTTTAATTTCATTCCACTGGTAAATTAAGGTTCATATCCTTCACACACACACACGCATACTAATGAGTGTGTGGAAAAATATCGAGACTCGAGATTGCTTATCAATCCTGGGGGGCATTTCCTGGTTGAGTTCATAGCCAAATGGTCACTTTAATTTTCAGTTGAAATTAAAGCCCAAAAGGTAGAAGGTGGAAGGTGAGTTGGGAATGTGTTAATAAAGACAAACTCCCAGCCCCTACCCTACCCTCCCTACCCTCCCCTCACACACACAGAGCTGGGGCTACTTTGCATAAATGTAAACGCAGCCACAGCTGCTTACATTACCGAACGAAGAAGGCATCCTTCTTCCTCACTTTTATGAAAGCATTTGAATTAATTATACTAAAAGTTGTGAGAATAGAAACTGCTTTGCACCTGATGTCTGCGCCCGGGCCAAAGAATTGCTCCTGCCTGGGAGGAAATGAAGTGTTAGATTAAGATACGACGAGTGCCATAAGCGGGGGCATAAAAGCGAGCCATATCTGTGGATAGATACACGGTTCAAGTACATAATAAAAACTGCAACTCATTACCATTAAGGGGCAATGAATGGGAATGGGAATGGAAATGGGAATGGGAATGGCCGCCATGGCTGGTCAAGGTGATGTACACACACACTGAACCGACTACCAAATGAACATCACAAGTGGATGGAACCAATTTCAAACTGCTAAACGAAGTCAAATAAATCCCTTAACCTTTGAAAACAAGTTTTGAAGTAAATAACTGACTGAGTGACTGGCTGACTGGCTGACTGAGGGCGCATCTTTGTCGTTGACAGGCCAACCAACCGTTTTGTGGGTGTCCACAGCAACAGCTGAAAAATAAACGTTTTCCAGTTCAACCACACATTGCCAGCGTAAACAAACAGTTGCACACTCGAAAATGAAACCCCACTTGCCAGTATTTTCCTCCTCCTCCTCCTCCTTTCCCCCTTTTTTTTTGCTGCAAAAGATGCTCAAGTTGCCACAATGGCAATGGCGAGATGATGGCGACAGCGTAGACGGAAACACGTGCAAACTCATAAATACGAACAGCTAGCTGAAGGCACCCCACATTGCTGGCGCATGGGGTAGGAGGACGATGACGACGACGACGACCTGGTTTTGCCGTTCAGTTTTTCAGTTTTCGGTGTGTAAAACGCCAACAAAAGTGAAGAGGAAGGAACTCAAGTGATACCGACTAAATGCTGCCCCTGGTTGGGGTCAGCGAGAGCTGGGAAATATGTGTATATATGTGAGAGAGAGCTAGATAGATGAACCATGCATAAACATCAAACTAAACCGTAAAAAAGTTTGCATACTTTTCGGCTTTTCATAAGCTGACAGTAGTTTCTACTAACATTCAATGCTTCGAAACCATTGAATCGTCTGTGCATCTAGAGCAGGGATGTTCAAGAAGAGCGAGTTCCAAAAGGCAGCATGTATTGTGTGCTGTGCACAAGCAAAGAGAGCGCTGCTTACGCTCATATGCCCGACCCCTGAACATCACTGAACCGAGAGATCGACCAAGTAAAGTGCAGACATTTCGCCTATCTCCCTAACTAGCCTTAAAATGTAATAAAATCTCAAAAATTAGTTTTGTTTTCTTAGTTCATTTCCTTCTTTTGGCGACTAATTTTATTAGATTTCATATATGTCACTGTTTTTGCAGCATTAAAATGTTGCCAAAGATATCCCAAACTTACTTTAAGCTTGCTACAGGACCTTTACCAGGCAACAAACAGCCGAAAAGTAAGGAATTTTGTTCCCAAGGTCACAAAAAATTCCATAAAACTATACATATTCTGTATCCCCCACGAAGGACTGGTATAAACCAAACTGATTGTGGGCTATAAGCCTGGGTGACCTTTACTTTAACTCAACTTACTGAGTTTCGAGCTGGGTTCCTTTGCTAATTGACAATTGACAACACTTTCAATCAGTCTAATAGTCACCTAAATATAAGGTCACTTTTCCTGAACGTGCGTAATTTTCCTTTTTCGTCAGCTTAAGCTCTGAGTTATGACCTGGCTGAGGTGTTAGAACGTTTCGGTTGTAACTCAGGTGTACACTCAGAGAAAAAATAGAGAATTGCATACTTGGTTCAAGAATTTTCGAGATCGAGAGTGAAAATTCTCGATCTAAGAGCGAAATTCTTGATCCAAGTATGAATTTTTGATCGAGAATAAGTTAAGAACGAAACATTCTCAAATCAAGTAGCAAAATTCTTGAATCAAGTGCCAAACGAACTCAAATCCAAGCTTATTCATGCTTGAATCAAAAGAATACCAGAGCATTGACCAAATTAAAGTATGTTCTTCCGTTTAACACGAGCTCATCAGATTCAAGAGTAAGTTGGTTTACTCTTAAGTCAAGAGCTTCATAGATTCCAGTTGTTTTTTTCCATTTTGGTTTAAATTTATTTCATGGAAAACTAATTAAGGAATACATAGCACCTCAAAGGAGTATCAGTCTTTGCCTGTCAACTGGCAGTCGCACAGCCGTCGCTCCATGCCAGCAATGTCATAATTGGTTGGGAATTCCAAAGCTCTCGATAGCTTCCCACACACACACACACACCCCTCATCCACAAAAAATCAAACTGAGAGAGCGCGTTCAACGCTGTGTGCTCTCAAATGTACTTGCTCTCCTCTCTGTTTTTTTTTACCTCAGTCCCCTCGAAATTCTTGAAGATTCAAGAACGAACAAGTAAGGGCGCTGCAGTCGAGTTTCCCGACCACAAAATACCCTGTTTATTTGTTTTCAAAATGTCATCCTAAATGTAGGCAACACTTTTTTCTCGTCCTGACCAACAACTGGGGGGGGGGGGGGGGTGCTCTTATTAGCTCAACTGTTTCGCCTATAACTCCGGTGTTTTTTGTCCGATCTGATTGTACTTTTCAGACTAGATCGATATTGGGCCTAGCTTAATGCATACTAAACCACGAGGCTCTAAAATTGTGGATCTGACGGTTGTTTAGGTCTAGGCTGTTCATGCTAATCAAGAATATATACAGGGTGCGCCATCTAAAGTGTCGGTATGGCAACACTGAATAAATATAAAAACAAACAACCGATTGCTATATGTTGATCTTGTTCCTTTCATTTGGTCCTGTACAATTTATTTCGACTACTTTTTGAACACAACATCAATCAAGTGGCCGCCTTTATTGGCCACAACAAAATGTGCCCTTTTTGCGGCATTTTCCATCATTTTTTCGAGCGTCTCAGTCGATAAAGTGGCGATTTCGGCACGAATGTTGGCCTTAAGCTCTTCAATGGTCTGTGGATCGCTGGCGTAAACCTTGCTTTTTAAATAGCCCCACAAAAAGAAGTCTGGGGCGGTCAAATCTGGAGATCTGGGTGGCCAGTCAATATCGCCTCTTTTTGATACCGGCCCAAACAGTCACTTTTTGGTCGTTTAAAGGTATTTCATGGATGCGGTGTGGATTTTCCGTGCCCCATATGCTACAATTTTGCTTATTAACACCACCAGAAAGCGTGAAATGGGCCTCATCGGTCATCAAAATTTGTTAGCACAATTGAACGATTATTTTCGATGAACAGCGTCACTATTTTGGCACGTTGTTTTGGTGTGAAGCGTTCCATGGTCAAAATTGTACTAGATTGATGTTTCCAAAACATGTCAAACAAAAGCAATCGGTTGGTAAATGTAAAAGTTATTCAGTGTTGCCATACCGACACTTTAGATGGCGCACCCTGTATATACTTTATGGGGTCGGAAAATCCTCCAGAATCCTCTTTAGCAGCATATTTTTGGAGCGTTCTTCTGGTTGGTTTAAGAATCTGCTGCTCCGAAAGCTCAATTGCTTCCCAAAATCAGAAATTGATGCAAGACAAAATCTGGCTGTTCAGTTGCAATCAGTTGTGCTACCAGTTCCCAGCCCGTTTTCCGTCTACCCACCACTGTGTGACTCTGTTCAGGGTTATAAAAACAGTTTGGCAGCAGCTGTTACAAACGCAGCTCTTCAGCTGCATCAGCAACCGGCAGCCGCCCGCCCCAACCCTCAGGCCGCAAATCATTCGCCGTTTTTGTGAAAAGTGTGCCACAGATTGCAGCAGCTCACGTGCATCCTGATGGAGCGACCGAGTGAGCAGAGTGTGTGTGTGTGTCCTGATGATGCTTGAGCCTGATATTTTGCACTTTGACAGATGCCCCGAAAGCTCTCAACTGTTGGCCCCACACACACACACACACACACACACACAAAAGTAAACACAAATTGCTTTTATGCCTTTTTGTTTTGTGAGAGTGGGAGGCGGGGGGCGGGGGACGGTGGGCTTAAGCCAAATGTACAATTGAGCCTTAAAAACTATGTATTTGCTCAGGATAATAGCCAGACAAAAGGCAAATGGATTTGCAATTGATTTAAGGAGATTACCAGAGCTTTTGGGGCTGGCAATTGAAAACTCGGGGTGGCTGCCGTTTATTAATTTAGCCCATGTTTTATGTAATCCACTGCCCACAACATGCCCATTGCTGCTGACCTTTCGCCCAGCCCTCTCTCTCTCTCTGGGTGTGTGTGTGTGTGTGAACTTGTCAGTTTGCTTGTCGAGTAACGGTTGCAGTTTTTGGGCTTAGAACCTCAAAACAGCCAGAAGAATGCCACATTTTTCATCAAATAAATCAAACATGGAAAATTGATTGGTTTTTTTTCGTTAGTGCATATTCAAAATAGTTGAAAAAATGCCACCAATTTGTTAGGGGTAAACACACACACGCACACTCACACAGAAAATGGAGAACCCACACACACATCTGGCAGCCGCCGTCTCAGACCTTGTCTCGGTTTCTCGGTGGCACACAAAGCGCAATTTATTATGCAAAATCAGAAAATATTGTGCAACTAAGTCGGATTCTTGCCAGCCAGTGCATATGCACAAATGCGCAACAGAAGCGGCTGCCAAGATGAATTTAGTTTGTTTGAAAGGCGCTCGAATGGCTGCATTAAATTGAAGATACTTTGCCAGCACCTGGGCCGGCCACAAAAAAAGGGAGACTGACCAAAATAAGCAGCAGCAGCAGCTAACGTCCATTGTGTGTGCCTGCGTGTGTGTGTGTCCCGGATATTTGTAAAATAATGTCAACAAAAATCCAATTTCCTTTTACCTTCCCGTTTGAATATTGCGCATACTTTATAGATACGCGACGCAGAGAAGCAGAAATGGGGAAGTGCACTTGACATTTTACTGGGATTTCGTGACGCTGCTCGAGAGGCTGGCTGGCTGGATGGCTGGCTGGCTTAACCGCAGCCGAAGTAGACGCGGCGGGAGAGAAAGGAAAGCCCTGGAATGCACTTCTCGCCTGACTGCACGTTTTCTGCTTGTTTAGTTAAGCGCTTTGGCGTACATGAAACGTGAAGGCACTGAGAGAAAGCCAAGAAGAAGCGATTGAAATCGAGTGGTGTGAGATATGGTGAATTGTATTTTATGAAAAGTGCCATACTTCTAGCCGTTGATTGGAAATAAAAGGCCAGGGTATTAAACAACATTTTGTGCAAGAAACAGAGTTGCATTTTAAGCTGCCATAGAGAAATCGTTCAATTTCCTTACAAAGCATAAGAAATACTGAGATTTTTGTAAATTATACACAATTTCTGACACTTTTTGGGCACAAAATAGTTTAAGTTAACGCTTTTTGTAGCCTACTTTTTGGGGTCAAAAATTATAGCCACAGCCACACAACTTATTTAGGTTTTCAGTTCTTTCTTTGCAAAAGTATTCAAAAATATTCTAAATTTTATAGCCTACTTTTGGGCTAATCATAAGGCAAAACTATAATGATTTGGATAAACTTGAGGTCTTTCCAGACTTCAGTTCTATAAATTCTACACAATTTCTGTTACTTTTATGTTCAAAATAGGCAAGTTTCAAAATTGTATAGCCTACTTTGTGGGCACAAAATTTTGGAGAATTTTTTAAATTGGGCGGCAAATAAATGTATGCTGTCTGAAACCAACATGCTATACAAAGTTTGTATATTTTTTTTTAACATTTTGTAGCCTACTTTTGTGCTAGTTCTGGTATAAAATGAGCTAAAGTGTTGAGTTAAAGGCCGAGGGTTGTTGAACATAACTAAAATTTAGGAGATAAAACAATATTTTCTGTGTTTTTATGGTGGAGATTAGCTATTTAAAAATTTACAAAATTTTGTAGCCTACTTTTGGGTGTAAACTTCTTCATTTCTAAATTTAAATTGCTGGATGTTAATTTCTGCTGCAAAAGGAAACAGTTTGTTGCTGCTGTGAGACTTTCGTACAGAGATTATTGACTCTTTTAATATTACGTAGCCTACTTTTGGGCAACTGTTACATTAAAATGAGCTTCAGAGCAGGCTCAAGTGTTAAGGGTTGTTAGAAACTACAGTTTTTGGATATAGCGCCAAAATTTAGTGTGTTTTTATGCAAGAAATATACCTTTTCCAATTTTTCGTAGTCTACTTTTAGGATGCAAAATTCTCAATTTCTAAATGAAAATTGCAGAAAGTTAATTTCTGCCTCAAAAGAAACAGTTTTATGTAGTTCTGAGACTTTATGACAAAGATTATGAACTTATTTCATATTCTGTAGCCTACTTTTGGGCAAATGCTATGCTAAAATTAGCTTAAGCGTTGACTCAAATGTTAAAGGTTGTTTGAAACGAAATTCTAGTAACTTATATTACAATATCTTACTTTCTGCTTGGACTAGGCTCAACAAAGGCTTGTTACAAATTGTTGTAGCCTACTTTTAGGGCACGAAATTTTATGTAAATTTGTAGAAAACTATTTTATGCAGCCAGAAAACGTTTTATGTGGCTGCAAGTTTATTATATTAAGTAAATTTTTATATTTTAAATATAGCAGCATACTTTTGGGCTGAGTTAAAGGGTAAAACGAGTCTCAAATTAAGGAAAATAGCTGGATTTTGAAGTTTAGAAAGTGATTTAACCAATACCTGTTCTATGGCAAAGTCTGTTGACAGCTGAACATTGTTATCTTCCTTCAGGAAGAAGTCTGACATTCACCTCGAGTTGTTTTTTGAGGGATATAATGCCAATTTATCGCATGGACAAAATATCGCTAATACATCCCTTCTATGATAAAAATGCGATACCTTATGTATTTTTTTTGGTGAAAATCGCCAAACTATCTACTAAGTTTCCTCTCAAACTATCACCAAACTATCGCCAAACTCTCTCCTTGAAGAAAGACAGAGGTAATACGACCAAATGTTTAGCAGGGGTTACGAAAAATGAGCTGTTACTCCAATCTCTGCCTATCCACTACCTATTTGGTCTCAAAATAACAGCATTAACTATTTAATAGCATACTTTTGGGAGTTACAAATTTAAAGAAACTCGTTTTAAGCTATTTTAAACGATCTCCACTCTCGGCAAGTTGCACCAGCTTAATGTACTCCAACTTTTTTTAGATCGAAACACCCTTAGCAAATTCGTTGCATACTTTTGGTAGTTCAAATTTGAAAGGAACCCATACTCAACTCTTTTATTGGTACTCTAACATTTCCCTCAACTTAAGGGTCGTCGCCACCCCCGCCCAAGTACACTGCTCACTGCAAGTTACTCCAAGTAGATGACATTTGCACCACTTGTATTGTAGTTCACCTTCCAGCGTGTTTACCTTTTCGAAGCGCTTATCGGCCTTCCTGCTTCCGCCACATTTCACCATCATCGGTCGGTCCAAATGAAAAGGAGTAGCTAAAGCTTCTGCAGCCGCACACGATTATTGTGTATTGTTATAATAAAGTTCAGCTTCATTTCCTTTGCCGTTCCCGTTTTTCTACCCAGTTTTGTGCCTCATGCTCAAGTGCGTCTAAGTATGCGAGTCCTTTTGTTGTGTGTCCCCATCATCTTCGTCTCCGTCTCCGTCGTTGCCTTGCACTTAATTTCCCCTGTTCACATCGTTGATTTTCCTCTGCCCATCGAACTGTTTGCCCTGCACTCGACAAATGCTCTCGCCCGGCTTAAGGCGACCGAGACTGAGACTGAGACGGGCTGAGGTGGCTGCCACTGCCGCCATCTGACCTTCGCTCGAATGTCGCCCAGTGTGCCTGAGTGTGTGTGTGTAGACTGTAATTTATTTCAATCTTATTTTAATAGATATTTATGCTTTGTTTTTCATTCGTTCTCAGTGCCATTGCCGGGGCCCGTTTAATGCTTACATTTCCGACATTTCAATAAATTAAAATTTTCTGTTGTTTTATTTTTGGGGCTGCACTTGATTTGTTGACAATGGGTGAGGGGGTGGGGAAATGGCATTGGCAGGTATGTGGGCAAATCATAATTAAGGTAACGAAGTGGCTGGGTAAAAAGTACTTGCCTATTTGGGTCAGACTTGGTGAATACTTTGAAATATATTGATGTTACCTACACAAAAGTCTAAAAACCTGTGAAGTTTACTATCGAAAGCTGTAGATTAGCTCTTAGATAGCACTTGCTCTTACTGGCTTTACCTTGTGGACCCCCAATATTTGAAGTATATGGACCAAAAACCATTTAACTTGGGAAAACTTGCGAATGGACCTTCTACTTTTATATAAGCTGCCTAATTCCAAGCTTAGCAAATGTTTGAATGTTGAAACCTACGAAAGCAGACTTATCCTTATCTGAAGGATTCATCAGGCCTTAAAAATGTACCCCAATCGCCACACTGAGTTGAAGATCCACACATAAAACATTAAGGAACATTAACATTTATAAATTTCCCACCAAGCAAGCCAAAGATCAACTTTTAGGCGGATTTGGAATACTAGATTGACAAAGTTGGCTCAGAAATACGCCTATAACATTGGCAAATGGCAACCAAATTCCACTAAACTACATTTAACTCACGTAGAATTAAATGTACTAGCTAAATTAATTTCAAGTTTGAAAAGCTTCAAGTCATTTTGTTGAACCAGTGTTGGTTAAAGTTGCAATTCCTCAAAAAAAAGTAGAAAAACTGGCATTTATTAGCCAACGCCTTATTTCTCTGAAACCATTGACTATGAAATATGAGAAAAATTACTTGATGCTATTGGAATTAACAAGTTTACTAATGTGGGCAAAAAGAATTTGTTTGTAGAATGAAAAATCTTTATTTATTCTTCTAAATCAATTTCATCCCCTTCAAAGTAATCCCCTCCCGATAAACTACACTTATGCCAACGTTTTTTCCAATCCTCGAAACATGCCAAATAGTCCCTTTCCGGTATAGCCATCAGCGCTTTCTTCGATTCAGCTTTTATCTCCTCAATCGACTCGAAACGCGTTCCCCGAAGTGGTCTCTTGAGTTTTGGGAATAGCCAGAAGTCACACGGAGCCAAATCAGGCGAATACGGCGGTCGAATTTTTGGCGAAATGGTCACGAAGAACGAGTGCAGTGTGAGACGGTGCATTATCGTGATGCAAAAACCAAGAGTACATAGTTGGCCCATAATTCTTTTTCTTCTTTTTAGACGAGTTGCTTCACGCAAACGACGCATAACGCTCAAATAATATTCCTTATTAACAGTTTGGCCGGATGGAAGGAATTCATAGTGCACCACACCACGAAAATCGAAAAAAAACTGTCATCATGACCTCGATTTTTGAACGACTTTGACGTGCTCTTTTCGGTCTGGCCTCGCCTTTAGCACGATATTAGCTTGATTGGTCGGTTGTTTCAGGGTCGTTAGCATAAATCCAAGTCTCATCTCCCGTAATCATGCATTTGAGCTTGTTCTGATAGTCAGAAAGCATTGTTTTAAACACATCAACGCGATGACTTTTTTGCAAGAAATTGAGAACTTTCGGTACCAAACGAGATTTGACTTTTCGTAGGCCCAAATGGTCTTTCAAAATGGTTTTCACAGATCCTTCTGATATTCCGATCATATCAGTAAGGTCTCTAACAGTCAACCGACGATTTTTGCGCACTAATTCCTCCACTTCATTGACGTGTTGGTCATCTGTTGACGTCGATGGTCGTCCGGAGCGC
Organism: Lordiphosa fenestrarum; assembly: GCA_035044985.1. Lineage (NCBI taxonomy): Eukaryota > Metazoa > Arthropoda > Insecta > Diptera > Drosophilidae > Lordiphosa > Lordiphosa fenestrarum. The sequence continues at coordinate 217,849 of JAWNNO010001836.1, forward strand.
TCCAGGTCATCCACACGTTCTCGACCCTCTTTGAAGTCTTTGTACCACTTATAAACATTTTTTTGTGACATGGTAGAATCACCAAAGGCCTTCCGCAACATCCTCAACGTTTCCGCAGCCGAAATTTCATTCCGCAAACAAAATTTGATGGCACTTCTCTGCTCAATTAAATCAGACATTGTCAAAATCGAAAAATGCACTCTTGGTCGTTTGGAAAACACAAGCGTAAATATATTACTGATAATGACATTCACATGAAATTTGGCCCAGATGTCATCAACAGTCCTGCCAACTCAAGAAAAAAAGAACTAGCCCGAATTGTTAGGCCCGCGAGGTTTAAATTGAAAATTCACCTTACCACAGTAGTATATATTAAATGAGATGGTATAAATGATAGTTTTCTCAAGTTAAGTGAACAAAGTAACATTTTTGCGCCCTTGCTTTAGATTTTGGGAGTCCCCGAGGAAGGCCAAGTAAGAGAAAGTGCTGTACAACTGCGTTTCACCTCTTTAACAAGGTGTTATTTAGAACCATTCCTGTAGGTGCTTATAGAACAGCTGCTGAAACCTTGCATTTTCCTTACCTTGTTTCTAAGAATTTTGGCCAGCTGTGTTAAGGTTCTTAGTATGTACCTGATTACTTATTGAATACCCTGAAATTTCGGCATACCTGGCACCATTTGAAAGGGTAAACCTACATCCTTTAGTAAGTCTACACCTTACAGCTTGGGCTTGGTATATCAAACAAAGCAACTGCATCTGCAAGCTCCAACAAGTTCCACGAACAGACATCAACTATCACCATATACCCATTCTAATTGGCTCCCCCCAGCATATATTTAGCTGGAATCGCTTTTGTAGTTTCAATAAATTTGCAGTAGAATTTGCAATGGATTTCAGCGAGCGCATCTTTTATGCGTCGAAAGGCGAACACAGAGATGCATTCAGCTTCTGCTCCAGCTTCTGCTTCGCCTCCTCTCGAGCGTATTGCTTTTGCAAATTCAATGAAGTACAAATTTATTATTTATTGATAGACTTATGCAAGTGCACAACAGCAGCAGCGGCAGCCAAATGGAAGGCAGGAACAGGCCAAGGAGCAGACGTGTGTGTGTGTGTGTGAGAGTCGGGATGGGGTAGGTGTAGGATGCGTGTGCCTGGGTACTTGGCAAAATTGCTGTCGATGCTACTGCCACTGCACCCTGCAACCTGCACCTGCACCCTGCACCTGTTTACCAAATGATTTATGCATTTCACCCATTTGCTGTCGACACAACAGCAGCAGCAACAACAGCAACACTTAATGTGATTTTCTTGTTAAAAAAAAAGAAGGGAAAGAAACCGGTGGAACAAACACTCACTCAGCACTTTGCTAGCTCCTTTTCGCGCTGTCAATTTTAATTTCTTCCTAAATGTCTGTTGCATAGTTTGTTAAGCTTTTAAGCATAATAAACGAATTGTCGTACATTTTTCAAGGCAAGCTTGGAAAGGATACTCAGGGAATGGAAATTGTTCATGGATATATAGAAAATCGAACTAAAACTCTACCACATTCACCCAACACGGTCACAAAATGTAATTATCATAAAATATGCCAGAAAATGGTTGCATTTTTGTGGCTTCCATTTGGATTTTACAACTACATGAGGCTTAGGCACAACCAAAAGTGAAGCCTTCTTATTGGGTTTCGTTTGTAAACTGACTGAATTCCATTGATGAATGATTTAGGCAGGATTAACTAGAGAGCAGCTCAGGGTTTTGTCTACAATTGGGCAAGGACATATATACAAGATAGTTCGATTTCAGTTTTAAAAGAACTTAAATTTTGATAAAGTTATAAATGGAAATGCTTCCAACAGCCAAAAGGCAGCTTCTTTGATACTATAAAGCATATTTATACCAAAAATGTTTTGGGAGCTCCGGCTCGCGGGTTCGAACCAAAATTAAAAAATGGTTCAGGTTCAGAATTCTGAGGTTCAAGGTTTTTTTGGGTAACGGCTTTGGTTCGAATCTTAATTCAGCCCATGCTTTATACAAGTTTATCTAGTAATTAGGGTTGTGAAAATATGTAAAAAATATCGTATCGATCATTATCATTTTTTAAAAATATCATCAGGTTTTTGCAATATTTATCACCAAAATATATCGATATATCTGATATTTTTGATATTTTTATATTTCAGTATACAAATCTCAAATTCCCCAAAATAACATTAACTTTAAATGCATTATAATTATTTTGAGCTTTTTATTAATTAAAAATAAAACAATAAACTTTTTCCCATTAAAGAACAGAGATCTTAAGGTTGAATAGATTAAGTAAGAATACAAGAAAAAACTTAAAAGACTTCATTTTATTTTTTAAACAATAAAAAAGTTCAATTTTCTAGAAAAATGACATATATTGGTAACATGATTTTACCTCCAAAATTATTTACAAAGCAACGAAATTCACGGAAAGTACACACACATACAAATGCATAAGAATAACGAGAGCGTAAGTTAAAGTCGGCCCTGCCCGACTTCGAAATACCCGTTACTCAGCTCAGCTCGGATAAGTATGCAACATTTTTTTAACTCGGCCATTTATTATCCGATCGTTTTGTAAATTTGTGAGATTGTAGATATTGGCACATAGACTACACTGCAAAATCTGAGCTCGATATCTTAAAAATCGTGGGAGTTATTCAACATTTTTTATTGCGGGGGCGTGAGGGGGCGTGGCCAAAATTTGAAACAAACTTGATCTGCCTTCAGACAATACTAGCTTACGTATAAAATTTGGTTGCTCTAGCTCTTCTAGTCTCTGAGATCTAGGTGTTCATACAGACGGACGGACGGACGGACGGACGGACGGACGGACAGACGGACATGGCTATATCGACTCGGCTGTTGATGCTAATGAAGAATATATATACTTTATGATATCGGAGATGCTTCCTTCTGCCTGTTACATACATTTGCACGACTTTAGTATACCCTTTTTACTCTACGAGTAACGGGTATAAAAAGGCTTCCCAGTCGGACTTTTCATCATGAAAAATGTACTTTCTCATGCTTACTTTTCACGTAATAAGGCATGACAAAACCTGGGCCTTGGGGTTTTAACCGTTACCGTTTAGGTGACATCATCAGCCTTCGGGTTCTTCACTTTCTTAGTACTCCAGATGTACTTACTTTGTATATCGTAGGTGGGAAGACATGAGACGTTCGCTGATAAACCCCTGAGTTTTTCATGTTTTCGAATGAAGTTTCAGACATTTAGCCTTACAAATACCTGAGAAAATAACGTGTGAGTTTTTCATGATATATTAAGGGCTAATATCATGCAAAAAAAAGTCATGTAGAGACTATTTACGTGAAATATCATGCCACCGGGCGCACTGATTCTTCTCAACACATGACACAAAGTCCGACTGGGTTAGTGACGCGCACACACACACACTGTCAAAAAATTGCGCGGGAAAATTCTCAAGACTTTCTGGCATTACATTTTTTCTTACCTTGACACATGTTGAATACGCTTGCGCCGGGTGCTTGTTCCTCAAATGTGACAGGAGATTAGTGGTGTTGCCACTTGACTTAATTACTTTTGCACAAAGGCTGCATGTGGCATTATGTGCGTTTATGTTTGTGTAAAAGCTCCTTGCCCTCGCTCATCTACTCTTTTTAAGATTTCTAAGTGTAGTGTGACCAACCACAATATCAAAAAATATATTTCCAAATAATATCGATATGCGATATATCAGGAAAAAAAAATATTTCGATATAAATATTTATTTTTTTGTAAAAAATATCGATATATTGATATTTTGATATATTATCAACAAGCCTACTAGTAATCGACCTAAAAACGAAATAAACTGTATGGAAATTGTGTCGATTTAGGTACCAAAAGTGTTTCCACAGTAACGTTAAGCGCTTATTTTGTGAATAAATCGATAAGTATTGGAGAAAAGGATCTTAAAACAAGAAAGAAAGTCGGTCAAGCCCGACTATAACATACTCTGTACCAAGAAAATTTGTCTTTTGATCATAACTCGAAAACCGTTCATCCGATCTTCTTCATTCCTTTGGCGGATCGATAAGTTATCCTAATAACTAAATAACAAGCCATCTATCTTCAAAACTGTGGGAGATATGACGTTTTTTCCATATTGCGGGGGCGGGAGGGGGCGTGGCCAAAATTGAAAATAAACTTGATCTGCCTGCAGACATAAGAAGCATATGTCCCATACATGTCAAACCTTTATCTCTTACCATCTCTGAGATCTGTGCGTTCATACGGACAGACAGACGGACAGACGGACGGGCGGACAGACGGACAGACGGACATGGCTATATCACCTCGGCTGTTGATGCTGATCAAGAATATATGTACTTTATGGGGTCGGAGATGCTTCCTTCTGGATGTTACATACTTTTGCACAAACTTATAATACTCTATGTACCTACGGTACAGAGTATAAAAACAGAGACTAATTCTGAACATTTTTATAGATGTTTACATTAAACTTGCCTGCCGATTGTAAGACTCAGTCTTCCAGAACCATCAGGATAAGAGAAGAAGTTGCTTGAAAATAGGATATTTGCAGGTCTTTAATTTTTGTTGAACCGAACCGAAATTATAGGTTCGGAACAGGTTCAGGTTCAACTTTAGTACTTTAAGAGGTTCGGTTCGAGGTTCGGTTCACAGTTATCTGAAAGTCGGAATTGCGGGTTCGAACCAGTTCGGTTCAAACCGGTTTGCAGCCCTGATTTATACTTCGTAACCTAGTATAGCCATGTCTGTCTGTTTGTTCTTAGGGCCGATTTCTCATCTTCTAGATAGCTGCTAGTTATGTGTCAGATAAACATAGATTTTACACTGCTATTTGTGAGCAGATAGCTGTATGTAGAAGCTGAAATGTTAGGAGTAAAAGGTTCAACAAGGGGGTTCCTCATGTCTGGGTCTTGTCCAACTTCTATTACTGTCTATAATGACTTCAAGTTTGGAAATCACCTCAGATCTCACACAGTTTTTCTAGACATATTTAGAGATCAGTAAACAGTTAAGAAACATCAAATGAACGATACTCTTCAAAAGAAACTCCTCAGCGGCACTTTTGTGGCTCTAGAAGTAGTATTATTTTTATTATACCCTTGAAGTTCTCCAAAAGTTTGTGACTTATGAAAGTAAGCATCTCCCACCACCTAAAGTATATATATTCTGGATCAGCATGACGAGCTGAGTAGATTTAGCCTTGTCCGTCTGTTTCTATGATATCTCCTACATCAGTTTTAAAGCTATCGCTACCAAACTTGTCACGCAGTCGTTTATTACAAATACCCAGCACATTTGTCGGAACCAGCCGCATCGTTTGACTATAGCATATAGCTGTCATTGGAACTATTGGTCGAAAAACTAGTTTTAGTGAGAAAAACTTTTTTGTTTTCCATAGAAACGCCTTTAAACTTCGTCTCCCCCAGTTTGCTTTACTTTTCCATGATTCCATTTAGTTTTGGTTGAAATCGGACATCTATATAGTATAGCTGTCATACAAAAGTAGAGCCTGAAAAGCAGTCTCAGTGAGAAAAACTTTTTGGGTTTCAATGGAAACGCCTCCAAACTTTGTATTTCTTAGTTTGCTATGCTTTCACATGAATTTACTAAGTCTGGTCGATATCGGACATCTATATAGTATAGCTGTCATACAAAAGTGGAGTCTAAAACGTATTCTCAGTGAGAAAAACTTTTTTGTTTTCATTGAAAACCTCTTAAAAATTGGCATATATTTATTTTAGAAGCTTTCACACATTCCTACAAAGTTTGGTTCACATCGGTTGACTATAGCATATAGCTGTCATGGGAACAATCGATCGAAAAACTAGTTTTAGTGAGAAAAACTTTGTTGTTTTAAATGGTATCGACTCCAAATTTCATACATGTAAGTTTGTTAGGCTTTTGAATGATTTCATTAAGTTTGGTCGAAATCGCACATCTATATGGTATAGCTCCCCTAGAAAAGTATGTTTCGAAAAGTAGTTTTAGTTAGAAAAACGAGCTGAACTAATTTTCCTCTATTTTGTTATTTATCAATCCGCCAAAGAATCCGGCAAAGATTGGATGGACGGTAGTCGAGTTATAAGTAAAAAAACAAACAATTATTTTTATGGGCAGCACTTCAGACACCTTAAAACAATCTTTGGCAGGTACAGAGCATATAAGAGTCGTGATTGACCAACTTTCCTACTTGTTTTTTTATACTCTGTACCGTAGGTACATAGAGTATTATAAGTTTGTGCAAAAGTATGTAACAGGCAGAAGGAAGCATCTCCGACCCCATAAAGTATATATATTCTTGATCAGCATCAACAGCCGAGTCGATATAGCCATGTCCGTCTGTCCGTCTGTCTGTCTGTGTGTCCGTATGAACGCACAGATCTCAGAGATGGTAAGAGATAGAGGTTTGACATGTATGGGACATATGCTTCTTATGTCTGCAGGCAGATCAAGTTTATTTTCAATTTTGGCCACGCCCCCTCCCGCCCCCGCAATTTAGAAAAAAGTCATATCTCCCACACTTTTGAAGATAGATGGCTTGTTCCTTCTGGACATATTTAGTTATTAGGATAACATATCGATCCGCCAAAGGAATGAAGAAGATCGGATGAACGGTTTTCGAGTTATGATCAAAAGACAAATTTTCTTGGTGCAGAGTATGTTATAGTCGGGCTTGACCGACTTTCTTTCTTGTTTTATGATTGGCAATCTTCACGGAAGAGTTTTTCAATCTAGGGTAACAATTGGTTGCTTTTTCTCAGTGTACTCGTGTAAGACAGGCTTTCTCTTTTTTCAAGCAATTCTTATCTGCAGAAATGATGAATCACTACCAATGAATGATACTGATTTCATATAAGAATTACACAAACTTTCAGCCTTTGGAGAAGCAGAAGCTTTTGAAAGTCTCTTGAGCTAATCTTGTATACTCTAAAGCAGCGGTGGGCAAAGGGAGGGACAGCTGTATAAGTCAGAGATTTCCTTTTATTTTGGGGCTACTGCAAATTTTGTGCCAAAAAAAAAACAACAAAAGAGCAGCCGTTGATGTTGCCTTTCCTCTTTCTTCTCTCAAGTACAGCCGGGATCATCGTTGCGTGTGGACTCCATGCAGGGATAGGTGCGACATGGTGATGCCGCCGCCGCCGCTGCTGCTGCTGCTGGTGCGCCTGCCTCCTGTTGTGCACCGGCATTTGGCGCCGCCGCTGCTCCAGTTGCAGCAGTTGGTGAGTTGGCCTCAGCTCCTGCGGGCGTTGCTCCGGCTGCCGCTGGCGCTTGTCCGGTGCTGTAGATGGTGGCCATGCCGCCTGTGGGTCCTGCTATGCCCACAATAAGCAGCCCACCGGCCGCATTAGCTGCCTGGCCGGCGGTGGCAACCTCAGCCGCCGCCGCAGCTCCACTGGTTTCGATTGGAACACTGCCCTCGGTACGCTCATTTCCCTTGTCCTGATTAGTGGCCTCGTTGCCCTCCTTGGCGCCTGCCGTCTCATTCTCTTTGGGTTGACTCTGGGGCGAGCATTGCTGTTGCTCGGCCTCGGGCACGGCACACGCCTTGCTGGGATGCGGACCAATGTAGAAGGGATTGAAGGGTCTGGCATCATCATCGGCGGCGGAAGGCATCTTAAGTGGTGGTGGTGGTGGTGGTGGTGGGCGGGTGGTGAGTGGTGGGGGGGGGGGGAGGGTAAAATTTGTTAAAAATTTGGAATTTTTGTGTCGGCCGAACTGTACGCTAGAAGGTTAGCCCCAAAACTGAGCTGAGGCAGGGCATGGAGTGTCCAGGGACAGGTGAAACAAGGATGAGGGCCTACTGGGTTTTGAGAAAATCAAAAAAAAACTAACTAACACTCCGCTGCTGGCAGACAGAAACTTACGACATTTGAATAACAATCTAATTAACTTGATGTGTCTTGTTCTCTCTCTTCCCGCGCCGCATCTCCGCAACTCCCCAGGCCCCCCGCTTAAGCTAACCCCATCTAATCCCGTGTGCCAACATGTGAGTGCTCAGCATGCAACTAACAACGCTCAGCCACAGTCTCTAAGCTCTAACAACAACAACAACAACAAGAACAACGACCAGCACCTCCTCCATTATGGCCGGGCCGCAGGTCCAGCACACCCAGCGACCCAACAGCGCCTACTACACGGGCCTCAATGGCAATGGCTCCGCCAACAGTGCCGCCGGCATGGCCAGCAGCGCCTCTCACACCGGACTACACGCCCTGCGCCAGGTGTCCAACGAAACGGAGCTGATCTATCGCGGCAGTCACAGCAATGGCACCGTCAACGAGCTCTCCTCCATGGCTCCGCATCATTTGCTGGCCGCGGGCAGGTCCCAGCAGCAACAGCACCACCAGCAACAGCAATTGCACATGGTCCCCGGCACGGGCACAAGTCCCAGCGATGCTCTGATTGGCACCATTGCCACCAGCACGGGTTGCAGCAGCAGCAGCGCCATGGCGGCTGCCCTGTCCGCGGGTCACCTGAAAAAGTCCAGCACACAGCGCAGCATTGAGATCATTGTGGATGCCACACAGTGTGGCAAGGAGACGGCAGCCGGTACGACCACCTCCATAGGCGATCCGGATGATGTGGAACAGGGCGGAGGTGGTCAGGAGTCATCGTCCACGGTGCGCAAGTCGTCACGACATCGTCATCGGCCGCTGCATCGACGCCTGATCAGCTATTTGCGTAATCTCTTCCAAGGCAACGCCGCACAGAATGGTAAGAAGAAGCATGCCCGTAGAGGGGGAGGGGGGGGGGGGGGGGGGGGTCGGTGTGGAAACGTTGTCTCAACTGTGTATGAAATTTGCATGTGCGGTTACAAATTTACCATTGAGGTTCACTCCTAAGTAGGGGGGGGGTGCATGACTCTAAATGAAAAGTTTGTTGGTAACCAAAGCTAGCAACTAATTTGCACAAATATTATATTTCCCAAAAATTTGTCCATTCAATTTGCCCCAAAGTTGGCTTATACTTATTCTTAAATTTAACAGGTTGGCCAAGGAAATCTGCCATACAACTGTACAAATTTGTTAGCGTCTTTGCTTGTTTGCTTTTACAAGAGCAAAAATGCAGAATTTGTCCATTTCGCAGACTGAGCAAAGAAATGTGTGAACAAACTACCCAAATTAGTTAGCAGAGACATTGAAATTGTATGCAAATGTTTTAAAACGTAAATATTTAAGCAAGTAAGATTTCAGCAAACATTTACTGTGCAAGGCTAACTTAGATTATAACATTTGTACAAATTTGTTTGCAATTTTGTGCAAATGTTTTTAAAAGTAAATATTTAAGCAAGTAAGAACAACAAATTTGATTCCAGCAAGCATTTACTGCTTATGACCAACTTTGTCTGCAACATTTGTACAAATTTATTTGCATGTTTGCTAGTTTGCTTGTTGAAGCAAAATATAACGAGCAAGCACGGTGAAGTTTAGAGCCTGTATAGTATTTTCTGTGGTCAATTTCACAAAAATGAGCAAATAAATTTGTATTTAAATGTACAAATTTGTTTGAGTGTTTGCTAGTTTGCTGTTGAAAAAAACTGTTAGCACAAACAAGGCAATTACGTAAAACAAACAAGTTTTGATGTGGCAAACTAAAGTGTAGAAGAACCGCAGAGTGTTCTAACAAACAAATGCAAATATTTGGCCAAGGCAAATAAATTTGCACAAGCTTTCAAAGAGCAAATATTTGACTAAAACATGTAATTAAGGCAACTTTTAGCAGCTTAATGCTAACTTTGTTTGCAGAATGTGTACAAATTTGTTTGCACAATATGTACAAATTTGTTTGCCCGTTATGCCCACCTAGAGGCAAATTGTTAGGACAAACGAGACAAAGACCAGAAGTAGTTATGTCATTGCATCAACACAAACGCAGATATTAGCTAATGCGGAAACACCAAATTTGTTTTAGGTGAACACTTACAGTTCAATGCTAACTTTGTTTGCACTATGTGTACAAATTTTGTTTGCGCCTGGGACCTTAGCTTGGTTTTGAGCTGTTTTTTTCTTAATGATGTGGAAAGAGAACGATAGGAGATTTTTTAGTTCTGTATTTTGCATTTGGCTAAACAGTTTTTAAAGAAAAATACAAAATTAAGAAATTGTTCCGAAGTGGCTGCTTGGGAATGTTGTGGGCCTACCATACAAAAGGTAGGTACCGAAACATAAGGAAACCCGAGAAAACTGTTAGGAAACTGTCTGTAAAGTCTAATGCAGTTACGCTTGCTCAAGGTCACTAGAAACCAGGATCGGGGAAAAGCGCTTTTAAATTGAAATATTATATTTACTCACTTGGGCAGAAACCATTTCTCTCCACTTTTAATATTGGTTCTCGTGTCTCTTTTTTTTTGTTCTTAGTTGAGTTTTAGCTTATGCCTGAATTGGTTTTGCTTTCATTTGATTACTTTATTAAACCAATCAGTTGAGACCACGAATCTTACTCGTTATGCTTTGTTCGCTCCGCTCTTTTTTTTTGTCTATGTTCTTTTCTGTGTGTACTTTTTATGATTTTGTCTTTTGTTCTTTTCGTGTAGCTTTGTCAACTCTACTGCTGGCCTGGGGCTGCCTCTCCAAGCGTAAGCAGCAACAACACAGTACCTTGTCTGTCCAATCCTACCCTCCACTCCCCTCTTTCCCCCACCCCTCACTAACCGACCGACTTCTGTGTCTATGTTAAGCGCCTCCCGTTGAGCTCGTTTGCGCAGCAATTTCCAACTGTTCATAAAATGACAATGCAATGCGGCGACTTGGCAGTCAAATTGATACCCAAATGGTTGCCAAAAAGCACTGGGAAAAGCGTGAACCCTGGAAACATGCAAAATAATAACTAAAAATTTCAATTCGAGCCATTAAAAAGATAAGACTTGCTTGATATATGTTCCATAATCCATTTTTATAACGCACCTGCTTGCTCAAGCCGTGTTTGTGTGTGTGTGTTTTTGTGACTTTTTTTATGTCAATGCCAATGGGAAAGGCGTTTTCAACCAATAACTCAGTTCAAACGCGTTTTTAAACGCTTCAACCATGAAATTTTAAGCTGTTTTTGCACCAAAATCAACATGCATAAGCGAGAGCCATGAAAAAATTACTAACCGGGTTGTTGAGTACAGCACTAAAAGCTTTTTGACTATGCAGACACTGCTGGAAGTGGATATTATGAGCAAAGTTGACAAAACAATTGGAATATACTCAAGTTTATGAGAAGAATTGTTCTTGAAATGAGCACAATTCAACTCAACAGAATAGAAGAAGTAGACCTTTAGAATTGCCTCTCCAAATGTGTGTAATGGCTAAGTCGCCCTCAAGAACTGCCTCCACAAATGTGTGAAATGGCCTAGTGAGCTAACACGTCGCCCTTAAGAAGTGCCTCCACAAATGTGTGTAATGGCCTAGTGAGCTAACAAGTCGCTATTAAAAAGTGCCTACACAAGTGTGTGTAATGGCTTAGTGAGCTAACACGTCGCCCTTAAGAAGTGCCTCCACAAATGTGGGTAATGGCTTAGTGAGCTAACAAGTCGCTATTAAAAAGTGCCTCCACAAATGTTTGAAATGGCCTAGTGAGCTAACACGTCGCCCTTAAGAAGTGCTCCTGCAAATGTGTGTAATGGCTTAGTGAGCTTACACGTCGCCCTTAAGAAGTGCCTCCACAAAGGTGTGTAATGGCTTAGTGAGCTAACACGTCGCTATTAAAAAGTGCATACACAAGTGTGTGTAATGGCTTAGTGAGCTAACACGTCGCCATTAAAAAGTGCCTCCATAAATGTGTGAAATGGCCTAGTGGGCTAACACGTTGCCTTCGTTGAGTGCTAAAGATCTGCCGATTGACTCCAGACAAGTCCTCTTGTGGCTAAAGATGTTGTTGAAATCGCTTGTAATAATATAGACTACCGATCTGATCAATTGATTCAATTGATATAACAAACTTTGTCAAATTGTTAGCCCAGCTGGGTTCCTTCAAAGAATGTCTAGACAAATACCAGAAATAAGTAAGCCAGTCTCTAAAAACTCCTAAGTGGTTGCCTTTTATATGCTTGCTTTGCCTCTAGCAAGTTCTTTATCCAATATAGCCTCCAATTCGTTTGATGGATGACGTATGAGTTAAATAATTGAAGAGACGTTAAACGCCTAGCTTTCAGCTTCAATAAAGATAGGGATTTTTGTACTGGTGCTTCTAATGGCGGTTTAAAGTACAAAGAATCATACATGTCGCCCGGTTATAAGCCAAAAATCGACTCTAAAGCCGAATATTTAGGGTATCCAGGTCAGCCTCTATAGTTGGTGGGTCCAATTGGGCGGTTTCAACCCACTTAAACCCTCACAGGGCAACTGTACTGAACTCAGGTGACATGACATAAAGCCCACGGACTTAAAGCCCATATCAAAATTAATCGCAGTGTCCTCCGAAATATCACTCAAATTTGGAATGGGCGATAAGTCCGCCTACAACTTGGACATAATGCCCAGATTTTTGTCGGACACAAGGCCCATATGGAAATTTGAATTCAGTGTCAAAAGACAGCTATCAATTTTAATAATAATACCTAAATATACTAAAAAATCAGAATTTGCAAACCCTAAAAGATGGGAAATGGTGGTTTCTGGAAGACGAGGGACGTCGATTATTAATATATTATATGTGTCGAGGAAGACCAGGATCTTCAAGGAAAAGCAATTGGTGGGATCGGCTTTAATGAAACCATTGCAGCCCAGCTATTCCTACAGTTGGTGCGATTGAGCCATGGCTTCAATCAAAAACGACCACTGGCCAACTACTCGATGTCCAAGACCATTCTTAATCTCTTAATCTCTCTGCCTTCCGGCAATTCCATTAATTTATAGAAGTAAACGTTTTCGTCGTCTTGTGGATCTCCTCAAAAGATGTGCTATATTAAAAGCGCTGAATCGTATTTTGCAAGATAAAGTGGAGTTTATGTTTTACAATGGCAGTGTCTTTATATGATCAACCGTTCTTTTTAATAAAACTAGAATCTTCGAAAATACACCTAGTATGTGCTTACTTTAAACTGTTTTGTGGATACTAATAAACACTACCAGGTAGTGTTACCCCTACCGCCATATGAATATTTTAGAACTTGTCTTCTTTGTTCAATTGGCCGGTCTTTATTACCTGCTATATTATGGTTTAAAATCAGTCATTTTACTTGAGGTCTACTGGCAGAAAGGTATTAGCCGTTGAATATGTTCAAAGAAGATTTATCCGCGGTGGGTTTTCGAGATGTATTTTCTACATAGGATGTTATTTCACTCTATGGCTACTATATTTAAGCCCCATCCTTATTTAAATTCTCTACGAGGTGTATTTGTTGTTAAAAATTCAATTGTAAGTACGGACTTATCGCCCTAGGGCTTTATGTCCGGACATAAGGCCCAGAAAAGTTCTGAGTTATATTTCTAAGTAGTGATCAAAATTTTTCTGATGGGCTCTATGTCCGTGGGCTTTATGTCATGTCACCCTGAACTCAATTGAAGCTTTTAATTATACGTGCAAAGGCACTGCAAGGTAATTTTGACTTATATGACAAAACTCAGTCACAGGTAAGGCAAACGTTAAGGCATGGTTGGATGAGGTGTCAAGTGTGGCTTCTAAATGGAAGTAACTCTTGGTCAACTACTTTCTTGCTGCAAAGTAGCAAAAGCCTCCAAAACTTTGAGGCAACCATCTTCCCAAATCATCCATATTTGAACGCTTGAACTATTTGGAAGCCGGTTTTTGTATTCAAAACTGTGTGTAAACTCAAGAAGTTTAATTAAAAAAAAACGCTTCCTTCCCGTTTCAGCGACTAAGTTCATTTCATTTTGCCAAAGAAAACTCAAGTCAATGGGATGATATAATACATTTTATTTGTGTGCGTTCAAACTGAATCGAAGGGGGTGGCTGCTTCCAAACAGTTGACAATGAATCGAAAACTCTCGAGTGAAATTGGACAGGCGGAAAAAAACTTTGCATTTACCCAGAGCAGCGTCATCATCATCATCCTCCCGCTGGATTGAGCCGGGATTTGCAGTTTGGCCAGGCGGCGTAAAAGTTTTATTGAAAAAGTTTGATGAATGACAAGTTGGCTGTTGGCTTTAATGTCCGAATCATTTTTGGTTAATACAATAAATGACGCCGCACTTAAAAATCGCTAGCTTGGTCGAGTTATAAGCATATTAAAAATGGCCAACAGCAGCAGCTCCTACGCCCCACACACACACACACACACACACACACTGGCCGCCATTAGGTTTCTGCCACTCTCCCAGTGAGTCAAGGACAAACTTTGCCGTTAGCCTTGGCCGCGACAGGCATTTCAATTAATTACGAGTGCCATAGACCAAGTGCTGTTGGCAGGGGGGAAGCGGGTTTGGTCAAAAGTTAAAAACACACACACACACACACAAACAAAGGCAGCCAAAGGAAAAAAGGAAAATAAATTGAAGCCACTGCTCGTTTTGGCTTTGGCAATTGGCTCTCCCCTTTCCCCCCCTCCCCCTCCTTTGGCCGCCTTGCGCTGCATTTTATTGTCCCATCCGTCGCCTCCCTTAGGGCAGCTCAATCAGAGCTTCTTTATGCTGTCTTCTTGTGCCGAGGAGAGAGGCTGCCTCTTCATTCTGCGCTCTACTGCACTTCATAATTTCTTCATTATGTGCCACGCCCCGCCCTGCTTGGGGATGTGGGCGGTAATTGAATTCGGTGTCTGCATTTTGTGGTCGCTTCATTTTCCTTCCATTTTTTTTTGGCTTTAATTATAATTTCATTATTTGTTGTTGGCTGCTGCTGCTGCTGCTGATGCCTTGCAATAATTTTTAATGTCAACTGCGAGGGATGCACTTAAGAGCAAAGGGGTTTACCTTTGAGACGCCCGCTCCATGCCATTCTGGCGCAATTCCAAGCCTTTCAAAGGCATTCGGGCGAGTGGACGACATGAGCACATAAAAGGGGCATTTGAGCAGCAGCACTGGGCAGATGGCAAGAGGATTTCGGTTCTGTTGGTCTTTTGTGCACCCGCCTTGACAAGGCCGCCGCCGCAGCAGCTCTTGCCTCGTTTAGGAACTAGGATCACAACTTCAATTGACAATTGTCCACCGAATTATGGTCATAAATGGGATTGAGGCTAAGTTGGATTGGAAATTGAAGTGGTTTTGGTTTGAAACTGAAGTGAAGCCGTATAAAAAGTGAGTTGAAACAGTACTGTAGCTGTATTCCAATTGAATTGAAATCAAATTGAACCTGTTGTGAGCTTCTATTCAAACTGGTTTGAATTCAAAGGGTAACTGTATTGAAACTGAACTGAAGCTCTGCTTAAATTGGATGAAAAACCCTATTCAACGTCTAATGAAGCTATATTAAGCTGGGGTTGAAGCTATTTTGAGGCTCAATTGAACCATTATTGAATCTAGATTGAAAATGAATTGAAACAGTATTGAAAGTATTGTAGAAACCCTATTGAACTCTATTGAAGCCTTATAGAAACTATATTAAAACTAAAAGGAAACAGTATTGAGCCTGAATTGAAACTGAACGGAACCTCTACTAAAACTTAAACCTGTATAGAACCCCTATTAAACCAGTATTAAGCCCACATTGAAACATTGAAACCTTAATTGAACCTCTATTGAAACCTAAAGGTTCATGTAATGAACCCTAATGAATCGGAATTGAAACTGACTTCATCCACTATTGACCCTGTATTGAAACGGTACTGAAACTGAATTGAACCTCTATTGAATCTGTATAGAAACCCTATTGAACCTCTATTGAAGCTTTATTGAAAGTGTATTGAACCTCTATTGAACCTCTATTGAACCTCTATTGAACCTTTATTGAACCTCTATTGAACCTCTATTGAACCTCTATTGAACCTCTATTGAACCTCTATTGAACCTCTATTGAACCTCTATTGAACCTCTATTGAACCTCTATTGAACCTCTATTAAACCTCTATTGAACCTCTATTGAAGCTCTATTGAAGCTCTATTGAACCTCTATTGAACCTCTATTGAACCTCTATTGAACCTCTATTGAACCTCTATTGAACCTCTATTGAACCTCTATTGAACCTTTATTGAACCTCTATTGAACCTCTAGTGAACCTCTATTGAACCTCTATTGAACCTTTATTGAACCTCTATTGAACCTCTATTGAACCTCTATTGAACCTCTATTGAACCCCTATTGAACCTCTATTGAACCTCTATTGAACCCCTATTGAACCTCAATTGAACCAGTATTGAACCCACATGAACAATCTGAAGCCTGTATTGAACCTGGATTGAAACAGAACTGAAGTTCCATCGAACCTGTCTTCAACCTCTATTAAGACTGTGTTAAACCAGTGTTAGAGCTCTATTGAATCTATATTAAAACTGTTTTGAAACTAAATGAAACCTATACTGAACCTACATTGAAACTGTATTGAAAATAAAGGAAACCTGCTTAAAGCCGGGATTGAAACAGTACTAAACCTTCATCGAACCTGTGTCAAGCCTCTTTTTAAACTGTATTAAACCAGTGTTCAACCTCTATTAAGTCTCTTTGAAAACTGTATTGAAACTAAATTAAACCTGTATGGAACCTGGAATTGAAACTGAACTGAACCTCTTCCTAAACCTTAATAGAAACCATATCGTACCCTTATTGAACCTCTCTTGAAACTGTACTGAAACTATATAGAACAAGTACTAAACCTGAATTGAAATTGACTTACAGAAAGTAAGTTGAAAGTGTATTGAAGCTGAACCCGGATTGAAAATAGCTGGAAACTGAACTGAAATTCTATTAAAACCGCTTTAAGATCCTGTTGAATCTGTATTCAATCTGTCTGGAAACTGTATTGAACCTGTATTGAAACCGAACTGATCTTTTATTGAACCTTGATTGAAACTAAATAGAACCAGAATTGAACGTGGCTTGAAACTGAACTAAAACTCTATTAAAACTGCATTAAAACGCTATTAAAGCTGTATTGAAGATAAATAGAAAAAACTTGAGATCTTTTGCTAGCCAATTGGTTTAGCACTTTGACATTAACTTAAATGCTTTAACTTTTATAAGGATATATCAAATATGGATGGCTCAGATTCTGACTTTACATAGTTGTGTGAAAGTTACCCCAAAAAGTTAAGTTAAAAGGGAACGGAAATGACATTTCAACTGTATCTTTCCTACCAGAGCTTTTTCTTGCTCTCTTTTTAATTTCATGAGACTCTTTGGACGGTTGATATTGTATTAAACCTGCTTTGAAACTATATCTACTGGTTTGATATGAATCTCTATTGAATCTAAATAGAACCTGGATTGAAACTGCAGAATCTGTGGTGTTCTTCAGTAGACTGCAAGTGTGTCTGCGTGCTGGTGCGCTTCTAATGCAACAACCACAAAAAAAGGACACTTTACTTACACTCAGCTGCTCAGATCCCAACAATTATAAGCCCTTCAAGCTGTTGTCTTAGGACAGCTTCGTGGGTTTCTCTCCCAACAAGAATCCTACAACAAAGAAAATTGTTTTTGTGTACCTGTCATTTTGTTGAGCAGACAGCACAGACAGATTTTAAGCTGTAAACTCTTTACAGAACTTGAATTTGATACAATTTCTTTCCCCCCATTTTCGTTGAATTTGAAGAGCCTGCTCAAAATCTGACATTACACATTTCCCTCATTCAATTCCCGACATGTTCTGGCCCTCCCTCACAAGGGTATTCTCCGCTTCCATTCACTTGGCCATGTTGTGTCGCATTTCCCTCTGTAAGTGTCCGGGCTAGCCACATTTTTAATTTATTTAAGCGCATTCGGTTTGTAAAATGAGTTAAGTGCATTTCGGCTTTCGCATTATGCCCCTGCCCCTGGCCCTGGCCCCAGGCTGCTCTCATTTGATATGTTTATCTACGTAAGTGCAGGAGCAGCGGCAGGAGGAGACCTCCCCTCGAATTTGTTGGCCCATTGTCTTGTGCCACGCCAGCGCATAAATGTGCAATAAGACTGAAAAAATAGCGAAAACGCTAGCCGAAAAAGTTTTTTCATTAAACACCCCCCCCCCCCCCCAAAAAAAAACCAAAAAAAAACCCGAAACAAAAGAAAATAAAAGTTGGCCGTGTTGGAGATTTTCTTCACAAAATGTGGCACATGTGAAATTAAAAGAGATAAGTGTTGCATTGTCTGAAGGAGGGGAGCAAGCGAGCGAGCGAGTGTGTGTGGCACATAAATTGTGGCAACAATGTTGCACAAGTCGTTAAAAACAGTAGAGGAAACTAAGTGGAAGTTTGATGAAAGCGGGGGGCATGGGCTTGGAATGGAAGGGCTGAGCTGAGCTTGGGCTCAGCTTGGACTCAGCTTAGGCTTAATCATTAACTTTTCATTACTTTGTTTGCCTAGTAATTCACCTGCCACTTCTCCGATATGTTCAGCTTGTGGAAGTGTTGAATTGACTTGGCAGCTGACTTGCCTTAAGTATCTTGTACTTCAACCTGTCGAAAGTTGTTTGGGATTGAGGAGGCGAAGGTAAAGGTAAATGGTTTGGCTTTCAATGACGCAAAAGTTCTTTGTGGCTGCGCCGCCTCAATTTTAGTTAATTAAAAGTTTTGGCTTAACGCACACACACGCAAACAGAGAGAGAGAGAGAGCGAGTTGGCTGACAAGCGACTGTTTAAAAATGCATGAAAACAGTGAGAAGCAAGAAGCGCGTTGCTGCACGCACAGCGAGGCGTAAAATGCTAAGCGCAGGCTATGCTTTTGCTGTCTCTCTGTGTGTGTGTGTGTGTGTGTGTGTGTGTGTGTGTGTGTTACATTTTAATTTGCTGGCTGGATTAAGCCCCACACACTAACTCACTCTGCCAGGCACATGCAAATGCATTCTCTGCTATGCACTTTCATTTCTCTTACTTTCTTTTTGGAGGTTTACTTAAAATTGTTAATCAAAAAAACCTGCTCTTCTCAGTTCCGCCTCTAACTTGATTTACCCTTTTTTTTCTTTTTTTTTTGATGACACTTTTTGGTGCCTTCATTTTTTTTTGTTTGCTTTCAAAATGTTCCAACAAAATGTCTAAATTATTTGCGCACCATAACAAAGTTGCTGTAGTTGTTGTTTTTGTTTGCTTTGGTCTGGTGACACAGCTGCCAAAAAGAAATATTCACCCAAAAATGAAAAATTCCCCCCTGGCGCTCAAATGTAGGCAACACTTTTTTTCTTTCTCTGGCCAGTTAGCCAAGTACAACAAGAGAGGGTATGGCGGGTGTTTTGGGTTGTGTTGTGACCTAAAAATATATCAAAAGTAGCTTAAGCAAACAAGTGTATACCCTTGTAGCAGGTTTTTCTTACCAAAACTACTATTTGGACCTTACTATACCATATACAAGTCCGATTTCGACCCAACTAAGTGAAATCAGGCAAAAGCCTAAGAAACAAGAATGTAAGAAATTTGAAGGCGTTTCTATTTACAACAAAAATAGTTTTTCTCTATAAAACTTCATTTCGACCAATCATTCGTACTGCAGCTATATGCTATAGTCAACCGATTTTGACAAAACTTTGTGGAACTGTGTAAAAACATATTAAATAAATGTTTGCCAATTTCGAGCAGATTTCCTTTGAAAACAATAAAGTTTTTGTCACTAAGACTACTTTTTAGACACTGCTTTTCTATGACAGCTATACTATATAGATGTCCGATTTCGACTAAACTTGATGGAATTATGGGAAAGCATAGCAAACTAAGAAATACAAAGTTTGAAGGTGTTTCCCTGGAAAACACAAAAGTTTTTCATACTAAAACTAGTTTTTCGACCGATTGTTCCTATGACAGCTATATGCTATAGACAACCGATTTGAACCAAACTTTGTGGTACTGTGTGAGAACATATAAAATAAGTAAATGCCAATTTTAAAGACATTTCCATGGAAAACAAAAAAGTTTTTCTCACTAAGACCACTTTTCAGACTCAACTTTTGTATGACAGCTATGCCATATAGATGTCCGATTTTTACCAAACTTAGTTAAATCATGGGGAAAGCATAGCAAACCAAGAAATACAAAGTTTGAAGGCGTTTCCCTAGAAAACACAAAAGCTTTTCATACTAAAACTAGTTTATCGACCGATTGTTCCTATGACAGCTATATGCTATAGACAACCGATCTGGCTGGTTACGAGAAATGTTCTGGGTATTTGTACTAAAAGACTACGTGCAAAGTTTGTTAAAGTTAGCTTTCAAACTGACGAAGAAGATAGCATAGAAACATACTGTCAGTTCTAAATCAACTCAGCTCTTCATGCTGATCACGAATATATACAGGGTGCGCCATATAAAGTGTCGGTATGGCAGCACTGAATAACTTTGACATTTACCAACCGATTGCTTTTGTTAGACATGTTTTGGAAACATCAATCTAGTACAATTTTGACCATGGAACGCTTCACACCAAAACTACGTGCCGAAATAGTGACGCTGTTCATCGAAAATAATCGTTCAATTGTGCTAACAAATTTTGATGACCGATGAGGCCCATTTCTCGCTTTCTGGTGGTGTTAATAAGCAAAATTGTCGCATATGGGGCACGGAAAATCCACACCGCATCCATGAAATACCTTTACACGACCAAAAAGTGACCTGGACGCCTGGTATCAAACAGAGGCGATTTTGACTGGCCACCCAGATCTCCAGATTTGACCGCCCGACTTCTTTTTGTGGGGCTATTTAAAAAGCAAGGTTTACGCCAGCGATCCACAGACCATTGAAGAGCTTAAGGCCAACATTCGTGCCGAAATCGCCACTTTATCGACTGAGACGCTCGAAAAAGTGATGGAAAATGCCGCAAAAAGGGCACATTTTGTTGTGGCCAATAAAGGCGGCCACTTGATTGATGTTGTGTTCAAAAAGTAGTCGAAATAAATTGTACAGAACCAAATTAAAGGAACATGATCAACATATAGCAATCGGTTGTTTGTTTTTATATTTATTCAGTGTTGCCATACCGACACTTTAGATGGCGCACCCTGTATACTTTAGGTGGTCGAAGATGCTTCCTTCTAAGCGTTACAACACCAGGGTATAATATTTAAGTTGTCTTGAAATTGAAAGCAGAATTTTTGGTATTTTTTTAACTTAAAGAGTCGGCACCTCAAATAGTTACTTGAATGAAGGAATAAAGGAAAGTCAAGGGAAAACTTGCAGTGCAGACCTTCAACTTAACATTTGTGAGCTGTCTGTGTGCAAAAATTGTATAGCCCTGTCTCATCTTATTGTTCCAGCTATGCTCGCATTTGTCCAAAGTTTGTATGAAATTGAAAAAATTAGACCCATCAATTTCCACGAAACTATCCACTTGTTTTCAGACTTTGGTAGTGGATTTTCCCCGGACTCAAATATTTTTATGTGTAACTTCAAAGAATGTCTTAGAACCTGATCAAATGTTAAGCAAAGTAGCTACCTACAACAGCTTTTCGCACATTTTTCAGACTCTGGTGATAGATTTTGTAAGATGTGTAAGACCTTGTCTGGGATTCAATGTCACAACTGGTTTACCTTGACACAAGCGACGGCTTCTTAGCCCAAGCGACTATCAAGAACTCGCCTGGCTTTATCGAATTTGAAAGCAAATGAAGTGAAGCTACAGGGAAGGAAAAGCGAAAACAGGAACGTACAACAACCACTATGCAGAATTTCTAGTATGTAGCATTCAACCCTTTGGCAGAAAGTGAACAGTTTTTCAGTTATTCTGTACCAGATTGGAGCTTATCCAGCAATGTGCCTGCTTAATTGATATGTTTGTGTAGATTATTTTATATTTTAGTAGCAAATTGGTCACAATATGGTTTTGGGGAGGGTGGCCAATTGACTTATGATGCTAGTAATGTGAAGTAGTTTGTTTGTGAGTGTAAAAATGTTAGAGTAATCGCATGACTTAGCCGACATATTTTTCCACTTCAACCGTGTCGGTAGCCATTTCAGGGATACCGTTGGCAGCGGCCACGTGGACGCTTTCTTCTTCCTCAGCCTGCACCTCCTCTTCAAGAGACAAGTTGGGCGAAGCTGGTGATGAGGCAGCATTGCTGGTGACGGGCTCATTGGTTGCAGTGGTCACAGCTGGTGACTCTTCAGTGGCAGTCAAGGCATCCAAATGGGACTCTTCAATAGCGGCAGCCGTCTTCAGCTTCTCTGGCTGCAGTTGCTCGGTATTGGCGATGGCAGCAGTAGCAGGCTCCTCCCTCTTGTCCAACTGCTTGACTCCCATGCTGTTGTTGTCATCTTTTCGAGCAGCAGATTTAACAGCTGCAGGGTGTCCCTTTGGCAACTTCATGGAGTCTAAGCCTGGCTCTGGCTCCCCTTTCCACTCACCACCAACGAGTTTGCGTTTCTTGACCGCTGGTCGTAAAAATTCGTCTTCTCCGACGCTACATTGCGGTTCCTTGTCTTCGATGTCTTTCTTCGCCTTCGAAACAATATCAATGCCCATTGAATCCAAAGAGTCCCGTTTGCGTTTGCGATCTGTACTGGTGGTGGTTGGCTCAACCACATTTTCATTCTCCATTTTCAAGAATTTGCAAGTAAACTTCAGGCTTTTAGAAGAAAAAATGTTGAAATAATTCAAGTAAGACCGTTTGAGATTAGCGCTGACAGCTAGAGATGGGTGACATCCTACGTTTATGCCTTGAAATTCACAATTTCCTTAATATGCAAAGGAACAAACTGTGAGTTCCTGCTTTTGCAGCTTTTTGCTCACACAGCAAACAAAAAAACTACTGATCTGGCAACACCAGCGCAAGGTTAAGTTCACTGCGCCACAGAGTTGCACGAATGCAAAACAAGCTGAGTCATTCGCCAGCTGTCAGTGTCAACGCCATACGGTCACACTTAGAGTGTGAAAATTATTTAACCTCAATCAGCCGGAAGTTCACTTGGATTTTGTCAGCCGGCTGAAGCACATCGAAAGAAAAAAAAAAACTAACGAAAATGGAGAAGAAAGATAAGGTTGATCCACGCAAGCCATTTGAACGGGTAGATCCATTAATAGAATCACCCGAACAAAAGGAGTCAGCAGCTGCTGGCCATAGCGGAGTAGGTCGCAAACGCAAGCATGGCAATGGTGCTCTGTCGCAGGCGTTAGCCAAAGACATCGAAGATGAACCGAGCAGCATTGGAGAAGCCCCAGGTGAAGCTACATCACGGAAAGTGGTCAAGAAACCCAAGCTGGAGGAGCCTGCTGCTGCTGCTTTGGTCGCCGAAGAAGAGCCAGTGCAGCCGGCTGTGTCAACACCCGAGAAGCTGGAGATGGCTGCTGCTACTGAGGAGCCAGAAGCCAAAGAGGATTCAGCAGCAACCACTGAAGAGTCACCAGCTGTTATCACTGAGACCAATGAGCCGGTCACCAGCAATGCTGCCTCATCACCAGCTTCTCCGCATGAGCAACCCGTGGAGAATCTGCCCGAAGAGGAGGTGCAGGTTTCACCGTCGGCTGAGGAAGAAGAAAACGTTAATGTGGATGTGGACGTGGCCGCTGCCAACGGCACCCCAGACATGGCTAACGAAGAGCCCGCTGAGGTGGAGGCGCAGGATACCATCTAAATAAGTGGACAACAATTTCTAATCGATTTAATAACACATTTAAAATTCACACACACACACACTACTTCACATCAATAGCATTCTATATCAGTTCCATTGTATCAAACATCATTATATAATATAACAGCTTATTATAATTTCTAACCTATGACAATTCGTTTCTTATTCTAAGTTTCTGCAAAAAAGGACGGGTTCTTCTTGTGGGCTTGACTAGAAAATGATAAACATGTTTGAACAAGAATTTTCTACTTTTCTTTAGCTGCTTTGGTTGTCAAAATGGAACTAAGCCACACGTCCAAATGATAAAAATGTTCAAATTAATATTCAATGATTACCTAAAACAGCTTTTCTTACTATAAACATGTTTGAACAAGAATTTTCTGCTTTTCTTTAGCTGCTTTGGTTGTCAAAATGGAACTAAGCCACACGTCCAAATGATAAAAATGCTCAAATTAATATTCAATGATTACCTAAAACAGCTTTTCTTACTATAAACATGTTTGAACAAGAATTTTCTGCTTTTCTTTAGCTGCTTTGGTTGTCAAAATGTAACTAAGCCACACGTCCAAATGATAAAAATGCTCAAATTAATATTCAATGATTACCTAAAACAGCTTTTCTTACTATAAACATGTTTGAACAAGAATTTTCTGCTTTTCTTTAGCTGCTTTGGTTGTCAAAATGGAACTAAGCCACACGTCCAAATGATAAAAATGCTCAAATTAATACTCAATGATTACCTAAAACAGCTTTTCTTACTATAAACATTTTTGAACAAGAATTTTCTGCTTTTTTTAGCTGCTTTGGTTGTCAAAATGGAACTAAGCCACACGTCCAATTGATAAAAATGTTTGAAGTAGGATTTTATGACTTTTTTTGGGCATCAACATTGAAATTAAGTTGCACTTTCAAATGATAATAATGTACAAACTAAGATTCAATGATACCCTAAGCTAAGAAACACGTCCAAATGATAAAAATGTGCGAAACAAGATTTTATGATTCGCTGACTAAAGCAAGAAATTTCTTAAAATTTCTTAATAATAAGTGTGAATATAATTCTTCTAATACTACAGGGTATCAACTGGTTTCATTTCAATAATTTTGTGTATTTTTTTTTCGATTTTTTTTGTTGTTTTGCTGTTGTCTGAGGTCAAGGTGTGAAAACACATGCCTCATTTAGCCTGGGTTTGGTTTTTTGTTTTGTGGGCAGAAGAGCGGGGAATTGGCAAACATAACAATAAACCAGAGGCCAAGTGAGGTGGTAGGCAGATGTAGAAGGTGCGTGGCACTTGCCACTGTTGTCATTTGTAATTGCAGATAAAGCACACACACACACAGACACACTCTGTTGCAGTTGGCCAGCCGATTTCATGGCCTGAGTTCGCATAATAAGTTCCTGTTTATCTCGATTCAGTTTCTGTTTGTTTGGCCAGCGCAGCTGCTGTGTATATGTATACATGTATACGTGTGTGTGTGTGTGTGTGTGTGTGTGTGTGTGTGTGTTGGCTGTGCTGGTATGTGGCTGCGCAGGTGTCATGTTTCCGTTTCCGCTGCAGTCGACGCCACTCAAGTGCAAATATTTTTGCATTGCTGCAGTTGGTTGGAGTGAGAACGATGCGAACAAACCGCAGCCGTGGCTTGCCATCCCCCCAGTCCCCCCATTTCCCCTCGCCCGCCTCTCTTTGGTTTTCATTAGGTGCCGCTGCTCTTAACAAAAATATTTGCTTTCGTTCAATTTCAAGTGTGCAAATTAATAAAAAGAAAATTGAGCAAAATTGAGAATTGTTTTGTCCGTTTGATTAATGTTGTTGTTGTTGCTGTTGTTTCCCTCTTTTTTGCAGATTCCGAACTAGAAGAATTTGAGACCCCAGCCCGCTATCGACCGGACTCATTGAGCGCCCTAAGTCG
This sequence comes from Lordiphosa fenestrarum, assembly GCA_035044985.1. Classification (NCBI taxonomy): domain Eukaryota; kingdom Metazoa; phylum Arthropoda; class Insecta; order Diptera; family Drosophilidae; genus Lordiphosa; species Lordiphosa fenestrarum. The sequence goes on from JAWNNO010001836.1 coordinate 243,356, forward strand.
GGCCACACGCTTCACGGAGGATGAAATCAAACGAATTTATCGCGGTTTTAAGGCTGAATGCCCCACGGGCGTCGTCAAGGAGGACACTTTTAAAGTGATCTACTCGCAGTTTTTTCCACAGGGAGGTTCGTGCGGTACAGTATAATTTGTTGCGTTCACCGTTCTGACTTGGCTGACGCGCATGAGGCATGCTCGATTATTGGTTTCATTTTTGTGGTCTTTCTATTTATGTTTTAAAGAAATAGTAGGGGTAGTTCGGCAGCTTTAAGACTTTGTACTTGAAGAGGGTATGGCTGCTGAATACCCTAGTTAAATGTTGCGTTCCAGTACCACCGTTCCATTGTTATGCTTGGTACTAATTAATGTCCGTCAAAATAGCGTCGATGAGATAGCGTCGATTTTGGAACGATGGAATGTGGAACACTGAAGCATTTATTGATTTTGAATTTCTTCCTTATTAAGTGATCAAATTAAAAAACTTTAAATGCAAAATTGTTAAGAATTTCATAAGCTTTCGTTTAAATTATCTTGTGGGCGAATCTATGCATTGCAGGTGCTAAAAAGCTGAAGTTGAAAAATCACCCTCGCACATTATCGGTCAGATCTCCGCTCACAGAGTCTGGACCGACATGCACGGTATTCCCAGCGATTAAGAAGGCCTCAATTAGTATCTATGATGAATTTCAATTGAATTTATCCAGTACGATTGGAGAAAATTGAAGTTAAAATTATTTTATATCGATTTGTGTGGTCAATGGTCATACTGCCATTTGGCGCACTAAGTCAACATAACCTCATTCGACGCTAACTTTTTGAGCTTGGACCGACATGCACGGTAGTCCCAGCTATTAAGAAGGCCTTAATTAGTATCCATGTTAAGTTTCCATCAAATTGATCCAGTACGATTGAAGAAAATGCGAGTTTAACTTTTAATATATCGATTTGTGCACCGCGACCGCGCCAAGTTGCAGTATGACCATTGACCACACAAATCCAAATAATTTAATTTAAACTTCAATTTTCTCCAATCGTACTGGATAAATTTGATTGAAATTCATCATGGATACTAATTGAGGCCTTCTTAGTCGCTGGGGATACCGTGCATGTCGGTCCAAGCTCAAAAAAGTTAGCGTCGAATATCGGTATGACTACAGCTTGACTAGTTCTCCTCACTACTTCCGGATGGGGAAACAGCGCACAGGGCTTAGCAGTAGCGACACCATGCCAAGGTGTGCCCACTGTTATGCGAATTACTCGAAAACGTATGGATTAATTTTGATTTTGAGGATATGTTCTTGAATATGTATCCTTTAAGCTGATATACCGTGCATGTCGGTCCAGACTCTTTGAGCGGAGATCTGACCGATAATTTGAGAGGGTGATTTTTCAACTTCAGCTTTTTAGCACCTGCAATGCATAGATTCGCCCACAAGATAATTTAAACGAAAGCTTATGAAATTCTTCACAATTTTGCATTTAACGGTTTTTAATTTGATTGCTTAATAAGGAAGAAATTCAAAAACAAAAAATGCTTCAGTGTTCCACATTCCATCGTTCCAAATTCGACGCTATCTCATCGACGCTATTTTGACGGACATTACTAATTGTTGACTTTTGCACCTTGCAAATGTTTTAGAGTGTCTCATTTTCAACGTTTCATTTATAATAATAACTAAAAAATTGTTACATTTGCTTCAATTTATGTTTCCTTTTGACATATTCGTTCGACTTTCATTACATTCCATTGTATATAGTTGCATATCGGTTCTTTCTCATCGTTTTGTACGAAGACCTCCTTTCCTCAGATTCTATAGCATCAACTGCTTTTAACAGACACAAAGAAGCCTCCTTCTGTGTCGTCAGAAGTAAATTTTGGGTCGAATTAAAGCCACACTTATACGGTCACATTGGTGTGCTCTAAAACAGTGTTCCTTTCGGCAATTTACACTGAATGCTTGCCGAAGTAATGCATCAGTGAGTGTCAGAGAGAAACAGAGAGCCTCTCTTCTTGGAGAACCCTGCTCTAAAGCAACGCAAAACGGCGGTAGTATTACTTTAGTTCAGGTTTTTTGAAGTGTTACCACATTCATTTTGGTTCCAAAGATTTTCTTACTGACCGTACAGCCCCAAAAGTTACCAGAAGAGCTTCTCTCAATTCTCCTCTAATTTTCGCATAAGATAAAGTTGTCCACAGTTTAAAGCGGCAAAGTTTAAGAAGCTTTTTCATGGTAAAGGTGACCGGATGTGAAAATTTTTTAAAGAAAAATTCATAGAACACACAACCTCTTGCCCTGCAGGCACACACACACTACCCGCTGTGCCACACACGGCCACTGAGGATTTTAGTAGAAGTAAAATTGTATATCAGCGTCACGCGTCACGCTGTCATGGCGTATTTTGTGGTGTTATTGTAAAGCGTAGGTGGTCGTATTTTTGAAGATCTAATACAGGTATCAAGTATCGAGTACTGGTTGACAAGAACTTAGTATCGAGTGGTGAGTAACGAGTATAGAGTATCAAGTACTAAGCATCAGGAATCAAGTATCGAGTAATGGTTGACAAGAACTTAGTATCGAGTGGTGAGTAACTAGTATATAGTATCAAGTACTAAGCATCAGATATCAAGTATCGAGTACTGGGTGACAAGAACTTCGTATCGAGTATAGAGTATCAAGTACTAAGTACAAATATACAGTTTCGAAAGCTCAGTGTCGAGTACTTAGAATTAAATTCGGAGTATTGAGTACGTAGTACCATATGCTTAGTATCCAGTAACGAGTACTTAGTATCAAATAGCGAGTAGTGTATCGAATATCGAGTAGTAAGTGACGAGTATCAAGTACTGAATATCGACAAACTTGTTTAGAATGCCCAGTATCGAGTATTTACTATCGAGTACATAGTTATAGGCGCCTTGTACCGAGTAACAAGTACTGAGTATACATTACATAGTTACAAATATCGAGTAGTTAGTGACGAGTACTGAGTAGCGAGCACTGTTTATTGAATATCGAGTGGCGAGAGACGAGTACGTGTTTGAATGCCCAGTATCGCGTATTTACTATCGAGTACATAGTTATAGGCGCCTTGTACCGAGTAACAAGTACTGGGTATACATTACATAGTTACAAATATCGAGTAGTTAGTGACGAGTACTGAGTATCGTGCACTGTTTATTGAATATCGAGTGGCGAGAGACGAGTATGTGTTTGAATGCCCAGTATCGAGTATTTACTATCGAGTACACAGTTATAGGCGCCTTGTACCGAGTAACAAGTACTGAGTATACATTACATAGTTACAAATATCGAGTAGCTAGTGACGAGTACTGAGTATCGAGCACAGTTTATTGAATATCGAGTGGCGAGAGACGAGTATGTGTTTGAATGCCCAGTATCGAGTATTTACTATCGAGTACATAGTTATAGGCGCCTTGTACCGAGTAACAAGTACTGAGTATACATTACATAGTTACAAATATCGAGTAGTTAGTGACGAGTACTGAGTATCGAGCACTGTTTATTGAATATCTAGTAGCGAGAGACGAGTATGTGTTTGAATGCTCAGTGTGGAGTATTTAGTATCGAGTACATAGTTATAGGCGCCTTGTACCGAGTATCAAGTACTGAGTATACATTACATAGTTACAAATATCGAGTAGTTAGTGACGAGTACTGAGTATCGAGCACTGTTTATTGAAAATCGAGTGGCGAGAGACGAGTATGTGTTTGAATGCCCAGTATCGAGTATTTACTATCGAGTACATAGTTATAGGCGCCTTGTACCGAGTATCAAGTACTGAGTATACATTACATAGTTACAAATATCGAGTAGTTAGTGACGAGTACTGAGTATCGAGCACTGTTTATTGAAAATCGAGTGGCGAGAGACGAGTATGTGTTTGAATGCCCAGTATCGAGTATTTACTATCGAGTACATAGTTATAGGCGCCTTGTACCGAGTAACAAGTACTGAGTATACATTACATAGTTACAAATATCGAGTAGTTAGTGACGACTACTGAGTATCGAGCACTGTTTATTGAATATCGAGTAGCGAGAGACGAGTATGTGTTTGAATGCCCAGTATCGAGTATTTACTATCGAGTACATAGTTATAGGCGCCTTGTACCGAGTATCAAGTACTGAGTATACATTACATAGTTACAAATATCGAGTAGTTAGTGACGAGTACTGAGTATCGAGCACTGTTTATTGAAAATCGAGTGGCGAGAGACGAGTATGTGTTTGAATGCCCAGTATCGAGTATTTACTATCGAGTACATAGTTATAGGCGCCTTGTACCGAGTATCAAGTACTGAGTATACATTACATAGTTACAAATATCGAGTAGTTAGTGACGAGTACTGAGTATCGAGCACTGTTTATTGAATATCGAGTGGCGAGAGACGAGTATGTGTTTGAATGCCCAGTATCGAGTATTTACTATCGAGTACATAGTTATAGGCGCCTTGTACCGAGTATCAAGTACTGAGTATACATTACATAGTTACAAATATCGAGTAGTTAGTGACGAGTACTGAGTATCGAGCACTGTTTATTGAAAATCGAGTGGCGAGAGACGAGTATGTGTTTGAATGCCCAGTATCGAGTATTTACTATCGAGTACATAGTTATAGGCGCCTTGTACCGAGTAACAAGTACTGAGTATACATTACATAGTTACAAATATCGAGTAGTTAGTGACGACTACTGAGTATCGAGCACTGTTTATTGAATATCGAGTAGCGAGAGACGAGTATGTGTTTGAATGCCCAGTATCGAGTATTTACTATCGAGTACATAGTTATAGGCGCCTTGTACCGAGTATCAAGTACTGAGTATAATTTACATAGTTACAAATATGGAGTAGTTAGTGACGAGAACTGACTATCGAGCACTGTTTATTGAATATCGAGTAGCGAGAGACGAGTATGTGTTTGAATGCTCAGTGTCGAGTATTTAGTATCGAGTATGCAGTACTTAGTATGGATTACATAATATCAACCATCGTGTAGTTAAAGACGAGAGCTGTATATTGAGTACAGTGTGTCGAGTACTTAGTATCGAATATCGAGTAGTGAGTGACGAAAGCAGAATTTGATACGCGCTGCTAAAAAAACAATCTCACAATGAGCAGGTCTGAAACTATAAAGCATATGCCGCTCACGTTAGCCAGCAGCTGTGTGGGCATCATCATCAGTAGAAGAAGTTGTGGGCAAGCAGTCAGAACTGACTTCTCCACCTTCTCTACCAAAAATTGCAATTGAAATTCCTCTATACTTTTCATTCCACCCACGTTAGTTAATTTCATTCATTTCATTGATACTTACCACTGACCTTTTCCCTTCAACAAAAATGGGAGAGAAAACAGAATACAACAAACAAAATTCTTCCAGCAACTTGCTTATCTTTGCATTCCACCCGCATAAGTAGTCGAAGGGAAAGGGGAAGGCGAAGGGTAGACTAGTTTTCAAATATTTTTGTGGTACACAAAGCAAAGTTTCTAAAGAAAAGTGAATGCCATTGATAAATATGAGAATACTTTGAGTTGTGTTAAGGGTTGGCCAACCCCCAACCCCTCGGGGCGGATGAAAAATTAGGCAAGGAGCAAAACAAAAATACAAAATAAAAGCATAAAAAGCAAAATCATGTTAGCACAAAAAACCCATCCACTTGACCTTGTTTACTGATTTGGCTGTAGCTTTAATTTGGTGTTTGGGAATTTGCCTAAAATAGAAGTAGAAATGAGAGTAAATTGAACTTAAAATGCGTAATCATTGGGTGGTGGGGGGTGGCGCTTCCTTTTTTGGCGTCTGCTGTCAGGAAACTAATCCCAGTGGCAGCCAGAATATATTGCTACACATGTTTGCCACTAAATTATTATAATAAACTTATTTGGCCTGACACACACACACACACAGCCAGAGCCAGGCAGGATGCTTGTAAAAAGTGGCTGCTGCTGCTGCTGTTGCTGTTGCCTGTCTCGGTTATCTGATGAAAAATAAATAATGAAATCATTTTTTATTTTGATAAGCCGCTTTTGCTCCTCCTCCACACACACGCACGCACACACACACACACACAACCTAATGCCTAAAAAACAACAGCAACAAAAGCAAACGCAAAAAAAATCATCATCAAAGTTGGTGATTTATCACTTGCGTCCTGCTGCTGCTGCTGCTTTGTTTTCCCGCTTTCCTGTGTGTGTTTTTGGCAAATTTTTGCACAAATTTTATAACAATTTTTTACATGGCACATTTGCAGTCATTTTTGATTTGCCCCCCACAAATAAAAACCACGGCAAGCAGCTGCTATCTTTGCTGCCTTTGAGCTTTGACCTTGCCACTTGCGACTTGCCACTCGCTGCGTCATGCGTCATAAAAACACATTAAGCATCAAACGGCGACAATAAATTTTGACAACACAAAAAACGCCAAGATTGCCAACCAAGGTCACAGCTGAATCTGCTCCTTGGAGAGCCGAAACTTTTCAATTAATAATCTCTTAGTGGAAATAGTTTTGATTCTTGTTGAAGCATCCCCTTCAGGCAAAACTATGAACAGAATCTTTTCAATTTAGCAGATAAAAAGTTCACTTGAAAACAAAAGCCAGTGCCTTGAGCTGGATTTGGCTTAACTTTTTAGCTGGTCCTTCGAGCCGGATCAAGAGGCGTGTCTTGGCATATGACCGGTTTGTAGTAAGTTGTAGAGCACAAACAGGTTCTTTAACAGGGATAAGCAATCAAAACTTTGTATTGCTTCAGATTTTAGTTACAAAATTCTATGCAAAACCGAATCTGAGGTTTTAACTAGATTTTAGTTCACCTTAGGCCGAAACCCGTAACTTGAGACTGACTATGTTATAAATCGGTTCAATTAACCATATTTCAGATAATTTTAAAGCAAAAAAAAGGCCATATCAAACCCAAATGATGGCTAATTACCTAACTTAAGTCAGCTTTCCAACAAAATGCGATCCTTCCAGCCGGATGAAGCACCAAATATTTGGAAATAACCAGATTTCCGTACACTTTCGAGCAACAAGGTATATGAACTTTTCAGCTTTACAGATTTTGGTTAACTTGAAAGCAAAAACCGATCCCTCGAGCCGGACTCTGCAACAAATCTGTTAAATTTTCCACATTTCAGTGCACTTTAAGTCAAAAAAATGTTAAGAATTTAACATTTCGAGCCAAAATCGATCCTTCGAGCCGGATTATGAAAAAAATCATTAGAATTTACTAGGTTTTAGTTGACTTTAAAGCAAAAACTGTTCCTTCAAACCGGAATGTGAAATAAGTCGGTGGAATTCACCAAATTATAGTTCGCTTTAGAGCAAAAACCGGTCGTTCGAGCCGGATTATGTGACACAAAACTTTAGAAATTAATTAAATTTGGTTCACTTCACAGCCAAAACAGGTCTTCCAAGCTGGACTCTGACACAAATGTGTAAAACTCGCCAAATTTTGGTTTATTTTAAAGCAAAGATCGATCCTTCGAGCCGGACTATGAAACAAAGCTCTAGAATCTACCAGATTTTAGTGTTTTTTAGAGCAAAAAACGGGACTGTGAAGTAAATCTATAGAATTCACCAAATTATAGTTCGCTTTAGAGCAAAAACCGGTCCTTCGAGTCGGATTATGTGACACAAAACTTTAGAAATTAACCAAATTTAGTTCACTTCACAGCCAAAACAGGTTTTCCAAGCTGGACTCTGACACAAATCTGTAAAACTCGCCAAATTTTAGTTTATTTTAAAGCAAAGATCGATCCTTCGAGCCGGATTATGAAACAAAGCTGTAGAATCTACCAGTTTTTAGTATTTTTTAGACCAAAAACTGAACTGTGAAGTAAATCTATAGAATTCACCAAATTTTAGTCCACTTTAGAGCGAAAACCAGTTCATCGAGACGGATTATGAACAAATCTTTAGAGTTCATCAGTTTTTGGCTCACTTTAGAGCAAAAACCGATCCTTCGAGTCGGATTATAAAACAAATCTTTCGATTCTACCAGGTTTAAGTTTACTTCAAAGCGAAAACCGCTGCTTCAAGCTAGACTGTGAAAAGCATATGTTGAATTTACAAGATTTTAGTTCTTTTTAGAGCAAAAACCGGTCCTTCGAGCCGGACATGAAAAAAACTCTGCAGAATATGCCAGATTTGAGGTTACTTTAGGCAAAAACCGGTGCTTCAAGCCGGAATGTACAAAAAATATGTAGAATTCCAACCATTTTAGTTCACTTTAGACCAAAAACTTGGTCCTTCGAGCCGGATTTTATGACAAAGTTTTAGAATTTTTACTCTAGATTAAAAGCCTGCCGCATCATCAAAAGAATCTTTGCAATTAAGCAGATCGTACGACTCGTATAATGATTCATTCATTCATTCAGTTAATGATCTTTTCAAGAAAAAAGTTGTTGGTTCTCAGAAGATTTCTGTGAGAAGAGTTAACAAATCAACGCTCACTGGTTAATGAGTTTACAAAAGCCCAACCACCGTCTGTTCGTTCCAAGTAAATTGTGTGTGTGTGCTGCTTTTTTTTCCAGTCTAGCCCTCACTTTTTTGGCCACTTTCCTGGGGCTTATCACGCAGCCACAAACACACAGAAACACACACACATAATTAGCTGCAAAATGTTGACTTTTGTCAGTGATAAACAAAAACTTTTGCGGTTGACAACCAACTGTGAAAGCAAAACGCAAAAGCGAAAGTTTTGTAACAAGTTTCGAGCGGTTAAATTTTTTTCCTTGCTTTTTTTTTGGAGACGACCCTCATAAAAGTTTTGACCTGAAAACAAAAATACTTGCACACTTTTAGCTGCCCGCACATCTTGCTCATTAAGCCTCATTTTCACTTAGTTGTCCGTATGTTTAATGAGTTTTGTGTTCTCTAATAATGCTAACAACCGAAACTGGCATATTTAACGCATTTCTTTTCCCCACTTTCTCTTTTCATAATCGACCCACCCGACCAACCAATTCTAACAGCAAATCCAACTTTATACGCACATTATGTATTCAATACACTGGATCAAGATCACAGCGGCATTGTCAGCTTTGAGGTAAGTGAAAAGTATCCGTTTTACTCCTTTGAAAACAGCTGCGGAGATTTCCAAACAAAATCAAATAAATGAAGAGAAATTGAAAATTTCTATTAATTATTAAATGTTCACGATTCACTTCGTCTAATGGCAAATGCTTTTCGAAATGACAGTCAATTTGTGGAAACTTAAGTTGTTTGTACATGCATTCACACATAAATATATGCGAAGAAGTCATAAAATAGAAGGCCATTAAGGAGGCCCATCAAAAGTGGCCTCCCCTCGAGTATCGAAGTTGCCATTAAATTAGTATTTTAGTAGCCCAACTGCGACTGCCATTTGTTAGCTCATAAAGTGTACTCCAGCCATGCTCACATACATTAAACGAATACAGAGAGAGAGCGAGGGCGATGTGAGAGGAAGGCAGTAATTAATTAAAATAAATTGGTTGATGAATGTTGCTACACCATGAAATACCAATAACTTTTTCTTGAAATATATTACCAAACAATTAATTGTGCTTAATAATATACCAAAACGAGAGCGTAAGTTAAAGTCGGCCCTGCCCGACTTCGAAATACCCGTTACTCAGCTCAGCTCGGATAAGTATGCAACATTTTTTTAACTCGGCCATTTATTACCCGATCCTTTTGAAAATTTGTGAGATTGTAGATATTGGCCACATAGACTACACTGCAAAATCTGAGCTCGATATCTTAAAAATTGTGGGAGTTATTCAATATTTTTTATTGCGGGGGCGTGGCCAAAATTTGAAACAAACTTGATCTGCCTACAGACAATACTAGCTTACGTATAAAATTTGGTTGCTCTAGCTCTTCTAGTCTCTGAGATCTAGGTGTTCATACAGACGGACGGACGGACGGACGGACGGACAGACGGACATGGCTATATCGACTCGGCTGTTGATGCTGATGAAGAATATATATACTTTATGATATCGGAGATGCTTCCTTCTGCGTGTTACATACATTTGCACGACTTTAGTATACCCTTTTTACTCTACGAGTAACGGGTATAAATATACCCAGAAAGGGGGGAGCAGTTTCCTCGTATGAATACTGAATATTTAACAGTATATTCGTCTCGAAGGACAGTCCTTATCAGCTTCAGGCTGACGTTTTCAATCACTTACACTTACAAGCACATCAATTTCAGAATATCCGGCTCGAAGGACCAAAGCTAAAACTACAAAATTGGCAGGATAAGTAAATGTGCAATATCTGGCTCGAAATGACAACATTTTATGGAGTTGAAACTGACGCTTACTATCTCGGCTATCCGGCTCGAAGGACCAATGCTAAAACTTCAAATTTGTATGATTAATGAATGTGGGATTTATTTCTGGGACTTCCACCTCAAAATATTAACACCTTCTAGGATTGAAACAGTCGTTATCAACCAGTAATGCTTACCGGGGCATATTTTTTAAGAATATCCGGCTCGAAGGACCAATTTGAAAGCTTCAAATTCGTATGATTTGTGAATGTGTGTGGATTATTTATGTAATTTCCGTTTCAAAGTACCAATATCTTATCGATTTGATACTCAGCTTTTCTTTCAAGAGGCATTACTTTCAGAATATCCGGCTCGAAGGACCAGTGTTTTATAGGGCGTGCAATGATAGATATTTTGAAGAGTTACGGCTTTTCCTGGTACGAAAACTTTATATGAGGGGGCATATTTAGTACAGCATCTGAATCGAAGAAGAAGAAGAAGAGCAGAAACTGGCCCTTTGAGCCGGATGAGCAGCAGAATCTTTACAATTAAGCAAAAAAAAAAGCTGACTTTTTACTCCATGTCCGGCACCAAGGACCTTAGCCCAAATAATTGATAGCGCTTGAATTTGATTAACGTTTGCCCAGTTTCGAATGAGACAAATGTTAAGCTTACAATAATTCAAAGCATTTAATCTTCCTGATCCTTTTTTGCGAATTTATTTAAACATTCATTATTTATTATTTGATTTGTGGACATTTCTAGTCAACTGTATTGGAATGTTATCTGTTGTCTGGGTGGACTGTGACAGTTTGAAGTACTTTTGGCTCAATAATTCAATTTAATTTGCCAAGTTAAATTCTAAAGAAACGCTTCAACCGCATCCCCCCCACCACCCGCCCCGTGCTGAAACTGGACTTGAGTACAGTGAAATTACTTTGGACATTTTAAGTATAAAATATGGCTGACAGTTGAGGGAGATGAGGGAGTGAGGCGAAAGTTGAAATGATGCTGCAAAAACGAAAACAAAAAGGAGCTAAACAGCCATTTGCGCAGTAAGCGCATTTAGTTACGGTTTATTAGTGTCAGCAAACGCGAACAGCAAAAGGTTCCGGCTCCAGTTAGATGGTTTAACGCTCTATTAAATGCTCCGCTCCCCGCACCCGCCCCGCACACTGGCAGGAGAAGCCAAAGTTATGAAGGCTTTTAAGAGTTTTAGCTTGGCCAGCAGGCGAAACTGTTTTGTCCCAAGCAGCTGTAAATCTCAACGAGATTCGAAATGACAAGCGATTTTGGTGCACAAAAGTAGGCCACACTTTTTGAAATGGAAACGGCTGCCTGTCCGCCTGTCGCTTGTCAACAATTCTATTGCAGAACAAGAAACACAACAAACAAACAAAAAAAACGCATAAATACTATATGCGAATACAAAACGTGACAGAACCAAAGGCAACACCCACAAAAAAACCAACCTTGCTGCCTTACTCCCTTCCGCATTTTGCATGCAAATTTGCAAATAATTTTACAGCCGCCCTTTCCCCCCTCGCTCGTTTGCTGTTTGCTTGTCTTTGACTGCCTCTGCAATGTCCGAACATGAACTTCACTTCCGCTCAGAAGGAGGCGGCGCGCCTTATGCAAAATATGCTAAAACTGGGCGGGTACGTAACCCAGCGCACGTGTTTGGTCGCCAAAGCCATTGAAACGATGAATTATGGCGATTTTAACGCCAAGAACAAGAAACAAGACGAAGCAGACACCAAAAAAAAAAAGGGACAAAGTCAAACAATAGGAAAATCCTGAGAGCGGCGTGCCTAGAGCCTAGAGGGAGTAGGAGGAGTTTCTTAGAGATGAGCGCACGTTTTGCTTGAAAAGTTTGGCATACTTAAGCATAAACTAACTCAGAACAGTTTGTGAACTAAAACTCTTTGCAAATTGACTATTTTTTAAGTTCCCTGCGTTTTAGAGGAGGACTACTCGGCACGATTTCAACACGAAACTACAGAATTGGCTTAGCCAATCGTTGGAATTCTGTCTAGAACGGGGGAAGCCTGCTTACCAAAGCAATGCTGACGCCACGCAAGTCACCAGCGGTGCATGAGTTTGCTCTCTGACAACAATGCATGATTCCGGTTAACAGTCGTAATCAGAGTAAACTGCATCGGTATGACATCGGGAAGACACTTCATTTCTTTTCATAGCAAAAACTATTTTACAGCTAGATTTTGTCAACCAGAAGAACTTACAGACTTAAGAAATGTTTTTGTATCAAGTATTTTGTTCTTAAATTCAGAATTTCCTGGCTCATTGAGCCAGTTCATTGATTCAGCTATATACTTTGGTGATTTTTCTCTCAGTGTAGCTGGCTTTTAAGCCTGCTTATAGTGCTTCTTGACACATAAAAGCTTACAGACTTAAAAAACGTGTTTGAATCAAGAATTTAGGGCTTAAATCTAGAAGTTTCTGGCTCTTTGAGCTTTTGTAGCCAAAAATTCTTGATTTAGGTATAAAATTTTGTGATTTTTCTCTCAGTGTAGCTGGCTTTTTAGCCTGTTTATAGAGCTTCTTGACACATAAAAGCTTACAGACTTAAAAAACGTGTTTGAATCAAGAATTTAGGGCTTAAATCTAGAAGTTTCTGGCTCTTTGAGCTTTTGAAGCCAAAAATTCTTGATTTATGTATAAAATTTTGTGATTTTTCTCTCAGTGTTGCTGACTTTCTAACCTGTTTAAGCTTAAATCCAGAATTTCCTGGCTCATTGAGCTTTTGAAGCCGAACATTCTTGATTTAGGTATAAAATTTTGTGATTTTTCTCTCAGTGTAGCTGGCTTTTAAGCCTGTTTATAAGACTCCTTGACTTATAAAGTTATAATAAGAAATTAGGGCTTAAATCCAGAAGTTCCTGGCTAATTGAGCTTTTGAAACTGAAAATTCTTGATTTCGGTATAAAATTTTATGAATTTTCTCTCAGTGTAGCTGGCTTTTTAGCCTTTTTACAAGGCTTCTTGACATATAAAAACATACAGACTTAAAAAACGTTTTTGAATCAAGAATTGAGTACTCAAATCCAGAATTTCCTGGCTCATTGAGCTTTTGAAGCCGAAAATACTTGATTCAGGTATGAAATTTGGTGATTTTTCTCTCAGTGTAGCTTGCTTTCTAACCTGTTGAGAAGGATTCTTGGCATATAAAAACTTACCGACTTAAAAAATGTGTTTGAATCAAGAATTTTGTACTTGAATCCAAAATATCCTGGCTAATTGAGCCTTTAAAACCGAAAATTCTTGATTTAGGTACGAACTTTCGGGATTTTGCTCTCTGTATAGCTTGCTTTCTAACCTGTTTATAGGGATTCTTGGCATACAAAAACTGACAGACTTAAAAAACGTGTTTGAATCAAGAATTGTGTACTTAAATCCTGAATTTCCTGGCACATTGAACTTTTGAACGCAAAGTTCTGGATGCTGTTTTTGCTCTCAGTGTGGCTGTCTTTCTAAGCAGTTTAGAAAGAATTCTTATAATGCAAAACTCGGAGACTTAAAAAAGTTCTTGAATCAGGAATTTTGTACTTAAATTCCAAATTTCTAGGCTTATTTTAAAAGCTGAAAATTCTTTATACAAAGACAAACTCTTCTAATTTTTAGTTGTTCTGTTGCGATCAGTCAAATGTAGAAGGCAACGATAAAGCGTAGTAAAATGCACAACTGAACAAAGAGATATATCTGCTTCATTAGCTCTACCTTCTCCGAATCGAGTTACTGATTTGTCACGCACTCATCACTTTCACACATAATTGTACACAAATACACACATATACACATATACATATACCGTTGCCTTTGCTCTTTTGCTTATCTTCTACCATTCTGCCTTTTTTTGTTCTTTAGCGAGTTTTGCCTTTTTGCCAGCTCGCCATTTTCGTTGTTGAATAATGACCTCAAAATTGTAATGACTACAAGGCACGTACTCGATATAAAGCATGTAACACCGACCCCACTCCCTTGGCAGTGTGGACAGAGGGTAGGAGTTGGGGCCTGACTAAGTAGACTTCCGCTTTTCAATTAAGTTCCACATATTGTTGCAAGGTGTTTTATGCGCGATTTGCATGACAGTCGCGTTTATTAAACTGCCAACGCGAACAACAACAGCAACAGCAACACAAGGAGAAATAATAGCTGGCAGGAGCCATACTGCAAATTGTGGGCAGGGCCCATATGGAAGTTCGTTGAGTTGGTGAAAATTGTGCGATAATATTGTAAGTGGAGAAAAGTGGCGAAAAAAAAAAGTATATAATACATTAGTTAAAGTCAGGAAGAAGGAAATTGGGCGGGCCTTTTGTTACTGCTGCTAAACGACATTAGAAATCCAGCCATGTCAGCTTTAAAACTTGAAGGGAAAAGTGAATTTGAAGGCCTTCAAACAATACATAAATAGAAGACTACTTAAGTGGGTTGGAGTGTACTAATAAAAAGATAAAGTAAGACTAGATTTTGCACGGTGAAGCAAACGTCTTGGTGTTCTTAGTTCGTAGTCTTAGACTGGATCTACACGGTGAGGCAAACTTTATAAAGTTCTCCTAGTAATAAAGTTCTAGAATCTCAACTGATTCTTTCGCCTACTAAGAGAACTCCATGAAGTTTGCTTCACCATGTAAATCTAGTCTTAAAGTCTCTTAAATCATAGCATGAACCAAAACTTCTTCACAGAACTGGCCACTTCGTTTGTTCTTTTTAGTTTTTTGTTTACCTCTGTAAAATTGATATATGTGCATTTACATGCTTTTTCATCTGTTATACTATATTTTTGGTTGGAGCCGTTTATATTTTTAGCAATCCAGTAAAAAAAAGAAAAGAATACAAAAATATTTCATATAAAATTGATATATGTGCATTTTAATGCTTTTTCATCTGTTATACTATATTTTTGGTTGGAGCCGTTTATATTTTTAGCAATCCAGTAACAAAAAGAAAAGAATACAAAAATATTTCATAGAAAATTGATATATGTGCATTTTAATGCTTTTTCATCTGTTATACTATATTTTTGGTTGGAGCCGTTTATATTTTTAGCAATCCAGTAACAAAAAGAAAAGAATACAAAAATATTTCATAGAAAATTGATATATGTGCATTTTAATGCTTTTTCATCTGTTATACTATATTTTTGGTTGGAGCCGTTTATATTTTTAACAATCCAGTAACAAAAAGAAAAGAATACAAAAATATTTCATAGAAAATTGATATATGTGCATTTACATGCTTTTTCATCTGTTATACTATATTTTTGGTTGGAGCCGTTTATATTTTTAACAATCCAGTAACAAAAACAAAAGAATACAAAAATATTTCATAGAAAATTGATATATGTGCATTTTAATGCTTTTTCATCTGCTATACTATATTTTTTACAAAGGTATTGAATTTAAAAACTAAAGCCGTTTAAGTTTTGAACAATCCAGTATCAAACAGAAAAGAATACAAAAATATTTCATAGAAAATTGATATATGTGCAATTTTTTAAAAGCATCAAATTTTGTTATTTTATATACGAAACTAAGCTCTTGATGTAGTCTTGAAATATGTGCATTTTCATGCTTTTTCATCTGTTATACTATTATTTTTACAAAGATATTGGATATGGAATATTCATAGAAAATTGCTATATGTGCAATTTTTTAAAAGCATCAAATTTTGTTATTTCATATACGAAACTGAACTCTTGATGTAGTCAGGAGAAGGTTTACATAAACCTTCTAAACATTAAACTAACTGAGAATCGAAATCCAGTCAATAAAAATTCATCTACTTCTTGTCAAGCATTGATAAAAAAACAGGCAAAAAAAAAAAGGGGAGCAACTTGAAATTGTTTCTTTTGCTAATAAATTAGTAAGCATTTCTCTCCCACTCCCGCTGAAGCACTCCAACAACCCACACACACACACAAGTACCTCTATATCTACGTAGAAACAAGGCCAGAGGGTGCAGAAAATCCGCTCAGTCATAAAACTTGTTATCTTCCCCGAGCAAGCTCCTATCTATGTAACTGTATGTATGCTCGGTTGTGGCTGTGGGTGTGGGTGGGAGGTGTGGGTAGGGTACATTTGTCACACAAAGCATGGCAAATAAATGTCCACTTCAACAGCAGGGAAAAACCAGCAGAAGCTGTTCGTGCGGTTTACCCGCAATTTCCTTCTTCTTAAAATACAGCAGCAACAACAAGACAAACCAACATATTTTCAATTTCTTTTACATTTACCTGTACTGTACCACTGCCTGTTCTATTTGTTGCAGGATTTCGTACAAGGACTCTCAATTCTGTCGCGCGGCTCCGTCGAGGAGAAACTACGCTGGACCTTCTCGCTGTACGACATCAATGGCGATGGCTTCATTACGAGGGAGGAAATGACTGACATTGTGACTGCCATATACGAGCTGATGGGTCGCCTGCCCGACGAGTGTCCGGAGGAGGAGAAGATTAAGGGCAAGGTGGAGCAAATTTTTCAGGTGAATTTCGCCGATTTACTTATGTTAATTATGCAATTTCAATTTGTGCACAACTTGTTTACTTTTTGTCAATGTTGCAAATCAAATTATGTATTTGCATTTTACATTTGCCGACCGAGGCCGGGACCGAGACCGGGTCCTGGCTGAGTTGGCCAGCCATTTGGCTTGCCAGTCACGCATTGTCATTAGCGGTTGCCGTCTGCGGCTTCCGGATCTGTGGTCCGTGTAAATGCGCAAGGCATTCGAAAATAAATTGGCACAAAAGAGAATTACATTTTGAAGAGGGTGTCAAGGATTTGCGTTGGTGGTCTGGTCGGCATTGAAGGCAGAGGTATTTGGGAGTGAGCAGAGAAGAGTTTTTCAATGCTTTAGTCGGCAGCGAACGAGCAATTATATAGAAGGAAGCTTTTGTAAGCTTTTTTGCCTAGTTTTTCAGCTGCCAGTGGCTACTTTTCTGCCATTATTGCCGACCCCTGGCGCTAAAGGCCCTCTGGCTTTTTTTTTCCAGCTGCCAATGGCAACTTTTCTGCTCCCATTGCCGACCCCTGGCGCGTAATGATATGCGTTGGTGTAAGTAGCACAAATCTGGATGGGCAAGGGTCGGCATGGAAAGCAGAGGTATTTGGGAGTAAGCAGAGAAGAGTTTTCAATGTGTTTAGGCGATCAGAAAACGAGATTTAGTCGGCAGCGACCCGGCAATTATATAGAAGAAAGCTTTTGAAAGCTGCCAGTGGCTACTTTTCTGCCATTATTGCCGACCCCTGGCGCTAAAGGCCCTCTGGCTTATTTTGTCAGCTGCCAATGGCAACTTTTCTGCTACCATTGCCGACCCCTGGCGCGTAATAATATGCGTTGGTGTAAGTAGCACTTGGAAAGCAGAGGTATTTGGGAGTAAGCAGAGAAGATCTTTCAAGGCAGCGTACAAGCAATCACGTAGAATTAAGCTTTTGAAAGCTTCTTCGCCTAGTTTTTCAGCTGCCAGTGACTACTTTTCTGCCACCATTGCCGACCTCTCTCGCTTATTTTGTCATTTAGATGTCGTATTTAATCATTTTCAAACCCTCTCTTCAAATCTCCACAGAAAATGGACATTAACCGCGATGGCGTTGTGACGCTAGAGGAATTTTTGGAGGCCTGTCGCAACGATGATGCCATATCCAGATCCATGTCCGTATTTGATACAGCATTCTGACCATATCCGACCGACAAGGGTGATGAGTACACGCAGCGCAGCAGGCGGCGGCAGCAGCAGCAGCAGCACCTGCAGCAATACCAACAGCAGGAGTCCGAGAAACGTAAGTGCAACCACAACAACAACAACAAGAAGAAGAACAAGCAACAACAGCCAAAGCCAAATAGCAGTAGACACCGATACCAAACGGCTGCCAAATGCTGTCATGTCATCGAAATGGAAGATGAGGGCAACAACAGCAGCAGCAGCAGCAGCAGCAGCAGCGGCAGTAGCAACAGCTGCTGCAGCAGCAGCAGCAGCAACAGCAGCAACCACACCACCACCGCAACAGCCACAACAGTTAATTGCCACAACAAGCAGAGCGTGGACGATGGGGAGGGGTTGGATAAACTTAAATGCCGACACTGTCGACCACGTCGTCAGCGCACGCACCGCCACAGCCACAGCCACTCCAAATCCAGGTCACGTAAGCGCAGCAAGAGCAAGCGCGCCCGCTGGCCCGAATTGAATGTGGCCAATGAGCAGGCCATACGATTTCGCTGCCCACAAGTGGGACCACACACACCGCAGCCCATGCACTTCCATCATCCGCAACAGCTGCCGCAGCAACAGCAACCGCCTCCACAACAGTCCTCCACCAAAGTCAAAAGCAAACCCCGATCCCGACAGAAGCGTCAGCCCCGGCAAACGATCGCCGAGGAGCCACCTGCCGCCATCGCCCCAGCTGCACCATCGCCGCTGCCACCGCTGTCCATTGAGGTGGCTGTGGAGGGCAACGAACTGCCCGGCACGCCGGACTCGCCCTCCCTGGTGACAGTCAGCACTTGGTATACGGTGGCCAAGCAAGGTGTCTCCTGCTAAATAGAACTCAAAACCAAAAAGCAAAATTGAACTTGAGAAAGTTGGTTTTTTGTGAGTACAGCAAAAACTTTTAGTGTGTTCTTTGTGTGCGTGTGCGTGTGCGTGCGTGCGTGCGTGTGTGTGTGTGTGTGAGTTACTTTTTTTTTGTGTAAGATAGGAAAACTCCAAAAACTACAATTCTCGGTGTAATGTAAAATGTGTTATAGTCTTAAAACATTAAACTAGTTTCATAGTTACTTACATATATAAAAAAAACCCAAATCTGAATAAACTGAAACCAAAAACCAATTCAATGATCCATTTTGTGTTTTCAAAAACGAAAGGAAAAACTAAGTTATTAGATGTTAAACTTGACGTTAGCTGTGATGAAAAGAAATTCTTTAAAACAAAAACAAAGAATATAACAAAAATTTACATATATACAAGATATAACCAAGAACGGCAGCTGTGCGTGTGTGTCATTACTTTCCATTACATTCAACACAAGCAATAATTACTTACACAACTATTTCATTACGCCAAGTGTAATTACTAAGTAACTGAAAACTGAAATTATTTTGAATAATTCATTATTGCAAGCGCAATAACTGGGTAATTACACTAGACAGGCAGGCATTACTTCATTATAATACCAACTATTTTCAAGTTAATGATAAACAAGTTGCTTATTTGGGTAATTGCTGTCATAATTGTGCCCATAAAGTGTAATTACTCAGTAATTGTGGCTGGAAACTGATATAAATCTGAGCAAGCATAATTACATAGTACTTTTTCATTAAAATACCAACTATTATCGAGCTTATAAAAATAAATTTGATTGCATACTCAATTACTGCAATAATTGTGCCCATACGGTGTAATTACTAAGTAATTGTAGCTGGAAACTGTAATTATTTGGAGTAATTTACCATTTCAAGCACAATAACTAAGTAATTTTAGTATTTAGTTATTACAATTACTTGGTGATTACACTGTACATGTAGTCAAATAAAAAAACAATTTAATTACATGCTCAATTACTTGAATGATTGCTTCGTAATTGTAGCTAGAATCTGTAATTACTTTGAATAATTTCATATTACAAGTACTTAGTAATTACACTGTTAAGGTAATCATTACTTTATTACAACAAATACCTCTCTCGATATATAGTCAAACATTATTTCTTGATTCCATAGATCATTACAATTTAAGTTAAAAATTTGATTGATGTTTAGTTAGACTAGGGGTGCTTCGGTTTAAGTCCCTGCCATGTTTTATGAACCCGAATGTTGCAACGCTGTTTTTGACATGTGTTTGTTTCGTTTTACCATGCTTATATTCTGGTTCACTATACAACGTCTGCTAGGCGATCACACATTTCGTTTATGTGTTCGCTTTTGTGAAAGGAAATCGAATAGATACAATAAGTTTTCACTTTTACTTAAGTGAGTTTCCAAGCTAACCAATTGATGGATGAAATGTTTGAAGATCTTACCAATAAAAACTATAGGAAGGTTCTCTCAACTAGAACTTGTTATTCGCCGGATTTTCCTATGCCAGCTATATGCAGTAGTCAACCGATTTCGATCAAACTTAAGAGAATCATGTGAAAGCTTGTTAAACTAAACTGTAACAAGTTTGGAGACGATACCTTTGAAATTTAAAAAGTTTTTCCTACTAAAACTAAGTTTTCAACCGATCGTTCCTATGGCAGCTATATGCTAGGGCCATCCGAACCAGCCAGATTTAAGCAAACACGCAGCCTCTAAGTATTTCAAGACTCTGTGCAAAGTTTGATCAAGTTAGCTTAACAAATAATGCAGAAGTTGTCTAAGAATTCGTCGTATGAGTAATTTTTTACTTCAATTTAAAGCCACTAAGCTGAAAACTAAAATGATTTTGATTTAATCAAGGAGAATGAAGACAAACTTAATTGAAAATCAACTTTAACAGGTGCAAAGTGGCTGCTTAGTTTTTATGTATTACTCATACGCAGTGTGGCCTTGTGAGAGGCTACATATTTTGTACAAATTTGAAAGCTTAGCCCAAAAAAAATAAACAAAATTTAATAATTTAAGCAGAGTTGTGTGTACATACTTGATCTATATAACCAAAAAAAAATATATATATATTTTCAGTAATTTTGTTGGCCAAATGTTCTTTAAAATGTTAGTTAGTTGTTGAAATTTCATTTTTTGGTAATTTGACTTGCTTTTATTCTTGTTGTGGTTGTTGTTGTTGTTATTCTTTTGCCTTACTGAACATACAAACACATACGCACACACACACACACACACACACACACACACATATATACACATATTCAAGAGAAAGCCAAACAGAAGTTGTGAAAATGCATGGGAATTGAAATTTGTGTATGGCAATTAAAATATATGCTTTTCTTCTCTCTCTCTCTCTCTCCCCCTTTCTCTCTCTCTTTCTCTCTCTATTTCTTCTTTATTCAACTCTAAACACACACACGCACACACGCTGCCAGAAATTTGCATAGAATTGAAACGCGAATCTGCCAAAAAACTAACCACAAAATGGCCATAGAATATGCAATTATGGACATGCATTTATTGGCTACAACAACACTGCTAACCAAAATCAAAATCAAAACCGAATTGAAAAGAAAAGTGAGCAGTGAAATTGACATTTTCCTGACAATTCCCCCTCCCACTCTCCTTTCCCCTTCTCCGCCACAGAACAAAAAAGAGAAACCAATAATGTATGCATCGGCATGTCTGAACCGACAAAAAAAAAACCCAAAACGAAAGCTTTACACTTGGAAACTAAACTTAGTTTTAGCAAAAAGAAAAATCAACAAAAATGATTATTAATAATTAGGAGAAAATGATATATTTATACAAAACTAAAAATTACCAAAAAAAAAAACAACTGTATAATTAAATGAAAAGATAAATTGAAAACGAGGCAAACCATATTTACGAACGGATGAGTTTTGGGCATGCAAAAGACTTTCGCTGGCTGGCTGATTAGCTTAGGTGTTGAGGTATTTTATTATATTTTTTATTAATCGTGAAATGAGATACCCTCTTTCACACCAAAGGTCATCTAAAGTGCAAGGGCTCTTTCTTTACACAATCAATTAAAAAAAATTCAGAAAGTCGGTCAAGTCTTACGGTAAAATACTCTAAACCAACGAAAGTGTATGCACAGTATGAATTTTGACGTAGCAGTGCACTTTCTTTTGCTCATAACTTGTCTACCTTCGGCGGAAAGTTGCATCATTTTGATTACTAAATATGTTCAGAAGGTGCGAAACTTCTATCTTTAAAACTGTGAGCAATATGACGATTTTAACAAATTTTGGGGGCGTGGCAAAAATTTAAAATCCATTCCACGTACCATTTGCTGAAGACGTCACCAAATTGATTGAGTTTTCTGCCAAATTTTGAGTCTCAAATTTTGTTTTTCATACCTTTTCTATTATTTCTTTCAATAAAGCCAACTTTCTAGCCAAAAGATTAGCCACAAGTCACCGATTTTTGCATCTCAGCCCACTCAATAAACCATAAATGTAAGACAAATGTTACAAAAAATATTTAAAAAACAAAAAAAAAAACCGAAATGTTTTTTGTTGTGCATATTTCGAGTTCAATTAGTAAATTAATTTCCCTGAAATATGTGCAAACAAATGTTTGAATCAGCAATTGGACCACAACAAATATAACAAAAGAAGAGAGAAATACAAGCATATAAACATATTTACATATATATATATATATATATATATACCCAGATATATATACAAAGCAAAGAAACGAATACGAATTGTTTATCAAAATGCATATTTGGTGTATGGTAACTTTTTGTAGCTAGTGTTAAGTTACGAAGAAAACTACTCGTTTTAGGTCTAGTTTAATGTGCTCTCACACACACTCTCTCTCTATCTCTCTCTGTCTCTCTGTCTCTGTCTCTCTTTAAAATTGTTGCATTTTTAACCACAACTAAATACATACTTCTAGCTGTGTACTTAGCCTGTAGTCTTCCAAAGCAGAAAAGAAACTATTTCACAAAACGAAAAAAGAAACCTGTAGCAAATTTGTACCTTAGCCAACAAAACCAGCCCAAGCCACAAAAACCAAAAGCTTTCAAACCAAAACCAATTACAACAACAACATTATTATAATATCTTCTTAATAGTCAAAGAGGGTGTCCAACAACGGAAACAAATACAAAACACACACACACACACTATAAATGTTGTCTAAATACCAAAAAGCGTTAAATATCAAAACAACAATCTGTATTATTTTTAGATAAATGTTATGACAATTGCAATTAGATTGAAACACGTTAACTCTACTCGAAAAAAAAGAAACACTTATAAGGTTATTCAAGTTTTGCTCCTTCGAACTATTGGTTTCCTCTTAAGCATATAAAAAGCACGACAATATAATGCCAACTGTTTTGAACGGAAACCCACAAATGGATATCGAAGTATATATAACTCTATGTGTACCCACGTATAACACTGACCCACCCCGAAAACCAACAACTAACTAACACACTTTCCCCCCCACACACAAGGAAGGGTTCCAGGTCGGTCAAGTGTGGCCTGGAATCGAACTTTTTGAACCGAACGTGTCAAATTTGTAAATAACATTTCCTCGTTTAGTTCCCCCTTGTTGAAAATCAAATGAAACCTTTTTTGGTCAGTAGCATAAAACCTAAGCCTAATTCTAAACAAAAACAAGATCTCGTTTTAGAGAATTTTCTATTTCCATTGAACGATGAGTTGGACTGTACATGAACTTAATTTTTTTTGGGAGAAAAAAAAATAGTGAAAATACATGTCATAGTAGCATTAGGCGTAAGCAAATGAAACAAAAATGTTGAAATATCAAAGCAACTTTTATCAAAAAAGAAAACCAAAATCGTCGATGTAAAATGTTTCGCTCTCTCTCTCTCTCTCTCTATCTGAAAGATCAGCAGTACTTGAACTTATATAAATATATATATGAATGTTAGTGGGTAATGTCTAGCTGATCTTTATCTCCCGTTTTTTTTTGTTTTTTTTTTTGCATAAAAACCAGACAAGTTTCTGAAACTAACCAAAAAAAAACAAAAACGTTTAAATGCAAACAAAAAAATGCATGAACCAAGAAAAGCAAAATGCAAACGAAAACTTTAATTAAAACAGAAAGAACGATTTTTTTTTGTGAAGTTAAAATATGTATAAAAAAAAAACCCCCCAAATCAAACCAAAACAAAACCAGAATAAAAAAAAGAATATAAAAACACAAGAATTTAATGGACAAACGTATTTTCTTTTATTATGCGGCAGGGGGATAATGTTAAAGCAATTAGCTGCTTGTTTATGTTTCAGCTTCTGTGCGCAAAATTTAACATTCATGAAAAGTTGGCGACCGTGACCTTAACTATGCGATGACCTTGCTGACAGATTTTGCACAATAAGGAAGTTATTTAGAAAAGAATGCCAGAAAGTTGTATGATACACTGGCGATATGGCTGAAATGCGGAAAAGCGCCAGCCAAAAGACAAAGGAGTTTCAACTATGTGACAAGCAAAGCAATTTGCAGCGGGTTTTGGCGACCGTGACATTTACCTAAAAGCTTCATAATAGACAGCTTTGGATAGGTTCTTCAATAAGAAAATCGTTGGAATAATCAAACTTTTAGTAACAGAATATCAGGAGTGTCTTAAATACACTGTCTTACCACTGTTCGCCAGCTAAAATAGCAACGAGTTTCTTCTGGCGCTTGGCTTTTGTTTGGTAAGTACTTTCTTTTTCAGCTTCTATTGGCGACCTTGACATTAAGTGAAAAGCTATCTTGTGACAGCTATTGCGAGTTTGTTAAGAACCTAATTTAGAGCGACATCTTATACCACCGTTCGCAAGGAAATTCCAGAGTCAATATTAAAACGAGGCTTTCCTCTTTGACAACCCGAAAGCAATTGGTTGCTGGTATTTGTATGGTAAGTACATTATTTTTCAGCTTCTGTAGGTGAAACGTAGCTTTTTTTGACAAGTTGGCGACCGTGACATCATCTAAAATAAAGGCCATCTAGTGAACTAGTATGCTCCAATTCAACATTGACAGATTCTAGAGACTTTGCTTACCACCGTAGTAAACTCGCCAGCGCATCGCCTTAAAGAAGCACTTTGCGGACTCTGCTGGCTGGCTGGGTAATAAGTTTGATAGGTGAAGATTTTGTACAAAATCGGCATCATTTTGAATGATATACCGGGTGTGGTACAGCTTCGATTTCGCCTCACACAATCAGTCACCTTTACCAGCTAATGGCGCCAGCTATGACGTAACTAGCCTTGAAAAAGCTTCTCAAACTTTGCCAATTATTTACTTTTATTTAAATGATGGCAATTTGCTAGATTATATAGACATATATAGTAATCAGAATGATTTATGGAAAAATAGGATAAACGATGGTCAAGTTATGAGCAAAAGAAAACCGTTTGAGTTGATTTGTTCATGGAATGAACTGTATTAAAATGGATATACATTTTTAAAATAATTACAAACAATATAAGTGATTCAGAATGATCTAGACATTTTGTTGTTAAAGAGGCAGTGATGCAAGTGAAGAGTACTTAAGGAAAGAAAAACAGTAATTAGCTGGCCTTGGAAATGGTAAACGAAAGCACAAGTAGGACCATTTTTCCCTCCAGTTCTTAAAAGAAAATATTAAAAAATTAGATTCGTTTTGTGGGAATCAAACTTCACTACGTGACTAACCTGAACCAAATTGAAGCCAGTAAAATGAATACAAATGGATGTGGATAGAAAGAAGTAACAGAAAGAAGTAACAGAAAGTTAGGGCTCATAAAATAATTTGCCATAAACATGAAATTAGTAAGCGAAAGCGCCAGTTTTTCCTTAAGGGTCATAAAAAGCAAATAAGCAGGGAGTTAACTCTCCCACACACACATATAAAAAACAGAGAGCACATAAAATGCAGTTAGACAAAAAGAGGATGTGGTGGTGGTGGTGGAGGTGGCGATGGTGGGCGGGGTTAGGGCTTTGGGTGGCTGCCAAATTACGATAGACAAAGTTGAAATGCAATTGAAAAGTTTGCACAAAGCTGGTGCAGAACCGGGAATGTTTGTCCCGAGGCAGCCACAAGAAATGTCATAAATGTTGACTCAATGTACTCTTCCCCGGTTGCGTAAAGGCGACAAGGCGCAGAGGTGTGGGATTGTGCGGGCCAAGTCGCTGAATTCATATGTAAAACTTTATGCAACTGCAATGCTAACAAATTAGCTTCAGGCTAGCCAGCCAGCCAGCCAGCCAGCCAGCCACTTGGGCTGGGGGGCAGTAAAAGTTGTGCGCACAACCAACCGGACAAGTTTAACAAAAGTCTTTACATATTTTCGTAATCCAAAAGTTTTAAGCACAAATGCGACTTAATTGTTGGTGAGCGCTGCCATCTTTTACTTAAACAAAAGACCAACAACAGGAATTTGCTGCTGCTGCTGCTGCTTTTTATTAAGAGATTAAGGCCACAAGGAGCAAAGCAAAAAAAAAAACGCCCTGCAATGGCACGACGTCATCCCATATATTAAGGCCCAAGGCACATTTTTCAAAACAAACAAAATAAAACTAAGAAAGTAAAACGAAAACAGGCAGATCCGTACCCTGCGACGGGCAGGAACTGACTGAGCATAGTCCGAGTTGAGAAACAGCACAACAGAAGCAAAGGCCTACTGAGGTCAGAGCCAGAAACGAATTTAAATCTTTGTTCCGTTTGCCCACAAAAAGTGTTCGATTACCGTTTTGGTTTCGGGCTTACAATTTGGTCTTGGAATTGGAATTGACTTGACTTGAGTTGACTTGACTTGAGTTGTTGTAAGTGGCTTGTCGTCACCAATATCAGCACCTTCGCCTCTCTCTCACTCCACCCACCCACTCATCCCCTTAGGTGCCAATCAATAAGTGAGTGTGTGACATTTGTGTCACATTTATGTCGAAATTTGTGGCGTTAATGTCTTCGTTTTATGGCTCATAGATGTGGTTGGAATGTCCGTATTTATTACAGCCGAAATGTAACATTGCTCCAGGACTAAAAGGGCATTTTGTGTTAAATAGATACCGAAATTGTTGTGTGATTTGTTGAAATGAAGACATAAAACTTTGCTCTCGCAGCCCCCCACCACCCAAATGGAAAGAAATAAACAAACAAATATAAAATATGTGGCTAAAGATTTAAGTAAGCTGAAACTTTGGGCCAAGAAAGTGAAACTTGTCTGGCCCTTTTACTCAAGTAGATCTTTGGGCAGCTGAACTATATGTTCTATGTTCCCCATGTTTAATGAAAGTTATCTCAAGTCTGGCGATTAGACTTTGAATTAGGTATAAACGGTGTCATTGGGTAGGTAGGAATGCAAATGCTTGACCTTCTGCCTGTTACATACTTTTGCACGATTTTAGTATAACGTCACTCTTCGAGTAACGGATAGAAATATGACAACTAAATACATACTATACACTGCTTTTAATATGTAGATCTAGAGTTTACATAGCCCCCCTGTAGCAAACCACAAGCCCATACATTTGCCTGCCTTAATACAGCAAGCATTTGTGTCCCCAAATTTACCACAGGGGTCAAACCAATTTACATATGTAACTGTATTAGAACAACAAACGAGAAAGCTAAGCTAACTTCGTCTGTGCCGAAGTTTGAACCGAACCGGTTCGAACCCGGAATTCCGACTTTTATTTTACTGTGAACCGAACCTTGAACAGAACCTGTTTAGATATAAAAGCTGAACCCGAACCTGTTCTGAACCTTAAATTTCGGTTCGGTTCAACAAAAATGGTAGACATAAGAAATTTGAGCTTCTGACTTCATCTGTTATATGGTTGGGATTAGTGCGAAATTGAAAAAAATTGAAAATTGAATGTTTATTTCCATTTGTGTAGTTTTCAGATCGAATGCGAATATTGGATAAAGCATGGACTGAACCAAGGTTCGAACCAAAACCTTTTCCTAAAAAACTTTGAACCTTCAATTTCCGAACCTTAACCATTGGTTAATTTTGGTTCGAACCAGTGAACCGGAGATCCGAATATTTTTGTTGGTTTGCAGCCCTGGTTTTTATACCCTTGCAAATGCTTGCTTAGATATTTTCAAATAAATACTCTTTTTCCCAATTTCCAACCGATCGTTCGTATGGTAGCTATATGATATAGTCAGCCGATTTGGCCAAAAATTTGCAAAATGATGTGAAAGCAGGCGAAACAAACATTAACTAAATTTCGGGATGCTACCATTAAAAACAAAAAAGTTTTTCTAGCTAAGACGGTTTTTCAGACCTATCTTTTGTTTTGGCAGCTTTACAATATAGTTGTCCGATTTTAATAAAACTTGGTAGATTTGTAAAAGAAAATAGAAAACCTATGAGTACAAAGTTTGGACAGGTTTCCATGGAAAAGAGAAAAGTTTTTCATACTAACTAGTTTTCCGATCGATTGTGCCTATGGCAGCTATGAGATATAGTCAACCGATACGGTTGGTTCCAACATATTAGTAGCTTGCAGCAAAAAGACAGACGGACAGACAAAGCTCAATCGACTCAGCTCGTCACCCTGATCAAGAATATATATAGTTTATGGGGTCGGAAATGAATATTTCTGTGCGTTGCAAACTTCTGGGCAAAATTATAATACCCTTTGCAAGGGTATAAAAATACACACTTACCCAATGAAACAGAACAGCAGAGAGCAAGCGCAGCAGAACAAAAACAAATACGCAGTCGCGACGTCAAGCACTGCAAGCGGGGGCGGTGGGGGGCTTAGCGAAACGGCACAACGAAAACAC
Organism: Lordiphosa fenestrarum; assembly: GCA_035044985.1. Lineage (NCBI taxonomy): Eukaryota > Metazoa > Arthropoda > Insecta > Diptera > Drosophilidae > Lordiphosa > Lordiphosa fenestrarum. Next base: position 271,998 of record JAWNNO010001836.1, read on the forward strand.
TTTGCAAACGCGAACAAAAAATGAAGTGAGAGGGAGAGCATTAGAGCGCAGGCATAGCACAACACAATACACACAATATTTACACGCCATTTGCTATTTATTGTTTAATTTGATTAACCTTTAATTAATATGATAATCAGCAGCCATAGCAGCCAGGCCTGCAGCTGATTGACACACTTATTTCATTTTAATCAAAGCAACCAAAACAAAGGCTGCGGCCGCGAGAGCCAGACTGACACAGAGAGAGAGAGACACACACACACACTAAACATAACGGATCAATTTGGTAGTGCGGCCAAATAATTAAACTATTGCTTTAAATTATGAATTAAATGACGCAAATAATTTCCAATAAACACTCCGGCACGCTATGATATATGCGAAATCGTTTTGTTAGTTTTTAAGTGCGTTAAAAACCAAAAGAATAAATAAAACTTGAGAGCGCGACAGGCAACAGGCGTCCGGCCGCAACAATAGCAAATAGGCAACTAGCCAACTATCGATATTTCTTTTCGATGCGTTAGATCGATAGGTCCGTTGGTCAACTGAAAATTTGAATTTGAATGAAGTTTCAATTAAATCTTTTGTAGAATTTGACTGAACTGTAACAAAATTATTTGCAAGGTGAGCAAATAAAATATATTGTTATTTCTATTAGATTTTAAAAATAATATTGAATCTTCTTATTTAACTGATTTGGGCTTTTAAATCATCAACAGCAGGGCTCCACTTTGACTGCTTAAGGGTAATGAGTTCAGGCTTCATTGACATTCAAAAATACTTCTGTAGGCTGTTCTAGAGCTCGAAAATTTATAAAATTTCAAACAATTTTAGAATAGATTTAGATTGTAATGGTCTTGAGCATTTCCCAACCTAAGAATGGGAAATCTTTCCATGGCTGGCTTTCACCTGGCTTTCTAGCTCTTGTCGCTTGGGCTGAGCGTGAACTTCCAATCAGTCAGTCGGGTAAGTAATTCCTTTGCTCTTTCTTACACCAAAATCGACGGCCTTTTACCAAAGTCAGCCTTTGATTCGCTGGGGGCTACAAGAAAGAAAAAAAAAGTATCTAGCTGTACAAACCGCATTGGACACTGTCACGATTCTGACTAACTCCTTTGGCACCGGCTGCGGATCTAGCTGCTGCCGCTGCTGACTCTCGTATAGCCGTTGCCGGTCTGTGGTCATGACCATGTGCTTTGCTACGTGTGCGGCCTGCCATGGGGTCATTTGGTGTGCGTTTTGGGGTTTTTTGGCATTGAAACAAATTGAAAAGTTGCGTTGCGCCCTGAAGAGCAGCCGCATTGAGTGTGCCTTTAATGGAACATGAAAACGATACACACACACATGTGCACACGTCCTTGCCCTGGTCCAGCAATTAGACCACGTCCCGTCATGCTCCTGGCTGGCACTTATGCCTGTCAATAACTTCATTTCCGCTACAACGTGATTTAATTAACGATTACATTTAGTTGGGGCCGGACCGGGTCGTGTCCATTTTCTGCAGCAACAATTAAGTGAGTTTCCTTGTCACCTTTCTTTCTGTGGTTTGCCTGCCTGCCTGCCAGCCTGGCTGGCTAGGAGGGTATCGTTTTGGGCTTTAACCGCATTATAATTGGTCCGTGTGGAGAGCATAATCTCTCTGGTCGATCTGCTAAAGCTAATTTTCTATTAATGTCCCCCAAGGCTAAGCCTCAACTCATCTGGCATTCCAATTCATTTGCCGCACTGGTGCACATTTTTCGGTCAGGAGACAATTTGCATGCTGCAGCAAACTGTGTCTCGCTCGACTGGCAACAACAATAACAACAACAACAATTTCCATTGGTAACCTTTTGAACTTCGGCTAAGCATGGCATTTAAGCGCATTAAGGTAAAGTTAGCCAGGAATTGTGGGAATAATAGAGGCAACGTTTCTGGGTTTCCCTTTTTTTCGGTTGTCTGCAGAAGGCAAAAATGCGAAATGAAAATGATAGCCAGGAATGCCAGAAAAATGGGAAAATGCTGATCTATTATAGATCAAAAGTACTACAAATTCTTGAAAATACCTTTTTAATGATGAAAAATATGCAAAAATACCAAAAGTGGCAAGAAAATAACATCATATACAAATTAAAAATAGAAATTTTTGAAAAATCTAAGCTGAAAATACTTAAATCTTGACAAATTATCCAATCCAAATACAAAGATTTCCTGATAATACGAAAAAAATACTAGAATTTCCAAAAAATTCTAGAAAATAGTGTTCAAAAAATACAAGAAATTCAGAATATGTATTTTAATAATGAAAAATATGCAGAAATTCCAGAAGTGGCAAAAAATTAACATCATATAGCCCTTACAAATATCAATTTCACACAATTTCAAGCCGAAAACACTCCAGAATCCAGAAAATATACATAGATTTTCGAACTTTCGCAAAAAAATACTAAAAATTCCAAAAAAATTCTAAAAAATGCCTTGCAAAAAATACTAGAAATTTCAGAATATACATTTGAATATTGAAAAATGTGCAAAAATACTAGAAATTGAAAGAAAATACTATAAATTTCAGCAAATTCCCTTACATAAGTAACCGAAAATACTAAAATCTCCAGAAATTACACAGTAAAAAACAAAGATTTCCTGAAAATAACCAAAAAAAAAAAATTCGAAAAAATACTAGAAATTCCAAAAAATGCTGATATATATATATATGCTAGAAAATGCTCTGCCACAAGTACCAGAAATTTCAGTGTATAAATTTTTATAATGAAAAATACCAAAAATTTTAAGAAAATAACATCACAAAAAAATCCTAGACAATACCATAAATTTCAGAAAATTCCAAAACTTAAGTAGCCGAAAATACTAAAAACACACAAAAAAATACCAGAAATTGTATGAAATAGAAAGAAAGTACTATAAATTTTAGAAAATGCCAACATATAAGTGGCTGGGAATACAACAAAATTCCTGAAATACTAAATTTCCTGAAAATACGCAAAATAAATAGAAACAAGAAAGAAAGTCGGTCAAGCCCGACTATAACATACACTGTACCAAGAAAATTTGTCTTTTGATCATAACTCGAAAACCGTTCATCCGATCTTCTTCATTCCTTTGGCGGATCGATAAGTTATCCTAATAACTAAATATGTCCAGAAAGAACAAGCCATCTATCTTCAAAACTGTGGGAGATATGACGTTTTTTCTAAATTGCGGGGGCGGGAGGGGGCGTGGCCAAAATTGAAAATAAACTTGATCTGCCTGCAGACATAAGAAGCATATCTACCATACATGTCAAACCTCTATCTCTTACCATCTCTGAGATCTGTGCGTTCATACGGACAGACAGACAGACGGACGGACGGACAGACGGACAGACGGACATGGCTATATCGACTCGGCTGTTGATGCTGCTTAAGAATATATATACTTTATGGGGTCGGAGATGCTTCCTTCTGGATGTTACATACTTTTGCACAAACTTATAATACTCTATGTACCTTCGGTACAGAGTATAAAAATTAACAAAATGTTAAGTGAAGAAAGACTAATATTGTGGCCAGTCAAGATCTGCAGCAGCAGCTTTAAGTTTCAAAACGAAAATTGCTTTCTTTTCTTTTCATTTTCTTTCCATTTTCTTGTAATTTCAATTCACCCCCCGACTAAAATTCAATGCACTTGCCCCAAAAAGTAGGCAATAGAAATGCATAATTTGCGCAAATCAACTGCAATCATGCCGCCGCCGCCCGCCACACAGATAGCGGGACGGCGGGGGGGAGGGGGGGGGGGGGGAAATTGCAGTTTCAAGTGCTTAGCTCAACTCATTTCGATGCAGGACATGGGAGTGTACTTAGTAACGGACACGGCCAACAGAGCAAAGCAACAACAATTAGACTATGTAATTACAGCAGAGTGTGCCAGCAGACGAAGTGGGAGGAGGGGAAAAAGAAAAACAACAAAAGCGAGCGTACGTATGACAAAACAAAGCCCAGCGTGTGAGAGAAAGAGCGACCTAGACAAAGACATGTGCACAGCATTTGCATTTAAATGAACGGAGAGAGCCTAGAAGAGGGTGGGTGAAAGGGGGAAGGGGGAGGGATGCGGGGTGCGGGGTGGTAGTAGTGCGTGCATATGCCAACAGCGAAAACAGCAAAATGCAATACAATAAACATGAAATGCTAAATGTGTCTGTGTGTGTGCGTGTGTGTAAGTGCGTGATTGCAGTACCCACACACACACACACACACACACACACACACACACACACACACACACACAAACATTCCACTTGCCGCACAAAATGCCCAATTTGGTCAACGTCAACGTTTTGAGGCCCTCGCCCGTCCACGTAGCAAGCATTTGCAATTTAAAGTTGAATGCGCATAAATTAGTGGGTATTGCCAACTTACCAACAACAGCAACAACAAGAACAACAACAACAACTACAACAATGCACCACCATGATGACAGCACAGCACAGCACATTGTCTGGTCACAGGAGCCAAAAAAAAAAAAAAACAGATAAAGCAGCCACCAAGTATAAACGGGTTACTTGCACTGAAACAGGTCGAGCAACTGTCGCCCTAAAACTGTGGCCCAGACTGACTGATCAGGAAAGGAAGTTGAATTCAATTTGTGTGCATCAAACTGAAATCCTTGCTCAGTGCACTTCTAGCTGCCTTAACAAAGGTTCAATGAAACTAAGCCTGACCTGGGCTTTGTTGATCAGGCTTAAGGATGGAATTTCCAGATGTTTAACGCCTCAAAAACACTTCCAAATGATAAAAATAAGTTTCAAACTTCGAATTACTATGTAAACAAGCTAAATTGTGGTCAAAATGTGATCAGTGATCATCATTATATAGGAAACACTTTCATTTTCATTCATAATTAGCAGCTACCTAGCTTAGAGCGTCTTAAAAACATGTCCAAGTGATAAAAATAAGTTTAAAATTTCGAATTTTAAATGAAAAACTAGCTTCTTTTTATCGATTTCCATGTAAACAAGCCAAATATTCTTAAAAATGTAAACAGCCTTATGGAAAAAGGTAATTTTTTGGCAAACACTTTCATTTTCATTCGCTATTAGCACCTACATAGCTTATAGCGACTTAGAAACACTTCCAAATGATAAAAATAAGTTTGAAACTTAGAATTCTAAACGAAAAACTAGCTTCTTTTTCTTCAATTTCCATGTAAACAAGCTAAATAGGGGTAAAAATGTGATCAGCCTGAGGGTAAAAAGTAGTTTTATGGGAAACACTTTCATTTTTATTCTATATTTGCCCCAACATCTCTTCTACCAATGTATAAACACGTCCAAGTGATAAAAATCAGCTTCAAATTACGAATTTCCTTCGAAAATACAGCTGCTTTAAATGAATTACTGTGGAAAAAAAGTAATATTGTTGGAAACCCCTTAATTTTCATTTGCAATAAGCCCCTAGATATATTTTAACCACTCAGCAACACGTCCAAATGATAAAAATGAGTTTCAATTCCTATGTAAACAAGCTAAATTGTGTTAAAAATGTGATCAGCCTGAGGTAAAATATTAATTTGGTGGGAAACACTTTCATTTTCAATTGTAATTAGCCCCTACATAGCTTTTAACAACTCAGCTACACGTCCAAGTGATAAAAATAAGCTTCAAATTACGTATTTGGTACGAGAATAAATATGGCTTCTTTAGATGAATTTCCAGGTAAAGGCCTGTATCCAGCACTGCGGAAAATTACTGCCAGGAATTTGCTATTTATTTTGAGTGTGTGGAACCCAATTGAAGCAAGCGGAGCGTTCTGTGTCTCTCTCTGTCTCTATATTCAAGCGTTGTTACAGTCAGTCGCTAGCAAGCATTTACAACATTAATGAATTTAATAATTTTGAACATAATATTATTAATTTATTTGTGCAGCAACACTTTCCCAAGCACTTTTCACAGAAATGTTGTCAAAATGCTTTTTCTCTGTGATTCGCCAAAGACATGGTCTTGCCTAAACTGCTTTTATTTGATTTTATTTATCTTCTCCTCACGTTAAAAATTTCAATTCTATTTTTAGTCTTGCGCACAGTTTTTGCCTCCATCTTTTGCCTAATCACTTCCAAAATAATTGTCAGCAATATAATCCTGGCCTGAATATCAGCTGTTTCTCGTTCCACACACGCTTCCGAAACGCCGCTATTGATACGCCGCTATCTATAAAGTGTGGATTTCGTTCGTGTTGCTGGATACACAACAAACGAAAGAGCAAACTAAAAATTCCTGGCACAGTTTTTTTTATATGAAGTTTGGCAGGAATTTTTAGTTTCCGCTTGTGCTGGATACCCGGCTTAAACAAGCTAAATTCTGTTAAAAATGTGTTCAGCCTGAGGTTAATAAGTAATTTTGTGGGAAACACTTTCATTATACTCTGTACCGAAGGTACATAGAGTATTATAAGTTTGTGCAAAAGTATGTAACATCCAGAAGGAAGCATCTCCGACCCCATAAAGTATATATATTCTTGATCAGCATCAACAGCCGAGTCGATATAGCCATGTCCGTCTGTCCGTCTGTCAGTCTGTCCGTCTGTCCGTCTGTCTGTCTGTCTGTCCGTATGAACGCACAGATCTCAGAGATGGTAAGAGATAGAGGTTTGACATGTATGGTAGATATGCTTCTTATGTCTGCAGGCAGATCTAGTTTATTTTCAATTTTGGCCACGCCCCCTCCCGCCCCCGCAATTTAGAAAAAACGTCATATCTCCCACAGTTTTGAAGATAGATGGCTTGTTCCTTCTGGACATATTTAGTTATTAGGATAACTTATCGATCCGCCAAAGGGATGAAGAAGATCGGATGAACGGTTTTCGAGTTATGATCAAAAGACAAAATTTCTTGGTACAGAGTATGTTATAGTCGGGCTTGACCGACTTTCTTTCTTGTTTTGTAGATAGAAGGTTCTTAACTGGTGGACATAATTAGCAATCAGACTTAGTTAAGGATCTGTCAAAGGTATGATAAGAGATTGAATGAACGATAGATGAGTTATGAGATAAACAAGCATTTATGATGGGCAGCACTTGCCGAAATGGGCAGCACTTTTCATAACTTAACACTTTGTGTGGCATCCAGCTTGAAATTGATGAAATATATACAAACATTGGAAGGTGCAGAGTATATATAATATGGTCTTACTTGACTGACCTTTCCAACTGTTTTATATTCTTTTACTATGCTAGGAGTCATACATCCAACATCTTCTCTGTACTTCTTAGGAAACGTCTGGATAAACCATTCCTCGAAGACCTGGGCAAATGTGTCCCTTTAGTGGATTTCTCGAAATGGTTTAAATAGAGAGATTGGGCAGAACCTGACTCATTAACACTACCAAACCCCATACCCTTACTACACAGAGAAAAAAAAAGATCCAAAAAATCTCCATTTGGAAAGGCTTTGTCTTAAATATAGTTTTAATCATCCAGATTAGCTGCAAAATCATCCCAATGATCATCATTTTTCATATCCTTTGGATGATTTTTAGCTTCGTTGGATGATTCGTTGGATATTTCAGACATATCCTTCCCGAATGGATACCGAAAATCATCCCTTTTTTCTCTGTGTAGGCATCACAATGGGCCCAAAGGCCTCTGGTTGATCTCAGCCTCTGCCGATCAGCCTTATGGGGTTCAGTCTCATTCAGATGAAGAATTAAAGTCAGCTTTACATCACTTTTTTGGCTTATTACTAACTAGCTGAATACCCGGCGTCGCACGTTGGGGCGCCTAGAGCAAATTCCGCGCCAAAATTAATTTTTTTTTTTTAGATATTGAAGAAAGTTTAAATGCAACTTTAAAGATGATAAAATTTTGCATAATAATATGAAAAAGAAAATAGTCTAGGATATTTGGTTTTCGCATAACACTTATTTAAAGTTAAACTTTCGAACTCGACTTTAAGCAATTCACAGAGTAGGTCATTTTAATGTCTGTTCGCAATCGTTTTTCATGAATATAAAACAATTATGGGGATATGTGGCAATTGAAAGTATAAGTTTTGACTTTTCTCAGTTCATTAGTACAAATCAAGTTTTCATAAAAAAATTTTGTATATTTTTTTTAACTTTAAAAAAAGTCAAAAAAAAAATCAAATTTTTTTTCTTATTGATTGTTATTGAGTAATTAATCGGGCAAGATCCGTCTTTAAAATTTTTTTTAAAAACAAGATTTAGTATTCAACTTTATGTCCTAAAAAAATTGGCGTGCCCTTTTTTGCCTTTTCTGAGAAATTTTAATTTTAGTAAGTGAAGTCATTTCCGAAATTCAAATGTCGCCAGCCCTGGAACCTTAGCGCGCATTTACAATACGAAGCCCTAATGAAAGGCATTAGTCAGCTGTTTAAAGCCCTGGTTTAAACATCTGTTTTGTTTGTTTACTTTCTTGATATTTGCGAGTGGATTAAATTTCGAAACACTTTTCTATAAATAAGCATGGAAAATGAAGCAGGTAGTGTTTATTTTGTGCTCGTGACGTGAAATGTGTTGTTTTTAATATGTTTAATTTGTTTATATGTATAATCACAAGTGTTTAGAGCTTTCGTGATGTCACTGTGATATTGTCGGTAATTTGACAGCCTATGTGTGTATTTAATGCCACAGCAAAGTTTACAAGAATGTAGCGGCGCCTGAAGCGTTTCCTGAACCCAAAATAATAGATTAGCTCGTATTCGAATAAATTAAAACTTGTTTTTTTTGTATTTGAATGTAACCGATTGTTTTTGTAACCGCCGTTAAAAGGGCATCCTGCAAGTAGGCAACATTATTTTTCTTTTAGCGGTTTTAGCCGTAAAAGCTCAAACAGCTGATAGCGCGTTGCTATGGATTACATATCGTGATCGAATGTAACTAAAAGCTCTCGGTTGACAGTGACATCTGTCGTCAAAAGCTTATACACTGGTACTTCCGTTTCCCTGTTTCGTTCTTTCTAAAGAAATCCGCCAAGCCGTCAAGAAGCGGTTGTGTGCTAAACCTAAATTTATTTTTTGAGAAAGAAAATTCTATGAATTCCCAAAATCTGAATTGTGTTGTGGTGTTCAGAAATTAAGGCGAACATAAATCCATTTTCAAACGGAATTAGTGCGTGTGCCAATAATTGCTTTGGGTGAGTTTGGGCATCATCAGCCTACGCTCATACTTATTAAATTTCGTGATGCAGGTCTTCTCGTGACCCTCATCCTGATCCCAGGTGAATCCCTGGTTGCATTTGGTTTGTCCATTTGGAGCGGAAAGCCTGCACCCGGCCCTAAGGGCGCGCAAGTGCAGATCAAGCCGGCTCGGCTCCAGGCAGCGCTGCTGCGGCCAAGCCGGACCTAACCACCAAACCCCGGCGGTCTTAGAAGTGGATTAATTAAACCCACCAGAAGCCTAACTCTGTCTGCCCGTTCCTGAACCGCTGCAGGGATGTTCAACTGAGTAGCCAGGCCAACAAAAACATACAAGAAGTCGTTGACCTCGGGCGTGCTGATGTGAATTTGTGACCCAACCTGGTGCCACCCCTTAACGATCCCGCCCGAGCTGGTTCCATGAACCTAACCTAAATGCTGAAATGCGAATTATTCTAAAGAGTTTGAGTTTTGTTGCGGTTTCATTTTTCTTTTAATTTCGTTTCATTTTGATTTCGGTTTTAACCTCTTTAATCGAGAATGTACTTTGAATTAAAGTTTGATTAAAAATGTGGAAAATTTAGAAGAATGTAAAATTTAAAACAAAGTCAAAAGAAAAGAGAATATAAAAGTCATGGTTCTATAAGGAGTAAAAACAATAAGAAATGAAAAGAAATGAAAACTTTCGAGCTGGTTAAAATGCAAATGCCTAAACAAATTTTAAGTTACAGGAATCATCGCCGGGAGATCGATCTTTCGTCGCTGGAAATTTAAGTGAGTGTCAAACATTGATAAATATTTGTGGTTTTTTTTGTGTAAAGGTGAAATATGCATTTATACTCATGAAGTTCTGTTTGAATATTGGTTTTAATTATTCTTTTTGCTCGCCTTTTAAGACGATCTATATTGCTTTTCCAAAATGATGACTAAAAATCAAATTATTCGGTACAGTAAACCCCCAGTATGAAAACTCAAACGAAATCAAATTTTGAAATTAAATTAAATTAAACTCAACTTAAATTAACTAAATTTTGATTCGGAAAGAAAATTAAGTTGAAGAACATTTACAAGAAAAGAAAATTGAATTGAAAGAAATGAATGATCACTTTTGTAATTATTTGAGTTAAGTTACAATTTATTATTATACTATTTATACCCTATACCCTTATCGCTCACATGAAACTATCTACAATTATGTTCCTAATTAGAGTTAATCTCCTTTAATTATCTTTGCGGTTCGCTAAACTCGAATCTTGCCCAAAAAAAATGGGATTCTGTAATTACCCCGTACATTCTTACGCTGAATTAAATATTATAATGAATATGAACTAAATGTCTTCTGAACTCAAGCTAACGTTCTCGCCGTCGTAGGTTAAATGATTAAAGGGATCATCCGGAATTATTCTGAGGCTGGTGATCAAAGGTAGGGCTGGCAATCTGCGACTACGATTCCACCTGTGGCTTCGCACATCTCTCTCTCTCTCTCTCTCTCTCTCTCTCTCTCTCGCCAGAGAAAACAGATTTGTCTTTTCACAAAGTGGGGATTCGATGGAAGCTCAGGACACAGTTCCTATAAGCAGGCGTTTCATGGCACAGATACCAGCGATTCCTCGGTTTTTATTACATCCATTGTGCCAATTATTATGAGATGTGTAGACGTGGTTATTTGGCAGAACCCTCGACCCGGCTCTACACGGTTTTGTCGACCTTTAAAAATTGAATTTGTAAAGGAAACACCCAGTGTTTTGCTGGCAGAAAATGATAGAGTCGAGAATGAAATTCAGCGACTTATTAATACTGTGATACAAGTTGAAGGCGCTAAAGTTGAAGTTAGCCATCAGCTAATTCTTTCAATGATTGACGGAAAAGCTTGTAATGCATTGACGGAGACGACATCAACATGGAAGTGTTACATTTGCGGAGCAACAAGCAAACAATTTAATAACATTGATGAAATGTTATTAAAAGAAGTGAAAGCAGAGAATTTAAAATTCGGGCTTTCAACTTTACATGGATGGATTGGGTTTTTTGAATGCCTTCTGCATTTGTCCTACAAATTGCCTATAAGAAGGTGGCAAGCCAGATCTTTGGAGGACAAAGAAATTGTTGCCAAGACAAAAAAATCGAATTCAGAAGGAATTCAAGGAAAAACTAGGCTTACTTATTGATCTCCCGAAACCTGGATTTGGCAGTAGTAATGATGGTAACACTGCAAGGCGATTTTTTCAAAATGCAGAATTGTCTGCAGAGATAACAAAGATAGACATCGGTTTGCTTGAAAGAATGCACACTATATTAATAGTTGTTTCATGCAACCATGATATTAATGACTGCTAGGCATTTCGTAAATTTGTACCCTTGGTATAATATGTCGCCAACTTTACATAAATTTTTATACTCTGTACCGTAGGTACATAGAGTATTATAAGTTTGTGCAAAAGTATGTAACATCCAGAAGGAAGCATCTCCGACCTCATAAAGTATATATATTCTTGATCAGCATCAACAGCCGAGTCGATATAGCCATGTCCGTCTGTCCGTCTGTCCGTCTGTCCGTATGAACGCACAGATCTCAGAGATGGTAAGAGATAGAGGTTTGACGTGTATGGGACATATGCTTCTTATGTCTGCAGGCAGATGATCAAGTTTATTTTCAATTTGGGCCACGCCCCCTCCCGCCCCCGCAATTTAGAAAAAACGTCATATCTCCCACAGTTTTGAAGATAGATGGCTTGTTCCTTCTGGACATATTTAGTTATTAGAATAACTTATCGATCCGCCAAAGGAATGAAGAAGATCGGATGAACGGTTTTCGAGTTATGATCAAAAGACAAAATTTCTTGGTACAGAGTATGTTATAGTCGGGCTTGACCGACTTTCTTTCTTGTTTATTCATGGCCCGGAAATAATTAAGTATGCATTGCTCCCAATTGGCCAATTAACCGAGGAGGCCCAGGAAGCACGAACCGAGAACATTTTCGGTGCAAAATGCAACCTCGATGTTCTGAATAGAATGTTAATTACCTCGGATCCTTTAGTATCGAGGCATTACAAGAGTCAGGAAAAAAAAAAAATCAAATGCCAAAATCAGCTTTAGATTTATTACAAAATGTACCTGAGGTTAAAGAGGAATACTCTAATTTAAGCGATTTTTTGGAAAGTAGCGATGAGGAATAACGAAAAAGAAGTCTAAAAAGTTTTGAAAACTTGACCAGATTATTCCTACGGAATCTATATACTCTTCCGATTGTAAAGAAAAAAATTGTTGAATTAAGAATTTTTACAAAATAAATGAACATTCTACTAAATATTTGGAACTTTTAAGTTTTTTTGTAATACTTTAATTCTCTTAAAAAGATGTCATCAAAATATTTTTCCTATAGGGCTCCGCTGAATTATGGCGCGATTTTGACTTTTTCGCCCCACTGTGCGTCGCCCGGGTCCTTTGCATTGTGAGAAAATTAAAGTTTTAACTGCAACTTTGCTAATTTCGCGGCTTTTTTGACAGTTTGGTATACACCTCTTATTAACCAGTCTACAATTGCCGTCGATGACATCTTCATAATAATATTATTTTGATATTATTTTATATAAGCTCAAATGAAAAATATCAAAATTCAGCCGTTCAATCTGCATCGTCCATTTACCCACGGCTGGATTTTAATCTAAGCTTTAAGCGCTTTCATAGATACTCATATGATTATTTTTAGAAATTTCGCGGATTTTTGGACCTTTGAAATTTTCGCTTGCAAGCGTCCAACCATTCCGTATAAACTCATCGCAATCGGATGATCGGTATAATTTTTTGCAAATTTCGCGGTTTTTGGTCTATTTCCCCCCTATTACGTCAACTTAGGAACCTTAACCGGCAAGCGTTTAACCAATCCCCAATGTTTCAATCGGATAAACGGTTGAATTTTGCAAATTTCGCGGTTTTTGGACCATTTTCCGCCCACTTCTTCAACTTAGAGGCCTTCCCGGCCAAGCACTTAACCATTCTCCAAACTTTCTTCGCAATCGGATGAACGGTTTAATTTATCAATTTAAGCGGTTTTTGGATCAAGTCACAGACATGAGACATAGCCTATGACAATTTCCTAATCGACATGAACATACTGTGAAAAATTTGTGAAGATCGGTTCAGCGGTTTAGACGCCCATAAGGAACAAATATACAAACATAACAAGAAAGAAAGTCGGTCAAGCCCGACTATAACATACTCTGTACCAAGAAAATTGGTCTTTTGATCATAACTCGAAAACCGTTCATACGATCTTCTTCATTTCTTTGGCGGATCGATAAGTTATCCTAATAACTAAATATGTCCAGAAGGAACAAGCCATCTATCTTCAAATCTGTTGGAGATATGACGTTTTTTCTAAATTGCGAGGGCGTGAGGGGGCGTGGCCAAAATTGAAAATAAACTTGATCTGCCTGCAGACATAAGAAGCATATGTCCCATACATGTCAAACCTCTATCTCTTACCATCTCTGAGATCTGTGCGTTCATACGGACAGACAGACAGACGGACAGACGGACAGACGGACATGGCTATATCGACTCGGCTGTTGATGCTGATCAAGAATATATATACTTTATGGGGTCGGAGATGCTTACTTCTGGATGTTACATACTTTTGCACAAACTTATAATACTCTATGTACCTTCGGTACAGAGTATAAAAACATATCTATATATAATATAATATATAAAACTGTTCAACCTGACTAATTGACTGACTGGTGACCGTCGCACAGCCTAAACGGTAAGAGATAAAAGGCTGACATTTTGACAGGAGTTTCCTTATGTGGTGAAAGTGCGTACTAAGGCGGGGTTTTGGAAAATTCGGTCGGAAAATGTGGAAAATTCAAAGAAAACTGTTGTATGCAACGTTTTTGATTTTCTTCTGATCAAGCTCAAATTCATTTTCAGAGATCTATATGAAAATTTAACAATGACTGCATACCAGACTTCCGGAAAATTCACCCCCCAGGGTGGAAATTGGGTGGAAAAGGTTGCATAAGTTGAAATTTAGATCCCAGCGATTAGCTCCAGACTCATTTTCAAAATTACACATAACAAAGTATAAACAACATGACTTTTAAATTTTGGAATATCTACCTCCAAAGTCGGAAAATGGGCGGAAAACTGTTGTATGCAACTTTTTTGTTTTTCATCCGGTCATGCTCAAATTTATTTTCAGAGATCTATATGAAAATTCAACAATAACTGCATACCACACTTCCGGAAAATTCACCCCACTGGATGGAAATTTGGTGGTCAGGGTTGAATGAGTTAAAATTTATCTCCCAGCGAATAGCTCCAAACTTATTTTCGAAGTTACCCATAAAAAATATATAAGCAACGTGACTTTCAACTTTTGGAAATTCTACCTCCAAAGTCGGAAAATCGGCTGAAAACTGTTGTATGCAAATTTTTTGTTTTTCATCCGATTAGGTTCAAACTCATTTTCAAAGATCTATATGAAAATTCAACAATGACTGCATACCATTGTTCCGGAAAATTCACCCCCCTTGGTGGAAATTCGGTGGCAAAGGTTGTAGGGGTTGAATTTCAGTTCCCAGCGATTAGCTCCAAATTTATTTTCAAAGTTACTCATAAACAAATATAAGCTACGTGACTTTTAAATTTTGGAAAATCTACCCCCAAAGTCGGGAAATGGGCGGAAAACTTTTACATGGAACTTTTTATTTTTTTCAGGGATGCAAACCGGTTCTGAACCGAACCGGTTTTGAACCGAACCGAACCGCATATTCCAGCTAGTGAACCGAACCGCAAACCGAACCGGCTTCCTATCAGAATTGCTGAACCGAACCGAAAACCACAAAAGAAAACGGTTCGGTTCGGTTCAGCTTTTCCACGAGTTTTAACTGGAATCGCTTTCCCCAATGTTTTTGATTAATTTGGGAATTTGAATCGAAGATAATTTTTATACATTTCGTTCGATCCTCTACATAGGATGACTTGACACAGATTTTACAACTTGTAATACTGTAAGTCTTCTGCAATGGCCCGCCTATCCCTTAATATTCCTGTCATCAATATGTCTTTTTCCTCTAGTAGACAATATTTTCAATTCAATCTTTTTTACCTTAATTCAATCTTAGACAGCAGAGTTTTTTTTTCGTATGATATGATTAATAGGGTATGTAAGATGCATGGAACGAATTCTTTTCTAGCTGACATTCTCTCTTTTCGAAGGGCATTCCTCTAGGAATTTATACCGACCGACAGAATAATATGCGACATCCGATATCCGACAGAATAATATGCACATTCTTCTAAAGATTTTAAAGATATTCAAATGGATTAGAAGAATTAAATTTCAAAAGTGCTCGAATAGTCACATTTTTACAGAAATTATAATATTTCTTTATGTACCTTTGTGAACCACTGAACCGAACCGAAACCGCGGTTCAGTTAGCTCCAAAAACCATGTACTGAACCGAACCGGCGGTTCAGAATTCTGCGAACCACTGAACCGAACCAGTACTTATTTTCGAGTGGTTTGCATCCCTGATTTTTTTATCCGATCAGGTTTTAACTCAATTTCAAAGATCTTAATGAAAATTCAACAAAAACTGCATACCATTTTTCCGGAACATTCACCCTTTTGTTGGAAAATGGCTGGTCAAGGATGTATGGGCGAAAGTTCCCAGGATTAGCTGCTAAATCATTTTAAAAACTACTCACAAATAAATACGAAATAGGTAACTTTCAAATTTTGGAAAATCTATTCCTAAAGTCGGAAAAAGGCCGGATAACTGCTAAATGTAGCTTTCCAGTTTACAAAAAAAACTTTTTGTTTTTCTTCCGATCGGATTCAAGCTCATTTTCTAAGCTCTATTTGGAAATTCCGAAAAAATTATGTTCACTTTTGTTGGTGGGTTGGAGCAAATTTTAACTTTCTCTTGATTACATTCAAATTCATTTTCAAATTTTCACATAAAAATATGGAATTTGTGAATATATATTTTAAATATTGGAAAAATCTAATTCTAACAATATATATAATATATGGGGAGATGCTTCCTTCTGGCTGTTCCATACTTTTGCACAAACTTAATATACTCTATGTACCTACGGTACAGAGTATAAAAAGTACGGAGTAAGTACGTGACTTTAAATATTTTTCAAATCAACCCACAAAGCTCCATGAACATTTTGAGAGCATCACATTATAAAATATTACCAGCATGATAAATTAGAAACAAATTGATGCAAAGCGAGCGAAGCCGCTGGTAAATAAAGCTAGTATATGTATATATGTCATTCAAATGTGCTTCATCTCAATCATTCCCTAGCTTGTTAGCAAAGGTAAGTTCCAAGTCAGCAGTTTTCTCTCCAAGCCAGTTTTCTCTACCAATCTGTTGATCAGCTTTGCATTTGCCGGTTTTTGGACTTTGGCAACCATCGATTGTTGCCTGCTGGTTTCAAATTAATTGCTGACGATGCCAAATAACGTTGCAGTTTAGTCCAACAACAAAATCCCTTATAGAGGCGATAATGAAAATGCTGCAATGGTGCAAAGTACACGGACAACTTGTGTGTGTGTGTGTGTGTGTTCTGTGTCCTGTGCTGCTGCAGTCGTCGCTGGCTCGTAAATTGTTTCTCGTTTTTCAACTCGCTGCCATTTATGATACGAAAATCTACCCGGAACCAGCATCATCAACATCAGTCCACATATTTGTGAGCCATAAAATGTGTAGCTAGTCAAACGTTGTGTTGTCGGTTTTTATGCGGTGTTTCCCTTCGTTTTATACCCTTGCAAAGGGTATTATAATTTTGCCCAGAAGTTTGCAACGCATAGAAATATTCATTTCCGACCCCATAAACTATATATATTCTTGATCAGGGTGACGAGCTGGGTCGATTGAGCTTTGTCCGTCCGTCTGTCTGTCTGTTTCTACGCGAACTAGTCTCTCAGTTTTAAAGCTATCGAGCTGAAATTTTGCACAGAGTCTTCTTTTTGCTGCAAGCTACTAATATGTTGGCACCTACCGGATCGGATGACTATATCTCATTGCTGCCATAGGCACAATCGATCGGAAAACTAGTTTTAGTATGAAAAACTTTTCTCTTTTCCATGGAAACCTGTCCAAACTTTGTAATCGTAGGTTTTCTATGCTTTTTTATAATTCTACCAAGTTTTATCAAAATCGGACAACTATACAAAAGACTGCCATACAAAAGATAGTTCTGAAAAACAGTCTTAGTTAGAAAAACTTTTTTGTTTTTAATGGTAGCAGCCTGCAATTTTGTATTTATTTGTTTCACATGACTTTACATAATTTTACAAATTTTTGGCCAAATCGGCTGACTATATCATATAGCTACCATACGAACGATCGGTCGGAAAATGGGAAAAAAGTATTTTTTGAAAATATTTAAGCGAGCACTTGCAAGGGTATAAAAACTTCGGCACAGACGAAGTTAGCTTAGCTTTCTCGTTTTTGTTTTGTTTTCCTCACAAAATACTGACAAAGTCAGCATAAATGGACGCTGGACGCTGCGTGTGCGAGCTTTCAACTTGAACGCCTTCGCGTCTGGCCATTTCCTTCCGCCTTTTTCGTATTTCCATTTACAATTTCCAGACAAACGCCATAAAACTTGCCCACTCAACTCGTTTTGTGGGCAAGGGGGACGGGGTGGGGGGGCTAGCCTATCATCAGCAGTAAAAATTGTTGTTAAATACTTTTTGGCTTAATTGCAAAAGCAAGTCAAAAAGTGGCACACGAAATGTGAAGTAGAAATGCATGGGGAAGGCAGTGGAGTTGCTGCTGAGCTAATAGCCTATGCACACTAGCCCACATCTACCGTTTACCGTCTACCGTCACAGACGGTACGTAAGAACTTGCCGTGCCAAATTTTCTCAAAATATTCCCCCGTCGGCTGGGCATGTTCCTATTTCATGCTGTTTCACTCATCGTGACTGCGATATTTCTGTGTCCACCACTACAAAAAATGACATTCGCAACGAAAACGTAAACAATGTGAGCGCGGCAAGTGATTGTCGAACTTCAAATGTCAAACGTCTACCAGAAGATGGCCATGCTGATGGAGGAAAGAGGGATTAAAATCCAATGGACTAATGTAAGGACGAAAATTGGCACCCACCAGGAACTGATTTCGATTGATTGAAATGAAGAGGAAGCATCACGAGCAGACTCGAAACATTTTGCGGGAAATGGGTGCCCAAAACGGCTCTTTTCAAAACTGTCATTTGGATTTGCTTAAGCAAAAAAAGGCTGATTCGACTTTGTTTTTATATTTATTAAATAAATAAATTTATAAATCCAATAATTAAGGGCCAATGGATGGCAGTAAAATTAACTTTTGTTTTAAACACTTTTTGCTTCATGCTAAAAGTGACTCTGCAATTGCAGTTCTTATTAGGCTTGTTGATAATATATCAAAATATCAATATATCGATATTTTTTACAAAAAAATAAATATTTATATCGAAATATTTTTTTTTCCTTATATATCGCATATCGATATTATTTGGAAATATATTTTTTGATATTGTGGTTGGTCACACTACTCTTAGAAATCTTAAAAAGAGAAGATGAGCGCGGCAAAGAGCTTTTACAAGCGAAATCTTCCTAGAGGCCCACAATAGATCAATTGCCATAAAGCCAATTACAGATGCCAAGGAAAATACAGAAATAAAACTATTTTTATATTTACCACTCGCTGGCTGGGAGACAGATCCCTTAGAGTTTTGGAAATCCCAGGAAAAAACTTTACCGAAGTTATCAAAATTGGCCATGAGTTACCTTATAAAGGCCTGTATCCAGCACTGCGGAAAATTCCTGCCAGGAATTTGCTATTTATTTTGAGTGTGTGGAACCCAATTGAAACAAACTGTCAAGCGGAGCGTTCAGTGTCTCTCTCTCTGTTCTCTATATTCAAGCGTTGTTACATTCAGTCGCTAGCAAGCATCTATAGTATAACATTAATGAATTTAATAATTTTGAACATAATATTCTTTATTTATTTGTGCAGCAACACTTTCCCTAGCACTTTTCACAGAAATGTTGTCAAAATGCTTTTTCTCTGTGACTCTCCACAGACATGGTCTTGCCTCAACTGCTTTTATTTGATTTTATTTATCTTCTCCTCACGTTGAAAATTTCAATTCTCTTCTTAGTCTTGCGCACAGTTTTAGCCTCCATCTTTTGCCTAATCACTTCCAAAATAATTGTCAGCAATATATTCCTGGCCTGAATATCAGCTGTTTCTCGTTCCACACACGCTTCCGAAACGCCGCTATTGATACGCCGCTATCTATAAAGTGTGGATTTCGTTCGTGTTGCTGGATACACAACAAACGAAAGAGCAAACTAAAAATTCCTGGCACAGTTTTTTTTATATGAAGTTTGGCAGGAATTTTTAGTTTCCGCTGTGCTGGATACCCGGCTTAACACCAGGTAGCTCGGTTCCTTCAGAGCGCCATAAAATGCGTTGTCTGCGACACGCGAAGCCGCATGAAAGATATTCATATAAAACAAAGAGTTTTTTTGAAATCCTTAAAAAAAGAATTTTGGAGCTAAAATCATGTTACCAATATACTATATGTCATTTTTCTAGAAAATTTAACTTTTTCGTTGTTTAAAAAATGAAATGAAGTCTTTTAAGTTTTTTCTTGTATCCTTACTTAAAGTATTCAACCTTAAGATCTCTGTTCTTTAATAGAAAAAAGTTTATTGTTTTATTTTTAAGTAATAAAAAGCTCAAAAAAATTATAATGCATTTAAAGTTAATGTTATTTTGGGGGGATTAAGATTTTTGTACTGAAATATAAAAATATCAAAAATATCAGATATATCGATATATTATATTTTGGTGATAAATATTGCAAAAACCTAATGATATTTTTAAAAAATGATAATCATCGATACGATATTTTTTACATATTTTCACAACCCTAGTTTTTATAGCTTCAGCAGGACCATCAAAACTAATTTTCAATGTCCATATCATCATATTAGTTGAATAATCATCTGCTGCTGCTGTTGAGCGGCAGCTAACAAAGCCACCAAATTAGTTGAACTATTTTCCTTTATTTTAGACAATTTAATTGTTTTGATTGACAAATATGCTTCAATTTTGGGGGAAGAAATCGAAGGCATTGACGGTAGACGGTGGACGGTGACAGTATGAACACGAGTTTCATTTTTTCGCCATCTTCTCATCGTTCCGCTGAGATGGAATAGGCTATAATGCTGCCTTGTTTAAGTGTTGGAAAGCGACTAAAACGAGTTTCAATTAAAGAAATTGTATAGAAAATGTTTACAAATCAAAGTAGCCTGGCATTTGTGGCCATTATCAACTGTCAAAGGAACTTGGGAGACCTGCCAGCCAGACGAGTTCAGTTGAAAACATTTTCCCAAACAATACACATCGTTCGGCACAAACAAAATTCTCTTAAAAAACAAAAAAAAAAAAAACACTAAGCCAAATTCTTCTCTCTCTCTAATTTTTAACAAAAAAAAAAAGAAAACCTTACAAAAATTATGTCGAATCCGCTTTCGTTCTGGAATGGTCAACCGCTGACCGGACCCCTGTATCCCCAGATGGGTGATGCCATGCAGCCAAATGCCATACCAACACAGCCAGCAGCACAACCAGCCGCCGCAGCTGCTGCTGCTGGCGCGCCGCAATGGACAACGGCGCCCGGCATGATGCAGCATTATCCATTCAACGGTGGCGCCGGAGCAGCTCCACAACGCATGCCCATGCCAGCGATGGGCAACTTTGGCAATGTGAGTGCACCGCTGGCCTGTCCCCACAACAATTATTTTGGCCAGGGACCGTACGAGCCCTGCATTGAGAACGGTGAGGCCTTTTGTGCCTATAATGGCATGGATATGAGCATGGGCGGTGCAGGAGGAGGCGTCGGCGGCAGCAGCAACGGCGGCAGCAACGGCAGCAACATGGGCGGACCGAAGAGTGATTTCTGGTAGAGCGAACCATCCATTTGGTATGCCCCGCAGTTATTGGGTCTCCTCGCCTCACATTTTTTAATTGATTTCCCCCGCAGACAAATTCAATGTGCAAATATTTTGCCATAATTACATACAGAAATGCATTCCTGACCAGCGAACCGAAACGGAAACCCGAGACAAGAGACAATTTGCTCACCTGAGTGGAAAGAGCAGAGTTTCGAATTGATTAATGTGCGCCATTCGAATTTGTATTCATTTTTTTGGAAGGCAAAATCTACAAAAATAAAGGCTACAATTTGTCATTTGTTTTTGATTGCAAGCGATTTGTGTTTCCAATTTGACAGGAGAAAAAAACAGGCCAAGCAGAGGACTCAAAACAAGCAAAACTCGTTCAAGCCTGACTATAACATACTCCGTACTCAAGTTTTGTTGCTGCAGTAGCAGCTGAAAGCAGCGCTGCTACTGCGCTGCAGCAGCAAACAGTCTTTTTTGATCATAACTCGACAACCGCTCAACCGATCTTCATCATTTCTTTGGCATATGTATAAGTTATCCTGATTACTAAATATGTCCAGAAGGAACGAACCATCTATCTTTAAAACTCTGGCAGATATGACGCTTTTTCTAAATTGCAGGGGCTGTAGTTTGCGTGACCAAAATTGAAAATAAACTTAATCTGCCTGCAGACATAAGAAGCATATCTACCATACATGTCAAACCTCTAACTCTTACCATTTTAGATTTGTCCTACGGACTCATCCACTCAATTAGCATTGAGGCAATATTTTATACAATTATTAAATAGAGATACACATAATGGAGCGAGATGGAAAACTGACCACAATAACAAACATTTGCGATTTGGCCATGGTATATATCGATATACGACTATCGATAGCATGACTAGTGGCGCTCATCAGCTGCTTTTGTTATGTGAAATGACACAAAGCAAGTTGGGAATGGAACATTATCGATGACACAAACTGGCGAATTTCGGAGCGCTCTAAACTAAAATCGTACGAATTTGCTGAAATCGCAATTCGCAAAAATAAGTGAAAACCGGAGCATGGCTGTATACCACACTCTCGATTCGCTTCTTCTAGCTTGATCTTCGCACTGAATTCTGTGATGTTTGTCTATCGCCACAAGTACGGCCTCCTGCGCTGCATTCCACTCCGCATTATTCAAAACATCGCACTCTACATTATGCTCATTAAAGAGCTGCTGCCACTTTTTAAAACATTGCGTTTTGTCCCTTAGCATTTCTAGCGCAACCATTTTGGGCAGTCGATGTTCTGGCAGTCCCATGATTTTGTTTATATACCCAAAGTGCGTTCTTAGCGTGGTGAGATACATACATCGCCGGTAAGCCTGTTTCAAGATACAGTGCTTAACTTGAAGTATTAAGTGGCAGTCTAAATATCGTTCAACTTTTCCACATCATCGTAGCTTTGATAGCCCCATACTTCCGCCGCATACAACATTATCGCTCTTGCCGTTGCCAGGAATAGCTGATATTTGGCCGAATTTGCAATGCCTTTCTTTCCTATGAAGCTTTTCCATGTACTGTTCACCGCCAGTGTTGAATCTTTTAGTTTTTTGTTCAGATGTTTTTTAAAGTTCATGTTTTGCGTTAATGTTACTCCCAAATATGTGTATTCGCTAACGACCTCCAACGAGTAGCCATCGAGCATCCATCTTTCATTTTCTGGGCGTCGCCCTCTTCCATCCCGGACAACCATTATTTTCGACTTTTCCTTATTTATTTCTAAGCCTCTTGCCGCTCAATCATTCGCTGCATTTCGTCCGCGCTCTCCGCCATGATCACCATATCGTCTGCATACATAAGTGCTTTGCATTCCATGTTGCCTATTTGAATTCCGCCTGATAAATATGTGTGCAGATCATTTATATACAAGGAGAATAATCAAGGCTGCAAACCGGTCCGGAAGCGAACCTCTGAGAACCGGTTCGGTTCGGATTTTTTGGGGTTCGCGAACCGGACCATGAACCAGGCGGCTTTCATTTTTGATTTCGCGAACCTGAACTCGAACCAGACCACTTTTTCGAAAAATGAGGTTCGATTCTCCAATTTAGGTAATTGCAAAGCAGCACATTGCAGACATGCTAAAACGCCAAAAAAATATGCTTAATGAGAGCTTTCAAACTTTGACAATAAATGACTCAACGTCTGATTCCGAAAACGAGAAGTTTATGAAAGCAACAAACAAATATCAAATATAAAATCTGTGAATGATGTAATAGATTCCTTTGAAAATTGTCCAAGATCACATCCATCTACAAATGTATCAGACTTTTGGAAAGGTCATAATAACGAAGACTTAAAAAATATTAGTTATTAGTTGAACGAGCGTTTTCAACACTTAAGTTTGTTCTTTCTGTTAAGAGTTAGTATAGATAAACAGCTCCTGGAAGATATAATGCTAATTGACTTAAACTAAGTAGTTTCTAAAAGCTGTTTATGTCATCTAATGGATTTGATAATTGAAATAACTTTAGTAATGATCATTATGATTAAGCATATAGATAAAAGGTATATATGATTCATTTTAAACGTATTAATAAATCAAAAGACAAACTATTCTTTTATGTGCAAGCGAACCAAGGTTCGAACCAGAACCTTGGGTTCAGGGGTTCCAAGAACCGGTCCGCGAACAGAACCTTGAATTTTACAATGGGTTCGAACCCCCGGACCGAACCTCCTAGAGAATTTTTGAGGCTTGCAGCCTTGAGAATAATAATGGACTTATCAGACATCCCTGCTTAACTCATGTGTTAGTGTCGAACCATTCAGAGTGCTCACTTCCATCCCAGACTGTTGTTTTGTTTTACTCGTACATGCTTTGCAAAGCGGCTATCATCTTTGTGGATATACCAATGTTACTCAATTTGTACATTAAAGATCCTCTGTTAATGGTGTCAAAAGCCGCACGAAAGTCCACAAAAAATAGAAATTGGCCATTGGCAACGTTGGTCAGTACAAAGATGCCCTTTTCGTTATCCGCATTCGTTGAGTATTTTGTTTGTGTCTATCCAGTCTGTTAGTCTCTTTTGAAGAACTGCCGCAAATATTTTTAGAGCCACATTTTGAAATGATATTCCTCTGTAGTTACTCGGAAGATCAGGATCCCCTTTCTTAAATATTGGGTAGATTATATTTTGCCGGAAGGAGTCTGGCACCTGTCCGCTATCATATACTTTATTATATTCCCGTGTTAGAGCTTCTATAAACTCGACATTTGCTTGATGATAAGCAGCCTTGGCTTCTGTACTATCAGTTTTTATACCCTGTTCCCATTGAAAATGGGAAAAGGGGGATCATGAAGTTGTGCGAATGTATGTAACAGGGAGAAGGAAAATTTTCCGACCCCATAAAGTATATATATTCTTGATCAGCATGAACAGCCGAGTCGATATAGCCATGTCCGTCTGTCCGTCCGTCCGTCCGTCCGTCCGTCTGTCCGTCTGTCTGTCTGTATGAACGCGTCGATCTCAGAGACTATAAAAGATGGAGCCACAAATTTTTGCACGAAGCTAGATTTATGCTGTACGCAGATCAAGTTTGTTTCAGATTTGAAAAATTCCACCCCGTCCCCCTTTTATCCCCAAAAAACCTTGACCTCCTCTATAAATCCTAGACCTAAAAAGCCGTCAGATCCACAATTTTCAAGTTAGAGCCTGGTTTAGTATACATCAAGTTAGGCCCAATATCTATGTATTCTGAAAAGTACAATCAGATCGGACCAAAAACACCGGAGTTATAAGCGAAACAGTTGAGCTGATAAGAGCATCCCCCCCAGTTGTTGGCCAGGACTACCAAAAGTGTTGCCTACATTTAGGATGACATTTTGTCACAAAGAAATAATAAAAACAAATGAACAGGGTATTTTGTGGTCGGGAAACTCGACTGCAGCGCCCTTACTTGTTTTAGCTGTTTTTAGGGCGTTAAACGATTTCTGTCGTGCTAGTTCGCATTGTCGATCGATGATCAAGAATATATATACTTTATGGGGTCGAAAATGCTTCCTTCTGGCTGTTGCATACTTTTGCACAAACTTTATATACTTTATGTATCTACGGTACAGCGTTCAAACAGTTCTCCAGAGCCTTGAAAATGGCACTGAAACAAACATAAAAGCAGGAACATAATCTGAGAGGTTTCATTTTGAACTAAAACTATAGGCCTTTGTAGGTGAAGTGTTGCCAAATTGCTAGGCTATATTTGAGAGTTTTGAAACCCTAAAATCTAGTAGCCCATATTATGCGAGTCCCTTAACATATAAAGTTTTCCTAGTTTGGTATACAGTCTGAAAGTTTATACGAAAATCAATAGAGTCTCGAATACAATCGTTCACCTAGCTCTTTATGACTGGCCTTCAATGTTTAATGGACAAAAACTCGATGTTTGATGAGAAGAATTCTCTTCCTGCAGTAGATAACGCTTTACTTTAGCGATATTGCACTTTTTACTCAACTAGTAAAACCATAGGAAAGAATTGCTGCCTGAGAATAAAAAGAAGTATCTTCTGGAGGAATAAACCAGAAATCTAAGCCAACTTCGTCAGTGCCAAAGGTTTTTTTATACCCTTCAAAAATACTCTTTTTCCCCACAACAATCCATTTTGCGACCGATTGTTCCTATGGTAGCTATATGATATAGTCAACCGATTTGTACAAAAATTTGTAGAATTGGACAAATGCATGTAGAACAAACAAATACAACGTTTCAGGATGCTAACAATAAAAACAAAAACTTTTTTCTAACTAAGACTGTTTTTCATAGCCATTATTTATATGGCAGCTATGCCATATAGTAGTTCGATTTTCATCAAACTTGGCAGTATTATTAAAAAAAGCATAGAAAACCTATAAATACAAAGTTTGGAAACGTTTCCATTGAAAAACTGAGAGACTAGCTTGCCTAGAAACAGACGGACAAAGCTCAATCGACTCAGCTCGTCATCCTGAACAAGAATATATATAGTTTATGGGGTCGGCAATAAATATTTATTTAAAAAATACCCTTTTGCAAGTGTATAAAAAGTCTCTTCTGAGGCATAAAAAAAGCGTTTCTTCTTAGTAATAAGAATACGTTTCTTCCCAACACTAAGAGAATGTTCTAAGTATCCACGATTAATATAAATTTATATATACAAAAATAAAGTTAACTTTGGCACCATTTCATGAATTCGATTTGCAATCGAAAATTAACTATTTCCAGGTTTATTCTATGAAATTCATGATTTCTTTAAGTTTATGCAGCTTTTGTAAATACAGCACACCTAAAAGATCTGGCAACACCAATACCAGGTCAAGTTAGCTGCGCCACAGCATTTCATGAATTGAAAAGGAATTCATGGTTAACTTTTGTGTGCAAGTTGAATTCATGACGTGTTAACTAAGCAGCATGAAATGATTAGGCATAAATATTTGATACAAATTCGCCGTCAATTTTTGCTATACCAAGGCGCCGTCAACTTGACATTGAAGCTGTCAAATCATAGAACTTTCGAGAAATGCACAAATTATGGTCACACTGGCAAGTATTTTGTTTTTATCAATTGATAAAAATGAAATAAAACTTGAAGGTTACACAGCAATTGCTTGTGGGATTTCTTGAGCTCAGGCTTATTTGGTTCTTTATGTATTACCTCTTCTTCTTCTTCTTTGGCCTGTAGCTGGTCCTGGCCGCTGCAAACCATGTGCGCCACTCGCCTCTGTCTGCCAGCGAGCTGCTGGTAGTTGGTCCAGATGGCCACCAATCTCTGAGCTTGGGTAGTGCCAACTTGGGTTTTTTTTGCACGCCGTTTTGGACGAGTCATGCCCACCATGTAGCTAGCTAGAAGAGATTTGGTAGCAAAGAATTTGGAGCAGTTTCCATTCTTCACACCCAACACCAATATCCACCAAATTTGATGTCCTCTTCCGGCAATTAATCCGAGTCAGCTGACAAAATACCACAAGTAAAAAGCGAAAACATACAGAGAGAGAAAGAGAGATGAAGTTTAATTGAACATAATTCCATTCAATTCAAGTTTTCCAACTGCTTGATCTTCTCCTGGCTATAGTCCGATGTACACACGTTACCTATATCGCCACTACAATATGGACAGACAATGAAGTCCATCAAATAAGCCTCACCGTGATGTAAATCACAGTTCTTCACCAAACGGCCATGAAAGTAGTGCTTACACTTCTGGCAACGGTAAGACTTGCTGGCACGATTACAAATGCACTTGTATTTTCCCGTCCTGGGCTGCTGCTCTGCATCCTCGGCGGTTGGCTGCTTCTCTATGATATGGGTCCTGCCACCAAATTTGACCAAATTGAACTTGGCCTTGGCCGCCTCGGATGTAACAACATCTCCCGGCTTCTGGGAGGTTTTCAGGTTTGGGTAGATTTCATTGAGACGTTCAAAAATTTCATCCCCGGGACGCGAAACTTCTTCGGCCTGGGCATTACAAATCTTCTTACTCTGCGATAGTAGAAGAGAGCTTTCAGAAATGTACTCAAACAGTGGATAGACTCTTACCTCCATGACAAATTTTTGCAAAATTGAAAAATTCGAACTGTACGCTTTGACTTTTTGAAGGCTTTTGGTAAATTTTTGCTGTTCAAGTGTTCAACTGTAGAATCGCCGCCTACTTGCCAAATGTGCAGTCGACTTCAAATGCGTTAGGCCCAAATACACAAACCGATAGATAGATAGCCGCAAATATGGTCACACGGTATGGTAAGTTACTGCCAAGTCAAAGTGGTTTTTAATTGATATTTAGCTACTTGCGAGAAGTTTACAAAGTAAAGTCTAAGCATTCAAGATTCGTCGATGGCAAGTGCAAAAACTGTGTGACCACACACATATGTACATACTTATCGATAAGCAGGCGAGCTAGCGATGTGACTTGGATAAGTGAGACATGGGCTGCTGCGCGAGCACGAGAATAAGTAATAAGTATGACAAGTTTCAGTGAAACTGATTCACTGAGTAACTGAGAACTTAAAACAAAAACACACTGGACTAAAAGCACTGACTAAAACTCACTAATAAAATAATCACAAAAGAACTGTTCTGTCATTGAACAAGAGTCACTGTGGATGTGTAGCTTGAAGTCACTGAAGTCACTGATCAAAAATCGCTGAGGAAACAGCCACTAAATGAATGTCCCCAAAGAAGAACTGAACAAGAGAGAGACTAATTAAGAGTTAATGATAAAAAGTCACTGAACATGATTGACTGT
This sequence comes from Lordiphosa fenestrarum, assembly GCA_035044985.1. Lineage (NCBI taxonomy): Eukaryota > Metazoa > Arthropoda > Insecta > Diptera > Drosophilidae > Lordiphosa > Lordiphosa fenestrarum. Next base: position 300,353 of record JAWNNO010001836.1, read on the forward strand.
ATAAGTGACATTACGTCAGTGAACAAAAGTCTCTGAACAAGAGTCATTATAGAGAACTCGCAGCAGAAAGCAACAGAAGAAAGAACTGTTCTAGAGTCACCAGATAAAGATACCGAAGAAGAGTCACTAAAGGAGAACCAGCAAACAAGAGTCACTGAACAGAAGTCACTGACGAAAAGGCACTGAACAAGAGTCATTAAAGAGAACTGTCAGCAGAAGAGAATGTCACTGTATAATGATATTCTGCTGCTGTAGAAGAGTTACTGAGCAAGAATCAGAAGAAGAATAAAAGTTAAGAAAGAACTGTACAAGAGTCGCGAAATAAAGATACCGAAGTAGAGTCCCTCAAGAATAGCCACCAAACAAGAATCACTGAACATAAGTCACTGACGAAAAGGCACTGTACAAGAATTACTGAATAGAAGAGTCTGTATAAGTTTCCCCTGAGAGAGAACTAAGCAAGAGTCACTGAAGATGCGTTCCTCTGGCAGAGTCACTGAATAGATCAATAGAGTCACTGAACTAGAAGACCGTCACAAGAGTCACTGAAGAAATGTTCCTGAAATATAGTGACTGATCAAGAGTCCCTTAAGAAGAACTAAAAAGAGTCACTCAAAACGCATAACAACGACAGAGTCACTTAAAAGATTGATGTAGTAACTGAACTGGACGACCTTAACAAGAGTCACTAAAAAAGAATTCCTGAAATAGAATCATTGAAGAAGAGTCACTTAAGAAGAACTGAAAAGAGTCACTGTATAAGCGCTACTAAAGCAGAGTCACTGGAAAAAAGTAACTGAACAAGAGTCCCTTAAGAAGAACTGAAAAGAGTCACTGAAAAAGCGTTACTAGAGGAAAAGAAACTGAAATGGAGTCACTGAACAAGAAACTCTAAGCAGGTAGCACCAAAAGGTATCAATGAACACGAGTCACAGTGGAAGAGCCACCAATAAAGAGAGTCACAGCTCAAAAGACACTGAACGAGTGTTCTTAGGGAAGAAGCGCAAGGAGTCACTGAACAAGTGTCACAGAAGAAGGGACTCTAAAGAAGAACTGAACGGGAGGGGGTAAATAAGAGTTATAGACGAAAAATCAATGAAAAGAAGCCGCTGATTAAAAGGCACTGTAGATGAGTAACTGAAAATGAGGCACAAAACAAGAGGCCCTGCAGAAGACTAGCTGAACAAGAGTCATTCAGACTATATATCTAAGTGTAGTGAACAGTAGCCAGTGAAATAAAATCACTATTTTTAATTACTCAGTACTAATTGTCAGCGAACTAAAGCCAATGCCCAAGAATAACTGAATCACTGAGCAAGAGTTACCAAAAGTAATCACTGAATAGGAGTCGCAGAGCAAGAAGAGTTTGTATAGCACAGTCACTGAAGAAAAGTAACTGAAATAGAGTCACTGAACAAGAATTTCTAAGCAAGACACTTAAGACTGTTTGAGACATCTTCAGTCGCACAACCCAGGAGGTGTTATCATATCTCTCATGCACAGAGAAAAAGCAAGGATATTCAAAACGAAAAAGCTAAGCTAACTTCGTCTGTGCCGAAGTTTTTATACACTTGCAAATGCTTGCTTAAATATTTTCAAATAAATACGCTTTTTCCCAATTTTCAACCGATCGTTCGTATGGTAGCTATATGATATAGTCAGCCGATTTGGCCAAAAATTTGTAAAATGATGTGAAAGCAGGCGAAATAAACATAAACTAAATTTCGGGATGCTACCATTAAAAACAAAAAAGTTTTTCTAACTAAGACTGTTTTTCAGACCTATCTTTTGTATGGCAGCTATACCATATAGTTGTCCGATTTTAATAAAACTTGTTAGAATTGTAAAAGAAGATAGATAACCTATGAGTACAAAGTTTAGACAGGTTTCCATGGAAAAGAGAAAAGTTTTTCATACTAAAACTAGTTTTCCGAACGATTGTTCCTATGACAGCTATGAGATATAGTCAACCGATACGGTTGGTTCCAACATATTAGTAGCTTGCAGCAAAAAGCAGACTCTGTGCCAAATTTCAGCTGGTTAGCTTTAAAACTGAGAGACTAGTTTGCCTAGAAACAGACAGACGGACGGATAAAGCTCAATCGACTCAGCTCGTCACCCTGAACAAGAATATATATAGTATATAGTTTATGGGGTCGGAAATGAATATTTATATGCGTTGCCAAAAATAATACCCTTTGCAAGGGTATAAAAATAGGCATTGAATGATTTCCGGTAACCATTTGGAAGGAATATGTCTTGGCTATTCTTTCAATCATCTAGAGTAGCTGCAAAAACAACCAAAGGCTATGAAAAACAAGAAAGAAAGTCGGTCAAGCCCGACTATAACATACTCTGTACCAAGAAAATTTGTCTTTTGATCATAACTCGAAAACCGTTCATCCGATCTTCTTCATTTCTTTGGCGGATCGATAAGTTATCCTAATATCTAAATATGTCCAGAAGGAATAAGCCATCTATCTTCAAAACTGTGGGAGATATGACGTTTTTTCTAAATTGGGGGCGTGGCCAAAATTGAAAATAAACTTGATCTGCCTGCAGACATAAGAAGCATATGTCCCATACACGTCAAACCTCTATCTCTTACCATCTCTGAGATCTGTGCGTTCATACGGACAGACAGACGGACGGACGGACGGACGGACAGACAGACGGACAGACGGACAGACGGACATGGCTATATCGACTCGGCTGTTGATGCTGATCAAGAATATATATACTTTATGGGGTCGGAGATGCTTCCTTCTGGATGTTACATACTTTTGCACAAACTTATAATACTCTATGTACCTTCGGTACAGAGTATAATGATGATCATTTGGTTGATTTTGCAGCTACTCTGGATGATTGAAAGAATATTTGAAGACATATCCCTGCCAAATATATCTAGCATCTTCTTCTTAACCTAATCTTTAGTTTAAGCCAACGGCAAACTAGCCGAAAAGAACGAACTTTGTAAATCAGTTAAAAAGTGAATCCGTTTGGTAAACTGAAACTTACTTACACACTTCCCCCCGTTGTGAAAACTTTGTTTAAATTCAATTTACAGGGTACTAATTAGGCTCATACCTGAGAAACTTTAGCCTTTACTTTGCTTTCAACAGTTTTTTTGGGCGCTTTTTCTTACGCTTTTGGTGTTGGTTTTGGCCTTCCTTGCGGTTGGCGGTGGCCGGCTGCTGCTTGGGGTAGTACTCCTCCTCCTCGTGACGGCTCATCTGTTTTTATTTATGTATTTCATTTATTTAATTCAAATGTCTGGGTCTCTGTTTAGTGGGGGGCGTCGGCGGCGGCATTTGCATTTGGCGTGTCCTTTCGCTTTGCGCGCGGGTCTCGTGCCCCGTTTCCCTCGTTTTCCCCCGTTTTTCTTCATTAAATGCGTTGAAATTAATTTATAATATGCTGACGCTTTGTTGTTGTTTTTGTTGGCCATTTTCACGCCTCGCGCGTAACTGTAATTAATTGTCATTGAATTTCCAGCGAGTCAGCCGGTTTTTGTTTAGATTTTGATGTATGTCGGTTCGGTCCGGTCCGGCGGGGTCCGCTCAAGTGCATAAAGCATGATAAGTTGCCCAGATCCGCTACAAATTTAAGGCGCTGCCTAAAAAGTTGGTCATTGTTTGGCACTAAATGGCTCAGAAGCACATAACATAAATTGGTCAGCATATTTGGAAAGCCAAAAACGTTGACATTTAATGGGGGCACATCCATCATTTTCTTTCACATTAGACCGGCATTTGTTTTTGTGTGCTCCAGAGGGAAGTAGGCGGGGGGGGGGGGGAGTGGTAGGCATATGTTATGCAATTTCACGTTTGATTGAAACCAAATTATTCGTTTCTTCCACTGAAATGATTCCACCTCGAAGCGTTTTTGAAGTGCTTGTCGTTGACATTTTGCCTGCTTGCTGGAACATTGGTTGCAAAATTAAGCTCAACAGAAGTTCGTAAGCCTTATACAGAGCCTGAGCAAGCGCAATTCATTGTTTTGCAAACCTTACTGAGCATTTTTAATGTTAAGCATTCAAAAATCTACTCTGAGAAACCCAACTAGCAACATTTACACTCACTTGGCTGCCTGTAAAATTGAGTGTACTTCAACTTTGACTTCTTGGAACTGCCTGTCACTGTTCAACTTCAAGAGGGTGACCTCACTTTGGCTTTTCTATTCGAATTGGCCATTTCTAGCTACGTTTTTCGTTCTGTTCTGTGCCCCTCTCATCATAATTGCTGCAATTGAGCAGAAACACTTGTCCATCCATCGGCACTTCAGCTTCAGCTTCTCCATTGATGTGCCGAAAGATGAAAAACCGAAATATCAAAAATAATCAGAATGCTGCCATAAGTCGTACCAGCCTGTCGGCCATGGTGATGCGGCACAAAAGGCATGAAGCAGCCCAAGAGCCCACACTAATTGCCTACTCAGTTTTAGTGCACACTGGTTCGAAAGCTGTGGGAAATGCAAAACGAAGGTCTACTTTTCGGGCAAAAGCATGAGGGTTGGGCTGTAATGAGAAGTCTGAGAACCTTGCTATAAGCGTAGCTCAAAAGAAAGCAGCAGGTGAGAGAATTGTAGAGCAGGCGAGCAATCGACGGCAGCAGTTTGCTGAACACGTTGCACTTTGCCAGAGTGCTTTGAAAACTCCTTGACAAAGCTTTGTTAGCTGAGAAGAATGCAGCAGCTAAGTGAATTAGAGAGCTACTTAAACGTCAGAGCAGGCGAGCAATCGACGGCAACAGTTTGCTGAACACGTTGCACTTTGCCAGAGTGCTTTGAAAACTCCTTAACAAAGCTTTGTTAGCTGAGAAGAATGCAGCAGCTAAAGGATTTGAAGAGTTGCCTAAACATCAGAGCAGGCGAGCAATCGACAGCAGCAGTTTGCTTTACCAGAGTGCTTCAAACAAAAGTGCCCCAGAACAAGGTCTTGGTAAGGCACCTATGAAACCGATTGTATAAGCACCTTGCATTAATATACATTTATACATAGTTTAGATTTGACTTCTTGAGTGGCCTCGAGAAACCAAAGACTTAACAGACAAGCTAGAACAGATCTTCGAAGACTGGGCAGAAGAAGCTTAACTTAATCTCTACGTTCTACCAGTAGAGGAAATCATTTCAAGTAACTTAAAGCTTTTCCAAATCTAAGACAAGCTCTTTCATTTTTATAGCCTTGAAGAGGGCATATTAAAGTTCTTAAGATGTTTGTAAAGCATAGAAGAAAGCTTTACCGACCCCATAAGGTATATATATTCTGGATCAGCATGACGAAATGAGTTGATTTAGCCTTGTCCGTCCAACAAACTTGGCGCCTAGTCTTTTAAAAAAAAAACGCTGCTTAATTGTTGGAAACGGCCGGATTGGAGGACTATACCATATGGCTGCCATAGGAACAATCGGTCGAAAAACTAGTTCTAGTGAGAAAAACTTTTTTGTTTTGAATGGAAACGCCTTCAATTTTTGTATTTCTTAGTTTGCTATGATTTTCCATGATTTTACCAAGTTTGGTCTAAATCGGACATCTATATGGTATAGCTGTCAACGAAAAGTAAGGTTAGAAAACTAGTTTTAGTATCAAAAACTTTTTTGGTTTCCTTGTAAACGCCTCCAATTACTGTATTTCTTAATTTGCTATGCTTTTCCATGATTTCACCAAGTTTGCTGGAAATCGAACATCTATATAGCATAGCTGTCATACAAAAGTCGAGTCTGAAAAGTAGTCTTAGTGAGAAAAACGTATTTGTTTTCTAAAGAAACCACTCCAAACTCCGCATTTACTAGTTTTCTATGCTTCTCCATGATGCAGTTAAGTATGGTCTAAATCGGACATCTATATGGTATAGCTGTCATACAAAAGTAGGATTAGAAAACTAGTTTTAGTAAGAAAAACTTTTTTGTTTTGAATGTTAACCTCTTAAAAATTGGTATATATTTATTTTATAAGCTTTCACACAATTCCTTAAAGTTTTGTCAAAATCGGATGACTATGGGCTATAGCTGCCATAGGAATGATCGGTCGAGAAACTAGCTTTAGTGAGAAAAACTTTTTTGTTTTCTATGGAAACGCCTCCAGACTTGTTATTTCTTTGTATGCTATGCTGTTATATGATTCCACCAAGATTGGTCGAAATCGGACAGCTATATAGTATAGCTGTCATAGGAAAGTAGTGCCTGGGAGGTGGTTTTAGTGAGAAAAACTTTTTTGTTTTCTATGGAAACGCCTCCAGACTTGTTATTTCTTTGTATGCTATGCTGTTATATGATTCCACCAAGATTGGTCGAAATCGGACAGCTATATAGTATAGCTGTCATAGGAAAGTAGTGCCTGGGAGGTGGTTTTAGTGAGAAAAACTTTTTTGTTTTCTATGGAAACGCCTTCAGACTTGTTATTTCTTTGTATGCTATGCTGTTATATGATTCCACCAAGTTTGGTCTAAATCGGACATCTATATAGCATAGCAGTCATACAAAAGTAGAGTCTGAGACGTAACTTAACTTCATTTTTCAACAGCTATTGATTTGGATATATCCAACACACGCCCAATCATTTGATATTCCGCTGAAGAACCATGAAGCATGTAAGACGAGTCAGAGGTAAGAATTGGCTAGAATGCCAATTGATTCACATCGTTTTCAAGTTCTTCTCCTTTATAATCTCAAACAGAAGGCAGGCCTGTGTCTAAAACCAAAATATATTATATATAGTATATATAACAATTGCCCCACTGCTGCACTTAGCTTTTTGCTTTCATTACTCAAGCAGACAGACATATGTGTCATCAAGTTGTTGTTGAAATGGCTTCAGTCTTAGCACCAGCAGAAGAAGAACTAAGTACAGATTTTGGAAAACTTTCAAATAACCCATAACAGTTTTGAAAGTTATGAAGTAGAATAAATCTGTGAGTTGTTGTGCCGCTGGCATTGATTTAACCAACAACACCACCCCCCCGCACCGCCCAATTAGTTGGCTCAACAACTGTTCGGTTGTCAAATGGGCGTCAATATTTAAATGAATGCTTAATTTATGGCAATAAGCACGACCAGCCAAGTTAATTAAACAAAAATGAATCAACATAATTACAGCGCTTGTTTGTGTGTGTGTGTGTGGGGGCGGGGGGCTTTGGTATGTGTGTTGATTTTATGCAATTTACTTATGTAAATTTTATACGCGTAATTTCGCGCAATTCGCACTTTTTCATCCCCCTCCAACCCAAAAGTTGTGTAACCCAAAAAAGTAGGCTATGCATTTTTTCAATCAAGCTTTTAAGTAAACCAAATGCCCAACTCTCCTGGGGGAAGGGCTGCGGCTTGGCGTTGTCCGAAAAAGGTATTACAAAATCAGTCAGATTTTCAGCGGCCAAGTCAATGAAAATATTGTTAGCCAGCGAAGCTGATTGGCCATATCCCCCAGGGCGGCCAGAGCCAGAGCAACAAAATAAAAACAGAAAAATCGAAAAACCAAAACCAAAAATCGTTTTAGACTTTAAGCTCTGTCGCTTTAATGCACTAAACTGTAGTTTGGGAATAGCCCGGGCCAAAAGTTGGACTTACACACACACACACACACAGAGAGAGAGTATAAATATACGTACACACACGCACATGGCTGTAATTCCCTGCGGGCGCATGAGACAAAGTAACAAAAAAAAAAAAAATTGAGCGAAAAAATAAAACAAAATTGTTTGAAAATGGAAAAAAAAAAAAGTGAAGTAAACTGAAAGACATTTTGTATACCCAGAAGATATTTGTTTAAGTAAACTATATTTCAGTTGTTGAGATATGAAAATGTTGTATTGAAGTCAGGGCGGCAGCCGAAACTCCAACTTTCATTTGAGGTAAAAAAGCCGAGAACTGTTTTCCCCGGCTCTGTGAAATTAGGCCGCGTGAATTTAGGCCGCGGTGTATTTTGTTTGGCGGCCTAAGTTCATTTTGCAAAATGAATTTAGGCCGCGATCTCAAAATGAAATTAGGCCGCGCGGCCGATTACAAAATGAAATTAAGACGCGATCACTAAATGAAACTAGACCGCGCGGACATAATTCATTTTGTGAATGAAATACGAATAAACGAACCCTGCATTGGATTAATCGAAATTAAGCAATTGTTCAAAAAACAATAACCCACAGCAAGGGCATGAAGTACCATTTTCGATTAATAGTTCATAAACGATCAATTCCAAAAAACCATGTATACTTAAAAATACCATTCTGCAAACTTTGGATTCAATCTAATTACAAGTTTTTTTTTAAATTAAAAAACCAAAAAGTTTAAAAATTTTCCAACTTTGATTTTGATTATCAATGTTATAAAATTTTTAAAATTTTTTTTAAAATTATGTACGTTAAATTCAATGTTTTAAGAACATTTCGAGCCACTCTGGTGAACAAATGCCGGAGCTTTGGACATAAAATGAGATTTCTGGCCCACAGTGCAATGTTAGCGCTTTTTAGCTCGGCCATTATTAATAATATACACTTTCAAACAGATTTTGCAAAATTGGTCGAAATAACTATATCAAAACAAGCACTTGCAAGGTTATTAAAACTTCGGCTCAAACGAAGTTAGCTTAAGCTTAGTATACACCTTAACAAAGAAGGTCCCAACACAAAAAACCCCATATAAAACAAGAAAGAAAGTCGGTCAAGCCCGACTATAACATACTCTGTACCAAGAAAATTTGTCTTTTGATCATAACTCGAAAACCGTTCATCCGATCTTCTTCATTCCTTTGGCGGATCGATAAGTTATTCTAATAACTAAATATGTCCAGAAGGAACAAGCCATGTATCTTCAAAACTGTGGGAGATATGACGTTTTTTCTAAATTGCGGGGGCGGGAGGGGGCGTGGCCAAAATTAAAAATAAACTTGATCTGCCTGCAGACATAAGAAGCATATGTCCCATACATGTCAAACCTCTATCTCTTACCATCTCTGAGATCTGTGCGTTCATACGGACAGACAGACAGACGGACAGACGGACAGACGGACAGACGGACAGACGGACGGACGGACAGACGGACAGACGGACAGACGGACATGGCTATATCGACTCGACTGTTGATGCTGATCAAGAATATATATACTTTATGGGGCCGGAGATGCTTCCTTCTGCCTGTTACTTACTTTTGCACAAACTTATAATACTCTGTGTACCTACGGTACAGAGTATAACAAGAAAGAAAGTCGGTCAAGCCCGACTATAACATACTCTGTACCAAGAAAATTTGTCTTTTGATCATAACTCGAAAACCGTTCATCCGATCTTCTTCATTTCTTTGGCGGATCGATAAGTTATCCTAATATCTAAATATGTCCAGAAGGAATAAGCCATCTATCTTCAAAACTGTGGGAGATATGACGTTTTTTCTAAATTGCGGGGGCGGGAGGGGGCGTGGCCAAAATTGAAAATAAACTTGATCTGCCTGCAGACATAAGAAGCATATGTCCCATACACGTCAAACCTCTATCTCTTACCATCTCTGAGATCTGTGCGTTCATACGGACAGACGGACAGACGGACATGGCTATATCGACTCGGCTGTTGATGCTGATCAAGAATATATATACTTTATGGGGTCGGAGATGCTTCCTTCTGGATGTTACATACTTTTGCACAAACTTATAATACTCTATGTACCTACGGTACAGAGTATAAAAACTCACAAAACTTAAGGCACCAAAGCCTTTTGGTGCTCTCTTTGTTGGCTATACACACTTCCCACAAAAGGTCTCTAGTAAATACCACAAATATACTAGATTCGTATTTTTCTGCATGGCTACCAAAAGCTCAAGAAGAATGGATTTCCATTATTTGAAGAGATATCGCACGTTGCCGATACAAATACCCATGCGCTTTATAGAAGGCATTTTTTAATATTTTGTGAGGTGAGGTCAACAATCGACGGGTAAGTGCAGGCGATTGCTATGGAAACTTGTCATCAAATAAAACTTCCTAAAATGTTTGAAATTCATTTTTATTATCAAAATCAAAAATCAAAACAAACTCTTGGCAGTATGACCATAATTTGCAGATTTCTCAAATCTGACCACACTGGGCCAAAACAAAAGAATTGCCGCTTTTGGTATTTTTGATTTGGGAGCTTCTTTGTTGAGGTGATACTAAACTTTATCCTTCTCGTTTCAAATTGTTATTACCGTGGCCTTACAATTTCGCCGCTTGCCATTTTAGCTAAATTTTGTATTTTTATTAAATTATTTCTTTTGTTAAAGCATAACGCTACTCCCCATTTGTCACACATTACTTGTGAGAATCCTGTACAGTTTGGGTACTTGCATCTAATCCTTTTATCCGTCCAGAGTGGCCAATGTCCAACCTTATCCTGGCGTACCATTTGGTTTGGCACACGCTGTGTTGAACCTCTCTATTTTTTTTGCTTCAGCTCTTTTAAAAATCATTAAAATGATCCATTTGCCTTGTGAACACGTTTGTAAAATAACCAAAAAAAGAAAGCCAAGCATTGCTCATTGACAAGTTCAGTAGATGATAACTTGCCAGCGTCTGCTTCTTAATGCAATTTTATATCTGCCGATTATGCTGTCGATCAGATGAACTCCTCCCATATAGCTTTTGTATTGCGCTACTACAAATGATCGTTCAATTTGAACATATTCCTTTTTGGCTTTGTTGAATTGGCGTGCAGAGTTTTTGGGAAGAATTCCAGCGTAGTTGGATGCCAATGAAACAACTTTATTATCGACCCATAAAGTAAGTGTTATATCCACTCTACCCAAATCGGCGACATGTTCTACAGACGAACCGCAGGAACTTTTCTTCAGGTTAGGCCGCGCGGCCTAATTTCATTTTCTGATCGCGGCCTAATTATATTTTGAGATAGCGGCTTAAATTCATTTTGACAAATGAAATAAGGCCTAATTTCATTTTGCGATCGCGGCCTAAATTCATTTGGCAAAATGAAATTAGGCCGCTGACCGCTGTTTCCGCTGTTTTTTCCAGATACTCAACTCCAAAGCTTATTAAATGATTCACAAAACAAGAGCTCAACATTAGTTTGGTAATATAAAAAGAATTTCTTCCCAAAAAAGAGACACAATTCTCAGACAGTCTGTTTCGTTTTTGGGTCAATTACCATATAAACTCGTATAAAGCAAGGTCTGTACATAAGTTCGAACCAAAAACCCTTAATCACGCCAACGAAATTTTTCATTGGCCAGAGTTTTTGTCCAAATCCGAAAACGAGTGGCCTCAATGTCAAAAGGTTAAGGTCCCAACGGCTCTTATGGTATCAGAAGACAGGAAAAATGTCACAGTACATGCTGTCGCTGTTCCAGAGCCACACCCCATAATCCAGTTAATCAACAAAATCTCGGTACTTCCGAAGCTCGTACGGATTATGGCATATGTAAACCGTTTCGGTTACAAAACAAAGGGGAAGGATTCCTACTACTTCTTCCACTACTTTCATCATCTGAGGTAAGACTTGCTTTCCTTAAGCTAGTTGAAGTTGTGCAAACCGTTGAATTGCGACATGAAATTGCTGATTTAGCAAAGTCTAAGATACTTTGCCCAAGTTTGCAGAAATTAAATCCATTAAAACTTACGTAACTATTTTTGTGTGCTTCGCTTCAAAGGCTGTTCACATTGAACCAATTGGAAATTTGTCCACTGATTGCTTCTTAAATTGTTTTAAAAGGTTCACCGGCAGACGAGGCGCTCCGGAACGAGTCAACAGCGACAACGCGACCAATTTCACAGGAGCGAGCAAAGTGTTGGAGGATCTGCAAGAAGTGTTCGCAGCACAACAGCAAGGGCTCGTGGAGTACGCCGCAGAGAAGTGAACAGAGTGGGTGTTCATCCCACCGAGAGCCCCTCATTTTGGAGGGCTTTGGGAGGCGGCGGTGAAGTCCGCCAAGCAAAGGGTGTTGAGAGGCGTAGGCAACGCAAACCTTACGCAGGAGGATCTCAACACGCATCTGGTGGATATAGAGGCGCTCCTCAATTCCCGACCCATAACGGCGCTCAGCAACGATCCGAACGACGGCGAGATCGGCAGACCTCTTCGTTCGCTGCCGCACGAATCAGAGCCAGAAGGAGTAACCAGCAAGGCAAGCTTCGGGTTTTTGAAGCAGTGGCGGCAGCTGTCAGCGCTCAGGCAGCAGTTCTGGCGCAGTTGGTCGAAGGATTACCTACTCGACCTGCAGCAGCGGAATCAATGGGCCACGCAGTCGCCCAATCTGGTGATCGATTCCCTCGTACTAATTCACGAGGACAATATGCCACCTCAACGATGGCTAACAGGACGCGTTACGCGCGTAATAACAGGAGAGGACGATAAGGTTCGTGTGGCCGAAATACGCACATCAGGCGGTCTCATGAAACGGCCTATACACAAACTCGTCATGCTACCAGTTGGTTAAAGGGCCATGAGCCTTTAACGGGGCCGGCATGTTAAATCCTTATTGTTAATATACTACTGTGGGCAAAAAGTATACAAATGAATTGGTTTGTAGAATGAAAAATCTTTATTTATTCTTATAAATCAATTTCATCCCCTTCAAAGTAATCCCCTCCCGATAAAATACACTTGTGCCAACGTTTTTTCCAATCCTCGAAACATGCCAAATAGTCCCTTTCCTGTATAGCCATCAGCGCTTTCTTCGATTCAGCTTTTATCTCCTCAATCGACTCAAACAGCGTTCCCCGAAGTGGTCTCTTGAGTTTTGGGAATAGCCAGAAGTCACACGGAGCCAAATCAGGCGAATACGGTGGTTGCGGAACGATATGCGTCGAATTTGACGAGATGAAACGAGATTTGACTTTTCGTAGGCCCAAATGGTCTTTCAAAATGGATTTCACAGATCCTTCTGATATTCCGATCATATCAGTAAGGTCTCTAACAGTCAACCGACGATTTTTGCGCACTAATTCCTCCACTTCATTGACGTTTTGGTCATCTGATGACGTCGATGGTCGTCCGGAGCGCACCAAGTCATCCACACGTTCTCGACCCTCTTTGAAGTCTTTGTACCACTTATAAACATTTTTTTTGTGACATGGTAGAATCACCAAAGGCCTTCCGCAACATCCTCAACGTTTCCGCAGCCGAAATTTCATTCCGCAAACAAAATTTGATGGCACTTCTCTGCTCAATTAAATCAGACATTGAAAAAATCGAAAAATGCACTCTTGGTCGTTTGGAAAACACAAGCGTAAATATATTACTGATAATAATAATTACTGAAACATTCACATGAAATTTGGCACAGATGTCATCAACAGTCCTGCCAACTCAAGAAAAAAAGAACTAGCCCGAATTGTTAGGCCCGCGAAGTTTAAATTGAAAATTACCTTACTTTTTGCCCACAGTAGTAAAATGGTTAAAAAATCTGAGATAAGATCAGAAATTGTGATCAAATATAACTTGGGTGTTTCCGTAATAAACATCGCTAAGGAATATAATTTGTCTCGTCAGACCATTTATTATCAAATCAATAAATATAAAAAATTTAATGATGTGATCAATGTTCGCCGTAAGGGCAGAAATCGAAAGACTGGAGCTGATGCAGACCGTCTTATCGTCCGTGCTTTTAAGAAGGACCCTTTAAAAACACCAAAGGCTGTGTCCTTAGAGTGGGATGAGACTGCATCCACTTCCATAAGTGAGAGAACAATACGCAGGCGTTTGATTGAAGCAGATATGAAAACATATATTGCAAAGCCAATTCCTTTTATCACCCCTAAAAATAAACTAAAGCGTTTGGAGTTCGCGAAAAGATACATCACCAAGCCCGCTTCATTTTGGCGTAATGTCCTGTCGACGGATGAGAGTAGTTTTGAATTCCACGCATTTCAAAAGAAAATTTTTGTAAGAATTAACAAGAATTACCGTAAAAATAATGCTCCTGTGTGTCAAAGAGTAAGCCATGGGGGTGGAAGCGTAATGTACTGGGGTTCAGTTTCATATAATGGTGTGGGAGACTTGGTTCCCATAGACGGATCCATGAACCAGAACCGATATTTAGAAACCATAAATGATTATGCGTTTCCCTCCAGCGACAGATTAATAGGGAATGAATTTATTCTCCAACAGGACAACGCTCCTTGCCATAAGGCTAGAATGATTACTAGGTTTTTAAGAGATGTGGGGGTGGATCTTTTCTCACGATCTCACGATCTTTTCAACCCTTTTCCCACCATATTTCCCGAACCAACTACTCCCTTAATGAACCTTTGCGTAGAGCTCTCGGAAATTTTAACTTAGTTTTGGCTAGTCCTGCTTCCTTAACAGATATTTAGCTAGGATAAGAATGCCCGTGGTGTAAGGGAAGCCCTCACGACACTTGCCCCAGAACCAAAACTACTTTAACTTCCAGTCAGTTGGACGCAGCCTGTGGAGTGCGCAGCTTTGCTGGAGCTGGACCTAGGGGACTCGACATCCCCTCTTAAACCCAGTCTTCTATCTCTGCCAAATTTCTTTTTCTTTCTCCTCCAAATCTTAACCTCTTCTACTCTCTTTATTTGTCTGAAAGTTTGTATGGCGATTTATTATATACCCAGTTGATTGTATGCTTATTTTAAGAAAGATATCAGCTCTACAAGCTGAGTTACTTGAGGACATTTTAGTTTTAGATAGGATCACTTACTTCAGATGAATACAAATCAGCTAAAAACTTATATTTTGTTTATATATACAATTTAATAACAGTTGTGGGCATGAAATATGCCTTTACACCTGAGTTCCTTGAGATCAGTTAGTTTTTTTGAAGCAAATATTTTCTCTGCATATGAGGCGATTTGTCTGAAAGTTTGTATGGCGATTTATTATATACCCAGCTGATTGTTAACTTATTTTAAGAAAGATATCAGCTCTAGAAGCTGAGTTACTTGAGGACATTTTAGTTTTTAGTAGGATATGGGGAACCAACGGCAAGTTTTAAGAGTGGACAGCATGGATAGCGTTATATACATTCCAGAAATGGTCCTTAACATCTTGATTTATAGCAATTCGAGCTTAAAGTTGCTTAAAATGCTTCAATTGACACTTTTGTCATTTTGTCGATTTATGTAGAACTTGTACCAATGTTCTGACTCTCTTTGATATTTTCAAACAGTTTTACCTCTTAGTTTTTAAACAAACTATTGAAGACAATTCTGTGATTTTTTTAAGCGTAGATATATTGTGTTGCTTTCTTGTGGCTCAAATCTATCTAAATATGGTCTAGGCTATATCTGCGCTTTAAAAAATCGCAAAAATATTTGGTATATTTGATTTGAAAGCTTAGATATAGTAGTTTACCGTAAAAGTAAACCAAAACAAAGCAAAAGTTTTCTACAAAACAAGCCTAAGAAAGCCTAACATCAGCCTTTTAAGCAGCCTTAAACTCAAATTACCAAAAGTACAAAAGTGAAGAACTAGTTTCGAAGGCAGTTCCGTGTACAGCACAAGAAAATCTTGTAGAATCGCCACCAATCGCTCGTGTGTTCCAACAGCATAACTGGGTAGCTTCCTCTACAAAAAGACTTAGACATTTGAAAAAGCTTTTCATTAGAAGGTTATGTCAAAAGGTGGCCAACAGCACACAGATTCCCATTTCCCTTCCCCTTGCCATTCCCATTCCCATTCTGGTCGGTCTGTGTACACTCACACACTTAAACACTCGAATGGACAAAGTCCTTGCAGCTATTTTCATACATTTTTACCCAGTTTTGGCCCAAAAATAGTTCTACTAGTTAGAAGCGTTTTGCAGGTTCGGTGGAGTTGATTGTGTTGTATCTGGCAAATTATATCATTAAAACTTTATCTAACCAAATATGAAAAAAGTATAAAAAGTTAAAGGAAAGTGAAAGTGAAAGGGAGAAATTACCAAACATTAATAGTCAACGGTAAACGTTGCAGTTGGTGCCTGGGCAGCAGCAGCAGTAGCAGCAGCAGCAGCAGCAGCAGCAGCAGCAGCAGCAGCAGCAGGAGGAGGAGGAACTCAACCAAAACTTTGGCTAAAATTTGTGCACACACCGGACAACTTCATAGGCACTTGAGCGTCAGACCGAAAGATACACACACACACACACACACACACACACACGCACACATTTGCATATGAGGGTCAGGGACTTGGCAAATGGCGTCAAGTGGATTCCATCTGATAGCAATGTCTCCCATCTACTTTTAGTCCTACATTTCATCTTCTCTTTCTTTTTTTTTTTTACTTTATTTGTGGAAAGTTTTCGGCTTAAGCGGATTTTAGATATGAACTGAAAGCTGTCTGATAATTTGGTTAACAAAGTAAGTAAAAGTTGTTGAATGGTAGATAAAACACGTACAGCTAGCTAGCTAGGTGGGGCTTAATGATCTCTCTCTCCCACAAAATGCAGTTGCTAAGAAACTGTGTGGAAAATGAAGAAAAATTTACTTACTTGAGTGGCTTTTTTTTGGGGTATGTTTCACATATTTAGAGAAACTGTGGCAAAATGTGTTCAAAATAGCTTGAATAAAATGGATACAGCTGTCACAGAGACGGCATTCTCATAGTTTGAATTTGTAAGTCTATTCGCATTGAAATGGCAAACCTTACTGAGCATTTTTGGTGTAAAAAACGCGTGTGAGGTGTCTGAAAATGTACCGAGTTACCTTAACAGACAAGAAACAAGACTATAAGTCTATTCGTGTTGAAATGGCGAACCTAACTGACCATTTTTGGTGTAAAAAACGCGCGTGAGGTGTACGAAAGTTTATCAAGCTAATTAAACAGACAACACACTTTAGATCCCAAAATGACTTGTGACATGTGTGAGTTTTCCTAGTTTGATAGACTGTAAGTCTTTTCGTTTTGAAATGGCAAACCTTACTGAGCATTTTTGGTATAAAAAACGCAAGTGAGGTGTCTGAAAATGTACCGAGTTACCTTAACAGACAAGAAACAAGACTATAAGTTTATTCGTGTTCAAATGGCGAACCTTACTGAGCATTTTTGGTGTAAAAAACGCGCGTGAGGAGTACGAAAGTTTATCAAGCTAATTAAACAGATAACACACTTTAGATCCCAAAATGACTTGTGACTTGTGTGAGTTTTCCTAGTTTGATAGACTGTAAGTCTATTCGTGTTGAAATGGCAAACCTTACTGAGCATTTTTGAAGTAAAAACCCCGCGTAATGTACCGAGTTACCTTAACAGACAAGAAACTTCCCTTGTGAACCCAAAAAGACTTGTGACTTTTGTGAATTTTCCTAGTTTGATAGACTGTAAGTCTTTTCGTTTTGAAATGGCAAACCTTACTGAGCATTTTTGAAGTAAAAACCCCGCGTAATGTACCGAGCTACCTTAACAGACAAGAAACTTCACTTGTGAACCCAGAAGGACTTGTGACTTGTGTGAGTTTTCCTAGTTTGATAGACTGTAAGTCTTTTCGTGTTGAAATGGCAAACCTTACTGAGCGTTTTTGAAGTAAAAACCCCGCGTAATGTACCGAGCTACCTTAACAGACAAGAAACTTCACTTGTGAACCCAGAAGGACTTGTGACTTGTGTGAGTTTTCCTAGTTTGATAGACTGTAAGTCTATTCGTGTTGAAATGGCAAACCTTACTGAGCGCTTTTGAAGTAAAAACCCCGCGTAATGTACCGAGCTACCTTAACAGACAAGAAACTTCACTTGTGAACCCAGAAGGACTTGTGACTTGTGTGAGTTTTCCTAGTTTGATAGACTGTAAGTCTATTCGTGTTGAAATGGCAAACCTTACTGAGCGCTTTTGAAGTAAAAACCCCGCGTAATGTACCGAGCTACCTTAACAGACAAGAAACTTCACTTGTGAACCCAGAAGGACTTGTGACTTGTGTGAGTTTTCCTAGTTTGATAGACTGTAAGTCTTTTCGTGTTGAAATGGCAAACCTTACTGAGCGTTTTGGGTGTAAAAAACCCCGCTTAAGGTGTCTGAAAATGTGCCAAGCTACTTAAACAGCCAAGAAACTTCCCTTGTGAACCCAGAAGGACTTCTGTTTCGCCCCATTAATAATTCTGTTAAATTTTTTTTTGAAATTGAAAACAATTTTGTAATACAAATCTCACATTTCTTTCTCATTTTGAAGAGAGGGCATCACAACCTGTTTGTCAACGGGGCAACATTCATGCCATTTGACTTGTATATTCTTTTTTTTTGCTTTTGCTTTTCCTTTGGCACTTAGTCCACTTTTCTCTCTTTCTGCGCATTGAATGGGGTTTGGGAGTGTTAAAAGCAAAGTTATGTCAGGGCTCAGCAGCTCAAAGTGTGCTGCATCAATTAGATGTGTCTGTGTGTGTGTGTGTGTGTGCAGGACAGTAAAAAGTCAAAGTCTGTACAAATGGACAACTGTGCCTAAGCCTCGAACAGGATTACCCAACCGCAGGCAATTGAATTGGAATCGAAATCTGGAAAAGTTAAAAGCCGCAACTATTACCGAGTGGGGAAAAGGGAAAGGGAAAGGAAAAGGGTCAACCCAGAGCCGTTGATTTACCATCATCGTTCGTTTAGCGAGCCCCGCAGAAACACGAAGCAATCAAAAATGTTAATTTCAAATATTTATAAACAAAATCTTTGGGCAATTAAGTGGCCCAGCCGGCACACATATTTTTTTCACCCCCCGCTTTCACAGCAAGGTGGGTAAACCAAAGCCGGAAACTAAAATGTAAATGAAACTGTCTTCCCTCCGGCTGCCAAGAGTTAAATGGGTGCGGATGTCCTGGTGTCCTGGCGGTGTCCGGGTGTTTTGGTATACAAAAGAAAATGTCACGGAAATAACTGAGGATTAGATTGATGAGTTTTGCTGGCCAAGCCAAGCCAAGTCTGTCCCCTTGGCCCTGTCATAAGCTAGGCGCAAGCATACTTCAGCTGTCTCCTCTGCTCCTTTTCGGGCCGGTGACATTTTTGATTATATGCCAACATAAGTTTATTGCGCTGTGTGTGTGTGTGTTGGTGTGTGTGTGAGTGTTATCTTCTGGCGCTGACAACTGTAATTAATTTAATTAGATCTGCCTTTAGTCTTCGGCAGAAATTCATTTAGCTTGGAACACCCCCAAAACCAGCGGAAAAAAAGGGGAATGTTGACAACATCAGAAGCAACAAGAACCGAAAAACTATGACAAGGTCGAACCGTAAGGGAAAACAGCAGCCGGTACTTAAGGTATGCTCGACTAGTTGATGTTCTGTGTGGCTTCTAAGGCAAATTTCAACTGATAAATGTTAGTTTGAGTCAAGTCATGTCAGTGTTCAGTGGTCTGTGTTTTGTCTTCTGTGTTCTGTCTTCTGTGTTCTGTGTTCTGTCTTCTGTGTTCTGTCTTCTGTGTTCTGTCTTCTGTGTTCTGTCTTCTGTGTTCTGAGTTATGGGTTCTGTGGTCTGGGATCTGTGTTCTGGGATCTGTGTTCTGTGTTCTGAGATCTGTGTTCAGGGATCTGTGTTCTGTCTTCTGTGTTCTGAGTTATGGGTTCTGGGATCTGTGTTCTGGGTTTTCTGTTCTGACTTCTGTGTTTTGTCTTCTGGGATCTGTGTTCTGTCTTCTGGGATCTGTCTTCTGTGTTCCATCTTCTGTCTTCTGTGTTCTATCTTCTGTCTTCTGTGTTTTGTGTTCTGGGTTCTGCGTTCTATCTTCTGTGTTCCATCTTCTGTCTTCTGTGTTCTATCTTCTGTGTTCTATCTTCTGTGTTCTATCTTCTGTGTTCTATCTTCTGTGTTCTGAGTTCTATCTTCTGTGTTCTATCTTCTGTCTTCTGTGTTTTGAGTTCTGGGATCTGTGTTCTATCTTCAGTGTTCCATCTTCTGTCTTCTGTGTTCTGTGTTCTATCTTCTGTGTTCTATCTTCTGTCTTCTGTGTTTTGAGTTCTGTGTTCTGAGTTCTATCTTCTGTCTTCTGTGTTCTGAGTTCTGGGTTCTGTGTTCTATCTTCTGTGTTCCATCTTCTGTCTTCTGTGTTCTGTGTTCTATCTTCTGTGTTCTATCTTCTGTCTTCTGTGTTTTGAGTTCTGGGTTCTGTGTTCTATCTTCTGTGTTCCATCTTCTGTCTTCTGTGTCCTGTGTTCTGTGTTCTATCTTCTGTCTTCTGTGTTATGGGTTGTGTGTTCCATCTTCTGTCTTCTGTGTTCTGTGTTCTATCTTCTGTGTTCTATCTTCTGTGTTCTATCTTCTGTCTTCTGTGTTTTGAGTTCTGGGTTCTGTGTTCTATCTTCTGTGTTCTATCTTCTGTCTTCTGTGTTTTGAGTTCTGGGTTCTGTGTTCTATCTTCTGTGTTCTATCTTCTGTCTTCTGTGTTTTGAGTTCTGTGTTCTGGGTTCTATCTTCTGTGTTCTATCTTCTGTCTTCTGTGTTTTGAGCTCTGGGTTCTGTGCTCTATCTTCTGTGTTCCATCTTCTGTCTTCTGTGTTCTGTGTTCTATCTTCTGTGTTCTATCTTTTGTCTTCTGTCTTCTGGGTTCTGTGTTCTGGGTTCTGTGTTCTATCTTCTGTCTTCTGTGTTCTGTGTTCTGGGTTCTGTGTTCCATCTTCTGTCTTCTGTGTTCTGTGTTCTATCTTCTGTGTTCAATCTTCTGTCTTCTGTATTCTGTGTTCTATCTTCTGTGTTCTATCTTCTGTGTTCTATCTTCTGTCTTCTGTGTTCTGTGTTCTGGGTTCTATGTTCTGTGTTCTATCTTCTGTGTTCTATCTTCTGTCTTCTGTGTTCTGTGTTCTGGGTTCTATGTTCTGTGTTCTATCTTCTGTCTTCTGTGTTTTGAGCTCTGGGTTCTGTGTTCTATCTTCTGTGTTCCATCTTCTGTCTTCTGTGTTCTGTGTTCTGTGTTCTATCTTCTGTGTTCTATCTTCTGTCTTCTGTGTTTAGAGTTCTGTGTTCTGTGTTCTATCTTCTGTCTTCTGTGTTCTGAGTTCTGGGTTCTGTGTTCTATCTTCTGTGTTCCATCTTCTGTGTCCTGTGTTCTGTGTTCTATCTTCTGTCTTCTGTGCTCTGTGTTCTGGGTTCTGTGTTCTATCTTCTGTGTTCTATCTTCTGTGTTCTATCTTCTGTCTTCTGTGTTTTGAGTTCTGGGTTCTGTGTTTCATCTTCTGTGTTTCATCTTCTGTCTTCTGTGTTCTGTGTTCTATCTTCTGTGTTCTATCTTCTGTCTTCTGTATTCTGGGTTCTGTGTTCTGGGTTGTTTTTTGAGTATTCCGTGTTCTGGGTTCTGTGCTCTGTGTTCAGTGTTCAGTATTCAGTATTCAGTATTCAGTGATCAGTATTCCGTATTTTGTATGCAGTATTCCGTGTTTTGTGTTAAGTGTTTAATGCTCAGGGCTTTTGTTTACTGTTCAGTGTTTAGACTCAAGTGTTTAATGCTCAATAATGGCTTCTGTAAGCTGCAAGTGCCGAAATTTAAAAACCCAAGTCAAAATTTGATGTTGAATACAAATTTCCGCACTTAAGCTTGGCCCTTCGAGCCGGACCTTAGGTAAACAGCATACACCCACTGCTACCCTAATCCTAACCCTCACTTTTGTATGTATGTAATGCGTGGCTTTGAATGGGAAACCCCCCAAAAAAAACAAAATAATGTCCAACATTATCGTTGACATTTATTAGCCTCAACTAAGTGAATTTTTTTGCTTTCTGTCCTTACAACAATGTGGTTGTTGTTGTTGTTGTCTCTGTGTGTGTGTGTGCTTAACACCCTTCCGTGTGTCCGAATTAAATATGCATGCCCCAAGGGTGTGTGCCGGCTTTTGTCACGTTCCTCGACTATTTCTCTTTTTAATACACTTTCCAATTAATGCATCTCAATCTTCATATAAAGTATCTCCTCCTCCCGCTCATTAATATTCTCCATATGCTGTGAGATGGCCTCCTTATACCAGCTTATCAGATCCACATATTTCTTCAGCTTCACCTCCAGCTGCTCGATCTGCTCGTTCTTCATTTTGATGGTGGCCACATTCTCCGTGATGTGCGAACGAATCTCCGCCTCTTGCTGCTCCTGTTGCCGTTCATTTGTGCGCTGCCGCAGCTGCAGCTGAGCCAACTGATCATGCACAATGGCCATGCTCTCGAAGAAGGTCACATTCACCTTTCTGATGCCCTCCAGGCAGGCGAGCAAACGCTGGTAATAGTACTTTTCTTTGCACTTTACAGGAAGGGAAATTTGGCATAATTATGTAGTCAGACTTTGAGGTGTCACCTACCAGATGCTCCTCCTCTGCCCCACAAGCGCAGAGTAAACCAATTAGTATGAAATACTTTTGCATCATTGCTGTCTAGGCTTGAACTGTCAACTGGAGACTGATGTCAGTTCGAGGCAGACACTTAAAGTGAAAGCTTTTGTTTGACTTACTGAAGCGTTTTTAGTTGGAATTGCAGCCGACAGACACGGGAAGGGTGACAAAAGTGACACCCTTTTCACATATTCAATTACACACACACATTCCGCAATGAAAAGGTAAATAAAGAGTGGGGGGGGGGGGGGGCTTAGACCAACTGTTTATGCTCCCTTTTGCTGTCGTTTAAGAGTAGTTTAGCAGATAAAGAAAAATTATTGAAGCTATATCAACTTAAAGTTTGTGTTTTGGGTGGTTAAATAATTTTTTAGATATTTTACCGGTTCAAACCGGTTCGCAAAATGCTTAAAAAAGTGGTTCATAGACTTAACTTTCATATTACTTAAGCTGTGAATGTAAACAGAGGTTTTTCTGTGGGTTAAATGAGCCTAGAACGTTTATCCGTTTCAAACCCGATTCGGAAAAAGTTAAAAAAACAGATTCGGAGCCCTAACTTACAAATTATTTCAGCTGTTAATATAAACAGAGGTTTTTGTTTTGCTTAAATGAAGCTACAATGTTTACCCGTTTCAAACCTGATTCGGAAAAAGTTTAAAAAACAGATTCGAAGCCCCAACTTACAAATTATTTCATCTGTGAATGTATACAGAGGTTTTTGTGTTGCTTAAATGAAGCTAGAATGTTTACCCGTTTCAAACCCGATTCGGAAAAAGTTTAAAAAACAGATTCAAAGCCCCAACTTACAAATTATTTCAGCTATGAATGTAAGCAATGTGTTTTGTGTGGGTAAAATGAAACTAGAATGCTTACCCGGTTCATAACCGCTTTGAAAACAGCTTAAAGAAGAGGTTTAGAGCCCTAACTAACAAATTCTTAAAGCACAAAACTTAAATTTTGGCTTTAATGTAGCTAAAATAAAGATAAATAAGAAAATGTTTTAAGAAGAGGTTTAAAGCTCTAAATTACAAATTATTAAAGCTGTTCGTTCAAACAATGGTTTTTGTGTGGGTAAAATGCAGCTAAGTAGATTAACCGGTTCAAAACCGTTTCAGAAAAGTTAAGAAAACTGGTTCAGAGACCTAACTAACTAATTATTAAAGCACAGAACATAAAACTTGGCTTCAATGTAGGCAAAATGAAGCAAAATATATTACCCGGTTCACAACCGGTTCGGTAAAGGCATAAATAATAGTTAATAAAAGCTCTAAACTACAAATTTATTAATTCGTGAAATTAAACATTGGTTTTGGTGTTGCTAAAATGAAGCCAAGTGAGTTAACCGGTTCAAAACCGGTTCGAAAAAGTTTAAAAAACAGGCACAAAGCCCTAACCAATAATTTATTGCAGTAGGCAACTTGAAACTTGGCTTTCAATGTAGGTAAAATGAAGTTAAATATGTTACCCGGTTGAAACCCGGTTTGGGAAATGCCCTTAAAGATAGTTCAGAGCCACAAATTTGAAAGTATGAAAACTTAAAAACTAAAAACTTGAAAAGTGATGTGTTAAAATGATGCTACGTATTCTACCGCTGCAAAACCGGTTCGAAAAAATGGAAAAAAATGGGTTTCGAACTATTATTTATACAACAGGTCAGGGAACCTGAAGTTGTTCAAGTCTCCAGAGCGCCCTAGCGATATCTCTAACCACTGAGCCTTGGATAATTCGCTAGCTAAAGTTAATGCAGATGATTACTAGTTCAGCCAAGCTCTTTGAAAGTTAAACCAATTGAAAAAGTTCGGATTTCTGAGTGATATTCAAACATTGTAGCCAAATATTTGTTTTAATTTTTCAATTTTGCTTTGTTTTTTTTGGTTCTACTCACTGTTTTTGTTTTTTGGTCTATGTCTACACCAGGCACCAGGCTTTAATGTATTTTGATTGCATATTTTAGTGAGTTACGACTTGTGAGCTTAAGGGGCAGGGGGTGGGGCGGAAGAGGTGTGGGTGGAGGCGGCTTATGGCATAACATATGCGCATAAATTACATACAAAAGGAGAGAAATTCGTTGCTTTTTTTTTTTTTGGTCGAGAGTATAATATGCCATAATTATAGGTGCAGCTGCCAACTGGTCAGGACCAGGCCGCCTGAGGGCGATTAAGGACGCACACACACACACACGCATGCACATACAGACAGGAAGCGATAACAATGCGTGACAGTTCCTGTTCCGATTTGAGTCCTCCATCCAGCGGCTAACGACCATCAATCAGGCGTCGTTGGCACTTGAAATTTGCATGGCAATTGTCTATTAAAAAATCTCTTTCTACTCTTGGCAAGACCAAAGTGTCGTCCTTGGTGGCGAATGGCCTGACCATAGTTGTAGGCTATTAAATGGCAATGTGTTTCCTGTGTGAAGGAGGTAGATGGGTGCACTCGAAAGAAACAAAAAAAAAGAAAATACTAGCGAGAGTCAGAGTAATTGAAATACAGACTGAAATATGCTTTAATACAAAACTTACAGCGTGAAATTTACATTTTTAGAATTATACTGAAACTGCAAGTATCTCAGAAAATTGTGCTAGACCGAATTTAAATTCTTTAAAGCGGCTTTAAACCATTTCCAGAGTGGATTAGAGTCATTTTTTACTAGTTATTTAAGTTATAAACATAAAACTGGGCTATTGTGTAATATTACCGGTTCATAACCGGTTCTAAAATGGTTTTCAAAACTAACCAAGTTCAAAAAGCCCACCAATTTCTGAAGCTATGAACTTCAGGTATGGTTTTAAGCTCGGTAACGAGCAGTGTAATACTTAACCGGTTCATAACCGGTACCGTAACAGTTTAAAAATATAATTCTAAACCCTAATTCACACATTTATGAAGTAATATACTTGAAATTTGGTTTTCAACATTGCTAAGATTTAGCCAGATATTTTACCGATTCATAACTGGTTTGAAAATATTAAAACAAAGTGATACAGAAGTGATTTAGAGGCCTAGCTTACGTTAATATTTGACAAGTGAACTTTACAATTGATTTTTGGGTTGAAACGAAAGCTTAACCGGTTCATAACCGGTACGGAAACAATTTATTTTAATTTAAAGCAATGGTTCAGAGCCCTTATACGCAGATTTTCAACTTAAAACTTTGTTTCCAGATGGATAATATGAAACCAGATATTTTGCCGATTCATAACCGGTGTGAAAATTTTAAAACAAAGTGTTTTGAAAGTGAGTTAGAGCCCTAACTCACGAACTATTTGACTAGTGAATCTTAAACTTGATTTTTGAGCTGATACAAAGGCTTAACCGGTTCAGAACCGGTTTCGAAACTGCCAAAAACAGATGTTTAGGGCCTTAGCTCACAGATTATTTAAGTAAATGACTTCAAATATGGTTTTTGTTGTTGTTACCGGTTCATAACCGGTTCGGACACCGCCTCAAAAACTAGCTTTGAAGCCATTTCTTCGAAAACTTGTAAGCTATTAACCTAAAACTTGGTTTTTAGGCGTGTAAAATGGAGTTGGATTCTATACCGTTGCGAAAACGACTCAGAAACGTTTTTATAAAGAGTTTTAGAACCATTTAGGCAAACCTGTAAACCTAAAATTTGGTTTTGGGAATGGGTTAAATTGTAGAACCGCTTCAAAACTGGTCCATGAAAACAATTTG
The DNA here is from genome assembly GCA_035044985.1 of Lordiphosa fenestrarum. Lineage (NCBI taxonomy): Eukaryota > Metazoa > Arthropoda > Insecta > Diptera > Drosophilidae > Lordiphosa > Lordiphosa fenestrarum. The sequence goes on from JAWNNO010001836.1 coordinate 326,223, forward strand.
AAACTAGGTTTAGGATATATATACCTTTTGTCTGAGTGTACCGCTTCAGGGACAGACACAAAATTGGGCCCATACTCGAGCATAGTTATTAAGCAGCATAATTACAGAGCAAATTTGGCATTTCACTATTTCAATTAATCCCTTTCAATCTCAAAATTCTTCAATGAAATGTCATCAGACAGAGAGAGGGAGAGATCATTCAACGTTGATGTGGCAGCTTTTCGGTGGGGGGGGGGGGGGGGGGGGTTGGTTTGGCCAACGGTTTGTTCATTCGCTGCGGTTATCCAGGTTGCCAGTGTCAGTTGTGTATCATGTTCACATGTATGTGTTTTGCGTGTGTCTGTGTGCCTGTGTGTGTGTGTGTTTGTCTGTTTGCGGTTGATGAGTCTATAAATAGCTGCAGTTGCAGCTGCTAATTCATGGCGTTTATTGCGGCTTAAACCCTGGCCAAATGGGGCGTATGGGTAATATTTGCTTGCCACGCGCACGCACCAGAAGTGGACTACACACTCCACATTCTTTTGTCTGCGCTGTAAATTCAGATTAAGTACCACAAAACCACAAGGATACAGTTGTGTGCACACACACACACACACAGACACACAAACAGACAAAGGAGCAACAGCAACCGACATTGAGTCTTTGGATTATAAAGGCAATACGTACAAAAAAAAGTATCCGAGAAGTGCAGCTTGCACCAAAGCGGTGTGTGGTGCAGATAAACAAGCAGAATGGCAGAAAACAGCAGCAAACACCTTAACTTTTAGCTTGAAAAACAACTTCAAAGCAACGCTTAAGCCTAAGTCCAACCTGACTGACACCGTTAAGTACGTCAAAGCACCTCATACCTCGTAACACCGCCCATAACTGCATTAGAGTACCGTTGACTTTGTATTTCGAAACCAATCTTCACCGCATTGACATACCGATCATTATTGAATATCGTAAGACCGCCTTTCACTGCAATGCCATATCGTAGGCAGCGCTTTTGCAATTTAATCCGCAGCGAAATATCAAATTGATCGTAGTTTAATATCGTAACATGCCTAATAATTGAATTGAAACATTTTACAGAAGTATATGAATATCGTAGATACGGTATTCGAAGTGGGATACACATTTTACTGCACTGTATCAATATCGTAGGTGCGGAATTTGCAGTCAGATACGGTATTCGAAGTGGGATACATATTTTACTGCAGTGTATCAATATCGTAAATGCGGAATTTGCAGTCAGATACGGTATTCGAAGTGGGATACATATTTTACTGCAGTGTATCAATATCGTAAATGCGGAATTTGCAGTCAGATACGGTATTCGAAGTGGGATACATATTTTACTGCAGTGTATCAATATCGTAAGTGCGGAATTTGTAGTCAGATACGGTATTCGAAGTGGGATACATATTTTACTGCAGTGTGTCAATATCGTAGGTGCTGAATGTGCAGTCGGAGTCACATCGCACTGCCAAAATAATCATAAGGCAATATCGTAGCACCGTTTTTTACTACTTTTCAATATCGTAAACACTTTGCTTTATCAGTATGACCGCAAAGCAATACAGCCCAACAGCTCATTTCAATATCGTAAGCTTAGAACCAGCTTAGTTCAGTACCGTGTACCGTTTTACTGCCGCATTTCAATATCGTATACCCCACATTTGGTAATTCAATATCGTAAATCCTTTTACTACCGCATTTTAAGACCCTGCAGTTGCTTTTGAATATCGTAAACACCATTTTTTCAAGTTCGTAACACCGCCTGACAGCACATTTCAATATCGTAAGCTCAGTATACAACCAACACGATCATAATTCAATACCGTTTACAGTCTTACTGCCGCATTTTAATATCGTTTAACTCCCATTTGGTAAAGCAATATCGTAAGTCCTGCTACTACCGTAATTTAAGACCCTGTAGCCCTTTACACTCACATTTGAATATCGTAAACACCTCATATTTCATATTTCAATACTGTTATCGGTTGTACTGCCGGATTTCAATATCGTATAACCCCCTTTTGGTTAATCAATATCGTAAATCCTTCTACCACACCTAATTTAAGGCACTGTGGTCTTACACAGTCACATTTGAATATCGTAAATAGCTTATATCGTAGTTTCTAGTTCATAACACCGCCTATAAGCGCTTTTAAGTATCGTAAGCCCCTAATGATCATAGTTTAATATGTTAAATTCCGCTTTACCGCCGCCTTTGAATATCGTAGAGCTCTTATTTCCTAAGACAATATCGTAAACGCATTTCAATATCAGCGATTTCCTAAAAAAAAACCTAAGACACAAGGTTAACACATTTTATGAATTCATCTTGAGACATTTTTATTGCACCATCCCCAATAATCCCAGTGTGGCGGAGCAATATTCAAGCTCGGCCCTTCACTGTTCCCCGTGCCACACACGGTTTGTCCCCCGCCATCACAATAAATAACAAAAACTGTCAAACTGCTCGGCTGGCTGTAAAATGTTAAACATGAAACACAAAACAAACCCAACGACCACCACAACGAGGACAACGACGACAACAGCAGGATGACATATGAGTGCTGCTGTCAAACCTCGTCAGTGCCATAAGATTTATGCTCCGTCTCTGTCGCTGTGTAGAAAAATACATGTAATGCCAAGTGTTTATTGAAACAGGAAACAGGATGCGCGTGCAAATTCCGATGCTGATCCCAAGATTCTCAAGCCCAAACACACAAAAAATGCATTGCACATGGTGTCATTTGATTGATGTGATGGCCTTTGACAAGGCTGGGCGAGCCGTCCTAACCCACCCGCTCCTCACTTAATCAATGCGACAATGTCGTGACAGTTGCTCTGACATTTGCAAGTGCAAGACAAACAAGCTGCACTTCTCGCACAACTGCGTCCCCAATCCGAAACCAGACTCTTTGACTTTGAGTTGTCGGCGAGAGGGGAGGGGAGGGGAGGGCGGAAAGAAGGGAGGGAGGAGCAACCATATGCAAATTGAAGTTAAGGGTAAAAGCAGCCTATACTTAGCTGACAGCAAAGTGGAAAAGAAAACCAAGTAAGAATAAAGGCAAATAGTTAGAAATGTGATGAGGCAAGTTTGCTGGAGTTTGGACGGGGTACACAGGGTGGTTTGAGCAAGAATTGAGCAGTTTTTTTTCAATATTTTTAAAGTTGGTCCTTCGAGCCGGATGCTTAGAACAAGACTTGAAATGGTAACTTATCTTATCTTATCTTTTTTAAATCTAATATAGAGTATCTGGTCTTTCGAGCCGGATGATTAGTTAAAGCTCTCGTTGGCTCTACTTAGTTAATAGTTTTGGTGTAGTAGCCACTAAATCTTCTCTATTTAGTATATATTCAAACTACATACATAGTTTTTTGGTACTTCCAGCTTAAGACCAAGCTCTTATTTGCTTCACCATGGAGATACATTGAATAATTTCCATATCCTTTTGGACTGGATATTATTTATACGCTTCTCCGGTTGTTTGTAAGTCATAGAAGGCAGCAACTCCGACCACCTAAAGTATATATATATATATTTTTTGATCAGCAAGACGATCTGAGTTGATTTAGCCCTAACAATATGTTTCTAAGCTCAGTCCCTCAGTTTGAAAGCTATCTTCACCACACTTTGCACAGAGTCTTAAAGTACAAATACCCAGCACATTTGTGCGAACCGGACGGATCGGTTGACTATAGCATATAGCTGTCAAAGGAACGATGGGTCGAAAAACAAGTTTTAGTGAGAAAAACTTTTTTGTTTTGAATGGAATCTCATTCAAACTTTGTATTTCTTAGTTTGCTATGGTTTTTCATGATTTGATCAAGTTTGGTCCAAATCGGACATCTATATAGTATAGCTGTCATAGAAAAGTAGAGTCTGAAAAGTGGTCTTAGTGAGAAAAACTTTTTTGTTTTCTGAGGAAATGTCCCTAAAACTGGTATTTATTTGTTTTAAACCCTTTCACACAATTCTACAAAGTTTGGTCCAAATCGAATGACTATAGCATATAGCTGCTGTACGAATGATCGGTCAAAAAACTAGTTTTAGTGAGAAAAACTTTTTGTTTTGAATGGAAACGACTCCAAACTTGGTATTTCTTAGTTATATATGCTTTTCCATGATTTTACCAAATTCGGTTGAAATCGGACATCTATATAGTATAGCTGTCATAGAAAGGTAGAGTCTGAAAGGTAGTTTTAGTGAGAAAAACTTTTTTGTTTTCTGAGGAAATGTCCCTAAAATTGGTATTTATTTGTTTTAAACCCTTTCACACAATTCTACAAAGTTTGGTCCAAATCGAATGACTATAGCATATAGCTGCTGTACGAATGATCGGTCAAAAAACTAGTTTTAGTGAGAAAAACTTTTTGTTTTGAATGGAAACGACTCCAAACTTGGTATTTCTTAGTTATATATGCTTTTCCATGATTTTACCAAATTCGGTTGAAATCGGACATCTATATAGTATAGCTGTCATAGAAAGGTAGAGTCTGAAAGGTAGTTTTAGTGAGAAAAACTTTTTGGTTTTCAAAGGAAACGACTCCAAATATTAAACATATGCCTTTGTTAGGCTTTTGCATGATTCCACCAAGTTTGGTCGAAATCGGACTTCAATATGGTATAGCTGCCATAGAAAAGTATTTTTCGAAAAGTACACAGAAAAAAATAAGATCAAATATCGAGTTGATCTTCCAATATAATTTCAAAAATATCAATTTTTAAATATCCAAGAGTTACTATTTAATATCAATATGATGCTGTAGTATTACATTGATACTAAAAATATTATATTAATAAGCGAAATTCTCACAGTGATATGAAAAATACCCTAGTGACGTTATTTCAGATCGAAGTAGACATCGAAAATCTGAGGGCAGAAAGAGACAAATGGAGTTTCTTAAAACAAAGAGAGACAGCTATAGTCCAACTCGAAAAAGGCAAAAACAATGTTTATGTCTCTGCCGCAGCTAGCGAGACAGCGAATACTCTTACGATTTGTCTGTTTTTGCTTTCATTGCTGATTGCAATTCCCAACTGCTTAAAGCGGCGAGCGCATGGAGAGACATTCAAACAGCGACAGTCATTAGCGAAAAGCCTACTAAAGGTTGAATCTGGAGATTCATGAAACAGTACTGTGTAGGCAACTAGCTCTTTTTGGTGTATATAAATGCATAAGATGCTTGATCAAACGCAACTTTTCGGGACCCCGAGCCAACTAAAGTCACTAATTATTATTCAAAAACATCTTATATACATATACATTAATACCTCTTTGATATTATAAAAATATATATTAAATGTTTTAGCCATGACGTACAGATATTGTTAAAATACTGCATTGATACTATAAAAATATATCAGGGATATTAACAAATATCAGATTGTTGATCTGAAACATTTCACATTGATATGTTCGAAATGTACGAGTGATGTTTTCGATCATATCAACTGGGTATTCTTCAGATGAAGGCCGATTCGATGCTGAAAAATACCCGATTGATACTAAATATCGTGATCTTTTTTTTCTGTGTAGTCTGAGTTGGAAAAACTTGCTGCACACTTACCTCTCTATGAGTCTTTTCGGTAAATCAGTTTATTGTACCTATATATTTTGTCAGTTAATTTGTATATCTGCCACATAACATAATGGTCCTTCGAGCCGGATGGCAACATGAAACATCAAATTGGCCAACTTTATGGATATTTCTCTCTTTTATTAACGATCCATTGGCTTGGTAAGACTGAACTACGCAACGGAAATGAATAGCTCTGGCCCCAACATGATAAGCACCTGGCCAGTCACAAAGAGCGTCTGTCAATAGTGAAAAGAACGAAACAAAAACTTGCTCTCTTACTCTCTGCTTTTCTACACGGCAGGCGGGCTGCCTGGCTGGCTGCTGGCCGGCTGCTGGCTGCCTGCCTGGTTGACACCACATGGCGTATGAGCAATGCAACGAGACGAGCACAACAAGGGCCACGATTACGATGCTGTTGATGAGCACATTAGCAGTCTATGGCTGTCTATGGCATAACTATCGGCACAATAAGCGTCATCAGCAGATGCACATGAATGGACATGACTGTTGGACACGAAGGCAGCGGTGCTTTGGCTCAAGATAAGATAAAAAAGCACCATAAAAAGATGGACCATCATAAGTCATTTTTAATTGCCTTTTATCGAGCGTAATTGGTACATTCTTTTTTTTTGTTTGTCTTGTGCTCCAAGGACCAAGTTATTAGTGTCATTTGTTTTGGGACCCAAGGCCCAAAGTGCTGAAACAAAATGACGGCAGCAGACAACTTTCCCTGCCATCTTCTTAGCTCTCATTAGCTGGGGCAAGTTACTTACCCACCTGACCATGCGGCTGCCCCCGCTGATGTATGCCACAGCTATTAATCAAAGCCAGGCCAGGCCAAGCGAAATGTGCTTGGAAAAGCGGGAAATTGTTTAAAGTTTTTCGCCAAACTTGAAATTTAAGCCAGGTTCTTGAGGATTGCAAATGAGTACATTAAATTCAATTTGTGTGGGCTTTTTGGTTTGATCAAATGCCCGTCGTTTCAATTTGCTCAACTAATTACATTTAAATGCGACAACAACAACAGCAACAGCAACAACAATCAACAAAAAACCACATTAAAATGTAATGAAATATTCAAACAACAAAAATTGAACTGCACAAAAGAGCCGGGATAATACTTAATGCTCGTAATAACAATAATAATGACAACAATGACAGCCAAACTGACATGTTTGCCTGTTAAATGACAGATAAAAAAGTTGAGGAGGCTGGGAAGTGCCACAGCAACAGCAACAGCAACAACAACAGCGGCGCAACTACGAGAAACAACAACAACAAAATACAAAAATTAATCCAATTAACGAAATGTTAAGAATATATGTTAAACATACTGAAACAGATTTTTGGGGCGGAATGGGATGATTGTAATCTGATTTTAATGTTGAACATTGAACAGCACAGCTCACTGGCTGCGTAAAGTGCATAATAAAATTGTAGAAATTTAATTATGCGCAATTAATGCGCATTAAATGCAGCCCAAGGCAAAGCGGCGATTGATTGGGTCGTCAAGGGGGGCGGGGAGGTCGTCGCGAGGTTGGGCGTGTCTATGGGCTGTCAAGTTAATTGTGTGTCATCAGTGGACAGCGGTTGCTGTGGGGGTTAATTAGGGAGTTGCCCGCACCACCCGAAAAAGTATGCTATACTTTTGCTTACCTCCTTAAATCGCAGCTCTTTGAAGCTTTTTTTGTGAAAGCTTATCAGGCTATTACACTGGTCTACAAAATGCAAAATATGGAAACATTTTCAATGGTATCACACTGAATTACCAGATTGAAAGACATTGTTTTTGATGTTATTACACTGTCCCACTCAATTAAATGCATTCTTCAAAGGCTTTTACACTATTCCACCTAATTAAATGACCTTTTTTTAAAGATTTTACACTACCCCAAACTTGGTAAAATCATGTGAAAGCATAGCAAACTAAGAAATACATGGTTTGGAGGCATTTCCATTAAAAACAAAAAAGTTTTTCTCACTAAAACTAGTTTTTCGACCGATCATTCGTACTGCAGCTATATGCTATAGTCAATCGATTTGGACCAAACTTTGTAGAATTGTGTGAAAGCACTTAAAATAAACAAATACCAATTTTAGGGACATTTCCTCCGAAAACAAAAAACTATTTCTCACTAAGACCACTTTTGAGACTCTACTTTTCTATGACAGCTGTACTATATAGATGTCCGATTTGGACCAAACTTGGTAAAGTCATGGAAAACTATTTATAACTAAGAAATACCAAGTTTGGAGGCGTTTCTATTGAAAACCAAAAAGTTTTTCTCACTAAAACTACCTTTCAGACTCTACCTTTCTATGACAGCTATACTATATAGTTGTCCGATTTCGACCAAACTTGTTAAGATCATGAAAAAGCATAGCAAACTAAGAAATACCAAGTTTGGAGTCGTTTCCATTCAAAACAAAAAAGTTTTTCTCACTAAGACTACTTCTCAGACTCTATTTAGTTATCTATGGCAGCTATAATGTATATATACTTTATTAAGCTGAAGCTTTTACCAATATGTCTTGCAACCAAAACCCTTTTTCGCACTCAAATCTAGGCTGTTGTACTCTTAGATGAGTCTCATTGTTTCCATAAATCCATACAGATTTATCTTGAGTTGTTCTTGAAACTAGAAGTTTCATTCTCAGATTAAGTTTGCTTGTATTTGTAATGTTCTTACCTATGCAAGCTAAGCACGAATTGTAGTTTTACAGCGAAGTGATGTATGTGTTGATGTATTGTTTATTGGTTTCATTTTGTATGTACGAATAGTTGTTAAGAATTGTATGAAACATTTGCACTGATGGCGACCGTGCTTGTACGGGCTTGTACGAAGATGTGTTAGCACATTAAAAAGGATGCTGACACTTCCATAACCATTTGGTTACAAACAAAATGATGTTAAAAAAGTCAGTGGTAACTTTTAACTTTGCCCTCCAATCCTTTGGCCCTTAAATGTCGAGCAATTACTTGCAGCTGTCGCCTCTGATGATGATATGTGGGCCAGTTGTTCTAACCGGTTTTCTTTGTATTGCTGTCTCTCTCTCTCTCTCTCCCTCTCTCCCTCTCCCGCTTCTCGGATGGCAGACAATTTATGACTAGAGCGACTGGGCGAACAATTTGATTGCGAATATTATTTTATTTTATGTACGAGAATTCTTCTTCCTTTTTGTTTCTGCACTCCGCCGGGCCATCAAATGCAAATGTTTATAGCAACATGGCTACCGCCCCATGCATTTTGCATGCCAATGTCGTTGGATTTTTATGAGTTGGGTGTATTTATAACCCGGCAGCAGGACGAGCAGTGGAGTGGCGGCGGCGGCGGCTGCAACGATTACCTGGGGCAAAAAGTTTTCAAAAAACATTTTATAAAATTATCGGTTGAACTTCGACAAGTTTTTGATTAAAGAAATAAACTTGATAGATATTGTCATGTTGGAGTTGTTTACGAGTAAAGTGAAATAAAAGGGGAGTTATGGCACAGTTGAGCAGGGGTTTTGCCACAATTAATACTCGAATTTGGTTCAGGGATCGGCTTTATAAGCCGCAAACTTGCCACTGGCAACTGAGAACTTGCATGTTTTACTGAAAGCGCAAAGAAATCTTGAACTACAGTTTACGTAGAGATGATTTTCTAGAGTTTTTTTTGCTTTAGTTTTTGCCTATAAACTATATACTCAATATTCTGACAGGAAAGTGCATTAGGTTGTTCAGCAAATCAACTTATTCCCTCTTCAAGTCAAGCCTTTTGGAAGCTGTGGAAAAACCATATGAATCCAAGGCCTCACAGAATAACTAAGTCTCTCCATCTGGTTCTGGACGGAATAGGCGAAACCACTTCGTTTTTAAGAGATGGACACCTCTTTGCTCTCATTCCCCAAAAGAAAATTCAAGAAACTAAAAGCTATACAGAAAAAAGGATACAATAACCTTTTAATCAATCAGCGGATCTGCAAAACCAACCAAATGATCATCATTTTTCATACTATTTGAATGAGTTTTAGCTCCGTTGGATGTTTAATAGGATATTTTAGACATATCCTTTGCAAATGGTTCTTTTTTTTCTGTTTCTTGACTTGACTTTTCTTTTCGGGAATCAGGATTCGGCATCCTTTCCAAATGGATACCGGAAATCATCTAATGCATATTTTTTTATATCCCTTTTTTCTCTGTGTAAGCGTCAATTTGTCAAAAGTTCGGTTTAAATTTGTTGTTCAAAATGAACCAGCGGTTAAGTCGTTTGGTTTTCTCAACAACAGTTGTAACCGTTATCGATAGACTTCACTCACTGCAGCAGTGTGACCAAATACTGTTATCAAATTAGGTATTTTTGTTTGCAATGTTTGAAACGTCACCTCGGAGCTTACCAAAGCAAAGCTGACGCCAAAAAAGTCAACTGCAGTGATCAAAAGTAGCCACTTGCTTAAAAAAAACAGCGCCAGCATAAGTTTTGCTCTCCAACAACAATGCATGACTCCTGTTAACAGTTCTAGTGACCTTAAATCGAGTTGCAATTGAGCTCTAATTATAGCATAAACTTCATTACATGCTGGATCGTTAAACAAATTTGATATCAGCCAGATTAGTGAAGTAATACGGGGTCTTCCTGTATTCTCTTGCACTATTTATTTCAGGCTCTGCCTCTTCGATTACCATTTCTATTGCGAATTTGTTTATTTCTAAACATTTTCTTGCTACAAATCATAAAATTGACAAAACAAGTGTTGCAGACAGCTGTCTGTCTATCGATAACAAAAAATATCGATAGATCTAGCGGTTAAATTTAACCGCTATGCTAAGTTTTTTGCTCTGTTTACGCCTAAACCCAACAAAAGACACTTAAATACGATCATTTTGACCAATCAAACATTGAGAAAATGCAACTTAGACAACTGATTTTAATGGCGTTGCCACATCGTAAATTTTTGTAAATGATTAGAAAATTTTTTTATTTTTTTGAACAAGGAGTAGATAAAACAATAAGAAAATGCGCCTTAGACAGCTGATTTTACTTGGAAACTTATACAAATGGCGCTGCCACATCGCTAATTTCTGTAGATGATAAGAAAAGTTGAAGGCCATGAGAAAAAGTGTTTGTATATATATATTCTTGGATGAAGAGAAGATACAATTTGAATGTATCAAATATACTGTAACAAATATACTATACTAAACGAACCCCAGGGCTGAAAATATATGAAAATTAGTAGCACACAGACTCGGCTCATGGATTTATGTGACAGTCTAGCATAGAAGTTACACACTGGAAGAGTACTTTTGTTAAAATCTATCGATAAGTATCATAAATGTAAATTCGGAAAGTGTGACCCTGTTTTTTTAAAGGTATTTCCAAAACTAACTTCTTGTAACGTTTCAACAACCACATTTTCCCCTTAAAATTCAATTCACATAAAAATATTTCTCCTTTTTTTGCACACTTTAGCGCAATTTGCTGTCCCTCTGGTCACACTATTTTAATTTAATTTCCATCAAATTGAAATTTAATTGGCTCATTTAATCAACATTTTTGTAACAAAATTTGTAGCATGCGATAAAACTAAGGGAAATTTTCTCTCTCTCTCTTTCTCTCTATCGCTCTCATGCTGTCGCTGGCTCTCTCGCACTCACACACACGGGGAAAGAAAAAAGTACCAGGCGCAGGACATTCTGGTGGGTGGTGCGTGATTTTGCCATTTACGCATATTTTTTTTTTTTTGGCGCCGGTAAAATTTCTTGATGTTTGTCCTTGCATCCATTCACATGGCGCTAATTAGACATTAATACATTTCCAAATGCAAAAAGGAAGAAAAAAACTAGGAAAAAATAATGCATAAAACTAGGCAAACATTTGCCAGAGCAGCAGCAGCTACAGCTACAGCCTTTGCCTGTGCTGGTTGTTGTTGTCGTTGTTGTTGTTTCTACGCCAAGTGGGACGACGCCTTCAAAGTGTTTGCTGCTGCGTCATTAAAAGCGCCTGTCGCCATTTATTTCTACTACTAAGTAAGAATGCGAGCAGCAGCAGGAGAGGAGCAGGAGCAGCAGCAGCAGCAGCAGCAGCGACTGCCAACGGAGCCGGATGAGGCAAAAGTCTGACGATGACGGCTTTTCACTTTTGTTTTATTTTTATCACATTCTTATTTGTTGTTGCCGCTGTTTTAATTGCTGTTGTTGCCGCTGCTGCCGCCGTGGCATAAATCTTTTACCCAACGAGGCGCACGAATGCCGTCCAGCGAAGCAGGCCAAAAAAAGCTGATTTTCGGTATAATGAAATCTGCTTGAGTTATGTTTTTATTTATTATTCATAACTTCAACCAAAAACCAGCCACTTTTGCGGGTATTTGCGGCTTTTTAAGCATCTTTTCTATTATGACAACACTTTTCTGGTATAACCATATGCAAGGCATTCTCTCTACTAACAATTTTCCATACCAGACTATGAAATTTTAGACAAGAATCTTCCAAGACTCAAAGTTTTCGTTCTAAAAACAAACCGCTCGAAAGCTTTATAAAAACGAAGATAAAAGATTTTTCAACAACTCAAAAAATTTCGTTGATCTCCGGCGCGCGGGTTCGAACCAAAATTTACCAATGGTTCAGGTTCAGAATTTTGAGGTTCAAGGTTTTGTTTCGAACCTTGGTTCAGCCAAGCTTTAGACATGGTTCTCACCGCCGTGATTTTGTCATCGACATCACAATTTATCGAAAGGATGCGAAAAGGTGTTCGCATTGGCAACATTCTTGCATTCTTGTGTTCTTGCATCCTCTGAACAGCTGACTGGGATCTGTTGACATTTTGTAAAGATAATTTGGTGCAAATAAAATATATTTAAATTACGGTTTTCTATTATAAACTTTGGATAACAACGAGGCAAAGGTATTGCACTTGCTGCATATATTGCAGAGAATACTAACAAACAAATTCAACTATTTAGAATTTCATTTTCACAGATTTTTCTTGTATTTTGGTACAGAGCTCATATTCAAACTTAAAAAAATGAATCCAAAGGCTTGGTTTGGTTGGCTGAGGTCATCCGAAAATAAAACGGGCTTTTGTTGTGTATTTTCCCAATATATTCCGAGCCCACATTCGTCTTCAGGGGGATTTCACTGACTCCTGCATCATCCGCTCCGCCATTTCTTTGTAGGTGTGGGAATTGCCGTGTCCCACTGAGTCCTCCAATATATTCCTACCAAAGCTCCAGCAGCGTAGCTGTGAACTCTGGTGTCCAGGCAAATCTGGTGTCTCCTGTTGTTATAAAATTTCCATTTTTATAATTCATATCACTTTCGTTAAAATAATTATTAGTTTTACCTGCTTGTTTGGCCATAGCGATTTTCTTTTTTTGTTCTTAAAGTTTGACAGCTGTTTTTTGTTGTTGTTAGTGACCGCAATTGTAACGATACCAAAACGATAGGCAAAATTATCGATACCCTGTCTAGTCACTACTCGAAAAGTCACGGAAGCAACTACATTCAAATTGGATGCAACTTATTTGCTACCACAAGCCCCTATGATTTTTGTATGGCGTGAATGTTGCATCCGACACAAGAATGCAGGAATGCAAGAATGTGATGTAGTGAGAACCGGACATAACACAGTTCGACAAAATCAAACTTTTTTGGAAAAAACCCGGTATGAGACCCTCAAATTCTGATAGAAGGCGCTTCTGTAAGCAACGCCTCATACCCAGTTTCTCAGCTGTACCCTAGGATCGCGTTCTATGGGTACTTTTGTACTAGCAACACGCAGCGACAACAATTTTAACTTAGCAGTCAATGGTACAAGTTAAAAATCTACAAAATTCAGCAAACACAGACAGGGTCATTGGGAACGTAATATCAACAAATCGCGTTATTCGTACAATTGGTTAAGATACCTCCAGAAGGGGTCAAACCTAAATTCTTGCATATCTTTAAAAGCGCACGGTAGAGTTTTCTTAAAATCAAAATTTATGATGGCACAATGGGCTATTTCGTGGGCCTAAGAGATGATTACTCCTCAGCCAAAAAACCGCGAGATGGAGAACCATTTAATGGTCCGAACTACGTTTTCAGATTTTCTTACGAAGCATTTTTGCGCGGACTACGAGCATTTTTGTACTAAAGGGTGATTTATAAGGAGCTATAGGAAAGTTTTTTGAAAAAAAAAACAAACATAAAATTTAGAAAAATTCATGAAATCTTTATTTGAATCGATAGTACGGTCCATATAATTTAATGTTTGAGGATTATTTCATGCAAATGTTGACCGTGACTGGGCCCTAAAATGGTCAATCCGCTTAGTCCAATTTTGGCATACTCTTTCCAACATTTCGGCCGGTATCAAACGAATAAATGCTTCAAGGTTGCGTTAATGTTGGAAAGAGTATGCAAAAAAAAAAGAATCATTCTCTTCAAGACTTCATGGTTGTAAGGGGACATACGGATACGTTAGTGCCTGGCAGTGCAAGTCTAAACTAGTATTTATTGTTAGCCCAGAGATCTCAGTGGTGTCACTTTTTTTCAGGGAATAGGCGAATTTATGGATGGTCCCAGGGGACATACGAATTAGCTAGTAAAGAATGTCAAACTTGTTTCTCACTAAAATCTGTTATTAGATTAGATATTTGGGTGGGGCTAATGAAATCATGAGTCTCAAGGGACACAAGAATTCGTCAGTTCCTGGCAATGCAAGTCTCACACTTGCCAATCCACTGAAAACTGTTGTCTGGTAGAAGGTCCCAGAGTGGCCTCTTTGTTTCTCAGGACATACAACAGTGGAGGAAGATAGGCTTCTGCTCTACATGGAAGGAATTGGCAAAATGAGTGCCACTGCATCGTACAACTTGCATTTTCAGCACCCTCAAGCAAAAATCATTCGGGAACTTGGCGAAGTCAAAAGAAAAGGGCTTTAAGACCAAATCAGAGCAAGCTAAGTACAAATAGATCAATGATTATTTGGACATTTCCCAGAATAAGTGCAATTTGTAAAGGCAGATGTGAAATGCTTGGAATAAGATGGCCCGCAGGCATGTAGCCCATGTAATCGGAGACTTCTTGACAATTTGAATGCTTCGACTTCGACCAAAGAAAGTTCATACCATCTGGACATATTTAGTTATCAAAAGTATGCAACGATTGGCCAAAGAAATGGTAAAGAATGGATGAACGATAGTCGCTGCAACAGCTATGGGTAGCACTTGACACTTTACAAGCTTTGGGAGTTACATACTATGTTTATACACATCAAATTATTCGTGTTTAATGCCCTGCAAAGTATGCTAACTTTATTTCCCTAAGTAATTATCTTTTAGATTGAAGTTCTTTCTGTAGACAATGGCACTGCAAGTACACCCAGATTGTTGTTAAAGTAATGAGTATACAAGAAAATGTTGAGTTAAGATATATAACAAGAAAGAAAGTCGGTCAAGCCCGACTATAACATTCTCTGTACCAAGAAACTTATACGCTCAGCATAAATTTTGATGCTGCAATAGCAGCGAACAGTCTTTTGACCATAACTCGAAAACCCTTCATCCGATCTTCTTCATTCCTTTGGCGGATCGATAAGTTATCCTGCTAACTAAATATGTCCAGAAGGAACAAGCTAACTATCTTCTAACTATGACGTTATTTCTAAATCGCGGGGGCGGGAGGGGGCGTGGCTAAAATTGAAAATAAACTTGATCTGCCTGCAGACATAAGAAGCATATCTACCATACATGTCAAACCTCTATCTCTTACCATCTCTGAGAACTGTGCGTTCATACGAACAGACAGACGGACATGACTCGGCTGTTGATGCTGATCAAGAATATATACAGGGTGCGCCATCTAAAGTGTCGGTATGGCAACACTGAATAAATATAAAAACAAACAACCGATTGCTATATGTTGATCTTGTTCCTTTCATTTGGTCCTGTACAATTTATTTCGACTACTTTTTGAACACAACATCAATCAAGTGGCCGCCTTTATTGGCCACAACTAAATGTGCCCTTTTTGCGGCATTTTCCATCACTTTTTCGAGCGTCTCAGTCGATAAAGTGACGATTTCGGCACGAATGTTGGCCTTAAGCTTTTCAATGGTCTGTGGATCGCTGGCGTAAACCTTGCTTTTTAAATAGCCCCACAAAAAGAAGTCTGGGGCGGTCAAATCTGGAGATCTGGGTGGCCAGTCTATATCGCCTCTTTTTGATACCAGGCGTCCAGGGACATGTAAAGGTATTTCATGGATGCGGTGTGGATTTTCCGCGCCCCATATGCGACTATTTTGCTTATTAACACCACCAGAAAGCGTGAAATGGGCCTCATCGGTCATCAAAATTTGTTAGCACAATTGAACGATTATTTTCGATGAACAGCGTCACTATTTCGGCACGTTGTTTTGGTGTGAAGCGTTCCATGGTCAAAATTGTACTAGATTGATGTTTCCAAAACATGTCTAACAAAAGCAATCGGTTGTAAATGTCAAAGTTATTCAGTGTTGCCATACCGACACTTTATATGGCGCACCCTGTATATTCTTGATCGGGATGACTAGCTAGGTCGATTGAGCTTTATCCGTCCGTCTGCCTGTCTGTTTCTGGACGAACTAATCTCTCAGTTGTGAAGCTATCGAGCTGAAATTTTGCACAGAGTCTGCTTTCTGCTGCACGCTGCTAATATGTTGGAACCAACCGGTTCAGATGACTATATCTCATAGCTGCCATAGGAACAATCGGTCGGAAAACTAGTTTTAGTATGAAAAACTTTTTTCTTTTCAATGGAAACCTGTTCAAACTTTGTATTTATAAATTTTCTATGTTTTTTTATAATCCTACCAAGTTTTATTAAAATCGGACAACTATATGGCATAGCTGCCATACAAAAGATAGGTCTGAAAAACAGTCTTTGTTAGAAAAACTTTTTTGTCTTTAATGGTAGCAGCCTGAAATTTAGTTTTTATTTGTTTTACATGATTTTACACAATTCTACAAATTTTTGTTCAAATCGGAGGACTATATCATATAGCTACCATACGAACGATCGTTCGGAAAATGGGAAAAAGCGTATTTATTTGAAAATATTTAAGCAAGCATTTGCGCAAGGCTTTAAAAACTTGGGCACAGAGAAAGTTAGCTTAGCTTTCTCGTTTTTAAATAATGTAGCCTACATTAAAGGGCATTTAGGTGGATATATACCCAGCAAACATTTTTTATCGTGGAAGAATAGAATGCGATTCGCCTAGTAGGTATCGCTTTACTCTAGCGATATCGCATTATTATCGCATTCTCATCTCCCCACGGGAAGAAATGTGACACTATGCGATAACTTCCGGGCGATGAGAAAGCGACATTTCTGGGAGATAGGAAAAAGTCTCTTTTGAGCTATAGGAAAGCGATTCAGCCTGGGGATAAGAAAACGTCTCTTCTGAGGGATAAGAATGCGATTCTTCTTAGAGATAAGAATGCGTTTCTTCCTTGAGTTAAGAATGCGATTCTTCCTGGAGATAAGATTGAGACTCTTACTAGAGTTCTGAAAGCGTTTCTTCCTGGAGATAAGAATGCGACTTTTTCCAGAGATAAGAATGCGATTCTTCCTAGAGTTAAGAAAAAGTTTCTTCCTAGAGATAAGAATGCGATTCTTCTTAGAAATAATAATGCGATGTTGGGGGGAACATAAGCCATACAAATAAAATGTGTGTTCGAATTCTGTTATTCAACAGTAGGGGAAATAGTTTATTTTTTCAAAGCTAAGTGTGTCAAATTCTTTGAATATATATGTGTAATTTGAGAGTGTATGGTAGTTTCTTTATTTGTATACGGTCTTTAGCAGGCAAAGAATGTTGTGAACAGACTTTGTTAATGTCTGCATCCGTCGTCTTGGCAAACATGGAATGAGCAATTTCTGAAAACAAAAGCCATAATTAGTGACATATGTGCAACCAAAACTAAAATCTGAATGCTGACCTCTCGCCACCACTGCTGGATCGCCCTTGAAAACTGGGCCCTGTATTTCCATTACAGTTTAAGACAATTCTGGCTGCTTGTCGTCTTGTCCTTGCTCTTTTGGCTTTGATGGAGAACATTTCGACTTAGTTTACGCAAAGCGCGAGGAATTTCAAAACAAATTTTTAACGAAAAGAATGTCTGCTTTTAATAAATTCACAATCTATTAAGCCTCTCACTCCGTTGACTATTGAAACGGAAAGGTTTTCCCAGGGGAAGCTGAACCAAAACACGAGGCCTACTGTAGCTTGTGCTGAATCGGAGCCTTTGCACTATGGTCAACTTTACTGGCAATGGAATGTCAGAAAAAAGTGTAATTGTCTTTACATCAGAGAGACATCTTTTTTTAATATTATTTAATAGAAGTGGTAGCATATTGCAACTCTGAAATATTTTGAATACTATTATTGTCTGACCGTTTGGTTATTTTAATAATGGCTTTCTTAAAAGCCACAGATCAAACAAGTTACTACAGCGGACAAGTAAACACACATTTTCCAGAAGAAAGAATTTCCTACCACATTAAGTACATGTGTCGATTTTTTTATTGGGCCGGTTTTTTCATCTTTTGAAAGCGTTGCCAAAGTATTTTCCTTTGGTAATATTGGAAAAAGTCGTTGAATTCACTTCAAGAATCAAGATCTTCTTAGGGAGTGTTAAGCGATGTATCGCCAATTCTCAGATGGGATGATGAAAAAGCGAGACCAACCATAAAGTACCGAATTTTTGCCCCCAAGGCGAATTTTGAGGGATATATCGCCAATTTACCAAATGGACGGAAAAAATACGATAGCACATATCGCCAATTTATCCCTTTTATGATAAAAATGCGATACCTAATGTATTTTGTTAGTGTAAATCGCCAAACTGTCTCCGAACTCTCCCCTCAAGCAATCGCCAAACTCTCGCTTTGACGAGGGAGATAAGTATATAGTGTATAGTGATAAGTATAAGTGTATAGTGTGTGTTGATCGTCATAATTACTTATTTTACTTAAGATTTTTCAGTGTTGGAAAGTGAAAATGGCAAACCGGAACCGATTCGAAGTGAAATTCGGTTCGAAAGCTTCATGCAGATTTTGAAAAGCTGGAAAAATGTGTAAAAATAGATCTATAAGCTCGGTAAGTCACATGATTACGTGACTTGAGGTATGCCATTGTTGAAAAGTAAGAAAAATGGCAAATGTCTTAAATTGTGCTTTGAATGCCTTAAACTCTCTGCTCATTTCAAGCCCCACAGTGGCACACAAATTATTTCGTAGTGCCGTAATTCTGTTTTCCTATTCCTTTTCTTTCGCCAACTCAATTACTTTCCCACACCCCCAAAACATTCTTGTGCCGGCAAATAAACTGGAAGCTGGAAACTGGTAACTGGTAACTGAAAACCCAGCCAGCAAGTAGGAGCAAGTGAAGTGGTTACCCAGGGTCAGTAGCTGGTCAAAAGTGGCGAGAGCACTTGAACAAGTGGCAAAATAATTACCGATAACTAACACCTACGTCCCTGTACCCCGTATCCCCCACCCGTACCAGAGCACACAAAAGTGCAACTACATTTCGTGGCCGGCTCGGAACATAAATTTAATTCTCCGGCGGGAGGGAGGTGAGATGAGTCTCTGTTTGCTTGGCCAGTTGACTTTGCGGCTGGCACTAGTTTTGGGTATCAACTGAGACTTGGCCCAGGCATTTACATACATTAGCCGAGGAGCGAGAGCGTAATCTGATTTATGCCACCCAAATGTCCACTCATAATGGGACATAATCACTACGATTGCTCTTGGAATTTGGCATTTCTTTTTCGTCGAAGTGTCTTTACCGCCTCGCATAGCTCCATGCCAATTTATTTAATATGCCGCACGTGAGTTTGCCGTCGTCCACGGACTCGGTCAGAGGCAGGAGTAGGAAGGAGGGAGCCAGAGCAAGCTGGCCTTGTGCCTTGGCTGCTCGACTCTCGCATTTCATTTCATTTCATTTTACTTGGACGTTTTCAAATTTTTCACTCGACCAAGTTTAAGGGGGCGTGTGGAGCAGGGGCAGGGGCGGAGGGGGCGACTAACTGCCCAACCATTTGTAATAAGCAAAGCCAAGTGCCTAACATGTGAGAGGGAGGGAGGGAGGGAGAGGCAACCGGTGACCTCAGGCCTCGAAGAGAAAGCGGGCATTGTTCGCCTGTTCACTGCACGTTTGGGGTACTCCTGACCGAAATGATACCATTTCGGTTTTAATTTACTCATTTTAAAGTTTGTTAAAGGAATTTCACTGGTGGGAGTTCGTTTGAAGCCGGCAGAGCTACGACTTCAATGCCTGATACCAGCTAATAGTCCAGTTACCCATGAATATGGTATGATCTGGCACAAATTTGAATGAAAATGAAAAGAAGTCCGGTCGAATAGGTATCCCAAACAATGTCATAAGTCGAAAGGGAGCAAAACTGCTCGCGAGCTCTGCCTCTTTTCGGCTACCGCTTAGAGCCGAGAGTACCTAAACAGGCGAGGGGAGCACTAAACGGCATAGCCTCAATTATAGCATGCATAGAAAAGAAGTCCGCACCAAAATCTAATCCAAACAATGTTATAAGTTGAAAGGGAGCAAAACTGCTCGCGAGCTCTGCCTCTTTTCGGCTACCGCTCAGAGCCGAGAGTACCTTAACAGGCGAGGGGAGCACTAAACGGCATAGCCTCACTGATAGCATGCATAGAAAAGAAGTCCGCACCAAAATCTAATCCAAACAATGTCATAAGTCGAAAGGGAGCAAAGCAGCTCGCGAGCTCTGCCTCTTTTCGGCTGCCGCTCAAAACCGAGAGTACCTAAACAGGCGAGGGGAGCACTAAACAGCTCACTAGCTGCAAGCTGTGTCTCTGCTCCCAGACTATGGCTCTCAGAGTCAAAATCGAGCCTGTTAAAGGCTCCCAGCTCCAGAGCTGTGGCTCTCGGCTACCGAACTGTGGCTCTCAGCTCAGAACTAAAGGCTGTGGTTTATGATTCGAGAGTCTTTTGCTGCTCACTGCTCTTCTTCTGCGGCTCTCAACTTAGAGCCAAGATCTTAGAGTGCTATGAGCTGAGAGCAAAAGCTTACTTTCGAGAGCAGTGAGCAAAGAGCGCTTCCATAATCTGTAAGTCGTTTCAATATGCATTTTCTTAAGCCAAATAAGAAAGGATTGACCCAAGTACATACGTACTTCTTTATACACGAATTAAAGGTCATTTGCCCATCTTTAGCTCGGGTAAGCTCGAAACTTAGATTCTTAAAAGACACTCGTTATTTGGTTTGGTTTTCGGCCAAGATGGGTATTCCAAAAACAGATTCTATTAAACGTAAGTCGCAGCTTCTGTTTACACGTTGAAGTAAACTTTATGAAGCTTTTGAAAAAGCTTTCATTTGTAGAAAAGTGGTGAAGTGGTGTACCTTGCCACTCTGCTTTGCAGTGATGTCTCTCTACACCTTTATTTCTAACAAGCAAGAGCTTTTTTAGTCTGAGACGGGTTTTACACGGTGAGGCAAACTTAAAGAAGTTTTTTAAAAAGCTTTTATTTGTAGGAAAGAGTTGTAGAGGGGCAAGCGATACCACCACACCGCTTTCCTAGCAAGCAAGAGCTTTTTCAGCGTGTGAAGCCCTCAAAAGCTCTTTGTTGAATTCAGCTCTTGTGATAAAAGGCAAAGAGCTTTAGTCTTCAAATCGAAGCTTTTGAAAAGCTGCACCAAATCTGCGATCATGTGTCTGAGCACGTTTAGCTCAAAAAGCCAGCCAACTTTATCTAATTATGTGGCCTTGATAGCCGCCAACTGCAAAACTTAATTGAGTTTACCCATTAGAAACCTGAGTACCCCTAATGCTTGGCCCAACTGCTTGCCGGAGTACACATAAACATCTGGTGTGCTTCTGTTCCACTGGTCAGCTTAAAATTAAATAGAATTCGCGCCAAGGACAACGCAAGCGAATTATGTTCATGCCCGCACTACTCATGTCTCTCATCCTTCTCCTCATCACTCTCACTTGGCCTCATATGCGAGTCTTTGTGTTTGCGCATTCAAGTGACGTCGCACCAGCTGTGCCCCCCGTATCCGTATGCGTTTTTCCATTCCTGCCCCCGCCGGTTGTTGTTGTTGTTGTTCTACTTGGTTTCTCTTAATGGTGCTTTGATTCCGCCAAAGTATTACTGGTACTCCAGCTGGCTAAGTCCAGAATTAGTGCAATTTTCGGAATGAAGCGCCTGCTCCCTATGCCTATTCCCGTATGCAAATGACTTGAGGGGATTAGTCTAACGAGGTGGGAGGGCATAACGAAGTTGACCTTCAACAGTTTACGGATATTTATAAATTTTTATAAGGTTCAAGGGTTTCGATAGCGCAGCATGACAAAATTTATCGCCGTAACGTGTTCATAACACACACACACACCTACTCCGGCATATACATGTGTGTGTGTGTGTGTGTGAGCCAGGGGTGAGGATTTGATGCGGAATATTGATGGCAAAACTTCATGAAGCATGGCAGCTTTTTTTTTCCTCCTTGTTTTCTCCCTTTTATTTCCTTTGCTATGCGTATGTGTCAGATGATAACCCACAAGAAGGCACTGGGTTTGAACTAGTTTGATACCCTTTAAGCTCGGGTTTTGTATTCAGAGCAGAGCAAAAGCGGCACAAAAAAACTGTATTGGTATATATAGCTTTCTTTTGAGCATAAGTTGTACCCAGAACTATACCTCTTCCATGTGCTTAAAGCGCCGATCTTCGCTTAAGAAACTAAGCCTACTTTTCGGACCTTACTTTTCTATGGGAGCTATACTATATAGATGTCCGATTTCAACCAAACTTGGTGAAATTATGAAAAAACAAAGCAAACTAAGAAATACGAAGTTTGGAGGCGTTTCCTTGGAAAACAAAAAAGTTTTTCTCACTAAAACCACTTCTCAGACCTTACTGTTCTATGACAGCTATACTATATAGATGTCCGATTTCGACCAAACTTGGTAAAAACATGAGAAAGCATAGCAAACTAAGAAATGCCAAGTTTTGAGGCTTTTCCATTGAAAACAAAAAAGTTTTTCTTACTAAAACTACTTTTCAGACGCTACTTTTCTATGACAGCTATACCATATAGATGTCCGATTTCAACCAAACTTAATGAAATTATGAAAAAACAGATCAAACTAAGATATACAAAGTTTGGAGGCGTTTCCATTGAAAACAAAAAGGTTTTTCTGACTAAGACTACCTTTCCGACTCTATTTTTGTGGTCCGATTTGGACAAAATTTAGTGGAATTATGAAAAAACACATCAAACTAAGATATACAAAGTTTTGGAGGCATTTCCTCTGAAAATCAAAAAGTTTTTCTCACTAAAACCACTTCTCGGACTCTACTTTTCTATGACAGCTATACTATATAGATGTCCAATTTCGACCAAACTTGGTGAAATTATGAAAAACCACAGCAAACTAAGAAATACAAAGTTTGGAGGCGTTTCCTTTGAAAACAAAAAAAATTTTTCTTACTAAAACAACTTTTTGGACTCAACTTTTCTATGACAGCCATACTATATAGATATCCGATTTCGACCAAACTTGTTAAAATCATGGACAAGCATAGCAAACTGATTTATACAAAGTTTGGAGCCGTTTCCTTTTGAAAACAAAAAAGTTTTTCTCACTAAAACTAGTTTTTCGACCGATTGTTTCTATGGGAGCTTTGAGATATAGTCAACCGATCCGTGCGCTTACAACAAATGTGCAGCGTATTTATACCAAAAGACGGTGCAAAGTTTGGTGAAGATAGCTTTCAAACTGAAGGAGGAGATAGCATTGAAACGGGCTAAATCAACTCAGCTCGTCTTGCTGATCAAGAATATATATGCTTTATGTGATCAGAGTTGCTTCCTTCTTTACGTGATGCTTCTACGGGGACTTGAACCCACCCAAAATTGCCCAAACAGCCTTTGGCTGTCTCAGGCACACAGCAATAACAAAATCAACGCTGCAGACAGAGCAGCAATAAAATTTAAGATATCCGGAACTGAATCAATTCCAAACGCTGTCAGAAGTCGGTCCATTTCAGATTTTCTCATTTCAAGTACCAATAAAGGATTGACTTGATCTCGGATAACTCAGATCTAAGGGTAAAGACATATTTATCTCCTTTATCTCTTTAAAAAAGCCACTTGGAATGAACCAAAGAAACTGAGATGAGATGACCTCATTTATTCATGGTTAAATGACTTAATTATGTTGTAATCTGATAGCAAACTCTTGCCTTAGATACAGGATATTCCTTGAGGTAAAACTAATTCTAGGCACTTTGTGTTCAATGTGCATGAAAAAAACATCATATCTCCCACAGTTTTATAGACACAAAGCTCGTACCTTCTGTACATATTAAGTAAACAAGGAAATAAACAAAGAATTGTTAAATATGGAATGAACGAAGGTCGAGTTATAAGCAATAGAATGTTTTCTATAGCAAAACAGCATCAAAATTCATACTGTGCATACACTTTTAATGCACAACCAACTTTCTACCTTGTTACTTTAAAAACTTACACAACCGGTCACCTTTACTGGCTATTGGCGCCACGTTTTGAAGTAAAACTAAACTTGAAAAAGCTTCTCAAGCTGTAGCTAAGCAACTCTTGTGCGAGAAGTACGTAGAAGAACCAAGAGATTGGAGATATTACCCTGCTCTGGGGTCCAAACCCAGGGTATGTGGCCAAACCAACAGGAAAAAGTGAAAAAAAAGGAGTTCAGTTATTGTTGGTGCGTGCAATTTTTAGCTTACAGCTGTCAGCTGACTAACCCAACAGAAACTAAACGAACCAAACAATTTGGTGGACGTTGGCGGAACACAAGTAGCCGGAGCCAGCCAGGATGAATGGAAACGCTTGCCTGCTTGTTGACTATGCATGAGGACCCCAGGAATTCAGGAAACTCGAAACTGAAAAACTGGGTTGTCGATGGCCAAATGAATTTTGTCAGCCAGCGAAGGTTGAAATTGGCTTTTGCCTTTTGGGCGAACGTATTTTGAATTTTAATGCGGCCAGCAAACCCTTTTTTTTGTTGGTTGCCAGCCTCAGCCTACTACTATTTCATTAGCCCAAAAAGGAGCCCAAGAATTTGACAAGATACAGTCGAAGGTGGTCCTGGGGGTTGTTGGCTTGGCTGGCTGCGGCTTGGCTTCGGTTTTGGCTCACACACACACACACGCACACTACAAAACGACCGCAATGCGATTGGATTAGCATTTGGCTTGACTCTATCCAACGCCTACTCAACTCAACTGTCTCTCCCTCTCCCGCCGAGTGTCGCCTTCTTAGTTCTGCGGTTTGGCCCACTCCCTTGTGCATATTTCATTTCATTTACATGTGTGTGCCACATTTTATTTAAACAAAAGAATGGCTAATAATTAATAACTAAACTGCCAACTGCTTTAATATTTTAGGCACTCTCTTTTTGCTGCCTTTGGCCAGTTTTTGCTGTCGCTAGTTATTGTTTTATCTGTTCATTTCTAATTCAAAGGCATTTTATGGCCTGACTTGACTTGGCATCGGGCCCAAGGTCAACCACAGTAGTTGGAGGAGTCTAATCAAGCCCAAGCCAAAACAACAAAGGCCCCGCACGGAATTGGTCAGTGGGCACACACACACCGTATGCGAGAGTGGGAGGTGGGGGTGTGGGTTGGGAGGTGTTTTTTTTTTTGTCAAATGTGTGTCATGACCCTACGCACACACGATGCCAACTGTGAAGCCAAACCAAGTGTGCAGGCAACTCTAATGACGCACCAGGACTTTAATACAAAAAAGGTGCAAAACTTAAAAGAGAGCCAAAACTGCTTACGGTCTGGGGTATCTGCCTAAAATATGATAAATTCCCCCTAAATTCTGGTAGGAATCTTGTTTAACTTCAAGCCACCAAAGTGAACTCAAGTCTGTTAGTTGAAACGGATTTGAAACCTTCATTCCTAAGCTGTTTCGATACTTACCCATCTTTGATTGGTCTCCTTGTGCCTTAACTAGAGTTTGCTAGGCTTTCCTTCGATCCATATATAGTATATATATATATATACAGGGTTGCCCATATTCGACGGACCCATGTTTTTTTTTAAAAAATCAAAGAAAAAAAGAAAAATTTGGCGGTTGGCAATCTTAATCATTTAATTTGTTCCAAGTAGATTTGTTTACATCAATTTTTGAATATGATATCTCTCAAATGGCCGCCTCTGGCGTTGATGGCGTATTGTGCCCTTTTTGCAGCATTTTCCATCGTTTTCGCCAACATTTCGGCCGGAATAGCGGCTATTTCTTCACGAATGTTGTCCTTGAGCTCTTCTACGGTCCTTGGCTTGTTAACGTAAACCTTTGACTTCAAATATCCCCACAAGAAGAAGTCAGGCGGCGTCAAATCGGGCGAACGCGGTGGCCAGTCCAAATCACCACTTTTCGACATCAAACGGCCCGGAAACAATTTCTTCAGAAAATCGATTGTTATGCGACTTGTGTGCGGTGGAGCGCCGTCTTGTTGAAACCAGAACTGCCTCATACGCTTTCGACGAATAATTGGCATCACAAAATTGGTCATCATGTCGCGAAAACGCTCCTGGTTGATGGTAACAGCATGGCCATTTTCATTTTGGAAGAAAAACGGCCCAATGACCGTTTTCGCACTAACGCCGCACCAAACTGTGAATTTTTCGTCATGAAGAGGCACTTCTTGAATCTCCTGAGGATTTTCAGTGGCGTAAATACGGCAATTTTGCTTATTTACGGTCCCATTCAATGTGAAATTTTAATTTTTTAAAAGCACGTTGAGTTTTCACAATTGACTTGTTCTGTTGAATGTAAATTTCAACTATTTCAGAGCGCTCGCGTGGCATGTATTGTTCCATGGTAAAAATCTGCTTGGACTGACGCTTCAAACGCGGTATGTCATTAAGCGATCTGACATATCTGTCAAAAGTTATGGCGTTGCCAGATGGGTCCGTCGAATATGGACAACCCTGTATATGGTATATATAGTTTTTAATATCCTTTTTTTGATATTCAAATTGAATGATTTTCAGCTCCATGGGATAAATTTGAGATCCAATTAACATTAAATGTACATTTTAATATTCAACAAGATAGAAAGTCGGTCAGGCCCGACTATAACATACTCTGTACCAAGAAATGTTGTCTTTTGATCATAACTCGAAAACCGTTCATCCGATCTTCTTCATTCCTTTAGCGGATCGATAAGTTATTCTAATAACTAAATATGTCCAGAAGGAACAAGCCATCTATCTTCAAAACTGTGGGAGATATGACGTTTTTTCTGCGGGGGCGGGAGGGGGCGTGGCCAAAATTGAAAATAAACTTGATCTGCCTGCTGACATAAGAAGCATATGTCCCATACACGTCAAACCTCTATCTCTTACCATCTCTGAGATCTGTGCGTTCATACGGACAGACAGACAGACGGACAGACGGACATGGCTATATCGACTCGGCTGTTGATGCTGATCAAGAATATATATACTTTATGGGGTCGGAGATGCTTCCTTCTGGATGTTACATACTTTTGCACAAACTTATAATACTCTATGTACCTACGGTACAGAGTATAAAAATTTATATTATACTAGCTTTATTTACCAGCGGCTTCGCTCGCTTTGCATCAATTTGTTACTAATTTATCATGCTGGTAATATTTTATGTGATGCTTTCAAAATGTTCATGGAGCTGATCAAGTGAAGATCAAAAGAGTTGCATACAACAACTTTCCGCATATTTTTTAACTTTGTGGGTTGAATCTAAAAATATTTAAAGTCACGTATTCCGTACTTTTTTTTAATGTAGCTCATAAAATTCGTTTGGAGCTTATCGCTGGAAACTAAACTTTTATACAGTCTTGACCACCAATTTTCTACCCATGGTGCTGAATTTGTCGAACCAACAGTCGTTGTTCAATTTTCAATATCGTCATTAGAACAAACGTTACCGTTACTGTGACCGCTATCGTTATAATTTTCGTTATCGTTATCGCTGTTTCTTATACTATCCTTACAAACTCAGTTTTATGTCAATCGGATGAAATATAGTTTATTGCATTTCAATTTCCAAATTTCCAAAAAACGAAAAGTCACACTACAAATTAATTTTACGGTCCTTACAAACCGAGTTTCAAGTCAATCGGACGAAAAACAGTTTTTCGGATGCAGAATTTTTCTAAAGTTTTCCGACCCAACTGTCGAATTTTCCGACATCGCAAACTGGTATCTCAATTTATCTTATTAACCATCCTTACAAAATGAGTTTCAAGTCAACCGGATGAAACTTCACTTACTATTCTTTCAAACCGAATTTCAATTCAATCGGGTTAATTATAGTTACTTAGCTTGCAGACTTTTCCGTGAATTTTAATTCTTTACGGTCAAATTTTCCAACATCGGAAAATGACATGTCAATTTATTTCACTTACTTTTCTTACAAACCGAATTTTAAATCAAACGGATGAAAAATAGATTTTTGCAAATCAAATTTTGCCGGGAATTTTCCTTGTGGGCGGATTTTTCGAAATCGGGAAAACACGTGTCTAATTATTTCGCATACTTTGATTACAAACCGAGTTTCAAGTCATTCGGATGAAAACTAAAATTTTCCCCATACAAACTTTTCCGACGCTTTTCCTGCTTTCTTTACAAACCGAATTTCAAGTCAATCGGATGAAATATAGTTATTTAGCATTTAGAATTTTCCGGGAATTTTCCGACCTAACGGTCAAATTTTCCAACATCGGAGAATGACACCTCAATTTATTTCACTTACTATCCTTACAAACCGAGTTTCAAGTGAATCGGGTGAAAAATAGGTTTTTGCACATCAAATTTTCCGGGAATTTTCCTTGTGGGCGGATTTTCTGAAATCGGGAAAACACGTGTATAATTATTTCGCATACTTTGCTTACAAACCGAGTTTCAAGTCATTCGGATCTAAACTAAAATTTTCCCCATACAAACTTTTCCGACGCTTTTCCTGCTTTTCCGGGTGGAATTTTCCAATACCTCGCCTTAGTACGCACTTTCACCACATAAGGAAACTTCTGTAAAAAATTCAGCTTCCTATCTCTTATGGTTTGGGCTGCACGACGGTCACCAGTCAGTCAGGTGGAACAGTTTTATATATATAGATACACAAATAGTATAGGACACCTAGTTTTTATGCTTTTCCAAACTTTAGCGCCTTCAAAAGTGCCAAAAAAAACACTTTTCGAAACGATTTGTAGAAATTTTGGAATGATATACCTAAGAAGGGGCTTAAATTGTTAAGATTCAGTGGAATTAAAAGCCATCTTTGAACAGAAAGAGGCTTATAACCGTCATTTCATTTCGAAAAAATGACCCTTCCTGCAGATGTAAGGTTAAGTTGTGACCTTACCGTCAAGAAAGGGTTTCAAGAGTTGAAATAGTCCAAAATTAAGTTCGATCTTGGAACAGAATTCAGTTTTTGAAACGTTTCGCGCAGAGCCTTACCTTCGAAAATTTATAAAAACCCAACTTGGTACATAAAAAGGGTCTTAAGGCTTAAGACTTGTCAAAATTAAGCACAATTCTTGAAATGCAAAGCAATTCGGGTAACATTTTGCACTGCCTTACCGTCGAAAAACTAACGTTTCGCACAGACTTAAGCAAAATTTGCCACTTTAGCGCTAAGTAAATACTCTATGCTAGATCAGTTCAGCACAGAAATGCTTTCTATATCTTCAAAAGACCTAAAAAGCACTTTAACCACCAATCCTTGACAAGAATCGGGTAGCTATAATCAAAAACGGGCTTAACGGTCTAAGAATTGTTAGAATTTCAGTCAATCCAAGAGCAAAAATAGCGTTTTACCGTCAAAAGTCTTAAAAAAATTACTTTTAAAACAGATTTAAGCAAATTTGTGCAACTTAATCTTAAGTAGAGGCCTTAGGGGTTGAGATTCCACGGAATTAAGGTTGATGCTAGAACAGAAATAAGTTCCGTATCTTCAAACCACAACTTTTCGCTCAGATTCATGGAAAAATCGGTTCGTTTTACTTAAAATCAGGCATTAAGGTTTAAGATTTGACAGAATTTCGAACGAACCAAGAACATAAATAGCGTTTTTGGCCACTTTTTGGACTGACTTACCGTCAAAAGTTCAGAAAAAATAAGTTTTTAAGCAGATTCAAGCAATATTCAGCACTTTATCTTAAAAAAACAGTACATAAGGGTTGAGATGCGAAGGAATTAAGGCCGATACTAGCATATAAATGCGTTCTGTATGGTCAACAGACCGAAAAATTAACTTTCCGCGCAGTTTCATGAAAAAATCGGTTCGTTTTAGCTAAGAATGGGCTTGAAGTGTTGAGATTAGACAGAATTTTGCACGATTCAATTACAGAAATAGCGTTTTTGGCCATTTTGCGGCCAGCGTTACCTTCAAAAGTTCTCAAAAGACAAGATTCAAGGTGAGTCGGCACTTGGTACAAACAAATGATTCAAGGATTTGACAAAATAAGAAATGTTAAACAAATCATTTCCGAGGCGGGGGCGAGGCCTGGCCATGCAGTGGAAAATTTCCAATACACACAAGTGAAGAGACACCAAAAAAAAAAAGAAACCTGTCATCCACAGACCAAAAGGTTTCTATTTTAGGGTATAAAAAAGTATATGTAAGCATGTGTGAGTCTGCATGTAAGCCACAAGTACAATTAAAAATCCATTTATTATCGTTTTGGGCCCAGCTCCACTTGACCCTGCTCCACTTGAAAAAGCCAGAGAGCAGGTCCAAATCAATGGAATTAAATTGAAATCTAGTTAAACCTTAACGTGTATGTATATGCGCTTTAAATATATGTAGAAAATTTGACCTTTTATTTAGGATTTCTAACCGACTAAACCGAAAGTACATACACATATTTACACTCTAAGAAAAGCAAGAAATCAAATGTGGTTGGGGTTGTGTGTATTACAAAAAAAAAAACAATGTGGATGTTTTTCCTTGATTATTAGACTACAAGCTACAGGATGCTCCTCCGCCTCCTCCTTAACCTTTGCCACATCAGCCGGAACAACCGCGGCAGCCGCAGTGCACACACTCCACAATGCGTCCCTCCTCCAGCTTGGATTTGGGCACACGGCATATACAATTTGTACCAAAATTCGTGTCCCTGGTCTGAATGCAGCGCAAACAGCATAGATTCTCATAGCCCGACTTCTTCCATTTGGCTATCAGATTTCCATCGGCAATCTTCTCCTTGAGGCAGTAATCGTACAACTCCCGGCTGATGGCCTTGCGGCGATAGAACAAATCATAGATGTAGCGCGTCTTCTGGTGGTGTATCTTAAAGATGGGCCACAATGATTCCGTAATCCGTTTGCCCTCATGCGGCTCCGTTTCGGCTGCGGAAGAAGAAAAACAAAAAACGTTTACCTCAGCATAGGCCCTCTCTTTCACTCTGCTGGCTTACCTTCGCGCATTTTCTGCTCGAGCTCCTCCAGTGTGGGTTCTATCAATTCCCAGCCATCTGGTGGCGGTTTGCGACTGCGACGCACTTTGGGCATTTTGTTAAAGTATTTGTTTATAAATTGTTGTTAAACAATTGAATGAAAGTTGAGTATAAAGAAATTGTTGGTGGAAAACGAAAACGAAGCGGCACAACAGCTGTGAGTGAGGTGTTAGGGATGGACCAACTGGTGAGAAGTCACGGTCACGGTGAAATGATGTGAGTAGCAGATGAGAATATTCTTAGATTCAAAAATAATTTAAAAACTTGTTTTTGATATTGGTAAACTCAAGTTTTGGATAGATAAATGTCTGGGAATACAGCCATAGCTTCAAATTTTAGGTTGGGTTAAGTTAACTAGTCTGAAATGAAGTGATTTATAGAATACAACACAAATCTTAATGGGATTTCCTCTTTTTTTTGGTATTTTATTAGTATTGATGAATTTCTGTGTGACATTTTTCGATTTCTTTGGAATTTCAACTTGTTATATGGTTTATTTGTCAAATATTTTCATGTTGAAGCTTTAATAATACTCTTCTGTTCGATTCTGGAACTTCAGCGTGATTTAAGTTAGTGACTGCTATAAAATTGATTTGATGATGAAATTTTATAATAAAAATAAATGGTTTGAGATAGTTTTCTAGTGGTTAAGTACTTTTGTTAAAATTTTTCTCATTACATTCACTTGTCACTGTGACTTATGTTTCAAATAACTGTTATCTCTAATAAATGCTGAATATTCAATAAGTATGACCCTACTTCAACGACACACAGAGCTGCATTTGTGCTATCGATAAGCGCTTCTTTTTTTATCAAGCCCTTGTCACTAACGCATTAGTAGTACCCGTTTGACTATTGTCGGGATTAGTAGTACCACCCTCCATTGTTAATTGTTTTTGTTATTTTGTTCAAGTTATGTTGTTGTAGAACGTGGGAGGAAGAGCTAACAACAAATAAATAGATAAATACAAAAAACAACAACCACAACTGAGATATAAACACACTTAAGGTTAAAAAGTAAGTGACGAAAAGGGAAAGGCAAAGTTGCACTTCGTCTTACCATTTCATTCATAAGTCTGCGGCTCTGGCCTTCGTCTAGTGCTGACCTGCTCGCACTTGCAGTCGCCCACACACGCATAACGGACCTAGGCTTTGGGGGGGGAGCTTGCAATTAAACCCACACAGAAATACACAGGAAGAGGAAGGCAGTGGGAGGGCAAGAGGGGGCCAAACCATACCACCCCCCCAATTGCTGTCTGTGACTGTGTGTGTGTGTGTGTGTGTAATGAGCGCAACAAATCAGTTTTGTTTTGTTTTTGTTTTTTGCACATTCCTCACTTTTGTGTCAATTGTTTCCATTCCCTCAGCATCTCACGTACATATGTACTTACATTTGTATTTGTATGTATGTATATACACCCCCGTCAGCAGACACAATCGGTATGAGGCATTATTCTATTTTATCTAACCAAAAACGCCTCCTTAAGGCCCCCAGAGATATGATATGATAGATAATGGAAATTTCAAACTATGAGCAATTCTTGCTGCTTGTCCAAGTATCCAAGCCCTTCTTCAACAAACGAGCGTTAATTAAGTCGCAAATATTTGTCGACCTCACAGTCGTTGCGATGGAGGAGGAAGGGGGCGGCTGATAACAATCTTTCGTCATGTAACTGAGACTTTCCCTCGAGACAACAGTCGTCGGAATTGTTAAGACTTGTTTCTTTGGGCCTGGGATGATGAATCCGTCTCGTTTTCGATGCTGGATCTAAAATGCTTAAATCAGATTTATAATTTTGTGAGTTTCGGAAAATTCTGACTTGGAAATTTATATATTTCATATTTTTTTTTGCTCAAATACCTTTCATTCTGGCACAATTTTCAATTTGTATGCTGGACCGCCGGTTTTTCAAGGAGTTCTTGCCTCTAACATCCCCCAAAATTCCATTTCAATCTCGTACTGCTCGTTTTCAATGATTTGCTGTTCTATACCATCTCGATTTCGACTCAAAATTTCAATTTCCTTTTTGTTTCTACCGTTTCCGTAGTATTTCTTCTCTATATCGTTCCGAATTCGACCCGAAAATTCCATTACAGTGTCGTACCGCTCATTTTCGATGATTTTCTATTCTATATCGTCCCGTTTCTGACACGAAACTTGAAGTTCGATCTCGTTCTGACCGTTTTTGAAGTATTTCTTTCGTATAACGTCCCAAATTCGAGCCCAAAATTTCATTTCAATCTCATTCCGATCGATTTCGATAAATATCTGTTCTATACCGTCTCGATTCCGACACGAAATTTCAATTTTGAGCTCGTTTTGGAAGTATTTCTTTCCTATCACGTCCCGAATCACAATTTTGATCTCTTGTCGCCCGTTTTCGAAGTATTTCTTTTCTATAATGTCCCAAATTTGACCTCTAAACTCCATTTTAATCTAGTCCCGCTCGTTTTTTATGATATTCTGTTCTAACACGTCCCCATTTCAATACGAAATTTCAATTTCGATCCCGTTTTGGTTCTTTTTTTCAAGTATTTCTTTTCAATCACGCCCCGAGCTACAATTTTGAACTCTTCCCGCATGTTTTCGATGTATTTCTTTTCTATAACGTTCCAAATTCGACCTCAAAATTCAAATTCAATCTCGTTCCGCCCGTTTTCTATGATTTTCTATGCTAACACGTCCCCATTTCGATACGAAATTTCAATTTTTTCCGTTTTCAAAGTTTTTTTAACCTATCCCTTCCCGATTCCTGCCCCAATTTTCCATTTCGATCTCGGTTCGTGCAGTTTAAGCACAGCTATTAATAATTCAATCCGTTTCGCTCTGAGTTTTCAGAATTCTCTTCTTTACCTTCCCAACTTCAAACCCAAATTTCAATTTCAAGGGTTTTTGAAAGGTTTTTTTTCGAAGTGGGCAAGTGCAGGCTTTCTTCTTGTCCGCGTCCTTCAAGCCCTTTGTATATATTTCCCCATTTCTAATCAATTATGATTATTTACAATAGTTTTTTCCATAGAAAAACTTGCACAATATTGCAATTTCCGCCCCCTACCAGCCGCTTCGACGAGAACAGCTTATCTACTTTTTGACTTTGCTCAATTGTTTCCATTTGACAATTCCAGTAATTCTTCCCATGCACTAAGATTCGAATCTGTATGTAATTGTGTTTCATTTCCCATTATCCCAGCCAGCTCTACCGGCTGCAAAGATGGAGCCCACAGCTGCTGGTAATTTGCTGGAGATAATGGATTTGGCCCGTACCCTGCGGCAGGAGCATCTGTTCATACAGCAAGAGCAGATTGCCTTTGCTCAGCTTACCAGCGCACTGGAAACCAATGCGGGGACCATTACCAAGGTGAGTTAAATGGATTTGTTTTGCTGGAAATGGTTTTCATCTGTTGTCTTTACAGTTGGCCTACATTTGTGCCCAGCAAAGGCAGAATCTGCACGAGCTGCTGGTGGCCCGTACGGATCATGATTCTTTGAACTGTTGTCGACGTGCCAGTGCCTATGATAATGCACCCTTTATGGATGCCAAACAGGTGTTGCCCTATGAGGTGAGTGTTTAAAAAGCAGCCTGCATTGAATGGGTTACAACTCTCCCTTTCTGTTGCCTTTCAGCAAGCCTTGGCCTATGAGGATCTATTCAATTACCTCTACAATGCACCCTACCTATTGGCCCTTTCATTGGCCACCGCCGAACGCTTATCCCTGCTCTCCTCCAATCAATTGTCTTGCCTCATCAATATCATATCAACGGGTCTCTATGGCAATGCCATCAATACCAAGGATGTGGAGTTAATGTTGAAACTGCTACGCGAACTGATAGAGATTCAATTGTTGGGCAGTGAGCAGCCGCGTCGTCTATTACGACCCAATAGCAGCTCCTTTGCTCGTCTATATCAACGTCTGGTGGAGTCGCTATTCTCGGCACGTATCTTCCTCACAGCAGCTCTCCATGCGCCCCTGATGGCCGTGTTGAGTGAGCATGAAATATGGTTGGACCTGGATCCGCATAAGTTGATGCAAAGTTTTGCCCTTAGCGAAAGACAACGACGATTTGGCTTAGAGGAGGAGGGCAGTGAGGAGTATCAGAGGAAGGTGGCTCGATTTCATGCAGAAACATTGGGTAAACTGCATAAGCATGCGCAGGCCTTCATCAAGAGTCTGCAACAGAGCTGGTCACTGTTTCCCAGTTCACTGCGCTGGCTAATGCAGACGCTGGGCCAGCAAATGCGTGAGGAACTGGAGATGAAGGATATCATTAGGGATCTGGTGTTCACACACTTCATATGCCCGGCCATAGTCAGTGCGGATCTGATGGGCATCATCGAGGTGAATGTCAGCGAGCAGATGCGTCATAATTTGAATCAAATTGTTTTAATGATACAAAGATTGGCCCTAAGCGAGGAGGGTGGCCAGCTGATGGAGCTGTTGATGATGGCTGCAAGTGGCGGCGAGGATGTGGTGGCCCTCATGACGCAGCAGAGTGACTTTGAGCGTAACCAGTTGGCCCTAAGTCAAAAGGAAATGACGCAACTGGTGGACTTTTTTCGTTTGCTTAATCAACGCGAGGAGTTTGATATTTCCCAGGAGGAAAGACAGAGATTGCAGCGGATTCTAAGTCGCATACCCAGACAGGAGGAGCCACCATTGCAGCCGGAGAAGGAGCCCAAGGAGTCCAATCAGTTGAAGCCGCCACGTAGTGTGAGCTTAAAGCGTTTGGGCAAGGCCACCAAAAAGAAGCTAGCCAGCTTCTCCAACTCACAGCCAGTGGAACTAAACGGTGTGGTGGCTGGTGAACTGGAGCACTGCTCCTCGCACAGTGGCAGCCAATCCAGTCTTAGTTCCCTGGGTGAGGAGCTGGAGGAGCCCATACTGATGTTTATGCTGTACAACAATTCGGTCAAATCCAAACTGAAACCCCTGACCGAGGAGGAGGTGCTGAAAATGAATTCCATAGGTTTACTCGGAGAGGATTTGGCTAAACCAGCCACAGATTTGCCTACCTCTCACCTGAATGTGGTGAGCAGACCACCCGACGATGCATCCCTGGGCAACTCGGATAATCTGGAGGCCATCAGTGAGGCTGCCCACTCGGTGGCCAGTTCCTTGGACCTGGAGGAGCAACAGGAGAATATCAATAATGCCGAAAATGAGGATAATCTGTCGGACATGGTGTCGGCCAATGTCTCCGGCCGAGGCACACCCAACATCAGCGGACGTGATACTCCATCGTCACAGGTCACCGAGGGTGAAGGCGGCGCGGGGCCAGGAGCCGCCCCCGGTGCCAACTCACGCCCCATTGCCAATCCTCAGATGCAGAAAATGTTATTAAGCAAAGCCCGCTCCGACATAGAGGATAAATTCTGTAAATTTGAGCTCAAGAAATTTGAGGGAGATGAGAATGTCAGCATCATATCCGACACCTGGTCCACGGATGTGTTGGCCAGCGATTCGGAGAATACCTTGGATGCGGCCGCAGATCGTAATTTCTCCACGCCATTGATACCTTCGGCGGTGATCCTGCCAGGTGATAATAACTTTGTGGTGGAAGCCTTGGCACGCGCTGGCGGAGGAAATATTAACGATGCCTCGGATCAGCGGTCGGAGAGCAATTGGAGCACGGATGTCTTGGCCAGCGATAGCGAAAAACTGGCCGAAATCGATACCGACGATAATGTCAGCATCACAGCCAAATCCCTAGAGGCTCATCCTGCCCTAGACGATGAGGAGGAGCAGGCGGGTGAGGAGGGTGAGGAAACACCTGGCAGCAGCGGCGGTGAAGGTGAGCGCAGTCAGGAGGATTCCGCCTTCTTTGATGCCGTGAATTCCTACAAGGACTTGCATCTCTATCAGGGAGCCAGCTCCCTGGCACGCAGCTCCGTGCGCACCAGCTACTATCTACTGGGCGGTGAGAGCAGCTTCCAGCAGCAGTACAAATCCAGTGCCGCCGAGGCCTGTGGCCGTAAAACCACTCCCCTTATGGGCACCTCCTGCATGCGTCGTCAAACCTCGGCCGAGAGCAGCCTGAGCAATCAAAGCCTGAATCTGGAGGAGCCTCTGCCGCCCGTAAAACATCATCATCACAAGAGTCATCATCACAAAAAGAAGAAACCACCCAAGGAGTCGTCCTCACGGGATCTCATAGACTTCAGTGACTGCAGCGAGGAGGTGGTGGAGCATCATCTGCAACAGCCTCCGGGTCTGGTGCAACAGCTACTCGACATGTTTGCCCAGGATGAACAGCAGTCGGTGGAGCATCGTCGCATCTCGTTGGAGCAACGTTCTACGCTTTTGGATGGCCGACGCAATGGCATACTCTCCTCCAGCGGACTGCGCCGCCATCAAAGCCTGAACTATGAGAATCATGAAATCATGCTAAACTCCTTGCTACCCAAGACCGATGATGACAAGCAGGAGCTGCTGTTGTGTGCCCAAACCCAGCGCTTGGACCTGAAGCCGCCACCTTCGCCACCCTCCAAAGCCACCGGTGCCATACCCAAAAGCATCAGTTTCGATGCCAGCGCCGACAAGGAGAAGATCCAGCAAAGAGAGCGCGAGCGAGAACGGGAGCGAGATCATCATGGTGCGGGCATCTTTAATAAGCTTAAGCAGGGCATTTTCAAGCATCGTCGTGGTCATAGCTCTAAGGCGTCCTCCTCCAACTCGGCAGCTGTGGCGCCACAGCAGCCGCAACAGCAGCAGCGAGTCAGCTTCGATCCCAATGCCGCCTGTGTGAGCTTTGGACCACCCTATTGTGATAGCAGCGAGGATATATTGGCCAAGTATAGAAGAAAGGTCAGCAGTTCCAGTGAGGCCACCAATTCGGATTCAACGGGCAATTGCCAGGGCTTGGGAGCGGGCAATGGAGCTAGTAATATGCCTGGCGGGTAAGTTGTACAAGGAGAACTTAAGTAGGGGGAGTAGCTAAGGCTTCCAACACTGTTTTCTGCATTAAACAACACTCCAAATGTCCAAAATTGAATTTGCTATCAAATCAAAGTCTCATTTATGACATTTCAAACCTGTTTTCCACGTTAAGCAACACTTGAAATGTCATTTATGATATTTTAAGTCATATTTATGACTTTCCAACACTTTTTCAGTGCTAAACAGCACTCAAAAAAGTCATTTATGTGGTTTAATGATATTTTCAAACTCACTTACGGCTTGACAACACTATTTTTAGACACTTAGCAATACTTGGGATATAATTTATGTTATTTTTTAACTTATTTATGACTCTGTGACACATTTTAAAGTGTTAAACAACACTCAAAATGACTTATATGTAGTTTTATGACATTTTCTGATATTTTTAGACTCGTTTATGACTTTCCAACACTGTTTTGAAACGCTTATGTTATTTTTAAACTTATTTATGACTGCGTCACATTTTTCGGCGTTAAACAACACTCAAAATTGCATATATATGACTTAACAGCACTTTTTTGAAACATTTAGCAACACTTGAGATGTCTTTTATGTAACTTTTTACATTTTTCAGTGTTAAACAACACTCAAAATTGCTCATATGTAGTTATATGCCATTTTTAAGCTCATTTATGGCTTAACAATACTATTTTGCAATACTTTTAATGACATCTATGTTGTTTTGTGATATTCCGAAACTCATTTAAGAGTTTTCCAACACTTTTTCAATGCTAGAGAAAACCAAATTCGTCATTTATGTAGTTTTATGATATTTTTAAACCCATTTATGACTTTACAACACTGTTTTCCGACATATAACATGTTTTATGCTATGTATATTTGTACAAGGAGGTTTTTACATGGTCCCAGGTGGCAAATATTTGGTATACAAACATTGGCAAAGTCCATTTGGCTAATATTTTCACACAAACCATGTGGTACTCCCACCTGAGACAAAGAAAATGCTCAAATTGATAGATATTCTTCTAAGAGCAAACTAGCAAATAAATTTGTGTGCAAATTTTTGGTGTACAAACATAGTCAAAGGCTATTTGGCTAATGTTTGCACGCAAAACCGTGCCGATTTTCAAAAATTCTGCTAAGAGCAAACTATCAAACAAATTTGTGGCCAAATATTTGGTAGGCAAAGGCTATTTGGCAAATGTTTGCACGCAAATTATTTGAGGCAAACAAAACGGGCAAATTTTGAGAAATATTTGTGCAAACTATTCGAGGATGAGATCTTAGCTTTCCTCTCCAACTAAATCTAGATCATCTAAGGGCACTTAAGGCCAAGCAGTCCATCTCCATATACTAAAACTTCGTCTCTATCTCTTCCACACACACACACACACACACACAGTCTCCTACCCGGTGTCGCCTTTGGCAGTGTCAAGCAGAAACTACGTTTGGTTCTCTCCAAGACTGATCTCCAGAGCGGTGACTTTCGCCAGACCACGCTGCGACCCCTGGACGCCACCCCACTGCAGACATATCTACAAATCCAGCTGGCCCAGTGCATCAGTCTGCAGCGTTTGCCCCAAATCTCGCATGTGTCCGAAACATTACGTTGCCTGGCCCAACTGGAACGCTGCCAGCATGACCAGCTGCTGGCCGAACTGCATCGTGATCTGCAGCGTCGTCAGAGCTATCTGCAGTATCTGATGCGACATCGGCAACAGTTGCTGCTACGCTCGGAGCAGCTCGAACAGCTGGAGGATCGTTTGCGCGGCGAGGCGCGCAGCTGTCAACGCTGTCTGCTGCAGTCCCTGGTGCGTCTCTATTTGGCACGTTCGCGACAGCAAACGAAACTGCAAGCATTCCAAACGGAATTCGCCAGGCTGAGTACAAGCGACGAGCGACTGGAGCTGATCGAGGAGTTGGTGCAGACGCTGCTGCAGGAGCTGCATGCTGGACTGCAGGATGAGTGGCAAAGGCAGGCGGCCCGAGTGGCCATAGAGCGGCTGCTGCTCGAACAGATGTACGAGCAGGTGATGTTCCCCAACGAAGAGATGGATGTGTCCCGCGATGCGGTACTCTCGGCGCATATAGGTAAACTGCAACGTTTTGTGCATCCCGCCCATCCGGCGCTGTGCATAGCCCAGGAATATTTGGGTGAGGCACCCTGGACATTTGCCCAGCAGCAGCTGTGTCACATGGCGGCCTATAAAACGCCACGCGAGAAACTGCAGTGCATTGTCAAGTGAGTGGGTGGGGGGGAGAAGTGAGAGGGGGGATGGCATGGTTTAGCTAACTGAATTTACTCCTTGCAGTTGCATCTCCAGCATAATGAGCTTATTGCGCATGTCCAGTGGTCGAGTGCCTGCGGCAGATGATCTGCTGCCCGTGCTGATCTATGTGGTGATAATGGTGAGTCGGGTTGAGCTTTCAATTATTAAATCAAGTATTAAACCTTATCCTACCATTTCCAGGCCAATCCGCCCTTTTTGCTCTCCACCGTGGAGTACATCAGCTGTTTTCTGGCCAAAACTCTCGATGGCGAGGATGAATTCTATTGGACTTTGTTCGGCTCGGTGGTCAAATTCATCAAAACGATGGACTATTTGGACTAGTTTTAAGCTTTTGTTTAGGCCCTAAGTTAACTAACCCTGTTTCTGTCTCTGTCCCCCTCTCTCTGCCTCTCTCTCCCTCTCTCTCTCTCTGTGTCCCCGTCCCTTTGCTTGTGTAAAAAGGTTTAAAATTTTGTTGAATTTGTCATTAAGTGCATGTAAAAAAACGAATTCCGGAAATTCAAGGCAGCTGCTGCCCCCTAATCTCCCCCTAGATTATATGTTAACCAACCCATACATCTGCATGTATCATAACCATTATGATTAGCCCCCCACATCTCCCACATAAATTCTATAGATATATACATATATTTTTAAGCATCAGCATAACCCACTGTGTGTGCGCGAGAGTGATTATATATGTTTTTTTTTTCTTAAATTATGCAAAATCCAACTATGAAAGATATTCCTTATGGTGTAAACACAAAATAAATGAACAAATGGAAATGTAAGAGCAGAGTAAGTGACAGAAAGTCAATAGAATAACCCAGGAGATTGGACAGCATGAAACGGCTAAGCTTGCTGGAGTTTAAGTTGGGGAATAGCTGCGGTAAACCCTAGAAATAAGCACTCAAACAGACTAGGATCATAGATGCTGCATGTGAACTGTCATTCCACTGCTGCTGCAGCAAGTGAAATTTATCGATTGGAGGTTAGTTAAACAAAACTTTTGACAAATTGGGCGCTTAAATTAACATTTTCAATGATTCCACAAAGTTAACACGAAATCGGAAGACTATGACATATAGGAATCGAAAATCTGAGGACCTTATCATCTGGGAAAACACTTGGGGACATCAAACTCTACGACTTTATCATATCAGACAACAGAATATAGTCATCTAAAACACTTTTCCGACTATTTCTACAATGGAGGAATGGAATACCAGGAACTTGTCATAACGGAATCACTTTTTGTCAATAAGTTTTCGAAAGTGGGAAGGAAAGAACAAAGTAAAACTGTTTTCTAACAGTTTTACTAAGTGGAAATGCAATCCAAGGGCTTTTATTATATCAGGAAACCACTTTTCTTCTAGTTCTGGACCCTGGTAAGTGAACTCTACGACTATCTGAAATCAAAAAACAGCTGTTAACCATCTAAAACACTTGCCACAAAAGAAGAAAACACTTTTCTAATAATTCTACAAAGTGGAAATGATATCTAAAGACTATATAATATCGGAAACAGTTTTCCGATTCATTTAACTAAGTAGAAACCGAATCCATGGAATTTTTTTAATAGTTGTGTAAACTGGAAATGCAATTCTACGACTATATCAAAACAGAAAACACCTTTTGAGTTTATTTCCACCAGGTACGAACAGTGTCCTAAGATCTTATCATATCGGAAACACTTTTTCTAATAATTCCCAAAAGCTGGAAATTAAATATGTATACCTTATTGTAAGGGAATACAGGGATTTAACCAGCTAAAACACTTTTTCGATTATTTCTACAGGTTAAGAATGGAATCCGAGTACCTTTTCGTATAGGAAACACTTTTTCTACTAATTTTCCAAGGTTGAAAATGAAATTTGAATACTTTATTAG
The DNA here is from genome assembly GCA_035044985.1 of Lordiphosa fenestrarum. NCBI lineage: Eukaryota > Metazoa > Arthropoda > Insecta > Diptera > Drosophilidae > Lordiphosa > Lordiphosa fenestrarum. The sequence goes on from JAWNNO010001836.1 coordinate 368,329, forward strand.
AAGGGAATACCGGGTTTAGCCATCTAAAGCCCTCTTCCGACTATTTCTACAAGTTAAGAACGGAATCCGAGAATCTTTTCATTTCGGAAACACTTTTTCCAATTATTTTCCAATGCAGAAAATGAAATTTGAATACTTTAATTGAAGGGTATACCGGGTTTAACCATCTAAAACACTTTTCTGACTATTACTGAAAGGTAAGAATGTTCTCCGAGGACCTTTTCATATCGGAAACACTTCCTAATAATTTCCAAGAAATGGAAATGAAATCTGTACAGAGTTTAACCAGCTAAAACACTTTTTCGATTATTTTTACAAGATAAGAATGGAATCCGAGTACCTTTACATATCGGAAACACTTTTTTCTAATAACTCTTAAAAGCTGGAAATGAAATCCGTATACTTTATTAGAAGGGAACACAGGGTTTAACCATCTAAAGCCCTTTTCCGACTATTTCTACAAGATAAGAACGTAATCCGAGGATCTTAAGACTTTAATATAAGAGAATACGGGGTTTAACCATCTAAAACACTTTTCCGACTATTTTTACTAGGTAAGAACGGAACTCGAGGATCTTTTCATATCGGAAACCCTTTTTCTTATAATTCTTAAAAGCTGTAAATGAAATCCGTAAACTTTATTATAAGGAAATACTTGGCTTGACCATTTAAAACCACTTTATCAATTCTTTCTACTAGGTAGGAAAGGAATCCGAGAACCATTTTATATCGAAAACACTTATCCTAATAATTTCTTGAATTGGAAATGAAATCCGTAAACTTTATAAAAAGGGTATACCGGGTTAAACCATCTAAAACCCTTTTCCGATTCTTTCTACAAGATAAGAACGTAATCCGAGGATCTTAAGACTTTAATATAAGAGAATACGGGGTTTAACCATCTAAAAAACTTTTCCGACTATTTTTACTAGATAAGAACAGAACTCGAGGATCTTTTCATATCGGAAACACGAAAAGTGCGCTGGAAATGAAAACCATAGACTTTTATATAACAAAATACTTGGTTTAACCATCTAAAACACTTTTCCCCGACTATTTTTAACAGGTAAGAACGGAAGCCGAAATCGGAAGCACTTTTTCAAATAATTTTCCAAGGTTGAAAATGAAATTTGAATACATTATTAGAAGGGAATACCATGTTTAGCCATCTAAAGCCCTCTTCCGACTATTTCAATTTGTATTTGTATTTATTTATGTATCATCCTAACGCTACAAGTTACAAAAACTTATATATTATTGCGCTAGTCACAGGGGCAAATAAAATAAAATAAAATAAAAAACATTGAAATTAGTGATGAAATAACTTACTTACTACATACATTATAATCTAAAAACAGTTTTCCTGGAACAATATTGAAACTTAGATATAGATGTGCAATTATTCAAGGACATTTCCGCTATTGTTGTAAACTAAAACAAAAATTTTAATTTTAAATATATTTTAGATATGCTTCTTATTCTTAATGTTTCCCTATAATTTAATTTTTAAAATTCAGTTTTGAGGTGAGTTTCTAATTTTATTTAAACTGCGTGGCGTGGTTTTCAAACTATGGGGCAGCTGGTTCCAACTGCGAACAGCGAAAATAAAGAACTGTTTTTCGGAGTAGGAAAGCCTGTAACGTAAGCACACTAAGTTACACGTCCTTCTAGATGCGCAAAAGCTTAACATTTCAAAAAGATACGACGGCTCGCTGGTATATATAATCCTATGGAGAAGTATCAGTGCTCTGAGTGTTATCCAAGATTGTAATGGAAGGTTAAATATATTTATGGAAACGTCTGATATTCGGTCTGAACGAGTACGGTTATATATATATCTTGCAATATTATCAAATGCCACTTGCATTTTATGTTGACTTCTGGAGTCTGAAATACCAATGACTTCGATTCCATAAAATAATCGGGAAGTTAAATATGTCTTAGCAATTAATAGTCTGAGATTGGTCGGTATGAAGTCTTTAGTAAGATACAATTGCCTGAGAAGTCCGTATAGTTTACCTACAGACGCCGTAATAGACGCCAAGTTAAAGTTTGATTAAACGTAAGTCCTAGATTGCTCGCTCGCTCTACATACTGAACTGGTAAATTGTTGATCTTCAATACTGACAATCCCACAGTTCTAACGGGCTTGCTGCTTATAACGATGCACTTAGACTTAACTGGGTTAGAGCCAAGACCATTCTTATTTGCCCAGTCATTAACTTTACATAGATCACTAATACATATCTGAACACATTCATTAAACTTTGACATAGGACGAGAAAGATACAGTTGCACGTCATCGGCATACATGTGTACTACACAATTAGACAAAACTGATGGTAAGTCATTTACATAAACAGAAAACAGCAAGGGTCCAAGAATCGATCCCTGGGGCACACCTCGACTAAGGATCAAGAGCGATGATGCAGCAGTACTTGTAGTTACTAGTTGTCGTCTATTGCACAGATAAGATTTTAACAGGTCTACAGCGGTGTTTGAGAACATATACATACGATTTAGTTTAGTGCATAGTACATCATGGTTTACTATAGTCTAGAAGAGTCAATAGTGTTATATTTCCATTGTCAATTTGTTATCGGATGTCCTCCGTTATTTTAAGAATTGCCGTGGTGCAACTTCTATTCTTCCTAAAGCCTGACTGATTATTATTGAAAAGTTTATTTGAAGTCATGAATTCACTAATTTGCATCGCCATCAGACGCTCAAGTATCTTTGACAAGTATGGAAGAATAGATATTGGTCTATATTCATTCGTGGATTTGGGCAATGGAACAACCTTAGATACTTTTCTACAAGTTAAGAACGGAATTCGAGGATCTTTTCATATGGGAAACACTTTTTCTAATAATTCTGCAAAGCAGAAAATGAAATTTTAATACTTTAATGGAAGGGTATACAGGGCTTAACCATCTAAAACACTTTTCTGAATATTATTGAGAGGTAAGAATGGTCCACGAGGACCTTTTCATATGGAACACGCTTTTCCTAATACTTTAGTATAAGGAAATACTTGTCTGGACCATCTAAAGCACTTTTCCTATCATTTCTACAAGGTAGGAACGGAATCCGAGCACTGTTTCATATCAGAAACCCATTTTATAATCATACTTCAAAGCTGAAAATGAGATCCAAAGACTAGTTGATGTGGAAAACTATTTTCCCCCGACTTATTTAACAGAATTGGAAAGGATTTCAAGGTTGTTATCATCTCAGAAAACACTTTTCGATATATTCTACTAAATATGGTACTATATTATAGAGAAAAATGGGGTTTAAACTGGGGGAAACACTTTTTGGATGAATTTTACAAAGGAGAATGAGCAGTTTTCTAGTAATTCTACAAATTCAAGGACCTGATTATATAGGATAAGCCTTTTGGAATACTTCTACAAAGTGGGAAAGAGATTCTTGGACTATATAACAACAGAAAACATGTTGTAAGCCTCTTGTAAACACTTTTCCGACTAATTCTAACGATTGCAAGAACCTTATCTTACAGAAAAACACTACAAAAGTGGTGAAAACCTTTTCTCACAATTCTACAAGCTGGAAAATCACATTAATGCACACAAATCAACTTTCTATGTAGCTTAAAAAATTGTTTATTAAGTCGAACGAACCACAAACTTACAACTAAAATTTATCAAAAAAAATGTTTAAAATTTAACTTGGTTTTGCTCTTAATCAGACTTTTGCCTACTTGGTCAGCATATACTTCTCCAAATTGGCCTCCCGTCCGGCCATCAGGTAGGTATTGATGGCAATTTGACTCATCACCTGTACGCCACGTTCCCGCAAATACTGAAAGTCTTGGGCATTGAGCGGCGCCTTCTTCACATCCACATAACAGTGGGTGGCCGTCTCCGTGCGCTTGTCCTGGGCAAACGGTGACTGTGGCTCCAGCAAACAGGCACCGCCGGCACGCAACACATTACGTATGGCGGCCTCACTACGTTCGGGCAAACTCAAAATGACACGCTGATCCTTGAAGGCATCACCGCCAGCGGGACGCCAACGATGCACGGCCACGGCTATGACCTGCTCATCCGGTGTTAGTGGCGGCAGATTCAAGGCCTGCGGATTACCCCACTCGAACAGGGATTCATTGAGGAAATGGCCACGCGCATGACATTGCTCGATGTAGGACAAGTGGAGTATCCATTTGCCAGCAGCCAGGCAACCCAACATTTTCTCACCACGATTGGGACGCTCGCAGAGCAGATGTGTACAGCTGGGATCATAGTTGACCAAATTGTCACAGATTTCACCACCCAAATTGAGAATGCGTGTTAGTAGCTCCTGACGCTGTGGCTCCTCTTCATTGCAGGAGATGCTGAAACGTGGCGTGCCCGAGTGTAGCATGCGAGAGGTGTTCTCCAGATTTGAGCGACGTTTGGCAGCATTGAATTCGCCAGGATCACGCCAGTCAACCATATCCTCGGTTTGCAGGGCAAAACCTTCGGATTCAAAGGGCTGCACAAACTGGGCCTCACTCTCCTGGCTGAGGGTTAGGTGAGCATCATGACTACGTTTCAGGCTGTGACGTCGAAATTCACAATTTTTCAGATAGTCAGTGATTTGTTTGACTTCGGGTGAATGCGAGGCATCCAGGGGTAAGGCGGTGGTCTCCTCAAAGCTGATCTTATCAAAGTTCAAGGTGCTGGCCGTGGGCAGCTCCTCGCCGTTGGTTTTGACGCACTGCGGACTCTGTGTGGCGGGCACAAAATGCTGAGAACTGCGCCTAGCTATGGGAGAGGTGGGTTTTATCATCTCCACCTCCACCTCCACCTTCTCCGCCGCCGCCTCCTCCTCCGGGTCACTTTCTGCATAGTCTATGCCCAATGTCTCACAGGTTAAACGCATAACTCTTTGCCTGATCACCGACAATGGTGTATCCGGTTGTATCTTCTGTGTGGGCAGTCGCCAACGACGCTCAAAATCATCGGCCATACGTTGCTGGAATTCGGGTGTCAAACAGAATTCAGGTATGCCGGTCAATTGGGTGCGTCCTTTGCGTACCGGTGTGCAGGCCTGACGTCGGATGCGTTCCAGTTCGGGTGTTTGATTCTCACGCATTTCCTGTATAATCTGACGCACACATTGCTTGGCTTCCTCCGAGTCCAGGCGTTCCACAAACTGTTCCAGGAAATCAAAATTATACGAGGAGTTGCCATTGTTCAGGGGAGTACGCGGCGAGTCGGGTGAGCTGCGTCTTAGGGGTAAGCCGGACAGCTCACTGACTCTGGGATTACGCAGAGGTGTCACCATTTGAGGCATTTCTGCAGGTGGCTCCTCCTCCATGGTTAGTTTCCTTTCCTTTGGCTTCGGTGAAACAGGAAAATCTTTACAACTTTTTCCTATCAGAAAATCGTCATACTTCAACTTTAAGCCCTGCTTGGCACACTCCACCAGCCACTGTGAGTTGACCACCGGATATTGCCACTTCAGGGCACCCTCATACTTGGAACCCTCCGCCTGTGGACAGATGAGTAAGGGTTTCTCTTTCTTGATAAAAGTCTTGTTGATCTTGGCACCCATCAATTCGGCTGCCGAATTGATGAAATCACGCTCCAAGCCCGCATAGATGGATACCACTATGGTCATGTCTTTTAGGGGCTCCCTGAGCACCTCCTTGGGCAATGGCAGATGATAGTATTCCACCGGTATCAGCTTATTTTGTTTCATACAACTTTCCAGATACAATTCGGTAACCACCTTACCCGCTTTGACGGGCAATTCCACGGGATCAAAAGCCACCTCAAAGCTAACAATGGCAAAGTCCACGGTGTCCGTAAAGCTGCAGGGTACCAGCACCGCCTGTGCGGCCTCACATTCACTCAGCATTTGTGTGTAGAACTCCTGATTGAAGGACTCTTTGTACACATAAACGGACAGGCCGGCAAAGTAGTCCAATTTTTCAAAATCTATGGACAAGACACTGGTGCTTAGGTCAGGCAGTAGGGCTGCCACTGACCTGGCAACTGGCTGCTCTTGGATGCTAGAGCTGTTGGCGGGCTGCTCTCTTATGGTGGAACTGGCCACCGGCAGGGGCAGGGCCAGGGAGTATTGATTGATCAACTGATCTGTGGTCTCCTTTTCCTTCTCCATTTCCGTGGCAAACAGCTTCTTTTTGGTCAGCAATTGCTGTGGCTGCTTGAACGAATGATTCATGGATCTGAGAGTCCTTTTACTGGCAGGTGAGGCCACATCTGGTTCCTTTATCTGAGGCAGCGACACTCTGTAGCTCAACTCATTGACCATTTTGCCCGCCTTCAGACTCTCCCACAGCCAATCCAAGCTTACCACATGCACCAAGCCCTGCAGCAGGCCATTCTTCTGCCATTGCCTGTACTCCAGGTCATTCAACTGTCCCACTATGATGTGCGAGATGCCCTCATGTGCCTCATCATAGCGTGTGGCTCCGCCTGAGTTCAGAATCCGATTCAATTTCTCCTTCTCCTCCATCTGGAAGCCACTCAAATACACACAGCAGCCATCCAGAAAGTTGCCCGCCTTTTTGGCCTGACGTGGGCAGATCTCCTGCATCAATTGCTGATAGCTACGCTTGGGACTCACCAGCGTCTCCTCCAGCGTGCTCAACTCACTGGCCATGCGTCTGGAATTGGACACGAAACTGATGCGCGATATATCCGACAGCTGTGTCTGATCCATGCCCATTTCCTGGCCGCCGCTGTTCTTCTTGGGTGTGGACACCTTTTTGCCCGCTTTTACCTCATATTTCTTGGTGGGCAGCGCATAGCCCTTTTGCTCGCTATCGAAGATCCATTCCGGCAATAGCACCAACTTTTTGTAGCGTATGGCCGCCTTGTATTTATCCGTATCCGTTTTGCTTTGCTCGGTGATGACTATGTCCACCACCTGGGAGCGAAAGGCTCTCTGATAAATGCCTCCGTTTTCATTTACCAAATGCATGACCTGCTCCTTGCGTTTGGAATCCAAGCCACTGCAGGTTATGTTCGCTCCAAAGAAGGTGGGCAAGTGATATGACTCAAATTCGGGGTCGGAGGCTCTCAAACCCTCCCTTTCATTGCGACGGCTGCGCTCCCAAACGCACTGCACCCAATCCACATGCATGACCGGCACTCCCTTGAGCGTGGCCTGTTCGTACTTGGTGGACATGATGGTATTTGAGATTAGATGTGTGGTGTGAGTGCCAAAACTTTGAAAATACACACCGCCCATCCACTGTATCAAACGGCTCAGCTGTTCCTTCTCCTTGGCATTGACACCGGTGGCAGTGATTTGCATTTCCCGCATGGCCGTGGTGTAAATGGCACTGCCCATGCCCATGGGTATGGGTTCATCCTGCTTTAGACAGGCTATCAGGCAAGGTGGGCCCAATATCAGCGCCTTGGTCATACTTAGTTGCTCAAAGAAATCACCCTCGAATTGGCTCAACACAAACACATCCTTCTTGTTGAGATTGCCACCCGCTATCAAAGGATAGCCCTCGCTGGGCTTGATCTGGCGGATTTGGGTTTCGGCCAACTGTTGACGCATCAGCTCCAGCGATAAGTCAAACTGCTGCTGCAGGTCATCCGAGGCGGGCAACTTGTTGTTGTTAACAAAGTAGGCACAGATGGATTCGTCCAGATCCATGCTCATGGTAAATGCAGCGGCGGCGTCTCTGATAGTAAATAATTCTATTTTTTGCACTAAATTGGCGCCTCTGGCTCCAGCTAGAGATGACAGCCCAGCGATAAATGTTATCGATTGGTAGGTAAGGTGGTTTAACAATTGTCTATTTAGCTTTTGTTGTTGTTTACAACAATGGAAGTCTATTAAGTTGATAAGTTTTTTAAACTTGAGTTTGTTTGTAAGCTGAGTGTCATGGTTAGACTGGTACCCAGGAACTGGAGCTAGTAGGCTGCCACCTTGTTAAATGCTCGTGAGTGCCTGGTGCTGTTACTCACGAGGTGAGATATCGCTTTGAGCGCCACATGATATGAAATTTTAGCTAAGTTATATTTAAAAACACAAAAATTTGCTCATATTTTAGTATTATAGAACTAATTTCGGCATTAAGTTATGATACAGAGACATACTTTATAAGAAAAGCTGTACAAAATTAACCAATTTTCAAGTTCAAAATATTGGACTTCATATATTTGGGCAATTTTTCTTAGAATTGTGCACAGATTTCGTTTTCGCTGCATTATTTCGTTCTTGGAAGAGTCATATTGGACAAAAACTACTCTCCTACCATACAATTGTACATGTTTTGGTATTAGTTCTCATAAGGGATGTTTACAATATACTCACCCGATTTTGTTTAAAGTTAGTAGAATTATGTGGAAGTGTTCAAAATTAATAATTGATAAGCTTTTGTTAACTCACAAAATGAACCGCTCGCATATGAAAATAAAACGATCTGGCAACACCAGCGCAACTTAAGTTGGCGGCGCCTCGGCATTTCGAGAATTGAAGGCGAATGCATAGTCAACTTTCGTGAATAAGCAGAGTACATCTTCTTGAAATGAATTTTCAAAATGAGCATGGCATAAATTTAGTAGCTGGCATCTAAGTAACATTGTCATCCAATCCTACCCGTTCCGAAAAAAGAGCAGCCTACTTGTATTTTAAGGCTTTCTGAAATTATTAGATGAAGAACTTGTGAAACTATCGCATACCCAAGATCACAAGTTAACCCAGTTCTAAGGGCCCTACTCTCACATCACTTCAAGTGTAGCGTTGCCACCTAGTAGCTTGATTGACCGTGTCTGGGCAACCCTGCAGTTCATTTCATTTACGGTTACAAAATAAAAGAAAATGTCGCGCAGTCAGAAGCTGTCCGCGCCTTTGCCCTCTGACCTTAACACCACCACTTTCAGTGGAGTGGACAATGTTGACGACTCAACCATAAACCCACCCGAACCCCGAAAATTGTGGATACACTGCAACAAATGTTACGAGCAGTACGCTTTCAAGAATCGCATACTCTTCATGTTGGCCTGCCAGCATGTGAGCTGCGAGAATTGTGTCAAAGCCTGCCAGGGACGCACGCCCAGCGATGCGCCCATCTACAAGTGTCCCATTTGCCATAAGCCAGTGCGCGGCAGACAAATCAACAACGAGATGCCCGCCCAGATGAAGACCTATTTCCATCCGCAACCTTCGATCATGGCGCCCGCTCATGTGGAATCGTTTCAGAGCAAGAATTTCAGCCATTTCAATCGTATGAAGGAGAAGAAGGTGAGCCGGTACAAGTGTATGTAAATGTAAAGGTTAGTTCTACATTTCTTTTCCGTCCCCCCCCCCCCCCTCCCCTTAGGAGAAGGACAGTTTGAAGATAGACAAGGATACGCGTCTGGCCCAGTCGCAGTGCAGAAAACATTACTTGACCTCGGATCTGCTGCGTATGGAAAGAAAGAAGAATTTTTCACGTTTTCGCCAAATCAAACTACAAATGATACGAATACAGGAAGAGGCCGAAAGGCGGTAAGCTGTTTAACTACAGATTAAACTTAGATTTATTCCCCCTCTTGTTCATAATTCAGGGCCAATGCGGTGAGAGTAAATGCTCGAAACGCCAAACTTGCTGGAGAGGGCGGATCAGCAGGATCACAGGCGGCGGGCCAGGCCAAACACAATGACTCAACTTCATCCATCAGCTTTCACAAGTCCGCCTCAGCGCCACCACAGGCGAAGTCACCAACCAAACGTCGAACAGTCACCAGTTTTCAACATCAAGTGAATCATTCGTTTGATTTGTGATTTCTTCAAACCATCAAAACAAACCATTCAACTTAGTTATGTAAGTACTTCTAGACATTCTAAGTACTTTTCCATTCTGTATATATGTATAAATATTCTATGACATAAGGCCATGTGCTGAATTCTGGAGTCGGTTTTCGTGTTATGTCTGTGGTTACTAGATCAGGTCGGCCCTTTTTGACTTGCCTCAAACCTGATTCCTTGTAACCATTGATATTGCTTTATGAGTAGCCTCTAACTCAATTTGGCAACTGCTGCCTGGCCAAATTATAGCATTAAAATTGTTCTTCTAACTAAAAACCAACCGTTTAACCACAAATTTTGACTTACAATAGCTTGTGTGACACCAAATTGATGTATCCTTGAAATTAAGCCAGTTTAAGTTGAAATTTCGCACAAAATTAGGCAAAAGAGTGACTAATTTCTTAGATCCAAGAGTCCGCCGACCATTAGTTGAAACCAGGTGAAGCATTTCGACTACGATGAACAACAAAACATTCTCAATTAAGTTTAAGTTTCAATATATATATAAGTTTGCTTAAAGCTTGAAAACGTCTGCAACATATTGTTTACTTTTTGCTCGTGATTTATTAGTGATTGCTCTGCCAAGGTGTAGGATATAAGAAAAGTGGGAAAAGTCACAACTGTGAATGTACATTTCGTATTACTTTCGATCATTGCTATTCGTAGCGACTCTCTTTCAGTAGTTTGTTCAACTAGCTGCCACATTTTGGGTTTCCGTTGCATTCTAAGCACATCAAACTATGTTACCATAACCTCTTTTTCGGTATTATAACAAAAATTGAACCTTAAATGATCAATAAATGTCTAAAGTTTCTACTATTCAATCATATACCTTTGAAATAGTCGTAATAAAGCCAACAAACGTAGAGAATGCACCTGAATATTGTTTAAAAACTGGAAAATCAAACAAATCTGTAAGAGTTGTAAAACAGAATGACCGCCTACTGCGCCACCTTATAAACTGTAATGGATTTAAACACTGCTTGAGTAAGCACATCTATCGGAATCTCTGCAACACTGCTGGAAGCCTGAATATCCAATAAATTCCTGTTTGCCAAACAGAATTGGCTAAAATGTTGAGAAAATTACAAATTGAACATGTGGAATGACTGCACATTGGCTTACAAACGTTCTTTAGAAGCTCAAGATGAAACGAATTCGTGATTCCTACTCAAATTATTGAATTTGTGTAGATACATAACAAACTTTCCTTGGAATTTGTATAAAAAAACTGAAAAATCAAGTTGCAAATATACAAATCGATCGATTCCGTTAAAAATTAAGCAAAGGAATTCTCAAGCTCTTTGAATTTGCCTGACATGTCATCTCCTCATTGGCGTCAATCATAATACTACAAAATCTTCATGTCCAAAGCAACCCCACCCCATTGTGAAGCAGCTAATGGAACGTGTGAAAGTGACAAGGATGCCAAAAATGCCGTTCAAGGACGAAAAAAGCCAAATTGCAAGAGTTTCTTTGTCTGCAATCGACTTGCAGTTTCAGTTTCTAGGAAAACTTGCATTTGCGATGACCATAAACCTTTCAGTTTGGCAGTTGCTGAAAGTGTTAGGCATATAGCTCCCCTATGTAGCATGTTCCTGTGTTGGAAAACATCTTCAAGGAAGAAGAATGCCTTATTACAAGAGTATGTGGCATGTTCTTGTGCAGGCAAACATCCGTACTCATAATTCTTAAAGGGTACTACTTATATTAGCAAATATTAACATACATAACATAACATACAAACTATTCTCCATTAAAATTTAAGCACTTTTGCCAATTTTCTAAGCACTTTTTCCACTCCTACACTTGAGGCACCTCTAAATATGGGTCTGAAACGCAACAGCAGCTACGAAAAATGTAAAAATGTTCGCCAAGCAGTTTATTTTTAAGGTTTGGTTAGAAAAAGCATCATAGGTTGCCAAATCAGAGCCGTACAGCTCGGATGACGCTTCAATTCGCATTGTCAAGTGCTTCGGCGATTTGTTTTGCTATAACTTCGGAGACTTCCATCAAACCAATGGTCGTGTATCACTCAGAATTGAGTGTTCTACGCTGCTCAAGCGAAACAGTCACGGAATTCGTTGCTAAGCGAACCACGACCTCGATTAAGTTCACTTTTCCAGCTATTAACAGTGGTTTTTGAAGGTGTTCTACTGAGAAAGGAGTGCTTTGACACACTCTTGTTGAGATAAACCAATTCGAAGGTAGTGAAAAATCATCCAACTACGACCTTCTCTTGAAATTTTCATCAAAACGTTGTACAGTTTGGCCCCCACGCCTAAGAAAATGTTTGCTGGGTGATTTACTCAGGCTCAGTTCATTTCTCTGCCCTCAAAAGTAGGCTTTACTTTCGACAGCTTGATTGTTGCCTACTTTTTGGCATTTTTCTCTCTCTCTTAACTCAGTTTGCCTAGTTGAAATTCGTTTTATTGCTCTGTTCTTTGGTAAATACATATGTATGTGTATGTATGTGTGTATATATAATTATTATTTTTTTTTTGGTTGTATGTTTAAAACTATGAAAATATATTTTCCATTGCTAATTACTGTTTGTAGATTTGTAACCATTTGCATGAGTCCTTGTCCAGGTCATCATCATCATCAGCGTCATCAGCTTCTATAGTAGTCTATGAGGAGGTGCGCGGCTGACTGGGCACATACTTCTCCGAGGGCTGATACTGCCACTGGGCACAGATGGCCTCCTGTTCGGTTTCATTGTAGCCAGCTCTGTGAAGGATTAGGAAAGGAGAATTCTAGGATTTTTCTTGTTTTTTATTGCAAACTCTTAACATGCTTTGTGTGGATTTGTGTGTAAATGAAGGAACTCATGCACATGACTAAAATAATAATACTACATGGGGTGGGGGTACAGTCTTCTCAAGCACGGTCGCCACCTAGTCACCTTCGCCAACCATAGCCAGGCGGTGGCCCTGGCCGCTCATAGTAATAGCCTCTGCCACGGGTTGGCGGCAATTCTCTAGTCACAGGCGCATGCAGACTATCCCAGAGTGCACGCGGTCTTTGCACCACCTCTCTGAGTATATTTACAGCCGCCAAACCCACACTGGCCAATTTGACGCCAAATCGCTGGGCATTCAGCTTCACTGGAGCGGCCAGTGCCCTACCCTGACCTTGCGTATGGTATAAGATTTTGGCTATCAGATTGTTCCCGTGCGGTGGCACATACAAGTCCGCCTGCCGAAACTCAGCCGGGCAGTGATTGTAACCATAAAGGTAATCCTCGAACCTCTGGTGCGCCGAGCAGGGACTGCGCTCCTGGAAGCAGGTCACCTGCACCACATTGTAGAAAATGGCGCCCAACGTGTTGGCCGTTTCCGTATTGGCGGTCTGCAGGCAGCGTCTGAAACGGGCATCGCAGTCACAGTGGGAGCGAGTGAAGGTGCCTCGATTGCACAGACCTCGACGACATTCGCCCACATTCAATACATCCGGACACATGTCGTGCTCGCGACAGCAGCGATCCTCGCGTGTATGCGAGCCCAGATCGTCATAGCTAGTGGCCGCCGTGCCCGGACCACACCACTTGGTGCCCGGATAAATGAAGCCCAGGGCACCACGAAACTCATGGCCATAGGACCCCTGATGCCGGCACACCTCCTCCAGTTCCATGACCGATTCACGGGGCACCTGGCGTATGCGACGCGGATCGGATTGCAAAAGCATGCGTTGAATGTCGCCGCTGCAAACAGAGGAGAATCTATAGGGAGAACTACTAACGGGAGCTAACCATCTGCTAACACTCACCGATCCGTGTGCATTTTACAGAAGGGATGACGTGAGGACAGCTCCACCATGACCGTCATGGTCATGTCCGAGATGAGTACCGCCGAGCCTGAACTGGACGGCAGAACCAGGCCAATTAGCAGCAGCAGAGCCAAGACCCTCATGGCTAGAGAGAGAGAGAGAGTGAGTTGAATGGTTGAAGGACTGCCCAAGGTGCGAGTAAGTGGGCCAACATTTGGCTAATTAGCAGCTCAATAGAGCAAGCGCCGGCTCGCCCGCATCTTCAAGCCAAATTTTGCATTTCTATCAAAGCTCTGTGACCTCTGTGAGAATATTGTTGTTGTTGTTGTTGTTTTTTTGTAAGATCACGGACCCACAACTGCGAACCTCGATCAAAACAAAACCCAAACACAAAAGCAGATGAGAGAAAAACAACAACAGCAACAATTTGGCAAACAAAAACGGAACGAAAACGGTTACCGAAACGGAGGTGTGGACTGTGACCTACCCCGAAGACACAGAAGACAAAAACAAATAACAAAAAAAATAAAAAATACAAATCAATTCAAAAATAATTGGAGTCTGAAGTGGCAGTTAGTTCCGCATTTTTGCAAAATGAATTCAAATCAAGTCGAAACTTTGAGATGAAGAATTTTTTTTTGGACTTTCGTTTTATCTGTCATTGTTGTTCTTGCGGCAGGGTCACCGTTACAATATGACACAGCTGTCTGTGCACGCTCAGCGTCATTCGCTCTAGCGCTCTCTACCTCCCCCACTCTCTCTTGCGCTTTAAGCAAAAGTTCAGTCCGTTGTAACTGCAACATGATTCTGTTACTTGCTATCTTTTTTCTCATTCTTATGCTTAGTAGAGAGCACCGCGCTCTCTGGTCATTGCTGCTCATGTCAAAGAATATCAATCAAACTAGAAGTGACATTTCATACAGACAAACAGCATATAAAAGCAGACCCTTAAGAAAATGTGCCAATAACAGTGTTCAGCAGAAGGATTAATCGCTGAACAGGTATCAGAAACAACAAGTCGTGTGCCCCGACTACAAAATACCCTGTTCATTTGTTCGCTTGCGCCGCTACACCTCTTTCCTACAAGCGAGAGCTTTTTTAAGAACCTCATGAAGTTTGCTCCGCCTTGTAAGTGCAGTCTTACAGGCCTGTTCCGGTTTTCACTTTCGACAAAATTTGTCGAATTCGAATTTGGTAAAGTGGTTGTTGTATAAAATTTATAAATTAAATCGGCATAAAACCTTTCATTCTGAGTTCATCCTATTAAAAGGAAGAACAAATTGTAAGGTTTGATACAGCTTACCTTGATTGTTCATCAAAAAATGACACATGTATTAAATTCGAATTCACTAAAGTGAAAACCGGAACATGCCAGTTAGACAGGATTTTCAAGGTGGAGCTAACTTTATAAAGTTTTTTTTGTAGAAAGTTCTAGCTGGTAGGAACTCGAGCTAAGCATGGGGCACAAGAGAGTAGGCCAGCGGTCGATGGGGGCAGATCAGAGCTAGTTTTTGTAATGATTAATGATCATTTTTCATATTCTTTGCATGGTTTTAAGTTCTGTTGGATGTTTAGAAGTATATTTCAGACATATTCAGTCCAAATGGTTACGAAAAATCATCGAATTTATGTTTTTAAATATCCTTTTTTCTCTCTGTGTAGCAATTGCACTGCACTCATGCGGATTTTGGGTACAAACCATCCATCTTGATAAAAAACTGTGATTTTTGTGAAATTGCGGCTTTCAAAGTGACTATCTTTTGACTTTAAGGCATATGAACTCGGCTTTTGATGCTGTTTAAGAATATTTATAAACTTAAAAGGGTCTGGTAAGCTTCTTCTGCTATATGCACATACTCAATATACTCTGTGTACCTTATATATGGCACTGTAGTCTATTTGTGGCAGATCTAAGATCTCTAAAATGTAACTTAAGATCGAATAATAAATGGCAGAGCTAAAAGTTAGCTTGCGCTGTTTACTAACATAATGTGTATAAGCCTACATTAATGTTTATGCTATGTTAATTAACATAAGGAAAGGCTTTTCATCAAACCTTCTTAAATGTAAGGGGTAAAGTGAATTGCAGGGCCGACTTTAGCTCTGGGCTTCCATAACTTATAAGCCTGGCGAAGATTTATGTAGAACTCTGAGAAAATCGTTAGTTTCCTGGATTGTCTTAAATGTTAAGTATGGACTTTCGTTTAATATGTTTAAAATAGGCTACGAATTGATAAAACAGCTAAAGTTTCGCTAAACTTTCGCCCAACTATCGTTCAACTATCGCTAAACTCCCATCACGAAGCTAAAACTGTTTCAAACTCAACTTTGCTGCAGTTCTGCTGCTTAACAAACAAAGTTACTCTTTAGAAACGACTCTGGAGTTGTTCAGCTGTTAAGGTAAAGGTCAGCTATCTTTCATATTCCTTCATGTACTTCTTTTTATTTTCTTGTTTTCAAATTGTTTGTTTTAACACGTTCCGCCCGGTTTGTCGGCACCAAGTCAGAAATAATTAATGATGACATTTTGGAGCGGCTTATTATAAGTATTATTTATGTAGCGCTATTGTTAATGCCCCCTGCCAGGTACATGCGTCTGTACATACTCGGTGAACTTGTCCCAGAATGCCCCCGCCCGTCAGTCAATCAATCAGCATGACAATTGTAAACCCGCTCCAATTGAAACGATCAATCTTAATGATTCCCCCACAACCAGCTGAAGCTTAGATAAGCAGACACAGAATCAGAATGATCCAAGCTGACCCAAACCGATTTGCAATCAATATGCATGATCGGCCGAAAAAAAAAGCGCCGTTGTGGCATAATTTTCAATGTCAATGCTGTTGCCGTTGCCGTTGCCTTTGCTTTTGTAATTTCATGGCATAAACAGAGCTGTGGCTGCGTCTTGGTCAGCTCCCCAGCTACCTGCCTGACTGGCCGGTCGGTCGGACGGTCGGTCGGGGTTAGTTGTTTTGCAAAAGAAAACGAAAACGAAAACGAAAACGAAAACAAAACCTTAGCGCCGATCGAGATCGGTTATTTTGGAACGTCGAGTCAAGTACAATGACCGCTCGAAACACTTGAACAGTTTTTGGATCTCTGTGGCGACTGTCACTCAACCTAAACATACAAAACATAAAAAGCAAAAAAATAAAACACACGGTTTTTGTTTATTGGTGGGGGCCATTAAACCTCGGGGAATGTGTGAGGCTGTATGAACTTTGACTGCAGGCCATACGATGCGTAAAGTTTATAAGTTTCTTGGTCAAAAAGTGGGAGAACGTCGGAGTTATTATATATTCTTGTCTTAAGAGTTAGTTTTAGCCAGGGCTGCAAACCGGTTTTGAACCGAACCGGTTCGAACCTCAAACCGAACCTCTTAAGGTATTAAAGCTGAACCTGAACCCGTTCCGAACCTAAAATTTCGGTTCGGATCAAAAATGATAGATTTGAACTATTTCCCAGTGATTTTTTCTGTTATCCAGATGGAACTATCCACATGATGGTCAGAAGCTGTGTGAAAATGTTTCTATTTATAGAAAGTATTGTAAAATCCCATCCCAACCCAAAATTGAGACAATTCCCTAATAGTCTATGTCGGTTTTAGGTCGATTACCATATAAACGTTCGAACCAAAACCTTGGCCCAAAAACCTTTAACCTCAAAATTCTGAACCTGAACCATTGGCCGGAGATCCAAAAAATTTGATGGGTTTGCAGCCCTGGTTTTAGCTTCTTCTAGCTATTTCACGTCTGAAAAGCACAGAGCAATTGCACTGGCCGACCATTGGAGGCCGATGACTATCCGATCAAGTCAATTATCAATGAAAACTGTTGTTTTACCACTACACGGACTTCAATTCGCTCAATTCCTAGCACTGTTCGACACAAGTCACTCAATTAGCATTCCTTTTTAAAAGATACTCACTTGAAACCTTTCCTATATAGCCGAATAACTCTTATAACTCGACCATCGTTCAACCAATCTTTATCATTCCCCTGACCGATTGATAAGTTATCTTGATTACAAAATATGTCTAGAAGGTACGAATCATCTAGCTATAAAACTGTGCGAGTTATGACGGTTTTTTCAATTTTTAGGGGCGTGGCAAAAACTAAAATAAGCTTGTTCTGCCTGAAATTGTTATAGGTTTATAAACTATACATGTCGAAACGTCGTTTCTTACCATCTTTGAGATCTTATAGAAGGACGTACTAGATATATTACGCTCGTAATACGTGAATCGTTGACTCAAAACACTCCACGAACCTTTGCACCGAATCAGTCATAATTCCCGAGCGGAATTAACGTCATTTCTACTAGTTTGTCTCTCTAAGGTCTGTTTTTTGGAATTTATTGACTCGTCAGTCACGTTAAAAGGGCTTTTAATCATTCCGTAGTGTTCACAAACGGTTATCTATGTTGTTTATGGTAGCACCATCATTTTTATGCAGGTTATCAAAAAGTAATTAGAAGTTTTATGACCAAGGAGAAAGCTCTAGTGATTCGTCAGTCACGTTACGGAGCATAAAGCCTTCAAATACGCTACTTTTTAAAGCATTTACTTGGCAGTTGCGGGTTTTTCTAGAATTTCTAAGTATTTTATTCTTTAAATCGAGCTGAAGTAGTTCCAGTCAGGACTGCAAACCGATGTTCCGGAAATCCTAATTCTAATCTAACCTTTAACCGAACCTCTTATCTCTAAAATTATATCAGAAAAGGTAATTAGAAAAATTTAACCTTCTGTCTAGCGACTTTATGTGTTATCTGCTAGGTTTTGAGCAGAGCGGGCAAACAAACG
This sequence comes from Lordiphosa fenestrarum, assembly GCA_035044985.1. NCBI lineage: Eukaryota > Metazoa > Arthropoda > Insecta > Diptera > Drosophilidae > Lordiphosa > Lordiphosa fenestrarum. Next base: position 386,681 of record JAWNNO010001836.1, read on the forward strand.
AAACGTTTAACGAACCGTTCGCGAAAGCTAAGAAACGATTCATATGTTTTGTAGCTGTTACTCTAGTCAGGGAAAACGAAACCACTAACTTTATATTGCCGAAGAGCGCAAACGAAACGATTGGAATATTGTTCTCCCAACAGCTGCACTGCCTTGGAACGTTTCGGAAACGAAAACAACAAAGCTGAGAGAAACAAAGAAGTAAGCAACAGAAAAAAAACAAACAATACAAATACAAATACAAATTGAGCAGCAAACGTTTCCGAACTATTCGCGCTCGTTGCATATCGTTCCGATTCCCTTTGTCCGCAAATCAAGATGAGAGCATTTCGCTTTACGTTTAGTTTGCTCTCACGAACGCAAACTGAATAGAACTCATTTTTTGTTACAGTTACTTTTCTCGGGTTTTGTTAGTATTTCGCTCTGTGCAAAGAAAGAAACGAAACGATTCAGAAACGTTTTGTTTCGTTTGTTTGCCCGCTCTGGTTTTGAGCGACTAAGTCTCAAAATTCAAAAACGTAGAAAAGCATTTAGAACTACTTTTAAAATCCACAACCATGCCAGCCCCTGTTTTCTTAAGATCCTCGACTCGCAGGCTTTTTCCATTATATACAAAAGCAAGAGCATAACCTTAGATGAGTAATATTTTTCTCCAAAAAAGTATATAAAAGGATTTTTACTTGATAGTAGACTATATTTTGTATATTCAATACCTTAATGCGTTACACAAACCGTTCTTAAACCAATTACGACTAAATTTCTCTATTCCTTCGACTCGAGATTATGTTAAGTATGTTTTCACATAAGTAATTACAGTGGTGTGGGTTTTCGCGCTGTTGCTGCTTTGAAATTCCCAAGCAGTTATGGCATTGCTCTCTCCATATCAGCAATGCCATAACTGCTTGAGAATTTCAAAGCAGCATCAGTGCAAAAGCCGACACAAAAGACAAGCTGATGAAAGCAGCAGTTAGATACTGTTAGAATCAGCTGTACAATCGATCAGTCGTCTCCTTTGTAGTGTTGTGTAATTCTGTTCAAAGTTCAGTGAAAACATAACATGACAAGCTAAAAACCGTTCAGATTACCCATAGTGCAGGGGCAAAAGTAGGTGGCTGGGTTTGGGGGGCAGGCGTGTCTTTAGCACCATCATCAATCATAACTGCACCTGTAGCTACCCTTTGCTGAACCCTTCACTTGGTTTTGGTAGGCGCATCCAAACTGGTTTCACTTGATGCAACTTTTGAATGTCATGCTACTGTTTGCTCCAGCGGAGATTCTGACACACACAGTCACCACTCACACATACACACACAGCCAAACAAAAAACCCGAAACTGTAGGTAATTGCTGGACAACGGCAGAGAGCGCGAGAGATCTTTAATCGCTGTAATTGCTGCAGTATACGTGCCAAAAGGAGGTTGTCCTTGCCCAATCACAACTACAACCTAAATTGGGGTCAAGTTGAAGAGCAGGGATGGGTTAACATTAAATGAGGTCACCTGGCGGGGACCAATAAATAGTTGCTGGCATCGATCAAAAAGACATACAAAGACCAGGCTTTGTACTGGGACAGTGGTCGGTCATTCACCGTGGTGGTGCCGCCTCCACCCACAGACACCACCGAGTCACAGGGAAGGCCGCCAGATTGAAAGCTTTAACTAGACGCTAATTGGCGGCCAGAGGAAGTCACTTCTTCTTGGGCCAGAACGATAACTAATGAGTGACCTTCCCTGTGCTAATCATTGAGCAAATCTCACACAGCTTTAGACACTTAACCAGATATGTACCTTCATTCCGATAGTGCGAAAATATATGTAGGTATATATGTTGCCAGTCAAATATAAATATTGAGTTTTGACTATGTACACAGCAGATGGAATGGTGCGATATTTGACCAGCAAATGCCAGAGTTCTACTTGATGGCTAGCCATGGTTACCTAATGGTTGTGGGTGAGGCTCCTCCAACTGCATAAGTAGAAATCCAAATGATTTCTATTATACACCATCAGAAGAGAGAGAATCAGTCTAGCGAAACGTACTCAAGCGTTTGCAGTGAGTGTCTGTGTGCCTGTGTGTGTGTGTGTGTGAGAAAGAGAACAGCTAACTGTAAAGTTCTTGAGGGCAGGCAAATAGAGAGAGTCCAATTTGGCATTGCAAGTGAGTGTCTGTGTGTGTGTGTGTGCATGTGTGAGAGAGAGAACAGCTAACTGTAAAGTTCTTGAGAGCAGGCAAAATGGAAAAAGTCCAATTTGGCATTGAAAGTACACTTGCAAAAAAAGAAGGTTGATTTCGCCCATTACAATTGCCTTTAAGTCCCTGAACATAAGTAGAAGCGGAATGGTATAGATGAGATTTGAGGTTTTGGGTACTACTCCCTGAAATGGAAACGATTTCCTTGGAATTACTTAAAATTTAGGTAAATTTACTCAAAAAAAAGCTAAGAATTTTTTATCTTTAATTTCGGAACGTCAAATTTTGGTCATTTTAGCGTCACGCGTCACGCTGACCTGGCGCCTTACGGCAGTCGCGCACTGAGTATCAAGTACTTAGTTCTCAGTATCGAATACAGACTTTGAAATACTGAGTATCGAGTTCCAAGTGTTGAGATCTTTGTATTAAGCACTGAAAATCTAGTAATAAATCTAGTATCAAATACTGAGTATCAAGTACTCAGTTCTAAGGATCAAGTACTAAGTATCAAGAACTGTCTATCGAGTACTGAGTATCGAATATCTAGTATAAGATCTTAATATTAAGCACGAGCACCGAGTCTCGAGAACTTAGTACCTAGTACTAAGTATCAAGTACTAAGTATCGATTATCAAGTACCTAGTACTAAGTATCAAGTACTGAGTAACGACTACTGAGTATCGACTATCAAGAGCTGAGTATCATAGACTGTCCATCAAGTACGGAGCATAGAGCACCTAGTATCGAGCACATAGTATTGAGGACTTAGTATGGAGTACAGTAAGAGTATGAGTTCTTAGTAAAGAGTACTTAGTATCGAGAACAGAGTTTCATATACTCAGTTCTAAGGATCGAGCACTCACCAGGCTTTGAGTTCTTTGTTTTGAGCACTGAGTGTCAAGTACTTAGTATCGAGAACTGTGCACTAAGTACTGAGTATCGAGGACTCAGAATTGATCTACCCTCGTATTGAAATTTCAAAAACAAGTCGTACTTGATTGTCCCTGTACTTGGAACAATCTTAAAGTTCGTGTATCCAGCTCATCAAAGCTCATTTCCAGTACGGTTCCTATTCAAACTAAGAATGTTATAGAAACCTGGGCATGTGTTTGATACTTTTACAAGCTGACTTTTTCTAAAATCGGCCAGCAAAAAGTACCATACCAAAAAAAAAACTGAGTAAGTTTTACCTAGGTCTATAAAAATTAAGGTAATAAGCTTACTTTTTCTAAAAAGGGAATCTTAAGTACATTTTCCGAGTCTTAAGAGGTTGTAACATACCAATTTTGACCTAGGCTTATAAAACGTAACGTTTTGAATGCCTAGGAAAGTGTTTTAACTTATACTTCTTCTAAAGGAAAGTAAACTGTTGGTTCCGGGTCTAAAGATGCCAAAAAAAAACTGTTCTAATTGCCCCAAACTGGCTATAACTACCAAAAATTTGAAACTAGGTTTATAAGAACGCACATTCTAGTATCCTAGGAATGAGTTTAGCTTACTTACAAGCTTTTTCTAAAATGGGAATGTTAAGTAGTAATGGGAGGTTGTACCTTCCAAAAAATCTCGCTTGATGTCTTAAATTTTGACCTAGGTTGATAAGAACGGACATTCTAGTATTCTAGGAATGAGTTTAGCTTACTTACAAGCTTACTTTTTCTAAAATGGGAATGTTAAGTAGTAATGGGAGGTTGTACCTTCCAAAAAACCTCGCTTGATGTTTTAAATTTTGACCTAGGTTGATAAGAACGGACATTCTAGTATTCTAGGAAGCCACCTTTTTCTGAAAAGGGAATATTAAGTACCTTTTTCAAGTCTTAAGAGGTTTTACCTTACCAAAAACCCTTGCTGATGTCTTAAATTTTGACCTAGGTTTATAAAAATGAACATTCTGAAATCCCAGAAAGGTGTTTTTTAGTACTAAAAGTTAAATTTCACTAAAATCGGAAAGTAAAAAGACGTTTACGGGCTTTAAGCGGTTGTCACAAACAACAAAATCTACTCTGAGGACCATAATTTCCTGCCCATAACTCGGACTTTTACTTGACCTAGGTTAGGGAAAACAAAAATTTTGCATTTCTGGGCAAGTTACTTTCAAATTTCATTCACATAGAGAATCCAGTGCAGTTGTCCTGTTTTTTGTTTTTTTTTGTTTTTGATGATTGCGTACTTTAATCACAAGGCCGCCTGTTTTTGCCTTCACCTCTTGACATTTGGCCAAAACATCTCACCACCCGCATCCCACCCTTTTGCTCTTCACCACCTCTGCTTGGCCTTGATGCGTAAAATGACCTTGAAAAAGGCAGCAGCCAGGCAAGGACGCACTTTTCTGCACACACACACGCACACACACACACAGAAGAGTCACTGGAAAAAAATCAAATCAATGTCCGTTCCCGTCCCGACTTCCTGGCTTAGTACCTGGGAAATGAATGATTCTCCGAGGTGGTTACTCAATTGAAATCAGCGCCAAGTATTCTAGGATTAGCTACTGCCTGGACAAGGACGTGGACGTGGACGTGGACGCGTTTCTTTAGCCGACGATGCTCGCAACAAAACATTTCCGCAACGCGTTTGCGGCGCAACTGAACTTGATTCTGGCGCGCCAAGCGATGTTAAACTTGGACTTGGCCAAATTGAAAATAAAAAACAAAAACAACAAAAAACAGAAGAAGCAATCGGAAAGGGGCAGCGACCAGGTCGACGGTTGTATACCCTAGATGCAAGCCACTGGTCGAGCTTTTTGCTGGGCAGATCGAAAACTTTATACGTTACATAAGGTTAACAATCTAACATAAGACTTTCTGATATGATTTTTACATGGTCTGTATCCATTAATACAATTCTTTTTATAAATCGAAACATTTTTAAACAGCTCATGAGCCTCAAAGCAAAGCCAAAGTGTTTATATTTTGTGCTGAATACAGACCATGTAGAAATTATATCAGAAAAACCGATTTTAGCTTGATTTCAAGTAAAAGGAAAAGTAGCTTAACAAAATTCGGCCTCTAAAAAAAGTGTATTCAAAACAAGAAATTAGCTTCAAAGATCAAGATTTTGCCAGCTTAGCGCAATTTATTATCTCTTTTCTCAAGAAAATCTGTAGAAACCAAAGGAAGTTAAGCTGTCAAACTATCGATAGCACTATCGATAGTACTATCGATCGTTATGGTAACGGCCTCATGCCCTAGCCATATTTCGGTTAGCAAAACTGTTTTAGTTTCGTTTTACACTTAACGATAGTGTCATCGCTAGTTTGCCAGCTCTAATTACACGTACAAGTTGACTCATTTTTTAAGATTTCATACAAAAAACTTTAAAACTCTCACTTTCTGTGTCAGCAAATCGTTTCAAAATGACTAAGATTTGTCAAAATGCTAACGATAAATCGATATATCGATGTTTTAATGATGTCGATTTTGGACTACAAGTTTACCTTGGTAGCAGCTCAAGCAGTCGTAAAGGCATTCTATATACATATTTGCCTAAGTAAAGATGGGTTCTATACATTTTATTCATCTTAAAGAGAGGCTCAAGCGAGCTCTCAAGTTCCCAGCTAAAAATACCCTTCTAGAGCTACAATATTTTGAGGTCTTTTGAGCATTTAACTTTAGGTATCTGCATAGAATGCCTAAAAATGAGGCGTCCCAGCCTAGTCTAAGGCAAACAAACCTCAAAAAAGGGACACCCAAGTATATTTAATGATTTACGTATAACAAAACCAAATTCGCAGAGCAAAACCAATATAAAGAATCTTTTAACGACCTTATAAATAAGTAAACTAGCAAATTTTATTGGCTCGAAGTCGTGTTAAGCTTTCGCATAATCTTAAACCGAAACATAACACCACAAAGTATGCTGTTTCGATAACGCATCGGTTTTTCTCTTAAGCAGTCTTTTGTCTGCCTGTCCATGCCAGCGAGGCCAAAACTGCTTGAGAATTTCAAAGCAGCATGAGCGAAAAAAAACAGAAAGAAGCCCTTGAGTGTATGCGTCCCCAGTTGAGCTTGCTGTCTTAGTGTAATACTGAGAAGATTCGAATGTGTCATCCGGACATGAAAGTAAGCAAACACTGAGTTTTGTGCCTAAACATTCGTGATCCTCAAGTGTTTTGTGAGTGAATAAGAATCAAACCTTTGTCATAACTCAAAATAATCGATTTTGAGAAAAACGTTCTATAAGTTCTTAACCCATTTTCAGTTTGTAGGGCAACTCTCTTCGTTTTCAACATATATACCCAGTAATTGCTATCGATTTATTCCCTGACCTTCCTTACAAAATTGGGCTTTTGCTAACAGCGCTCCCACACCATTCGTGTCACAAGTAATTATAACAACAAATGGAGATACATACGAAATCCATAATTAGATTGCTCAGAATATAACCATTTCTCAGTTTTCCACTATTCCTTGTTAAACATCAAGGTATATCGAAAAGATGCTAAGAAATATCTTTTCATAAAATCGATTTGGTGCTCACAGACTCTACTTTCCGTTAGGGTAAAGCGCAAACACAACACCAACGCATCGGCGGCGCAGTCCAAAGCCAAAGAAGTGCAAAAAGCCAAGCGAAAAGCTTTTTAAGTAACAGAAGAGAAAAACAACAACGAAAGCTAAGCTACCTAATTACGTGCTTTTACTACGTTTTGGTTATGAATGAAAAGCTAGGCAACAGAGTGCCAGGGCTTTTGTTGAATGAGTCAAGCTTTAAGCGAGAGCTTTTGTGTTGTGTGAGCTAAGCTTGATAACAGCAAACGAGAAGTGATCGAAAAATACCTAAAAGTATGCCCCGTTTTACGTTTTGTGGCAACAATGAAAAATGTGGGTGGTGTTCTGTTTATACCCTGTACAATCGAGAAAATGGGTAAAAGGCAGTCATTCAGTTGTGTTGTTACAGTTAGAAAGTATCATTTCCAACCCTTTAAAGCAGTGGTGGGCAAGCACTTGACCCTATTCATACATTCAAGTTCCAGAGATAAGTTTTCGAAGCAAATTTCAAGGTTCTGACTGTCATTTTGTCTAACAATAAGATCTAACTTACAATATTTACTTGCTTTATTGGCATACTTACATTGCACACTGGTACTAAACTTACAACTAACCCGCAAAAGCTAAGAACTTTGGTGTTTTTGGCTTTAGACCTGTCAAAATCGGGTTACTGGATGCTCTGATATAATTTCTGGCCATATTTTTGTTAACCGCGGGCGTAAAACTTAACGATTTATAGGTTTATGGGGGCTCCGATTCCATTTCTGGACATATTTTTGTGATCGGCGGTGAGGGGTATGACTTATAGAGGGAGGGAGGGAATAAGATTTAACAAAAACCCAAATAGGGTATCGTTTTATAGGTTTATGTCTGCTCTGATTTCATTTTAAGACATATTTCTCAGATCGGTAGGGCGACGGCGGACTTATGGCGGGAAAAAGAGGTATAATTAAACAAAAAACCAAATGGGGTATCGTTTTATAGGTTTACGTACGCTCTGATTTCATTTTTGGATATATTTCTCAGATCGGTAGGGCGGACTTATGGCGGGAAAAAGAGGTATAATTAAACAAAAAACCAAATGGGGCATCGTTTTATAGGTTTATGAGTGCTCTGATTTCATTTTTCGATATATTTTTCAGATCGAGGTGGTGGGGGCTGACTTATGGAGGGGGAAGGGGGGTTAAATTTAACAAAAATTCAAATGGGGTATCGTTTTATAGGTTTTATAGAGCTGTGATTTCATTTTTGGACATATTTTTCAGATCGGTTGGAAGGGGGCTGACTTATGAAGAGGGAAGGGGGGTTAAATTGAACAGAAATTTAAGTGGGGTAACGTTTTATAGGTTTATAAGTGCTCTGATTTCATTTTTGGCCATATTTTTCTGATCGGTGGAGAGGGGGCTGACTTATGGAGGGGGTATGGTTAGAAAAATTCACGAAAAACCAAATGGGGTATCATTTTATAGGTTTTTGAGTGCTCTGATTTCATTTTTAGCCTTATTTTTCTGCTTGGTGGTGAAGGGTATGACTTATGGACGGGGGGAGGGGGAAAATTTAGCAAAAATCCAAGTCGGGTATCGTTTTCTAGGTTTATGAGTGCTCTAATTGCATTTTTGGCCATATTTTCTGCTTGGTGGACTTATACAGAGGGGAGTAGGGTAAAATTTAACAAAAATACAAGTCGGGTATCGTTTTATGTGTTTCTCAGTGCTCTAATTTGGTTTTTATAATAATTTTCCAATCAAAAGATCGTGAAGCAACCCAAGGAAGAGTGGAAAAGTACCATATGGGGTACTCCTAGCACTACAAAGTTATTGGTACAGGCTAGTCTTGGGTAAAATCTAACATTCTGCGTAAGCCACTGGTCCAGGTGGTGTTTTGGAACATTTATACGTGACTATTTGGTTGGTTCTGGTCAGGTGGGTAGCTTTTGGGCAAGGATTTCTACGGGCGATTGATATGGAGCTTGAGTTTCCTGTGAAGCTGCCTGCTAAATGATTAGCCTTGTTAGATTTGGCCTTTCTGCCTCTCCCCCATACAATTTTCGTTTCCCTTGTTCCTTGAAATGAAATAAACTACAGATGCTTCATTTTCTGGGTTTCCGGTTTTTGTATTGTATAAATTTTGTTTATTAAATATACATCAAAACTTGAATTAAGCAAAAAAAAAAAACTCGGTTAATGTGTAATTGCGAAAAAATTAAGTCTTATTAGGGCTAAGCGCAAAAAAAAAAGGGTTCGGGTATAAGTGGAAAGTTGCTGTATACCTAAAAATAGTATAAAACAAAAAAAAAATGTAGTTAGTTTCCGTTTCTACACACATACATATATGTTAGGTATATATATACATTTGCTGTATATATTTAGGGGCTAAACTTAAACCGTTTCAGTTCTGGATTACATAAGAGTTAAGTTTAGGCAATTGGCTTCATCTTTTAACTAGAACTTAGACTAAGAGAAAGAGTTGAGAGAAGGGGTTTTGGTTTGTGTCTTCTTCTTTTTGCCATCGTTTTTTTTTTCTGGGCGCATCATCAAAAATTTAAGCTACAATTTATACCAAAGATTAATGTTGGAACAGGAATTTAGTTGGTTTCTGCCGTGACGGTGAGAAAGTGAGAAACTTGATGTGCGTCGACTCCCAATTTTAGTTGCCTGCTGTTGGTTGGTTGGTTGGTTGGTTGGTTGTTGGTTGTTGGTGTTGCCTTTGGCGCCTAGCTCAGTCTAGGGGAGATCTCCCGCATTTTAAAACGGCGCTCGCTTCGATCTATCTGATGTTGGCAAACAGATTGAGCACCGATTTGTTCTCCTTCTGGCTGCGCGCCTTGCTGAATACATTCCAAAAGCGCAGCGTCTCATCCCCAGCGCCGGTGACAATGGCCTCACCATCGGGACTCAGGGCCAAATACAGTACACGATACGAGTGACCCGTGAGCTTGGCCACCTGGGTCAGTGAGGGATACTTCCAAACCAGTATCTGATTCTGTGAGTAGCCGTGCGTGGAGACCAGCTCCGAGGAGTGCTTGGACCAGGCCAAATTGCACACCTGCGACCCAGTGTCCACGCACTGCATGGGCTGACCCGTCAGCGTATTCCAGAAGCGTATACAACGATCCGCTGTACCACCGCCGCTGGCCAGTAGACCATGATGATGCGGTGACCAGGCAATGGCCTTCACGGCTGCCATATGCTCGGTATAGGATTGCACGGGATTGACGGAATGCTGATTCCAGACATAGAGACGATTGTCATTGCCGCCGCTGGCCAGATACTGATTATCCGGTGACCATTTCAGACCGCACACCTCCTGACGATGCCCGGCCAGGCGACGTTCCGACTGCAGTTGGGGTGTGCGTGTGTCACGCTGTATAATCCAACGATCACGGGAGCCGCTCGATAAGATGTCACTATTCCAGGCCAAGGCGCCCACGCGCGCCGAGTGGCCATTCAGTTTGTTGATCTGCAGAGGAGGAGTAGAATGGATTATCATGTTCTGACTGTGTTTTACCAGACCTGCTGCTCACCTGCTTATTGGCCGCCACATCCCAAACGGTCACATAGCCATGATGTGTACCCACTGCCACTGTATTGCCACGCTCATTCCATGACACCGAGGTCACCGTATTCGCATCGGGACTGAGATCACACAGACGGGTCACCTGACTGGTGCACGCACTCCACAGATACACACAACTGCCCAGGCCCACGGCCAACACATTCTGTGAGGACCAATCCACCAGATTCAAATAGAAATCATCCTGCAGCTCCGGTGCATCCAGCACCTTGAACGGTATGCGAGAGATTTTGCGTGTGGCCTTCCGGGGCGAACGCAACAGTTTTTGACTTTTGGCGCTCACCGGCGACAAAGAGTACGGGCACTCGCCGTTGTAGTCCTGCATGGGAGAGAGAGAGAGGGGGGGCGATCGTAATTAGTAATGTTCCAGTTGCAGCTGAGCATTAAATTCTCCATTTCAGTTGTTTGCCCAAAGCGTACGTACTTGGCGGACCAATTAACGTCTCGGTGCTAAAAGCCGCGGCCGCGGCCGCGACCACGTCTCCCGCACCGCCCCACCCTTCGCCCCAACATTTGAATTCAGCATTTGGCACGCATTCGAAAAACTAAAACACCTCTCGTGTCCGGTCTCTTGGGTGTTTGCATAGAAAATGCGAGCAGCAGCAGCAGCAGAAGTGTGTTAAACGTATGCGTAAGGCCCTTGGCCCTTACTCCACTCCACTCCACTCTACTCTGCTCCCCGCCAGAGTGCGAGCAACTTGCGCAATTTTGTGGCATTACAAATGCGTGAGCCAAGACTATTGAAGTGCGTGCCCAATTGCAGGCAAAGACAAAAGATGATAGATGAGAATGGTGAAATGGGAATTGAATTCAAAAACAGTTACTTTTGCTCTCACACTACCAAAAGAGAGGCTGTGCTCTCATTTGAATGGAGTGGAAGTGAATGGAGGAGAGGACAATACAATGTGCTTGTGTTAAAGTGAAAGGTAAATCAACTTTACAGTTACTTTTGCTCTCACACAACTATAAGAGAGGCTGTGCTCTCATTTGAATGGAGAGGATGGCGAGGAGAGAATAATGCAATGTGCTTTTGGGGTAAGCCAACTTAACAGTTACAGTGTGCTAGAGCGTTGCCACCTAAGGGTCTGTTATCGATTTTAAGCTAATGGTTTGGTTTTTAACTGTTTTTGGTACATTCTATTTCATTCATAGTCATAGTTATTTTATCCTGCGTTTAACTTGACAGTACAGCAATTATAATAATTTGTAAGGCTTCTTTATAAAATTTTATAAAATTGTGCATAGAAGGAAGCATCTCCGACCACATAAAGTATATTTATTCGTGATCAGCACGACGAACTGAGTTGATTTAGCCAAGTCCGTCTGCTTCTATGCCATCTCCTGCGTCAGTTTGGAAGCTATCTTCATCAAACTTTGCACAAAGTCTTTTAGTACAAGTACTCAGCACATTTGTCGAAATCGGCTGGATCGGCTGACGATAGCATATAGCTGTCATAGAAACACTCGGTCGAAAAACAAGTTTTAATGAGAAAAACTTTTGTTTTCAAGGGAAACGCCGTCAAACTTTTTATTTCTTAGTTTGCTATGCTTACCCATGATTTTTACCAAGTTTGGTCAAAATCGGACATCTATATAGTGTAGCTGTCATAGAAAAGTAAGGCTCCAAACTTTGTATTTCTTATTTTTCTATAGTTTTTCGTGATTCCGATAAGTTTGGTCCAAATCGGACATCTATATAGTATAGCTGTCATACGAAAGTAGAGTCTGAAAAGTAGTCTTAGTGAGAAAAACTTTTTTGTTTTCAAGGGGAAACGCCTCCAAACTTTGTATTTCTTAGTTTGCTATTCTTTCAAATGATTCCATTTAGTTTGGTCGAAATCGGACATCTATATAGTACAGCTCCCATAGAAAAGTAAGGTCCCAAGTGCTGAACTACTCATTTATTCATTAAATCATTTACTCAGCTGTTCACTTGCTCAGTTGCTCAGTTTAATTACTCCATTATTCAGTTACTCATTTACTCAGTTGTTCAGTTAAGATGCTTGGTATGTTCAGTTTTTATACCCGTTACTCGTAGAGTAAAAAGGGTATACTAAAGTCGTGCAAATGTATGTAACAGGCAGAAGGAAGCATCTCCGATATCATAAAGTATATATATTCTTCATCAGCATCAACAGCCGAGTCGATATAGCCATGTCCGTCTGTCCGTCCGTCCGTCCGTCCGTCCGTCCGTCCGTCCGTCCGTCCGTCTGTATGAACACCTAGATCTCAGAGACTAGAAGAGCTAAAGCAACCAAATTTTATACGTAAGCTAGTATTGTCTCTAGGCAGATCAAGTTTGTTTCAAATTTTGGCCACGCCCCCTCCCGCCCCCGCAATAAAAAATATTGAATAACTCCCACAATTTTTAAGATATCGAGCTCAGATTTTGCAGTGTAGTTTATGTGGCCAATATCTACAATCTCACAAATTTTCAAAAGGATCGGATAATAAATGGCCGAGTTAAAATAATGTTGCATACTTATCCGAGCTGAGCTGAGTAACGGGTATTTCGAAGTCGGGCAGGGCCGACTTTAACTTACGCTCTCGTTTTAGTTCAGCGATGTTTACGCATAGCCCCCAGGGCCCGAACTTTTTCGGAATTCACGCCGAATGCTTGCCGAAGTAATGCTTCAGTGAGTGTCAGAGAGAGAGACAGAGAGCGTCAGAGAGTCTCTCTTCTTGAACATCGCTGTTTTAGTTACTCATTTGCTCAATTACTCGGTTACTCATTTGAACAGCTCGTCAGTTGCTCAGTTGTTCAGTTGATCATTTGCTGTTGTTGTTGTTGTTTAGTTGTTCAGTTCAGTTGTTTAGTTACTCAGTCACTCATTTCCTCAGTTGTTCAGCAGTCTTCGGACATGGTGACCATTAACGATCATTTGAAATAGTTTTAATTAGTTGTTATAGGGGACACATTTGGGACTGCAAGTCGCTGAAGAAATCTCTAATTTAGTCTCTGAACAACTTAGACTAGATTTATACGGTGAAGCACACTTAATCAAGTTCTTTTAGTCGGCGGACTATTCAAGGCAAAAAGATTACGTTTTATAAAGGAAAGTTTTAGAAACTTACCCGATTCTCTGGCCCATGAAGCTTGCTTCACAGTGTTAATCCAGTCTTACTATATGAATAAGTCACTGAACAAGTTACTAAACAGATTTTATAGATTTCACAAAGTTGCTTAACAAATCTCTGAACTAGTCACTAGAACAACTCACCGAGAGAGTCTATGAATTTAGTCACTGAACAAGTCACTGAGTAAAAGTGACTTGAACAACTTTCACTGAACAATAGAAAAAGCACCACATCCCCGGAACAACTCAATTTTGGAACAACCCAAGACTAAGCAGGATTTGGCTCTCTCTCTCTCTCTCTCCTCAAAAAGGCAGTTGTTGTTACACACATGATACAATTATCCAGTGGCGCAAATGCTCATTATTACGTCCATTATTAATGCATTACCTCTCGCCTGTATGCATTCAAAAACCCAATACAACCTGCCTTACTTTCTTAAGAAATGGCCAAATTTTCCGCACGGTACATGAGTTTATTGAATTTTGTAATGCAGAAAGTAATGACGTGCCGAAGTTTCTTTCGGGTCCCCATTACACAAGCGTATTCTTTTACCATATTGTAGTGCAGAAATTCTCGAGCCATTACAAATGCGCTGAAATAAAATCTCATAGGTAGTGCATTACATTGTGGCTCGTACGTAATGCATTATTTCGACCGACCACATTCAGCCCAGCGCCACTGGGATATAGAAGGTACATAGGCGCACTTCCTCTCATGTATGCTTACAAAAGTACAAAAGAGAGCGAGAACGAGAGAGTAATGCATTTCTGTGACAGCGGAGGTGCTTCGCTCACAACTGTTGTTCACAGACTGACGATTAAGCATACATCAAAGAGGGCTAGAGAGGAAGTGCGCCTACCTAGTTAAATATATCTTGGTTACACATATGTTTTTCTGAACATTCTAATGATTCAACTTGTACGAGATTCCCATCTATATATTTAAGACTCATATTTGTGGTGGTGTCGTTTTGCTTACATCATCCGCATGGAAAACACTAAATCATTATGAGGTTGGGTTGGGTCAAGTTCTGATTAAGCGAGCAAACATCCCGCCGACAAACACACGACGACTTTTGGACATTTTCGTGTTTGTCTTAGATAAGTGAGAGAGGAGGCGCATTGACCTGGTTTGGTGGGGGTGGGGGAGGCCTTTGGTTAATTCGTTTAATAATCCAAAAATTTAATTCAATTAACAGTGAGCCGCCATAGAACCCGCTCCCGCTCTCTCTCTCTCTCTCTCTCGCATCCTCTTTGTTTTGAACTTTTAATTACATTTGAAGTGGAACCTAATGGCTCTGGTCACTCATTTCTTTTTACCCGCGAATGGTTAATGGTTTCTGGAAATACCTCGGTGTTGTCTGGCAGTTAAAATAGCTGCAGAGACCCATAAAACGTACAAGCAACTGCCATTAAATTTAAATGTTTTTCGATGCCAAGCGGGCAGAGGGAGGGAGGGAGGGGGGGGGCGCTGCTAAGCCTATTAGAAATTCAATTGTTGCTGCCTGCTAAGAAAAAGACACACAAAAAAACAACAACAAAAACTACCAAAATCAGCAACAACAAATGGCAAAAGGAAACCCAAAACCATGTTCGGCAGTTTGTTGCTGTTTTAGCGATTAAATCTTGGCCTCTTGGCCCCCCTCCCGTCCGTCCGTCCGTGTTTCTTGTCTTTTGTCATTTCTGGATTTGTCATCAAATTAACAGAGCTCTGTTAACGCACAGAGCCCAAGTACAGTACAGTCCGATGCCGGCCGGCTTTTATGGTTTTCTTGTGGTGGGCGGCGCTTCGCAGGCAAAACAAAAAAAAAGCCAGCTTATAAATTAAACAAATAAACCAACCAACCAAACGGCATTCTCAAATGAACCTGTCGCTGCTGGCTGGCCAGAGTCGAGACCAGCCCCCACCAAATAGTCGTCGCTTTTTGATTACTTTTATCCAAAAGCTAATGCTATGTTAATGTAAATGTCTGCTGCATAAATTAATAATAATAATAACAATAAAACAAACCAAGAGCTGGTGCTGGTGTCTGCCGGTTGCCATAATGGCCATTCGAATGGCTTCAACAGGTGCAAAACAACAAAGAAAGACAAAGGGACAGAGAGAGAGAGAGATAGATAGACTTGGGAATTAGATTTAGTTGGCTCAAATGAAGAATTGTATTTCGATTGTAGGTTCTATCACCCCGCGCTATCTTGTTGAAACATCAGCATTGAGAGACTGTACTTGAGCACGGTCGCCAACTTTTGAGGTCTTGTTCTCTTTAATTTTCTTAGTGAAAACTCCAACTGGCAGTTTTGTGTGTAGAATAAACCAAGCAGAATTGCTTTTCTTGAAGAAAATTTTCCAAAATTTAAGTTAATTTGTTGTACAATTCAAATTAATGCCAACCGCTTCTCAGCTGAATCAAACCGATGTTCTTTCAATCCATTTAGTACCGACGAGTTGAGTTTGGCGCATTTATTTAAACCTGAAACGTTTTCCCTCATCGATTCGACTACTGGGTACATCAACATTACAATAACCGTCCACCGAGTTCCACTAAAAGCCAAGTCTAACAATGAAAAGATTTAAATCAAGGCTGCCAACGTTCAAATAAGCTTCGGTACGGAGATTCGATGCAAGCAATAAACACAAGACTAGTTTCGTTTTCTTTTGGATTGTAAGAGATCCATAGAACCTTTGCAAAGTAGAACCAAATCAGTAGCAGCATTTCTAAGTAAAAGGTTTCGGCTCAAATCTTAGTTTATACCCTTTTTATACTCTGTACCGTAGGTACATAGAGTATTATAAGTTTGTGCAAAAGTATGTAACATCCAGAAGGAAGCATCTCCGACCCCATAAAGTATATATTATATATTCTTGATCAGCATCAACAGCCGAGTCGATATAGCCATGTCCGTCTGTCTGTACGTATGAACGCACAGTTCTCAGAGATGGTAAGAGATAGAGGTTTGACATGTATGGTAGATATGCTTCTTATTTATAGTTTATTCTCAATTTTGGCCACGCCCCCGCAATTTAGAAAAAACGTCATATCTTCCACAGTTTTGAAGATAGTTGGCTTGTTCCTTCTGCACATATTTAGTTATTAGGATAACTTATCGATCCGCCAAAGGAATGAAGAAGATCGGATGAACGGTTTTCGAGTTATGATCAAAAGACAAATTTTCTTGGTACAGAGTATGTTATAGTCGGGCTTGACCGACTTTCTTTCTTGTTTTTATACATATTTTCGGGAAATTTTCTATTCATAAATGCTTACCGAAGTCAATCATCGCTTAGTATGCGAAACAGACATATTTTTTTGTCAAGATAAAGTGAGAGTGTATTGGTGTGTGAAAGTAAAGTGATGTAAACTAGCTCTGACCTGCCCTCATCGATCGCTTTTAGCTCTCTTGGGCCAAAAATCGCCAAGCGCACGGTTAGACTTTTTGTGAATAGCGAAATGTGCATAGGACCCTGCGGACCAGGCATGACTAACGCTGATCTATGGTAATTGTCTTTAAATGCTTGATATTGTCAAATTTAAGGCTCATCGCTTAAATATTATCTGAGCTATCAAGCTGCTTCTCTGTGGTCGGTTACTGAGTATCGAGTACTTAGCTTAAAGTAGTAAGCACAAAGTATCGATTACTGGGTATCGAGTACTCAGTATCAAAGACAGTATCGATATTGAGAGCTGGATATTGAGTTATGAGTATCGCGTACGTAGTTTCGTGGGTCGAGTCCCGAGTATCGAGATCTGAACATTGTATAATTAGTATCGATTATCGACTCGAGCTCAAAGACTGAGTATAGAGTACCCAGAACCGGGTTCCCAGTATTTGGCACAGAGTATCGAGTAATTAGCATTCATTATTGAGTACTGACTGTCGAGTACTAAGTATCGAATACTGGGTATCGAGTATTAAGAATAAAGATATACATTTGCAGTATAAAGCTGTTGGGAAAATACGTTTTTAGCACTTGTTTCGAAGCGAATCTTTTACCTAGAAGGTACGGTTCAGGTACGGTACGGATAAGGTTCGGTTTCTGCTCCGTTTCAAGAGATATTCTGCCGTTCCCAATGTGACTTTTCATCACTGTTATACAAATTTCAACCTGGGTTAAGAAACATTATGTATTTGGAACCACTGAACCCCTAAATCTTGTCGGTAGAAAGAACCTTTCTGCCATTTCTGCCAGTTTAATTAGTGCCAAAACCCTTACTCAATCGTTACACCATACCAGATTAAGAGATTCCAAACAATCTCTCTTGTGTCCATCAACGGCAATTATTGGTTTGACACATCCACCATGGGTGGGGGGACGACGGACTACCGTCTCGGCTCGTACGTGGTAATAAGACGTCCATTATTTATGACAAAAATATTGCGACCGCACATAATTGAATTATATATGAATGTTATTTGTCTGGATTTTGGGTGTGGCGTGTTAATTGTGAGGGCGTGATGTAGATGAAGAATTTGCTAATGTTGCTGCGGGTTGCCGTTGCCGTTGCTGGTCAGCGACAAAATAGACCACCAGAACCCAACTGGCCATTAATCAAAGTAAATATATGTTGAAGAGGTTTAAATTCAAAAGGCCGCGGGGGCCCCACAACTCTTCTGCTCTACCCCCCCGTCCCCCGTCCGCTTCTTCTCCGCTACCCACATATTGACTCAAGTGTCGTTTTAGACCACTGAAGTAGTTGAGGGGGAGCGCGAAGAGTAATGAGGGTATTCTTTGTGCTTTTGGCTGCTGGGCAAATAAATGGCAACGTGTCAACTGTCAGAAATCAGTCAAAGCAAACGGCCCAAACCAGACACATAAATCTGATTTGGCCAAAGCCAAATGGTAAATAGAATGTCAGGGAAATGGGGAATGATGATGGCTGGAAATCACTTGAACAATCGGAGGAAGAACAACATTGGCAGGCAACTGTTGGCACCACCAACACGCACCTGAAATCAAAGTGTGTTAACCCCAAAAATCAACTTTTCCCCCATGGCCTCCTAGCCAAACCGGTTGAGATCAATAGGCGGCACCAGGCAGCAACAGCAGACACATTAGACTTTCCACACAAACACAGCGCACACACAGCTTCCCACAGAGAGGAAGATGGGGAGAGATCGACCGACAGACAGACAGACAGACAGACCCTGACCTGCTGCTGGACAGTGCATTCAACTTGTCTCAATTAGCGCACAAACAGCACAAATTCAATTAAATGCACTTTTGGATATATTTCAGACAACTAGCTAAATACACAAGGGAACTAAAGGCCAGGGATGGGTAGCGGGTGGCACAGCTTAGGGTGTACCCACTTGATGGTGATGGCAGTAAGGATGCGCATAGAACTCACTCTTAAGGTACAAGTAAAAGGTACTTAAGTCGTGAACTTAGATCTAAATTTGATACGATTTATAGGCAAATTTGGTTTTTGGCTTGGAAAAGGTTTTAAAAGTGCAAGGAAATGAGTATTTTTTGGGTTCTAGCTCAATTGTTACACTTTTGAACGAGTTATCAAGCCTTTCTTAAGCCCATCTTTAAGTTCCTAGGCTAAGATCAACTTTTAAATGGGTTCCAAATGCTGTGAAACTTGTTCCTACTCCTCTCACTACACATTTCAGAAACTATTTCCCTAACTACACAACATTTATGAAGTAAAAAATGGAAAGAAACCGATTCCAACTCGTTTTTGAACTTTGCAAATATCTAAAAACCCTAACTAAACAAGAATAATTTCCAAGAAATAACTCTAGGCCGCTTTTAAAGCTATTTTGTTACTTTGAAAACCATTTTTGAAATGTTTTCGAAACGGTTTTGAACCGGTAAAACCCAAAAATCAAATTTCAGTGTCAAAATTTCTAAGCTGTGACTTTGAACCACTATTAAAACGGTTCGGAATCGGTTTTAAAACAGCAAAATAGCTACAATAATTTGTAAACTTGGGTTCAGAATTGATTTTTTGAAATTTTTCGAACCGCTTGGCTTCACATTTACTGTGAAAATCAGTTCACAGCTTTTAAAACTTATGAAATAGGTTTCTGAATCACTTTTTAGAAATTTTTTCCAACCGGTTTTGAACCGGTTAAGTAATCAAACTACCATTTTTTAACTCAAAAATGAAATGTAAAGTTAACTGGTGCATTTGCTTGTGTGAAATGACTCTAAATTGCATATGCATCACTTGCTTAAACTGTTTCGGCACCGGATTCGAAACGGTTAAGTATCTAACTTGATATTTTTAAGATTTATCAACTCAAAAATGAAATGTAAAGTTAACTGGTGCATTAGCTTGTGTGAAATGACTCTAAACTGCATATGCATCACTTGCTTAAACTGTTTCGGCACCGGATTTGAACCGGTTAAGTATCTAACTTGATATTTTTAAGATTTATCAACTCAAAAATTAAATGTAAAGTTAACTGGTGCATTAGCTTGTGTGAAATGACTCTAAATTGCATATGCATCACTTGCTTTAACTGTTTCGGCACCGGATTTGAACCGGTTAAGTATATAACTTGATATTTTTAAGATTTATCAACTCAAAAATGAAATGTAAAGTTAACTGGTGCATTAGCTTGTGTGAAATGACTCTAAATTGCATATTCATCACTTGCTTAAACTGTTTCGGCACCGGATTTGAACCGGTTAAGTATCTAACTTGATATTTTTAAGACAAAAAAAAACATTTTGAAGTTCATAACTCAAACTGTTTGTAAGATATGGCCCCCTTTTGTTAAAAACTTTAGTTCAAAACTTCTGTTCAAAACTGTTTCTAAAACGTTGCTGAAACGGTTAAAGTAGCTAGCTTCATTTAACCAAACCAAAATACAATTTTAAGGAATATAACTCACAATAGTTTGTAGGATATCGGTGTTTAGAACTGTTTCGGCAACGGTAAAGATAGCTGACCAGCTCAAAAAAAGCCAATTCGAGTTCAAAAACCAAGAAAAAACCCCAGTCACATGTTCAAAACGTTGGTTATATTTGTGAGTTACTTGTGAACTGATTCACACTGGCTTCGAGGCTCGAGGCTACCTTTAATGAACACCCCAGGATCCTTTCCAATTCACAAATATGTCGTCACCCTTCGTCACTTCGGTATGTGGTGTACTCACCTGCTTGGTGGGTGATTGATATTTGAATAGACTTCGTTTCGCAGACGGCGTATAGGCATTCTCATTCCGCTCCTCGCCGGCTGTCTTCACATCATCAATGGCCGAGCCAAGGAGCTCGTTCTTCAAGAGGCACGAATAGGCCAAACTATCGCGTGCCGTCTCGCCGCAATCCCTTTGCTTTTTGCTGGTCTGTGGTGAATTATCATTTGACTTGGTAATGGAGGCGAAATTCGTTTGCCAATTGTTGTGTGCCCTGAGAAAGATGAAGCAGAAGCAGAAGGCTGCCTTGAGTGCGAAATTCATTTCAAACAAAAAGTAAAATATATAAATTATTTATATGTAGAACATGCAAACCAACCTATTGTTATTAGACATTAACTCATAAAAAGCATTCCAAAAACGTGTGCAACGTGACGGTCAAATTCGCAAAAAAATATCAAAAAAAATGTGTTTAATTTTTTGCAAAACTCGCACAAAAAACACAAACACACACACAATAATTTGCCATGAAATTTTTGGCCAAGTGTGAGAGAATTGCAATTTGTGTTTACGAATGCAATAAGCGTTTCTTCCTCCCCTCCCCGCCTACAGTTGTGGTTTTTGTTGTTGATTGTATCAAAAGCAAACGCATTTCAAGTGCCTACTTCCACCTACAATAAATCAATTATATAAAAAAGCGGATGGGGGACAAGCCTCCCCCCACAGTCCCCCAGTCACCAGTCACCACCAGTCACAGCACCTTTTCCGCTGACAGCAGGTGCAGCTGGGTGGGGGTAAGGTTTCCATTCGAAAAAGAGGCTTCAAATGTGTGCTAACAATGACCTGACCTGAGCTGAGCTTTCCTTTCTGCTTAAATCTTTGCCAACTCAACAAGCAACAACAACTTGCCATGGCCAACTTCTACTACGCGGAACTCATTAGCAGCGCAGACCGTTAGACCAACCAGGCGCAGCGAGGCGGGAAATTCATAGGGCCAACTTGTTGCTGGACTGCACACGCTCGCAAAGATGACGTAGCCAAATGAATAACGGACAACAGTAGAGAAGAGTTCAATGCACTCACCTGCAGGGTATGAAACGATCCAACGATGTTGGCGTTGTTGATGATTCCAAATTATCAAATAGATTTCTAGCCACTGGACTGCAATGCTTTAGGATGCGCTTCTCATATTCCGGGCTAAACATGTTGTCCGCCTTTTTGTTGTTGGTGTTGTTTGGTTGTAAAATGTGTGTGTGTGTTTATGTGTGTGCGTGTGTGTGTGTGTGTGGCGCAAGGCAAACGTTTCCCCAAAAACACACAAAACTATTAATCACAAAAATTAAATCAATTTATATATATATAGATATATATAAATCCAAATCCAAATCCAGTTTTTAATAAAAAATATATATATATATAGAAATAATGCTTGAAGGTGGTTGGTTGGTTGGTTGGATCTGCAAAAAAAAAGAGAGAGAGAAGAATTAATGTGAATTCTTTCACAATTTGAATTTAAATAAAATTGTAATTTATTTTGGCTTAGAGCTCTTTTTTTTGTGCTCATTTATCAATGTCTCTTGTCTAACCCAAGGCACCATGGGCAAAAGTAATGCAACTAGACCTTAAATTTTCGGTTCGGTTACAAGAAATGTAAAGCAACTTGACACAGTTCGGTTCAGTTGGCTCCAAAAACCATGTAATGACTTGAACCAGCGGTTCAGAAACTGTGTGAACCACCGAACCGAAACAGTACTTATTTTTCGTGTGGTTTGCATTCAGGAAAGTGTTTTTACTAACCTACCCTGTAATCTGGTAGACTACATTATTCTTTACACTTCACATGCATAGAGACCTACCTACTATGTAGTTAAGTTCAAAATATCTACAGATTTCTGGAAATTGGTTGATATATTCAAACCCAAATTACGGTAACTGACGAATCAGTATGTCAAAATGGAAACAGTTCTATTAACATTCTAAATACTAACATTAGGTGCACAATTTTTGTGTCTACTGTCTGAGAAGAGAAGATTTTTACAAAAGTGGTTTTATTTTTTTAGTATTTTCAAAAAAAAAAATAAAATAAAAATATTTTCAAAAGTATCTACTATATATATTTTTTTTTATTTTTATTTTTTTTAATATTTTTAAAACAGTGGCGATTTCCACCTTACATAAAAGTGGGTGGCCTAATAATTCCACGTTTCCTACGGGTCTCTTGGTAACCTAAAAAACAAAACAAAATTTTCAAAAGTCTATCGATATTTTGTGGACTTGATATATCGACAAACGAGTTTGTCAATAAACAGATATATGATATTATCGATTTTCATATTGATATTTCATGGTATTTACAACCATTTTACCGCGACTGACGAATCATTAAAGGGTTAAACCCTTAAAAGTCTTATCGATATCGATATCAAATATTGATTTTGCCCATATTATACAATTTCATATTGATATTTCAGGGTTTACAACCATTTTACCGCGACTGACGAATCATTAAAGGGTTAAACCCTTAAAAGTCTTATCGATATCGATATCAAATATTGATTTTGCCCATATTATCCAATTTCATATTGATATTTCATGGTTTACAACCATTTTATCGCGACTGACGAATCATTAAAGGATTAAACCCTTAAAATTGTTATCGATATCGATATCAATTATTGATTTTGCCCATATTATACAATTTCATATTGATATTTCATGGTTTACAACCATTTTATCGCGACTGACGAATCATTAAAGGATTAAACCCTTAAAAGTCTTATCGATATCGGTATCAATTATTGATTTTGCCCATATTATACAATTTCATATTGATATTTCAGGGTTTACAACCATTTTGCCGTGACTGACGATTCATCAAATTGCAAAATAGTTCCAAAACGGAAACAATTTGATACAAATTTAATAAGTCTGACATAAGGTTCACCATTCTACTTTCAAATGTGAGTGTTTAGATGTTAGTTCAAATCTTTATCAATATTTTATGGGCTTGATAATATCGAAAATGGTGTTTTTCAACATACATATTTGATATTATACATTTTTATATTGAAATTTGATAGTTTCAAACGATTTCGCCGTGACTGACGAATCAGTAAAACGCAAAATATTTCCAAAACGGAACCAATTTAATTGAAATTCTAAAAACTTGTAGTAGAAGTGTATTCAAATCTGAAAAAGATTACTTTATAAGGGTGTTAATATTAATGGTTGAATAACAAGATATAATAAAAAATATAGAAAGTCTTGCTACTTTTCAAACACACACTTTTAAAAGAGATTAGAAACTGATAATGGTATTAGAAAGAAATTGAAAACTGGCAATAGGAATAGGAAGGAGAAGTGCAGTGAAAGTACAGAAACGACTTATCTGTAAACCTTTCGTAATAGTAATTACTTTTCGTTAGGTGAAAGCTACTTTCATATTAAAGAGATTTCCATATCTTTAAGCCACAAATCTTGTCTCAAGTTAACTCCGGGTTTTCCCCAGACTTAATTTTCCCCAATATTTGCGACCTCTGTGCCCATAGTGCAAACGCCTAGAGAGACACGTCAAAGCGCTGCCACGACTGGGCTTCATGCTGGGCATGGCTAATCAGCCGGGCCAACCAATCGATGGGCGTAGATCAATCAGCCAGCACCAGCACCCTGTCATGTTGTTTGAATGTTCTTTTGGTAACTGTCTTGGCATACGGAAAAAGAGAGATGCCTCCCTCCCAACCAACCAACAACCCTCCCTCCCCACCACAAAATCCTTACGTGGCTGGATCCAATTAGTTAAGGGGCGTTAAGTGTTGCACCAGTTGTTGCAGTTGCAGTTGCTGTGCCGTGTGCCTCGTTCTGTACATACCCAAGATAGCGTGAAGTTCACTCAGCTTAAACACTTCCGCATTGAACTTTCAGCGTTTTCGAGTTTTCTTTGATGTTGTTTGGTAATTGTTGGATGAATAATATAGAAAATATACAACAGACTGTTTCACCGACTGGACTAGACTGAATTGAAATACAACTGGCACGGCTAGACAAGAGCAATGACAATTGAATGAACGTTTACTCGTTGCCTCTGTGTGTGTGTGTGTGTGTGTGTATTAAGTACTGTGTACACACACACAGGTACCCTCCCAACTCGGGGCAGGTAGACAAACAGAGGAACCCACTGATAAGCCCAACTCAGAAAACCATGACTCAATCCCCGGCAAGAATAAACATGTTGTTTAAGCCTGATAAGCACAAATTTACCCCCAAACCACTCATTGGCAAAAGCTTAGGGAGGGGCGGGAAAGCTATTTTGGAACTGCAGGTTGCATCACCAGCATAATATTTGTTTACTCATTTGGATACGGGCAATCGGCGTGTGAAAGTTTAGGATTAGACGAAATATGAGGAGGTTGCTTTATGGGGAATGTCCAAAACAGCATGAAACATTCTTCAACATTGATCTTTGATTATATCGCTTTCCATATTTGAATGAACAAGAAAGATAGTATCAAGGCGAGGGCAAGCCAGTTAATACTGAAACGACATCCGTCGTCGAGTCGACTACTTAAAAGCAAGTACATCAAAACCGTATGACCGTCTAGGATTAAAGAGAAGACGCAAAGCACTGAAAGCTGGAGGAATATAGAAAGACAAAGCGAATGAAGCAGGATTGAGGGAATAATGGAAGAAAAGAAGGTTTCAGGGAAGAAAGAAAGAAAACACTAGGAAGCCAAAAAAGATCTTCTGGTCTTAAAAGAAGCAATTGGCAAGGATAAAGAAAGAATGAAGTACAGAAGCAAAGAACAATAAAAGATCATGAGAAACAAAATAGAGATCATGAATTCATGGTCTGATTAGACTGTGGGATCATAAAATCAGGAATCCCAAAGATGAATTTGAAGAAGAAGAAAAATTTCATTAAAGAAGAGAATTAAATACATTGAAGGAAGAAAACAGGAATGAAGAAGGAAGGAAGGAAGAAGGAAGAAGGAAGAAGGAAGAAGGAAGAAGGAAGAAGGAAGGAAGAAGGAAGAAGGAAGAAGGAAGGAGAAGGAAGAAGGAAGAAGGAAGAATGAAGAAGGAAGAAGGAAGAAGGAAGGAAGGAAGGAAGAAAGGAAGAAAGGAAGAAGGAAGGAAGGAAGGAAGAAGGAAGGAAGGAAGGAAGGAAGAAGGAAGGAAGAAGGAAGGAAGAAGGAAGGAAGGAAGGAAGGAAGAAGGAAGAAGGAAGAAGGAAGGAAGAAGGAAGGAAGAAGGAAGGAAGAAGGAAGGAAGAAGGAAGGAAGAAGGAAGGAAGAAGGAAGGAAGAAGGAAGGAAGAAGGAAGGAAGAAGGAAGGAAGAAGGAAGGAAGAAGGAAGGAAGAGAAGGAAGGAAGAAGGAAGGAAGGAAGAAGGAAGGAAGGAAGAAGGAAGGAAGAAGGAAGGAAGAGAAGGAAGGAAGAAGGAAGGAAGAAGGAAGGAAGGAAGAAGGAAGGAAGAAGGAAGGAAGAAGGAAGGAAGAAGGAAGGAAGAAGGAAGGAAGAAGGAAGGAAGGAAGAAGGAAGGAAGAAGGAAGGAAGAAGGAAGGAAGGAAGAAGGAAGGAAGAAGGAAGGAAGAAGGAAGGAAGAAGGAAGGAAGAAGGAAGGAAGAAGGAAGGAAGAAGGAAGGAGACTACTTTATAATTATATATTGGAATACTACTACTAATTTATACTTAATTATACTACTATACTACTATACTTAATTATACTTAAATTAGGTCACTTAATACTTAATTATATTACTAATACTAATTATACTAACTTATACTACTAATATACTACTTTATACTTAATTATACTACTAGTACTTAATTATATGTTATAATTATTATTATATGTAATTATACTTACTATACTACTATAATTACTATAATTATTATACTACTATAATTACTATACTACTATACTAATTATACGTACGTATATGTCATGTTATTATATTACATAATCACCACTAATTATAATAATTATAATTACTATACTACTATACTACTATAATTATAATTATAATTATTATACTACTATACTTAATTAGTGTCACTATAATTATTATATTGTATAATTATTATTATTATAAATTATAATTACTTATAATTCAATTATACTACTATACTTAATTATAATTATTATATTACTAATAAATTATACTAATTATATTACTATACTTATTATATGTAATTATACTTACTATACTAATTATACTAATTATAATTAATTATAATTACTTTATACTTACTATACTATTATGTTACTATATGTTATACTATTATTATTATTATAATTACTAGTACTAAATTATATTACTATACTTAATTATACTACTATACTACTATACTACTTTATAATTATTATAATTACTATACTTACTTATACTTAATTATACTATTATACTACTATAATTACTATAATTACTTATAATTACTATGTTACTATTATTAATTATAATTACTAATTTATACTTAATTATAATTACTATAATTATTATACTTAATTATAATTACTATACTTAATTATAATTACTATACTAAATTAGGTTACTCAAGACTACTATGTTATTACTATACTAATTATACTTACTATGTTACTATACTAATTATAATTACTTTATGTTATCATTATACTACTATACTTAATTATACTTAATTATACTACTATACTTAATTATACTATTATATGTATTATAATTACTATGTTATCATTATTATACTACTATACTAAATTATATACTACTATAATTACTATAATTATTATAATTACTATACTCAGTTATACTAATTATAATCATTATAATTACTTATAATTACTATAATTACTATAATTATTATTATACTTAATTATAATTAACTCAAACTCAGGAAGGAGAAGGAAGGAGAAGGAGGAGAAGGAGGAGAGGAAGAGAAGGAGAAGGAAGGAAGAAGGAAGGAAGAAGGAAGGAAGAAGGAGGAAGGAGAGAAGGAAGGAGAAGGAGGAAGGAGGAAGGAGAAGGAAAAGGAGGGGGGGGGGAAGGAGAAGGAAGGAAGGAGGAAGGAAGAAGGAGAAGAAGGAAGGAAGGAGAGGAAGGAAGAAGGAAGGAAGAAGGAAGGAAGAAGGAAGGAAGAAGGAAGGAAGAAGGAAGGAAGAAGGAAGGAAGAAGGAAGGAAGAAGGAAGGAAGAAGGAAGGAAGAAGGAAGGAAGGAGAGGAAGGAAGAAGGAAGGAAGAAGGAAGGAAGAAGGAAGGAAGAAGGAAGGAAGAAGGAAGGAAGAAGGAAGGAAGAAGGAAGGAAGAAGGAAGGAAGAAGGAAGGAAGGAAGAAGGAAGGAAGGAAGGAAGGAAGGAAGAAGGAAGGAAGAAGGAAGGAGAAGGAAGGAAGGAAGGAAGGAAGGAAGAAGGAAGGAAGGATGGAAGGAAGAAGAAGAGAAAAAGGTAAGAAAGGAGGAAGGAAAATAGGAGAAATTAGGATGTAAGGAAGAAGGAAAGAAATTAAGGAAGAAGGAAAGAAAGGAAGGAAGAAGAAAGGAAGGAAGAAGAAAGAAGAAAGAAAGGAGGGATGGAAGGAAGGAAAAAGGGAAAAAAGGAGGAAGAAAGGTAGGAAAAATTAAGAAGTAAGGTAGAAGGAAGGAAGAATTAAAGAAAGGAGGAAGGTAGAAAGAATGGAGGAAGTAAGGAATTAGGATAGAAGGAAAGAAGAAAGGAAGCAGAAAAGAAGGAAGGAAGAAGGAAAGATGAAAGAAAGAGCAAAGTACGAAGGAAGAAAAAAAGCATATTGAGGAAATAAGTGAAAAACTATTTAAGCATGTCTATTTTCACAGCATGTTAAAGAGCTACAGCCGAGTACCTCGACTACAAAATACTCTATACCCTTGGCTTTCGAAGTTTTTATTCCTTTGCAGGCAGAACTTGGTATACACCCACCTTCAACTCCTAAAATGCCTAAAATCTATGACTTTTCAACAAACAGACAAACGGCCAGGGCTATTTCGACTCTGCTTTTGAAGCAGATCAAGTATAAATATACTTTAGATGGTAGAAAAGGCTCACTTCTGCCGCTTACACATATTTTATAAAGACACAAGTGTATAAAAATGGTTAAACAGATCGAAAACGAAACATTGATAGTAGATATATGGGCATAGCAACCCAAGTCGACGGTTCATTTGTTTGATGAGCATCATTTGGGCCTAAAACAAGTTAGGACGTATTGAAAAATACTCAAAAATATAGAAAAATAGACCTTATACTAGCGCAAATATAAGAAGACTACTTACTATTACTTTTAAACCTACAGCTCTTGACAGTTCTG
This sequence comes from Lordiphosa fenestrarum, assembly GCA_035044985.1. NCBI lineage: Eukaryota > Metazoa > Arthropoda > Insecta > Diptera > Drosophilidae > Lordiphosa > Lordiphosa fenestrarum. The sequence goes on from JAWNNO010001836.1 coordinate 415,386, forward strand.
AGTTTTAGCAAAAAGACCTGATTTCAGTGTGAAAATCAACTGTAAAAAGGAGCACTTAAGGCTTAGATATGTCCAAATACAAATTTCAACTTAACTCGTTGAAGTTTTCGGAATTTCTGGGACCTTGATTATATTAAAACCAACTGAAAATCTTGGGTATGATTCATTCTAACCACAGACTTAGCATTTGGTATGAGTGCAATTTTATCAAACCAAATATGTTTGCTTTTCGTGGGGTGTTGGTGGTAACCGCAAGAATTTCAAAAGCAAACACATTCATGGGAAAGGAAATGCAGTGTAATTATGTTATCAAACCAATTGTAATCCAATGAATAATAAACAGTTCCTGGAACTAAGCCAGGGAGCTAGTTTCTGAAACAAGGGTTTCTCAAAAAATGTTCCAAAAATTGTTAGAAACTGAACAAATATGAAAATAAGTTGGATTTCTTCTAATTTTGATACAAGTTGGTTCCTAAATCTCTTTCAATTCATGCAAAAGACCTTGATTGAGCTATAAGATACACAGATCTGAAACAGTTCAAACTAGTTTAGTACATTTGCAACACTAAAAATGTGAAAAAAGAACCGTTAGACTGGGCAAAAAAGTAACTTTAAAAACACTAAAATATGCTCGCCTCTGTCGAATCATTTTCCCCTTCTCTCCACCCCAACTCATTGCCTGCAGCCTCCAACTGCTCCAACATTCAGTGTCATCTATTTTTAGTCTATGACTTGGAAATGTATCAATAAGTAATCGCTGTTTGTGTTCCATGTTTTTCTTCCAGACAGATTTATATTCTCCACATATGCCCGAAGGTCAGCAGAAGTCAGCACAGAGACGTCTCTTGTGGTGGTGCTCGGTGGGAGCCTGCTGTCAGTGGAATCTCGCCTACCTCGCGTTGTCTTATCAGTTAGCCATTGGGCCATGTGTAAAGGCTTGATAACAGCTAACACACACAGACCACAGACAACAACAACAACAACAACAGCCACGAGAAGATATCAAAGAAATGTTCAGACCCCCAACAATGCCACAGAGAGAGAAAGAGCTAGAGAGACCAAGAGTAGGTGACACCATAAACGGGGAGGAAGAGGTAAGTGAACAGAAAAATAATCAATAATTGGTTGAAAATAATGTCAAGGACATGCAAACGCTGCTTTGGTAGCTATGACTAAATATTTAAGTTAACAATTTGCAGCAATTGTATTGCTTTTTTTCCTATTGTGCATGCACGCACACTCACTCACACACACACAGACAGACAGACTGGACTGACTGACTGTGGCTCTCTCTCTCGCCCACAGCGTGAGAGCGACGCACACTCAAATGTACAGCTAGTTAATAGTGCAACGGGCAAATAACAACAAAACAAACAAAATAGCACACATTATTTCCAACTGTAAAATTGTTCACTTAATTGCACTTTGCACTTACGTTTGATTGTTGCAGCTCTTCTTGTTGTTGTTAATGTCGTTTACGCGCTAAGTCCGAAAAAAAAACGGTTAAAATTTTGATTTCATAGTGCTGCAGCTCAATTTTGTGTTTGGCTTGCTTATTATTTGGGGGTTGATTTTGGCTTTGCCCTACGTTTTCGTTTCTTTTTTTATTGTCACAACAGCTGACAACGACACGAATGCACGGCGGTTTTTAACTTGTTTTGCTATTGAATCAAGCAAATGCTGTTATTGCATTCACGAACTTCTTTTATGCGGGCATCCGCGCGTCAGTCTGCCGCCTGGAGTTACAACAATGTTACGTCTGGTTGTTATTTTTTTTTTTGGTGGAGAAGCAAATAATTTGGTGTGACCGTTGGTGCAATGCCTGAAAATGTCAAAAAATACTAAAAGACCATTAGAACTGACTATCGTTGGACTGCTAGTGGTGGCACTATCGGTAAAATTGGTAAATATTTGATTTTTGACAATTTTCTTAAGAGAATAAAGAATAAATCAATAAACACTAGAAATAATATGCAAAAATTCAAATTTCAGCATATATTTTCGAGACCTTTTAAGAAGTTCATTGCAAAATGAAGTCTTTCTATGAGAAATTTAGTTCTCTTCTGAACAATTAACAAAAAATAAGAAGAAACATGAAATTTATTGAAAATTCTCACAAATAGTACATACATTAAACTTTTTGGCTGCAAAATTGTGATTTTTACCAACTTAAAGCTCACATTACCAAACATCCAATGGTATAAGGCATTTTCCTAAACTGCAAATCAGTTAGTATCACTAACCTTTCTTATCTGAAAGCATTGATCAAAATAGAAAGAACCCTGTCTTTTTAGACACACCTCGTCCTATCAATTTCTCCATCTCTTCTCTCGCTAGCTTAGCGTTTCCTTTTGTTGCATAATTTCAAATCAATCCGCTTCTCTTCAACTATCGATAGAAAATACCACAAAAATACTAAATTTTTGGTATAATTCTGATTTATTACTGACGGTTAGAATTGAAAATGGATTCTCTATGCCCCTCTCATCACTGAGGCTCCACCATCATACTCTCTCTGCTCTCCATTCTCTACATCTTGTAAATCGGCCGGCTCACTGGCTGGCGAATTGTCACGCTGCTGACCCTCGCGCTGTTTCTCAATCATGTCCAGACTCCAGATCTGACTCAAGGCATTCTTCATGCAGCTGCGTATATAGGTTAAAGCCACCCCCGGCAGACTGCCATCATCTTTGCGTCGCAGCTCCAATTTAACAGCTGACTCCTCATCGTTGGTTGGTATTTGCGAATGATTGGGTGTGGGCGCCATACCTGGAATGATTGGGGGGCCACTATTGAATTTGAAAAATAAAAATGAACAAAAACGGTTTCTATTGTTTCGGAAACGGAAAATGAAATGAATATCGACTCAATGCTTGAATTATGTAGCAGAGATATTTTGAAGTTTGACCACAAAGGCACTCTACGATACCAAAATTTAGCAATGTAATAATATTATATTTCACTTCATAAATTAAGTATTACTGTATTTCTGAGTCTCTGGCACAGTCGCAAGTTAACAAGCTAAGCGGCAGGCCTGGTAAAGATCTGCAGAAACGACGTAGCAGGCGAGCAATCGACGCCAAGGAGTAACAAACTTTTTGGAAAATTGCAAAATTGTGCCAAATTCTCATTTACATTCTGATTATGAACAAGATTTAATGAATTACAACTGTAGACTGGTAAATAGGAGTTGTAGAGTGTAAAGGTGCGCTTGTGAGCTGAGTTTCTTATACTCTACGAGCGCTACACAAAATAAAAATATCTTTTCGAACGATTTCGCTTCGCTTTCGAAAAATGTTACATTTTGGTACATTCTGACCATAGTCCACTGAGCTAAAAATCTCTACTGCAGTGGCAACGCCATTGTCACAGCAACTGTTTCCATGGGTGACAATTTTGAGTTCGATAGCATATCGATAGAAATTCAAGCTTTTTAGCGGTAAAAGGCTAAATGATTGTTCAAACATCAAGGATGCTCTCCCAAATGGATGCAGTGAATGAAGAGCCAATTATTGGTTTGCATTCTTCAGAAATATGCTCGACATTTTCACATTCCATAACAAATAATTCAATTTTTGCGCTCACCTTGGCCATGGGCGTAGTCGGTTTTTCATGGCACTGCTTAACACTGCTTAAACCAACTCCTCTACAACCAACAACTGTTCCTGTGGCTGACTTTTTTGAATTCGATAGCAAATCGAGCTTTTTTTTTAGCGATAAAAGGCTAGATCATTTAGCCTTTGGCTGGCACATTCGTCAATTATCTCTGATGAGTAAGGACACACAAAGAATGAGTTCATTTAGATCATCCAAAGAAAGACCGCTGAAATTCGACGGCAAACGGAATTTCAGTTCAATATCATAAATATTAAAAATATTATTGCATATCTGTGATATGGCATACATAGTCGCGGAGTCGGCGACTACAACATAGTCTGCCAAGGGGAAAGCAAAGGTTAAAGTAAAGCCCTAAACATTAAGCTCCAAGGCGGCTTACCTATATAACAGCCATGTGTGACAGCCAAGACCACATTCTCCGCCACATTAAAAGCGGTGACATAGCTCACGGGGGATAGCCAGCCGGCGGCGCAGTGTTCCCAAAAGTCGGTGCCATAATAATGATGAATCAAGGCCTGCACAGCCAATAGAGCCGAGTTCCACAGCGAGACCACCTGCAGGGGAATGCTTGTGTCACGATGAAAGTCGTGGTAGCCATTCAGGCGCAGTGCATCATGCTGCTTCTTGACAAAGTGATCGAAGAGCTGGCAACAGAGACAAGCATATTAAGGCAGGTTGGGGTTTCACAGTGGCCGTTTGTGTACCACTCTCACGCTTGCTGCTGTCTCACTCTCTTTCGTGCTCTCAGCAAAAGTTGTCAGTGCTTAACTTTTACAGTTGCATCAAGCTGCGTTTACACTGGCAGCGCAGTTTACACTTCCTCCCAATTGAAACGACTTGTTCTCTCTCTCTCTCTGTAGTTAATCTTGTAAAAATATCATATGTATTTCTATATATATATATATCTTTATATATATTATAACTATATAGATGAACTGAATGACAAAAAAAAAACGAAATAAGCAAACTTAGCGTACAATAAATATATATATATATATATGTAAGTTGGTGGTTTGATGCGAAGATGAAAACTAAACCAAAAGACAAATTCTTAAGTCGATACACAAAAAAAAGAACTGATACAAATTACTAGCGTCTCTGGTTAAACTTAGACATTAAGTAGTAGTCGGGTAGGGGTCGGGGGGAGAAACAATAAATACTTGATCCACAACAAACACACACACACTCTTCTTTTTTTTAAGAAATTACTTTGAATTTGCAGTTGTTTATTGTTAGGGCTTAAGGCTACGAATCGTATATATCTCTCTATATATATATATGTATGTCTAGGAGTGCTATGTACATTACAAACGACTTGTGTGTGTGTGTGTGAGGATTTTGTACTTGGAATTTTTGTTCAAAGCGGCGTAGGCGAGTCAGCGGCGTCTTGTCTGACCAGTGGCTGCTCCTGTGGTGGTGGCGGCGGCATTGTTGCGATGACTCCGACTGCTATAGCAGCTGATGGCCGACATGAGGCTGTTGTGGGCCACCGTGTTCTGCTGGCTGCTGCTGCTACTGCTGCTGCTGCGCAGGGACCAGCGTTTGTTGAGGTGATCCGCTGCAGCGGCCAGTGCCGCGGTATAGGCACGCGTGCCAATGGCCAAGGTGGGCACCACGGGGCTTAGTTTCTTGGGCGAAGGCGGCGGCCGGGCGGCCATGGCACCCTGCAATTGGCTGGCCCGACGCAGGCTGCGTCTTTGCTCGCGCTCCTCATTGCTGCGGCGCAGGCGACGCGTTTGGGTGGAGGTATTGGAGTTGGTGCTGCTGCTGCCGCTGCTACTGGAGGCGGTGGAGGCGGAGGCGGTAACATTGCGTGTGCGCAGCGTGCGTTTGGTTAAATCTAGCTGGCAAATGCTGCTTCTTAGCTGCCGCTTGCTAATCCCCGAGCTGGCCAAGCTGTGACTGCGTCGCGTCATCACCATGGAGGAGGCTGCACCCGAGGCCACCACCTTCAATTGGCGGCGACGATTAACATTGGAGTTGGCATTGGTGGCGGAGGAGATGGAGCTGGAACTGGAACTGGGGCTGGAGGCCACCTCAGAGCCATTGGTTCTCTCGCTGTAGGCAACAATGGCGGCTGCACTGGCACTGATAAAGGACTTGCCCTTGCCAGGCTTGAAGATTTGACGGCAGCGATGCATTCTCATCGGGCACATTGCGATAGCGACGCAGGTGGTGGCGTATGCGCGGAGATTCCGGCCGAGAGAACTGGCCTGGGCCAGGGCCTCGCCCACTGAGGGTGTGGCTGCTGCTGGTGTGCAGTCCACCTGTTGCAGTTTGTGTATCTGCTCAAAGATATAGTGCACCGCCTGGGCATCCTCTTTGCGTATGTCGGCCACTGCCTCCTGTATGTGCTGCGAGAGTGTGGGCAGCGTGGAGCTGACCTCATTATCCTGCAGGGTGGGAGGCGGCGGCAGCCAGGTGTTGCTGCTGCTGGTGGTGGTGGCCTCCAGCTGTTCGCGCGCCACCTGCTCCTCCTCCTCACGCTCCTGCTGCAGCAAAGCATTCAATTCCAACGAGGCTGTCCAAGGCGTTTGCTCATTCAGCTGCTGCTCGCGTCGCGTCTCCAATTGAGTCAGAGAATAACCCTCCTGTTGCTGATAGCGTTGCTGCTCCTGCAGTATCTCCTGCAGGCTATTCACATCCACTGCACCGCCGCCGCCTGCTCGGCCTGCCGCTGCCGCAGCTGCTGCCTCGGCTGCACGATTACGCGCCTCCTGCTCATTGAGCAAACAATTGTAGGATTCGGCAAAACTGTATTCCAAATGCTGCTCCCCCAAAGGACTGGCTTGGGCATAAATGGCCCCACTGTCTATGCTGGTGTGGGAAAACAGTTTCTCCTCCATTTCCACTTCCAGCTCCACTTCCTCCTCCTTCCAGGCTGTATTGTTGGCCTGCACCAGGGATTTGCGCCACATTTTGCGATGACTGGTCAAACTCTGTTGCAGGCGCTGTGCCTCGTCCTCTTCATCGTCGTCATCCTCCTCCTCCTCTTCATCATCCTCCTCCTCCTCGTTCTCGTTCTCCTCCTCCTCGTCGGCCTCCAATCCATAGTAATCAAAATTGCGATACGGCTCCGGCGGCAAATGCCGCTTGGCCAAGGCACTGTACGGCATATCATGTACAAATTCTTCCTCCTCAATGCTCAACTCCACCGGACAGCTATTCTCCTCTTCCGTTGCCTCCGTTTCTGCCGCCTCCAGCAAAATGTCCATGTCCACTTCACTGGTTGTTGTTGTTGTTGTTGCTGCTGTTGCTGCTGCCGCCGCCGCAGCCGCTGCAGCTGATGCAGCTGGTGTTAGTATCACAGTTACCACAGACGTATTGTCTCGCCCGCATCTTTTTGGCTGCCCACGTTTTGAGCGCCTCGTCCACCAATGCCTTGCTGGGATTCATCACATCCTGTTCGTTGAGTATTTCACCTATGAGATGCTTCTTCCGGACACTGTCCACCGCCTCCTGAGGTGTGACCACATTCCAAAGGCCATCGGTACCAAAGATGAGACATCTGCAAAACAAAAAAAGCCAAGGAAGAGAACAAAAATAAGCAACGGTTTTTGGGTAGTTCAAATGTTATCGATAACTTCTAACGATTATCAGGCTAACTTCCTGCACAGTGGTTGCGTTAGTTCAAAGTGGCGTTTGTGTTTTGAAAATGAACAATAGTAAGCAAATTTAAGATAGCGAAAGAAATATTTTTTTAGGATTGATACACCAATGCCTGTAAATGTTGCCCGCGGCTACGCCTTATGTGGTCCATCCGTTAGCTCCAACTTTTTCCAGCATTTCGGCCTTCAGTTAGTTCTAAGAATTACTTATCGATCCGCTTAAGGATTGGTAAAGATCGGATAAACAATAGTCGAGTTATGGGGAAACAAACAATTATGCTAGGCATCACCACACGGCGATAGGCAGCACTTCACACACTTTAACACTAACTTTGGGAGCTACAAAGTCTCATTTAGTTATTCTTGACCGACTTTTACTTGTTTTTTCATACTTTTGGGAATTTATAATGTGTGGTCCACACAGACAAATCCAAAAACTCTAAGAAAACTGTCTGCGGAGCGCTTTTCAGCACTTGAAATGTGATTATTATGAGTCTATACAGTTTAGAAAGTAATTTTTTCAAGTTTTCATTAGTTGTTAGTAATAAAAACTTTAATTTTTTAAGAATTGACTCATTCCCTTTGGATTTGCAAAAACAGAATCAATAGAAAATGGCTCTTAGTGGTTTGTGTTTCATAGTCTTAACTGCTTGAAAAGGCATTTGATAAAGTTTTAGCTATATTACATTTAAGTATAGACTCATTTTGAGCCATATTCTATTATTCCTAGCTCTTTTAGCAATCATTTTTGTACATTTAGCAACATTTTACACTAAAAATCAGGAAACACTGGCCATTTCCTGCATCAGCTTATAAGCTATAGTACAAAATCATTTGAAGAATCATTACAATCATCAGCCAGTTTTTAATCAACATCAATTTGTATACAAAATATAAATTTACATCAAACTCACCTAAACGTTTTGGGATCAATTTTGACGACTTTAACATCTGGATCGGGACTAACAACAAATTCCTTGCAACGCGAATTGTAGCTCCAGAGATCGCCCAGCGATCGGGCCACGGCCAAAAATGGTATATCATCGACAAGGGTACGCCTACGGATGGGACCGCGATGCATGGGATCACGTGGACGATTCCATACTACACGCGGTACACCCGATTTGATGGCCACATTGCCACCGGCACGCTGGATGCGTGTTTTTTCGGCCAACGATTCGGGTTTATGATCTGTGGTTAATTGTTTAGAGCGCCAGTGTCGCTCATTTTTATTTTGATAGCCGAGAACGATTCCGGAGTCGCCCACATGACCGATATAGATCTTTTCGCGTCGCATAAATGCCACAGTGGCGGTTGTGCCGGCCGTACTTAGGTGTCCATTGGCAGTGCGGGGCCATTTTTCTGTGAAAAAGAGTAAAAATTAATATTACATTTCATCAAAAACAGTGTATACCAAATAGATTAAGTGCAGAAAATCATTATACAAGTTAGATGACCCTTTAAATCTCGAAAGACTCATTTGACATATTTACGGAGTCGGTACAACCGTACAGCACCATTTCAAAGGCTAAAAACCCACATATTCGAGTGAACTCTTTGAAAATTGTTCCAAAATTGGAACAAGAATTGGAAAAAGTCATTGCCGTATGTTTCTTAGACAAAAAAAGGTTAAACACAAACTACTAGTAGCTGTTTCTTTGGTTTTTTCTTTCATATACAAAAATTTCAATTTCACAATTCATATTTTATAAAACCAACACTTTCGTCCCACTGTAAGCATTACCGTTGAATTTGTAACGCCTTCTTTAAAGTAGCACATACTCGTGTGGTCTCTTTCTAACTCATGCAAAGGCGGGGGGGTTGGCAGTTTGACCCGAGGTTGCCACTTGGCTTGGGCATGAACATACACAGCACATATGGCAAGTCTGTGGAATATTCCACTCTTTATGTGCCTGCCTGACTGCGTGCGTGTGTGTGTCTCTGTGTGTCTACACCATAGAGATGGGCATTAGGGCGATTGTTGAGTCATCGTGATTATTGGGGTTGCATAATTCTCACACAATTAAATACCTTGATTTGATTTGGCTTTTATGCACATCTCTATTGCTGGCACTCACCTTGCTCCCGCCACATAGCAAAGTGGGTGGCTATGTAACCCTCTCGTATGGCCCTCAAAACATCCTCATCCTGATCCGACCAGAATTGCTTCTGCTTAACAATCTCCAGCATTAAATGCTCTTTGGCAAACAGTGCGGCCTCATTTCCGCCATGTCCATCATAGATGCCAAAGAAGGCATATTCCAGCTCATGGGTGAGCGGGGATTCCTGATAGGCCACCGAAAACTGATCCTCCATGTATTTGCGCCCACCCTGGCTGCATTGGCCGGTGACGCGCATATTCACGCCCAGCGTGGAGCAGGGCGAGGGCGTGGACGAGGTGGTAGCTGCCGAGGAACGAGCTGGCACGGTGGCCTGGGGCTTACGCAGACGACTGTGCAGTGCCCCGCCGCCACGTGAACGGATTGTGGTGTCCGTGGCCGCCGCGTCCGTCGCATTGTCCAACAGGGCGGATCTCGCATCAACAACAGCAACATGGGACGACTCCAGTGCTGCAGTGTTTGAACTGTTGTTGTTGTTGAGGCGAGAGCAGCGTTGGCTGCTGGTAACACTGGGTGGTGTTATTGGCGGCAGGCGGGGACGCGGGGTGACGGCTAACCGTGGCGTGGGTGAGGCATAATTAATAATATCATATTCCACTTTGGTCACATCCTGCTGCTGCTCCTCCTCCTCCCGTACTGTCGTCTCCTTGAGGCGCACCACGGTCCTCTCAATGGCGGATTTGATGAGGGATCTATTGTTATTGTTTGCCGTCTGCATTTTGTTTATGTTGCTCTTCCTCTTCTCCTCCTCTCTCCTTGTTGTTGTTGTCGCTGTTAATCGTCTTTCACTTGCAGTGTTGTAATTTCTGCTGACATTTGGCCCGAAATAAGTCCACCCGCACTAGTCGTCTCTGTCTGGCCCGCCGCTGGCCAGGTGCTAGAGCAAGACAGCCAATGCGGTCTTTTATTGTTTGCTGGGGCGTGTTGTATGTATGTGTGTGTGTGTGTGTTCTCTATTTTTCGCCGCCAAATTGCTTTCAGCTTCCTCTTCCTACGTCTTTGCCACCAAAAAAAAAAACTATATAGAAACTGAACTGATTTTGATTTATTTTGTTGTTGTTTTTATTTTCCTTTTTCTAACGTTCCAAACTATGCTCTGACCCCAAGAGTCAATGCCAGCTGCGGACTTGCAGTTTCACCTTGGCTTAGTTGGTGGGCAAACGGGAGGGGACTGGTGGGGCAGATTTTGATTTGTTGTTGATGAATCTCCCAAAAAAAAACAAACAAAACTTGTTTAGCACTCTCTTTCAAATTCAAAACGTATTCGTTTCGTTCCCGTTGTTGTTGTTGTTGCAGCAGCGTCGTTCTTTCTTTTTGACTCTGACGTTGTTGCTGTTGTCGTGCATTTTTTCGTTTGGGTCGGGGGATAATTGTTTTCGATTTGTACACAGTTTATTTTTGTTAAATATTTTTTTCTGTAATTGAGCACGTAACACACACACAACAACAAAATGCACGGCTAATTTGTTAATAACAGAAAAAAGAAAACACAAACGAGAAAATCAAATAGAAAGCAAGCGAACGAACGAACAGTGTGACCGTACACAGTGGTAGACTTACTAACTAGAGAAGAGGCAAGTGGGTGGGAGATATCGATATTGTAAAGAGACAAATCGGGCTATCGATAGTTAGTGACTTAAGTAATTTGAAAGTTTCAGTGAATTCAGCCCTAAAAAGCGGGTAATTATGGAGGCGTGATGAACATTCTAAAGCTATATATATTCTAGATTCTTGACTGATTCCTTCCCACGGCAGAAAGTAACGTGTTAAAAATTAAAGAAAGTCTAAGACATATTTCTAAAGTATTGGATGACAGTTATGCATATGACTGTTTTGCTTTTTCTCTGTTAAATTTTGCCTCTCTTAAATTTATTTGTTATCTTAAGTCTAGGCCAAAACTTCCTCCACTTTAATAACTGACCTGGCCATATTTTCGTTACCTTATCCAAATTCTTATGATCAGTCAATATTAGTACCTCTAGCTTCTGATGCTCCAGTCACAGCTGGAGAAAAATTTATCGGACCCGCAGAACTAACTAGCTCACGCTCTCCTCCCTAACTACATTAGCCTCAGAAACTAACATATTCATTAAATCAGGTGAATTTTAGATATTACTTAAGACATAATTTATAATAAAATTATTAAAGTTAATTTTATTGATTTTAAATTTCCCTCTCAGGTCCATCAACCCTGTGTATGGTAGTTGCCGCTAGAGATGTGCTAGCAAATGGTACTTGGTATACGGTAACGAGCCACTTCGATCTAAATCCAAAATTTTCTATGACAATTTGTAAGTTAAGTCCATGTATCCATATCTTCAACTATAATGTTTAAAAATAAAGCCCTTAATTGATAAACTTCAACCCTCTACCTAAATCAAGCAGCACAAATCGCGGCCATTTGCCATGACTCGTTACACTTAAGTTACATCTCTTATGCCAGAAGCGGCCTGCCAGATGCCGCCTGCCAGACGCGGCCTCAGTTTAGCCAATCAGAATTGAGCTTCCCACTGGCATGTCGAGCTCTATGATGTGTGAGGTAAATTCGATCGAAACAGTTTTAAACAGGCAAGCAAACAGCTCAGATAGTGAGACGTGCATTTTACACAGTCAACAACAAGACGACCACGACGAGTGCGCTTAGCGGTAAACACAACTCCCACGCACACACACACACAAACAGATCCAATTTTTTTTGCGGCAAAAAGTAAAAAACAAGAAGTTGGTGTAATTTACATACAACATTTTTTTTAATGTTGAGTGCTAACGCGGTGTGCAAAATTCGCTAAAAAGGAGTTCACACACACACACACATTGAGAAAGAGACACGACACCCACACTCAGAGAAACCCAGGCACACAGATTAGGGAACATTTTGGGAATTTGTCAGTTTTTCTATTCAATACAAAATTTTTTTCGGTGACAGCTGTTGATTTGGCGGCAGAAACAAAAGTAAAAAATCTTTACCAGCTATTCCCGTGCCGCAATTAAAAACCAGGTAAGTAGTTACACATGTAAATATGTATTAAGTGTGTGAGAGTTCTAAAGTGAAGTTGTGCAACGGTCAGAACGGAATGCAAATGCAAATAAAAGTGTATATGTATGCCTGTGTGTGTATGTATGTATGCATGTGAAATTCCCATAGAGCGGCAGCAGTAGTCGGCGGCTTTCAGCTCTAGCGGCTTAACTGCCGCGGGGCCCACGCAAAAATGATTTAATAATAGGTAGGTTTTGTGTTCTCTTTCGTTTTTTTCGGAATCCAGTTTACCCTCACTAAATTGACGTCATGCCTAAAAATTAAGAACTTAAACTATGTATCTTTTCACTAGGCTAATTTATACATCTTCGGACCAAGAGATATAGGAAGCAAAAATGATTGCTAGAATTACAGGCTTAAATCTACTTTGGCCTCCCACGCCAAGCTCAGCTGGCTTGGGCTAAGCACACTATAGCCTACTTTTGAGGGGTGATGAAATCTGTATTTTTAGGATATGAGGGAGGGGGGAGGGTGGAAGCCAGTGTCATGTCAAACCTTTCTGCTTGCCTTGCGCGTCATTCTTAAAATAAAGCTCACGAGAGCGCTTGTGTGAGAGCATCGTTTAGCTTGTTTTCTGAACTCTTACAGTTGCTTAAATCTAATTCAGTGATATGACACAGTGGGTCTAACATACAAATAAAGTAGTTAAAGTAAAATACATTTTTATACTCTGTACCGTAGGTACATAGAGTATTATAAGTTTGTGCAAAAGTATGTAACATCCAGAAGGAAGCATCTCCGACCCCATAAAGTATATATATTCTTGATCAGCATCAACAGCCGAGTCGATATAGCCATGTCCGTCTGTCCGTCTGTCTGTCTGTCCGTATGAACGCACAGATCTCAGAGATGGTAAGAGATAGAGGTTTGACATGTATGGGACATATGCTTCTTATGTCTGCAGGCAGATCAAGTTTATTTTCAATTTTGGCCACGCCCCCTCCCGCCCCCGCAATTTTTGAAAAAACGTCATATCTCCCCAGTTTTGAAGATAGATTTCTTGTTCCTTCTGGACATATTTAGTTATTAGAATAACTTATCGATCCGCCAAAGGAATGAAGAAGATCGGATGAACGGTTTTCGAGTTATGATCAAAAGACAAAATTTCTTGGTACAGAGTATGTTATCGTCGGGCTTGACCGACTTTCTTTCTTGTTTCAATTGCAACTTCTATAGTAAATTTTTATACTCTGTACCGTAGGTACACAGAGTATTATAAGTTTGTGCAAAAGTATGTATGTAACATCCAGAAGGAAACATCTCCGACCCTATAAAGTATATATATTCTTGATCAGCATCAACAGCCGAGTCGATATAGCCATGTCCGTCTGTCTGTCCGTATGAACGCACAGATCTCAGAGATGGTAAGAGATAGAGGTTTGACATGTATGGGACATATGCTTCTTATGTCTGCAGGCAGATCAAGTTTATTTTCAATTTTGGCCACGCCCCCTCCCGCCCCCGCAATTTAAAAAAAACGTCATATCTCCCACAGTTTTGAAGTTAGATGGCTTGTTTCTTCTGGACATATTTAGTTAGCAGGATACCTTATCGATCCGCCAAAGGAATGGAGAAGATCGGATAAACGATTTTCGAGTTATGATCAAAAGACTGTTCGCTGCTACTGCAGCATCAAAATTTATGCTGAGCGTATAATTTTGTTGGTACAGAGTATGTTATAGTCGGGCTTGACCGACTTTCTTTCTTGTTTACTCATCCCTAAGCAGTTTCGAGTATGAAATTTGGTCTTATTACTTTTGAATTTTTTAACTTACGTCTTTAAGAAGTGTAAATGCTGTCAGTGAGTGTTAGTAATTGTACGAGAGGTGTAAATTTTGTAAAGGTAGCTGTTGTAGGGTTATCTCCTTCCATCCCACTGTATGAAATGCGCACTCTCTTAAGCGAGGTTCGGGGTAAAGCTCACTTTAACTCACTAAACTGTGACGTACTCTTAATGCAAAAGCAAAAGCTTAGTCTTTTACTTATTAGAAAGACACGTACGGTTGTTCTCTCCTTCCAAAATGGTTCAGAGCAGCCTCAGAGAAAGATTAGATTATTTCCTTTGATAGACTTCAAGGCTCGCTTTGTAAACAAGAGCAAGCGAAATAATTGGGCATGTAGTAATAAATAGTGTGTAAGGCCCACTGTGAATAGCTAAGTAGATTTGAATAACTGTAAACACAACGCGGAGTTCATTCAAAGAGCTAACTTAACGATGTTCTCTCTCTTCGAATAGCTTTAATGACTCATTCGATCGGCTTCAAATCGATTTTGATATCCTTCGATTCTGTTTTCCCCCCAGTGTGCACCACAGACCACCGTTACCCAATTTTGGGTTTATGAGCAATTTTTTTCCATTTCTTTGCGCTCGCCGCATGCTAAAGGCATTTTGTGTCCCGTTGTAATTAACAGTTGTGGCTTATTAGCAGCCGCCCACCCAACCCCACGCCCCCTGCATTCGTGTCTCATTTGTGTCGAGCAGTGCAAGAGAGCGAGAGAAATTGCCTAAAGGTAGGAGCGAAAAAGCCCATCAAAAACTCGCGAACTTTTGGCAATCGAATGGCAAAAAAGCGTCATGGCCCGTAATGAAAGCAACGGGAAACCCATACACATACACACAAACCACACACAGCGGAGAATTCAATTACCTAGCCCGTGTCTAAAACTAAAAGCTTGGACTGCTAGTAAAATGCGTTGCATACTTGCAGGCTAGCATTATGCCTGTCATTTATAATTTCATTTTGTAGCGCGCTTCGATATTCCCTTGTGTGTGTGTGTGTGTGTGTGTGTGTGAGTGTTTGAGGCAACAAGCTGTCTCCGTGTGTTCGTTCAACAATGAATGCATTTCTAATTGACTTCATCAGCTGTGTCAGCCAGAGTCTTCTTTCCTTTTTCTTCTTCCTTCATTTGTAACTATTTCAAACTAATTTCCGGTTAACCATTCAACATTTCCGTTTGACTTCAGCTATCAAGCTGCAGATAATTGTATTACATTAATGCAGGATTGTGGGCGCTTCTCTCTGGATTCACACTTTAACCATCTCTTTTAGGTCACAACTTTTGTTGCTGTGGTGTTTTTTTTTGTGGTTTACATGCGCTGCAATCTTAGTCGTAGCAAGGCGCTCGTTGAGAGGGGGGGGGAGATAGAGAGAAAGAGTGAGCATCGTTAGCTTTGTTTTTTGAACGGAACTTGTTAATGTAGTTACAGTTACTTAAGTCTACTGGCACAGTGGGTCTTACTTGCTATTTATAAGGTGATTTTTTGAGGATCAGCAGAAAAGACGAGCGATTATGTTGCATTTTGTTGTCTTTCGGAAGTTTTCAATATTGTAAGTAAACGCAAAAAGGAAAAACTATCGAATGATGGTAAATATTTGCAATTGCGACTTAAAGGAGTTTTCCAAAAGCATAGAATGAAAAGATGCCAAAAGTCTTAGTTGAAAACCAAGTTTTTTGTCTGTTAAAATGAAAAATCCGAACGGTTCGTACAAATGTACATGGCTTATTTGCATGCCATTTTAAAACATCTCCTCAACGACCTTTTCGTATTCATTTCGGACTTGCCGTATCTTCACAAGTCCAAAAAAATAACTTTTCAAAAAGATTGAAAGGGAATTGACGATGTTAGGGGCGATCCTTGAACGCAAGCAAGATAATTTCGGACTTTCTGCCACTTCAAAAGTCTGAAAGTCCTGCGCTATACTCATGGACGATCTTTTCAAGTTGGGATAGCGAATATCGAAAGAGATAGGGGCGATCCTGGAACAGAAGCGAGCTTTTGAAATGCTTTTAGTCAGCCTTATCTTTGAAAGTTTAGCAAAAAATGGAAACAGTATACTTAAAACGAGCTTTAAGGCAAAATTAAGGACGATCCTTGAACAAAACTGAGATTTTGGAAACTTTGCGGACTGCCTTAACGTCGAAAGTCCTGCAAACATAATGTTTCGAGCAAAGTTAAGCAAAATTCGGCACGATATCTTAAAGTACAGTTAAAGTGTTGAGATTCGGGGACATTTTTAAGATTTTTTTTTTGTATAATTTATCATAAATGTTAAAATATAGGCTCAGATACGACAGAATTTCGGACGGTCCAAGACCATAAATTGTGTTTTTGACATTTTACGGACTGCCTTGCCTTGGAAAGTTCCGTAAAAATTCCTTTTCCATGCTCAGATTATATGGGGAACAGTATGGAAATTAACCAAATCGTATGGCTATCGACCCAATTCAGGCAGTTTGTTAGAATATACATAATTCATAACATATTTCGCTGGGTTGTCCCTTGTCTTTGTTTCAATATTACCCTTAAAGATGTGCTGAATTCCAGGCTCATTTTGTATATTTAAGCTCTTCAAAAAGTATGCTCTTGCGGTGCTTTTGGGGCTTTTTAACAGCTTAACATTCCCCCCCCCCCCCCCCCCTCTTCTTTTGCCCAATATCTCCAATTTTCATAGTCTACTTTTTGGGGTTGCATTTAGAAAATGTTGTTTGTACATAAAATATTTGGAAATCTCTGGTGCATTACAGGGCAAATCCCCAGTCAAAACAAAGTTTTGTATAAAATTGATTCCCAGTTCTGTACCACAGGCAAAAGTGTAGCTGCACTTACTACACACACATACAGACTCATCTCTCTCCTGCTCTTTCTGTGCCTCTTTCTCTCTCTAAGCAGTTTCCCCAACTGCATTTTGCCCGCGCGCATAAAAGTATGCTACAAAAACAGCAGCGAAAGGTCCATTTTGGCTAAGCCTTGAATTTGAATTAGCCACAGAAACTGCTTTGTCCTTGGTTATGGTTATGGCCAACACAGCCAAAGAGAAAGAGAGAGAGAGAGGGAGAGGGAGAGCATCCTCATCATCAACAACAACATCATCATCGTCTCCTCCTCAAGGCCGTGCACAATTCACTTCTTACACTTTGCATATGGCTGGGCTAATTGTTTGCGTATGCGAGTGTCTCATTAATATGTTGTTGTCCATGGTTGATATTTGATTTGCAATGTTGTTTTCCGCTGTTCTATAATTAAATTGTGTGTGTGTGTTGAATGGATGGATGAATGCGGCGGCGGTGGAGGCAGCCTGCCCAAAAAAGTATGCAATATTTTCCCATTTGGCGCAGGCGCATGTCAATGGCGTGTGTGTGTGTGTGTGTGGGAGGATGCATGTAACTTGATTAAGTTGCCTCTTTTAATTATGTGCTACACAATTTTAATAATTGTTTTCCCTTGCAGTGCTCATCTCTTTCCCCTTTCTCTTCTGCTTTCCCCCCCTTTATTTTGCAGTTCCACACAACAACCCCCGGTAATCAATCAAGGTTCACGTCTAAACCAAAACCAAATCAACAACAACAACAACAGCTACCATGTCTGATCGCAAGGCTGTCATTAAGAATGCTGATATGAGCGAGGAGATGCAGCAGGATGCTGTTGATTGTGCGACACAAGCCCTGGAGAAGTACAACATTGAAAAGGTGAGCTTTGGGGGCAAGAGATCATCAGCTGGGTTAACCATATTTTTTGGTCGAAAAAGAAGCTTTAGAAACATATTTACCATAATTAAAGTTGATCCCTAGCGATTTGGGCGGGTGGTGGACTGCTAACGCTTGTCTAAGTGCTTCAAATTCCTAGACAAAGTAAACTTAGGACTTCCATTTTACTAAAAACTAAGAAAATACTCAGTTACCAACTAAAGTGTTTGAATTTTGATGCTAGAGTTCCAGCTGTGGTTTTGCGTTGCCCGTATTAAAGTTACTTAGACGGGCTTTACACTGTGAAGCAAACTTTATGAAGTTTTTAAAAAGCTTTCTTAGGTAGGAATGAAGTTTAGTGGTTGACACTTGCCCCTTTACACTTATTATCCAAAAGCAAGAGCCTTTTTTCTAAACTTTGCCAGGTAAAACACGTCTTAGACTGAATTTACACGGTGAAGCAAACTTTATGAAGTCTTTCAAAAAGCTCTTGCTTGTAGAAATGAGTTGTAGAGGGCACCCAATCTCTCTCCTAAAAACGAAATCTTTTTCAATAACTTTATTATTTATAACTTTATAAGATGATCGCTTGAAAGATTTGGGTACCAAAAGACTTCTAAATCCATTGTGGGCAGGTCATGAAATCATTCGTTGCCAACAACAAAGACAATGCTTACGTATTTTGGAAGAGGCAAACGTGTGAAAGAGAAGATAGAACACATACAAACCAGTTGTTGTTGTTGCAATGGTGATATGCGAGAGTCTTTCTCTGTAAGAGAAGAGAGACCCACATACAAAGCTGTAGTTGTTGTTGTTGCAATTGTGATATGCAAGAGCCTCTCTCTCTCGCGCAACCACTTGGAGCTGAAGCTTTTCTTACCGTTGTTTACCTTGTTTCGAACTGAAGTAGACAAAAATGGGCAAGCCAACTGAGTCAATCAAGCCAAACTGAATTGAAAGTTTTTCCCAAGAAACAATTTCGATATGCTTTACTAGTTTCAATAATGATTCAGGGTAAATGGACCTCCTGCATATTATCAAGAATATCTGGTTACTGCCATAATTCTTGTGAAAGGTCAAGGAAAAACAAATGCAATTATGAAATTCCAGGAAAACTGTATACGACAGATGCAAAGGAGCAGCAGGAGCAGCAGGAGCAGCAGCAGCTGCTTCACGGGAAGCAGGTTGTTAAATGCCAGGGCCAGAGTCCCCCCTTAGCTGCAGGATAATGCAATTTGCAGCTGCCCCACACCCACGCACACTCACACAAACACACTTCCTTCGCCTACATAAAAGGAACTTTTGATCTATCGTATTACTACTTACTTACTCCTTACCCTTTCGCATCAAAATGAAAGGAAAAGACAAACGAGGAGCCAACATAAGTCGAAGGCGGAACGCATAAAAGCAAATCAAGATAATTGGCAGTGCCCCTCGCCTTGTCAAGTGTAGCATGAAAGCTTTTATAATCCCTCCCCCCGTCCCCTGCGGATGTTGTTGTTGTTGGTTGCATGGCAACATAACCTGTTGTGCATATTCTATGCCGATGTTGGTCTCTTAATGATTGACTTGGTTGATCAACCACACACAAAATGTAGGGAAAATCAAGCCCACAGGACTCCGATTGTGTATGCATATTGATTAAACATTTTGGCCACGCAAAAACCAAATACCCCAATAAAATAAATATATATTTATTTATGGGGGGCGGCGAAAACCAGGCAAATAAAGTGCTGGAGAAAAAAAAACTAATTAAATTTATTTTTAAAACCAAACTTAAACGCACACAATGGGGCTGGGGGATGCCAAAAATTCATTTTGCTTGGCCTCCTGTTGGCTTAGTTGAGGCTTTGCCTTTTAAATCGCTGCCGCAGCGAAGGCGCGCACACACACACACTCAACACACACCACACACACACACACACACACACACATAAGGCCTATAGATACAATTTAAGCTGGTCGAAAGGTTGCGCGCCCCTAAAAATATACAGCACATAATTTTTGTGTGTGTATCCAACTGCGCCTCCTCTCCCCACTCTTAACCCTTGTGTGTGTGTGTGAGTGTGAGACAGAGCAGCGGGGGGAGAGTATTAGTTGCGTATCTCCTGGATACCAAAATTTTGTTTTTTTTTTGTTTTGTTTTATTGTTGGCTAGACTTGGATTGGAATTGTGAACTCTCATACTCAGCCTTTTTGATTTGAATGTGTTAAGGCTCTCCTTCCTCCCCTTATCCCCTTCTCCCTTCGCTCTGTCAGTGACTTTTGGGTTATTTATTGATTTGTGTCTATTTGAGAAATGACCGAAAAATTGGAAATGTAACCACAACTAAGGATATGAAGTGTAGTAGTTTGAGAGGAGGCGTAGGAAACCCCATTAATCTCATTGCACGCTCAGTTGTCAAATCTGAGTGAGCAAAAGCTAGCAGTAAAAGCTTTTAGGCTGAGAGCGCTGTTATAATTTGATCATGTGCTGCACATTTCAAAGCTTTCTCTCATTCTCTCTTACTCCACACTGCACCAGAGCCCCGCTTGGCCGCAGTCACTTGTGCTTTTCACACAGCGATTGATTGTATCGGTGAGCAGAGAACAGGCCTTAAGCCAGAAGAGAGGCTATCTGTCTCCTTCTGACACTCACTAAATCATTACTTTGAAGTCTCGAGTGTGTTTGGACCCCAAGGGGCATCGAAATGCAAGTAAATTGACTATTTTCGCTAAGCCAAGCCAATTTTTTCTTCTTAATTGGTAAATCTGTAAAAAAATCAAGCTAACCTTATGCCTTGGCCTTCCATGAACGAAAAATGTTTGTAAAATTGAAAATTTTAAGCAAATTTCACGTTCATCTTTGAAAAATCTCTACAAAATGTCAAAGTCAATCGAAAAATAATGCAAAAGCGGAAGGGAATTTGATCGAATTTGGGTCAAAAGCGATTTGTAGAACACATAAAATGTACTTTACTCAAATTTGGCAAAATCAGCATCGTTTTTTGACACTTTGAGAGTTATTTCTTGATAACATGAATTAAAAATGCATAGATATGAAGTCTTTTCCATATTTTTAACACTTTTGCCGGCAACATTTTTAAGAATAAAGTCTACTCAATGATTTTAGAACTTTGGATGGTACTCTTCGTCAAAAAAATACAAAGAATCTTCCTAAAATTGCTTACAAAAACCTCTCATCAATGTTTTCCAGACTTTTGGAAGTCACTCTTTGATCAAACACTAACAACAACTTCTCCAATTTGCCTAGATATAAACCCTACTCAATGTTTTTATAAATTTTGGAGAGTATTCTTTGTCAAAAACAAAAAAAAAACTTTCAAAAATTGCCTAAACAACTTCATATCAATGATTTTCAGACTTAAGATGTCAGTCTGTGGCCAAATTGTACAGATATGAAGCCAACTCAATGTTTGAAGCATATTCTTCTTTTAAATTTAGGAGAACCTTTTCAAAATTGCATGAATATGAAGTCTACTCTATGTTTTTGGACGATTTTAAGGTGTATTCTTTGTCAAAAAGTAAACGAACCTTTCTAAAATTGCATAAAAAACTTCATCAGAGACTTTTGGAAGTCACTCTTTGACCAAATTCTAAGGAAAATTCGCCAAATTGATTAGAAATGAAGTCGACTCAATGTTTTACAAACTTTGAAAGGTATTCTACGTCAACAATTTCAAAGAACCTTTTCGAAATCACTACTTCTTCCCAAAAAACCGTCTCTGATCCCTTAGAGGGCAGTCTTATCGTTTCATCTTTGTTCAATTTTATTTTAAATCCCTTTTATAGCTTTCATCTAATTATATACCCCGGCGCTAGCTCATCTCAGGGTTAATGTTAATATTCAATTAGAATTCCAGTTGGCAGGAGAAATTTACTAACAATTTTACAGAATTCAATTTTTGTGCAGAACGAACAAAAAAAATCCATATTTAATTACCTAAACACACACACACACAAACACAAACTTACACAGATAAAAAACAAACGGCAACAATAATGCCGCACTTATTATTATGCAATAAGCAAGGGAGGCGGTGGAGAAGGGGGGAGCAAGCAAGAAGAACAGGCAATCAATCGCGCGTTTGTGTGTGTGTGTGTGTGTGTGTGTATACATTTTATTTATAGCAACAAGAGGCAGGCTCCTCCAGATGGATGGGCGGGACCCATGTCCCCCTCCCGCACACAGTGACAACACATTGTGTGTCAGTGGGAAAACACAAAAACTGTGGCATACTTTCAGGCAGCGGCGTGATATACGCATTTTGCTTTTACTGCTCAATTAGCAGACGCCGCAACGCCTCGCTCGCTCGCGCGCTCTCTCTCTCTCTCTTCGCCCACCTCTCCACCGCCCACAGACATCACTTCCGCTGTGATTTCAAGTTTACTCTGTGCTTGTGCTTTCAAGGGCTCTGGCTTTGCCTCCGTCTCTGCCATTGGCATTGACAGAAAGAAGCCTCCCGCAGGCTCCCTTGTTCGTTTCTTCTTCTTTTTTTCCATTTTGTTTTGTTCTTTTTGCCAACCAATGATTTGTTGTGCTTATTGATTATGCAATTTCTTTGACTTTGTTGTTGGATTTTGTTGACATTGTTGCTGATTTGGTTGTTGTTTCTCTTTTAACTTGAGTACTTTGTTGTTGTTGCTGTTTTGTCGCTGACCCAGGCGCTGGCCAACTGTTGATGATGTTCAAGTTTAGTGCTTAGCGGTTTGCCCTTCTTCATGGCAATGTTGAGACTGCCAATAGGAAGATCGTTTTGTGAAGAAGATGTCTTGTAACTCTGACTGTGCTTGAGCTGGGAGAGGGAGGGATAAGTCACAAAAGCACAACAGTCCGTTAGCTTTGTGCTTTGGCTCTCTCTGACCGCTGATTGCCCTACCTACTATAGTTGTATCATGATGCAGCTTTTGCAAATCTACATTTGCACAAGATCCCGTTACTTCCTTGCCCTCTCTCTTCCTCTCCCCCATTCTTGTGCTCGTGCTCTCTGCTCTCTTTCTCTTTCTCTCACTGCAATGCCCATAGCGTTTGCTTTCAGTTGAATTTCAAAATGTTGTGAAATCCATCCGTATTTTCAAATGATTTCAACATAATCTTTGCCAAATCTTTGCCTTACCTTAGCCTTGTAAAATGCTATTGGACTTGTCCTCAAATTGGCCATGACTGACTGTACATTTTATAATGGCCTTCCCGCCACCATCAACCGCTTTGTCTCAAGTTGAAGCAAACTAAAAGTTTCTTTTGACATTCTTTCGGGTCGCCTTCTTGGCTTGGTAAGAGAATGCGTGCCAAGTCATAAACTTAACCCGGTAACCTCAAAATAAAAAGGCGAGAGGAGTGTGGGGCGAATCTAAAACAAAACAACCCAAAAGCTGTTTTAGTTGAGTGCCCGGGCGACATCGTCCACGTATACGTTAAACCCAAAGTCCTTTGGCGATCTTACTCTTGCGTGTGTACGTGTGTGTGTGTGTGTGTGTGTGTGTCAATGTCGTGTCAGACGACAATATAAAGTTGATTGTTTTATAGTCAATTTGGATGGGGAGGGGCCCAAACCGCCACCCCAAAATGCCATGGATTTTGTTTTGGCAACGGCAAAAGGAAAAAAGAATAAAAATAATGGAACATTTTGACACAGAAGTGAGCCACCGCTTGCCGCTGCTGCTGCTGCAGGGGAATGGCCAGAAAAGGGGCGGACCACTGGGTTGAATGGGTGTGTGTGTGTAACCAGCATATGTTCCACACTTCACTCCAACTAAATCATTTATAAACCAAAATGTGGCAGACATTTTGTAGTGAAAATATTGTACCAGTTGGTACCAACTTTTAGATAAATCCTACATAAATTATCTGGTCACACTTAAGGGAGAGTAGACTCACAAAAGTAAGGCAAGTGAACAACTGAACAATATGAACAGCTGTTCTTGTTTGATATGTGAATAACTTGCTAGAAACTTGCGACAGCAAGTGCGGAATAAAACGTCCATCTCTAGTTTCTTATACATACGCCCACCTCTAGCTGTTGACAGTTTAACTGTTACAGCAGACGGGAAAGCGGAAGTTCGTCGTGCTTTTCACACATACGCTAGCCAAATCTCTCTCTTTTTGAGAGAGAGAAGCACGGCATAGCATGTTAATCGATAGCTGTCTTAAGTGCACAGCCACACAGAAAAGAGAGGGCAGGCCAGCATGCAAGTGTATTTTGCTGTGTATGCTTCTACTCCCTTATGTGAGAGGAGAGATGAGTCAGGCTTAGTCTCTTTTAATGTTCTTTAATATACACTTTCACTCTCTACAATGGCTAACGATAGAATGATCTAGTGCAGTGGCGGGCGCGAGCCAGACACGCGAGTCTGGGAGTTATTCTGCCGGAGCTCTGCCGCGACACCGACACACAAATACAATGACACAAATGCAAGTCTTACATGCCATTGTATTTGTGTGCCCGCCACTGATCTAGTCGCGTCTCTTTGAGCATACTCGTTACAGTTTCTCTACAGAGTAGTCTTATATCTAGGTGTATGGGAGAAAGAGACGACTATGTACAATAATGTTGTTATGACTATGTTAATGTTAAAGGGAATAGCCGTTAGGTTGATCATAAGTTTTTGAATGTGTCGTCTCTATCCTACTACACTTATAGTTTTTATACCCTGTTCCCATTGAAAATGGGAAAAGGGGGATCATGAAGTTGTGCGAATGTATGTAACAGGGAGAAGGAAAATTTTCCGACCCCATAAAGTATATATATTCTTGATCTTGATATAGCCATGTCCGTCTGTCCGTCCGTCTGTCCGTCTGTATGAACGCGTCGATCTCAGAGACTATAAGAGATAGAGCCACAAATTTTTGCACGAAGGTAGATTTATGCTGTACGCAGATCAAGTTTGTTTCAGATTTGAAAAATTCCACCCCGTCCCCCTTTTATCCCCAAAAAACCTAGACCTTCTCTATAAATCCAAGACCTAAAAAGCCGTCAGATCCACAATTTTCAAGTTAGAGCCTCGTGGTTTAGTATACATCAAGCTAGGCTCAATATCTATCTATTCTGAAAAGTACAATCAGATCGGACCAAAAACACCGGAGTTATAAGCGAAACAGTTGAGCTGATAAGAGCAGCCCCCCAGTTGTTTATCAGGACTAGAAAAGTATTGCCTACATTTAGGATGACATCTTCAAAAATTCAAAAACAAATAAATGAAAATAAATGAACAGGGTATTTTGTGGTCGGGAAACTCGACTGCAGCGCCCTTACTTGTTTACCTAGGAGAGAGCTTGTTTTGTTCCTGGGAAAGTTTTGCGAACCGGTTACTAAGTTAGTCGAAACTAAGGTTTTTGGTAGAACCCGGTTTCATAACACCTTCAATTAATAAACACATTTTCCCTAATTTCCAGCGAAATTGAACGAATTGATAAGGAGAACGCAGCCTTTCCACCAAGCTATTACCATCAATCTTTATTATTTAAGGTGGTGCCCGCAGGCTATACGCAGCGGCCGCATTTGTTGTTATTATGCGAAAAACCAATTCAATGCTTATTACCAAATTGCAACAACAACTTCTCTCCCTCTCTCCTAAGCTTTTTGCCGAATTGTACACAACTACAAGTTATCAGGCGTTTGTAGAAGTAACATTTGTTGTTGTGCATCGAATGATTTCGTTAGCAAAAAGCAATAGAGGGGAAAGCATTGAAAGCCTTAAAGTGTGGGACATGGAGTTCCTCA
The DNA here is from genome assembly GCA_035044985.1 of Lordiphosa fenestrarum. NCBI lineage: Eukaryota > Metazoa > Arthropoda > Insecta > Diptera > Drosophilidae > Lordiphosa > Lordiphosa fenestrarum. The sequence continues at coordinate 440,956 of JAWNNO010001836.1, forward strand.
CCCACTAAAACCACCTATTCTCCGATTCCCTCTCGCGGAACCACCGCTAAGTATTACCTCACGAGGGGGAGATGGCTTGAAAGCCTCAACTAGATCCGTTTCTAGGATTTGAATTTGAATTGCGCTGTCTTTCAGCGCGACGCAAGGATTTGATGGTGCAAATAGCATCCCAATTGTTTTGCGAGCTAAGTAGGATATCCATCAAGTCAGTGACTGTGAATGGTCTCCCAATGCCTAAGCTTAGCTCTTCCAGGTCAGGCCATGTGTATGGATGTGTATGTCATCAAAATTTGCCCCCAGAAGTTGGTCGGGCGAAGTGAATGGCCTGTCCGTCATATACTTGAAGTTGATTTGCACTTTCTAAGGCATCAAATGTAAATTCTGCTACAAAATGCAAAGAATAGAAGCAAATTCAAAGGGATTACTGTACCCGGGGCTCAACAGAACATAATACCAATCATTAATCCACCTCATGGTTGAGAGAATGAGCACATTTATTTCACTTAGGCTAAACTCTAGAGCGCACAAGGTCACCCTAGCCAAAGGGGAATCCCCACTGCTGCTGCTGCTGCTGCTGCTCTGGTGACAAGGACAAACTTGGTTTTTGCAACTTTATTTCCTGTTCATTTCGCAAGAGTGCGGCGGAGGCTGTGGGTGCAGCAGCTGACAATGACCTTTGACATTTGCACACTAAGCTGCAGTTGCACTCACTACTCTCCCTTTCCCTTTCACCCGCTTCAAAAACTGTGCCTTAATTTCAACTAAATTGCTTAATAAACCCAAGCCAACAAGAACAGCAACAACAATCATAACTAACTCATTAGCACAAAAACTTTTGCACCAACCCCCCCAACCTACCATTCAACCTACCCACCCACCCAGCTGCCCTCGTTCATCGTCTTGTGCGCTTTCATTTCCTTTTTCTGGCCCGTTTTGAGGTCACATTTGGGGTTACCTAGTGACTGGCTGTGGGGGGAGGGGGGGGGGGGGGGTTCGTTTCGGTTGTGGTTTGGCACTTTATTGAGTTTGCCGTTGGCTGCTAATTTCAAAACAGTTAGCAGCCACTTAGGCCAGAAGTTGTTGTTTGACAATTGCAATCGTTTATTTGCCTATTCCTAATTGCCCCTTCCTTGCCTTTCCATTTGCAGGACATTGCCGCCTACATCAAGAAGGAGTTTGACAAAAAATACAATCCCACATGGCATTGCATTGTCGGTCGCAACTTTGGCTCCTATGTGACACACGAGACGCGTCATTTCATTTATTTCTATTTGGGCCAGGTGGCCATTTTATTGTTTAAGAGCGGTTAAAGTATTGTCGAGTCGGATGAAGTGGTGGTGAGGAGGCTGGAGGAACAGCAGCAGCAGCTGGAGGCAACACAGCAACAAACGGAGGAGGAGGAGACGACGACGGAGGAGGAGACCGAGGACGAAGAGGAGCAGCAGCAAGAGGGTGAGGAGCAGTTAATGGAACAACAACAGACAGCAGCAGCAGCAACCGCAACAACAACCAATCAGCAGCAACAGCAGCCAGCAGAGCCAGAGGAGCAAGATATTGAGGATGAGGAGGAGTTTGATGATGATGCCACCATAGTGGAAGATAGCGATGCCACCAGCTGCAGCAGTTGCCGGCGTGCCGAATTGGAGGAGGAGGAGCAGCAGCAGCAGGAAGTAGTAGAACAGCAGCAGCAGCAACAACAGCAACAGTAAAACCACCCTATAAATATCGCTTAGCCAAGGCCAGTGCACACACAGTCGTTTCATACACTCGAACAAAATGAAGAAGAAACCATTAAACTTATTCCACACCCACGGCATAACTTCACGACACTTTAAAGTGTGTTGCCTACTTTGTTTTTTGGGGTATTGGCAACTGGAATTTTGGACCAACACACACACACGGACACACACTCAGTCACACCCACAATGCCGTCTCCCTTTCGTTTCCTTCCTTAGTTAATAATCTCACTTTTCAACCTGTCCCTACCTACCCACACAATTCCAAATCTACGTTGTTTGCTAGTTTTTCTTTGGCAAATTTCGTAAGTATATTTCTTTCCTTGTATTGTTTTGCCCAAATTAAAATGTTGTAAAATAGAAAACCAAGTTTTGATTTTATTTATTTGTTTTCGATTTAAGTTTTTTTGTAAACAGTTTCGAAACACACACAAGTCACTTGATGGTTCCCCCCCTATACTTGGATTTGTTCGAAAAAACTTGATGTAAAACACTTGAAAGAAGATTCGCAGACAGAAGTGGATGAAGCGGGTTGAAAGCCCAAGGAACGTCTGGTTACCTGCTACACGCGTTGAAGGCCTTAAACCCAAACCCTTCTTCTGAGTGACGAACATTCTCACACGAAACAGGACTATAAGGCAGCAAGAAGCGGGGGAAAAGCATTCTTCGAACACCTAGGTAAGGTATGCGCAATGAAATACGAACAAACTGTGCTGTAAGAATAGTAGAAAATGCATATTTGATGTATTAGAAACTTGAATTCTAGATATAATATTAGTTACACTTTAAGATATGTTGAACAAAAAGTCTCTTTTTCCCTAGTTATCAAAGCAACGCCTACTGAATTCTTCATACCAACAGCTTAATCTGTTGGTAGAAGATATCCTTGTTAGGATACTTGGTTTTTGGTGACTTTTACAGATGATTCGGTAATTAGGAAGCTTCTACTGTGAAATAGGTCTCTTCATCCGCTAAACAAACTTTTGTTTGAGCTTAAAGAGAACAAATTTCTGTTAAGTTCTCTTAAGCAAGGTTTAAAGGTGTCTCCTTGCCTTACAGAAACAAAAAAAAAAGATCCATTTGGAGTGGAAATGTGTGGAAATATCCAACGGAGCTGAAAATCATTCAACTGTTGATAGTTTTTCATATCCTTGGGTTTATTTTCAGCCTCGTTGGATGATTAAAAGGTTATTTAAGACACATTCCGTCCAAAATGGTTAAGGGAAAATATTTAATGAATATTATTTAGTGTCCTTTTTTCTCTCTGTGTATACGGTAACAGTAGAAACGGGTTTTTCTGTTGTACATTTGTTTACACCCAAGTTTTTTAACAGTCTTGTTCAGGGTTTCTTCTTTATTTCTTGACACTTTGTGAGTGCCTTTGGAAAAATGTTCGTATTTTATTATGCTTACCTTGTAAAGACCTGTTCCTGTTTTAAATTTCGTTCGAATATGTAAAAACATACGAAAACTAACACCCCAAATGGAAGCGACTGGTTTTACTTTTTAAATCCACTCGCAGATGGGAACACAGACCTTAACTCTTCGAAGAGGAATATTCGAAAGCTTTATAACATGCTCAGTCGAGAAGTGAGACAACAGGGATCTTTTGTTTACAGCGCGAGAGTGAGAGTGGGTCATTCAGACTTGGGTGACAGAAGCACAGAAAAGCTAGTAATTTGAGTGCAGTCTTAAGTGCTCGCCAACACAAGCACATTCACATTTCTATGTTCTCTGCATCTGTTGTAGAATCCGTTCTCTCTCTCTCTGCTTGCATGCTTGTCGCAATAAAAGATGCAGATTCAACTAAAGTACAAATCCAAGTAAGGGAACCACAACATTTAAAGGTAGTTCATTTCAGTTGTTGGCTCAGATTTACTTTTGCTGAATTGCCAGAATAAAGTAAAAGAAGCTGGCACAAAGAAAGAGAGGTATAATATTTGGAATGAGACAAAAGTTGTACAAACGTTAGCTGAGAGAGTGCTCTCCAAGCTAAAAGCTAAGCTAAGCTCAGAAGAAATATAATAAAAATGTACGGCAAGTCTGAAAAGTGGGATAAGAATGAGCGAGAAGAGAGTGCTCTGCCAGCTTGTCTCACAGAGCAGCAAATACTACAACTGAGCACCAACAACAATTAGCGCTTTCACATGCATAGCAAAGACCACAACCAACACACACATACACTCTCTCTCTCTCTCTCTCTCTCTCTCACACACACCCCCACACCATCACACAGCACAGGCAACAACCACCACTGCAGCCGAACGAGCAAACAATATATAAAAAAAAAAATGAAAAATATAAAGAAAAAAGAACAATTTTTAATGAAAACAAACAAAAAATTTATTTACTATTTATTTATTTATATTTTTGCTACATAAAACTGGTGAAAATAATACAAAAAAAGAAAAATGGAATAAAAACAAAACAAAAGGAAAACAAACAAAGCAAATGGCAAACACAATATCTACTTATATAAATGTATAATTATTAATTGCTTTTCAAACCTAGAAGGAAAAATTGGTGTAATTTGTTTGTTTGTTTGTTTGTTTTTTTTTTTCTCAATTGCAAAATAGTCCATAATAAAACTAAAAAAATAAAATATTTCCATCCACAGAAAAGAAAAAAGAAGCGAAAAAAAAAATAAAACTATAAATGTATACATAATCTGTATGTTTCTTTGAGAACTTCATTTGTGTCAGCAAAACCAAACAAAAGAGACCCAAAGTAAACTACTAAAACAAAAAAATAAAAACAAAAAGAATAAATGCTTAATACGTAATCAAGAATACCCCACACATACATATACTGGCGTTTTCCAACACACATTTAACGTTACTTTGCACTCCTCTTTGCTCCTATATAAATATGTATGTTACGTTTGGAGAGTATTGTGGAGTCACTTGCATAAACGAAGCAATAACTCTCTCTCGCGGCACGGTTTTTGATCACATTCACACACAAACACACATCCAACTAACTATGTAGGCTAAAGCTAAGAGCCCGCCCCCCTCACTCAAAAACACTAACACACACACACACACACATTTTGTTCCACACCTTCTAATAAGTGTTTATATATATACATACATACATCTATATACATATATGTATGAGGAAAATAGAGCATAATTTTTTTGTCATAATGAAAAAAAAGCAACAAAATCTTTGTGTGTGCAAAAAAACAAACCAATTTTTGATGTAACGGAAAACAGGAAAAAAACCCACAATTATTGTGAGCGCCAGGCTTAGGAAAGTGTTAGCTAAAGCAAGTAAATCTGCATTTGTTTTTATGGTTTTTCACTTTTTTGCCTTTGTTTTTTGTTGTTGTCCCCCCCCCGTCCATCCTTTCAATTTGTTGAAACTCAAATCTTGTAGCTGCCATTTTGTTTCTCTGAATATAACAACACACAAAATCTCTAGCTTAAAAACTTAGTTTGTAACCCAATTTTAAAGTTTCCACAATACCATCTTAGTTTTTGTGTGCCTGAAATAATGGAACATTACTTAAGTTTTTGTAAGGATTAGTGAATTATATATGCTAAAAAAAAACTGAGGAAGAAATGAAGTTGATAATGATGATGATGATAATGAAGAGCAAGAGAGAGAAAAGGAAAAATTTAAAAGTAAACAAACCAAAACAAAAATATATGAGTAAGACAGACAAAGAAAAACCAAAATAAGATCTTCAATGTGAAATAAAAAAAAACGGTACTTCTTTGAAACCACGAAGGATTGGGTTCGCATTTTGACTGGGAGGGGGAGAAATATTATCAACCAGCCCTCTCATCACTAACAGCCAGTGATGCCAGCTTATGAGTAATAAGCAGCTAGTTATGCATGTAAAAAAGCTAGAAAACGTAGCCAAGAAGCTGACCTGAACTGGGCAAGTCGATGATGTATAGCAAACAGCAAACATGCGCCAAGGATACCTGAACAGCTGTATTTCCTTAAGGAAACATTTCCATTGGCCACTTTAACATTTAAAATAGTAGTCGATGCGGCATTTGTCTTTGAAAACCTCTGCAAAACAGCTAACAGCTCTGTCAAGGTGGCAGCGCCACTAATCGATATATTAAATATCGATATATAAATTTAGTGTCAAGTGAAAAATCCCAAATAAATAATACCACCGCCTTAGTGACATTTAATCAAACTGCACGAACGGTACTACTAATGGAATTGCAACATCAACAACATTACAACGTTAGTTAATAAACAAACGCCCTTTGGAGGCAAAACTTCCCAAGGCTGTTGGCGGAGGCGCTTAGAACGCCTCCGATTTCAATCCGAATTCCGTGTTAAGTTACGTGACAGAGCTTTGCGGAGCGGGGGGAGGCGACCGAGCTGCCAGCAAATCTCCAGCAGTATGCAAACCAATCCAGCGCAATGAACGTCAAGAAACGGCCACGTCTGGATCTGGAGCTCTGCTCGTCGGCAGTGGCAACGCTGCCCTTAACCACTGTCCCCTTAACATCTACAACAACCACAACAACACAATCGTCCGTTTCGGAGGCCCTGGTTACCAGCTCATTTAACTCTGGGCAAAGCCTCTTTCTCACCAGCACCAGTTCGGCGAGTGTGGTCAACAATGGGGCCCAGATCTTTCTCACCATCTGCGGCGAGGATAACTCCGACGTAGAGGAGGAGTATTATGCCATCAAGCAGGAGCCCGATCTGGATGTGCATGCCCTGTTGCCGACCAATCTTCAGCTGCCCACTGGCTGTGAGATCTATCTGGTCAAGGACCCCACAGCGGCGTCCACACAGCACCAGCAGTTGCCCCATCCTAACAAGGCTGCCATCAAACTCGAGCCGGACTCCTCCCTAGTTGGCGATAATTGTAGTCTAAATGTAAATAAGTTGTTATTCGTTAGTGGCCAGCCGGTGGGCACCACGGCCGCCACACCCCAAATCCTAATGGAGAATGCCCGGCCGGTGACGAGCTCCCTGGCGCCACAAGCCGCCCCGCCAGCCAACGTTAAACTGGATGCGTACAAAAAGCGAGACGATAAGCGTCGTGCCACCCACAACGAAGTCGAGAGACGACGTCGCGACAAAATCAACTGCTGGATCTTCAAGCTCAAAGAGATGCTGCCCACGGAGGGGAACCGCTACAAGCCGATGGCGCAGGTGGATGAGGCCACCTCCAGTTCGAGCACAAGCCTGAAAAGCAATACAAATCAAAATGGACGCACACCACCCAACGATTCCAAGTCGCAAATATTAATAAAGGCCTGTGATTACATCAAGAGCATGCAGAATGAGATCGACAAGTGAGTAATGAGTCTTTTTTTGAGCAGAATTGGATGTCCATGACACTGATTTATGACCTTGCCAAGGAGCTCTGTATGTTTCCCCTGCCCCAACATGCAGTTTCAGAAACAATCCCTTATTTGCCCTTAGTTTTTTCCCTGTCTAGGAATAGAATGTTGTAAGGAATGCCACTTTCTTGCAGAACTCCATCCCGGATACGACAGGATTTCGTTTCTAAAACTGATTTCTCAATGCTTTTCCTGAAAAACACACGACATTATCGACGGAAACCATATCCTAGTTACCACTGAGCGTATGATGCTCACGTTAGCCAGCAGTTTTGTGGTTAAATCGCTCTGTAACCAGGGGTCAACACTCGAGAGGCAGTTAGCCAGCTTCCCAATGGTATTCATGCAGTTTGCCCCACTATTTAGGCTTCCCAGTAAACTTGTAGATCTATAGTAAGAAATTTGAAGGGTTTAATTGGGTAGTGGTCTGGAACTTTGAGTTTTAAGGCTATCTTAGGGAGATACTTCAACTAAATTATGGTCTAGCTACTCGGGAATAGTTAAATAGCAACCGTTCCTCAACAATTACCTTGTATCATCCACTTTAAGATCTTCTTTCATCGTCTTAAGTTGTTAGACGACAAAATAATTGTAGAGAATTGAAATTTAAGTGTTATTCTTCGAGAAAAATTGAAGATACTGCAGGTCTAAAAAGAACCATTGCTTCGATTAGTAAGTCTTTGTCAAGCTAAGTTCTCAAAACGGCAGTTTATATTTGAATTTTTAGGTAAAACCCTACCCCATAGGCCTCAGCTTACTGATTTCGGGATCAACAGAAGTCTAGAAGTGGGCTTAAGCCTTGATTCAGGGCTCTAAACTGACAAGTCTTAAGAAGCACCCATAGAGCGTCATCGATTGTATGAATAAACGCTTATTCATGTTTGAATTCGAGTTGTGTTTCCCCCTCCCAACCAAAATCACACCACAATTACTCACTCTTCCTTCGCTCACATCTCAAATGATACGTTTTTGAATGCGATAATCTCTCTCTCTGTGTTTTTTTGCAGCCTACGCGAATGTTTGCGCGAGGCGGAGGGCTTGCGGTTAAGTAATCAAGCGCTACGCGATGAGTTGGACAGCCTGAAGCAACAGCATGAGCTGCAGGAGCGTTTCAGTACATCCGGCGGTGGCTCATTCAATGTCACACTCAATTCACTCAACAGTTCAGCTACTAGTGACCTCTTCGAGGGCATCGATACGACACCCAATCTGGCCACCATGTCCTCCATTAATTTCACAAAGCGTGGCCTCATGATCGCCGACTATGATGAGTAATGTTTCGGGGGAAAGCACTTAAAAGGAGGCGGCGTTGAAGCGCTGGCGCATTGATTGAAGCCCCCGATGGTACACTTCCACCAAAGATGTTTTGATTTTGTTGCAGCCAAGGGGCTCTCACCACCTACGAGCCACCACTACCCAAAATACCTACATACTTACCTACCTACTATTGTATTTCATATTCGGAGCATGTTTGTGCTTGTCTTTCGATTTTATTACCGTACCGTTTCTCGCACTAATTACCTAAAGAATAATGTAACGTAAATTATACAAATCGAAATCTATATATTATATATATACAAACACAATTTGTACATACATGAGCGTTCCACTCGCTTAGTGTATAGTTAGTTATGCAGTTTTCATTGTACAGCCAAGACAGACGGATATTGTTAACGAAACATACAGACATATATACTTATATACACACACACACACACACACATATATATATACATATATATACTGTTGTGAATGTTAGAGAATTGTTTTTTCGATATACGAAGTTTCAAGAGAGTTTTATATAATTGCATAAGGTTTAACATTAGCATTATAACAGAATGTTATCTATTATATATATTAAATACGAATAATTTGTAATATTCAACTGGAAATGCCAAAAAAAACAAACAAACAAAAAACAAAGAGCCAAGCAGCATCGCGGGACTTGGACTCCTCTCAGAGTAGTGCGTTGATGATAAGCAGCGTCAGCAATTTTTGTGTTACTTGTTGTTATCTATATACATACATACAATAATATCACATTTCTGTCATTTGACAGTTCAATAATAATTCTATTCAATTTCAATAAAACGAAATCAATAATGGTTAACATATACAAACACACACACACACACACTTACCAGAAGAATTGACGGCAAATGCGGGCAATCACACACTTAACATGATGCAATTAGTCATAGACAATGAATTTATTTAGTTTTCCCCCACTGAACAATGCATGTTCTGATCTGATTTTTGTTGAATTTTTATGTGTACATCTTTTATGCCTATCGTTTAACTAATTTAAGTCAACCGAAAGAGAGAGAGAAAGAGGAATATGTATGTTTTATTTATGGCATCGCATAGTTTTTATATCATTTTTTATATATATATATATATATAAATATATTTGTTTTGTTCAATAAAACTAAATTCGCTTAAAGAAACAATTCATTTTCAATTCATCTTTGTCAGTCGACAATGTTAATTCATTTGATTCACGGTCGCCACCTCATAAAAAAGTATGTAAGTTGGCCAAGAAATGTTACCTGTTGCCGAAATAAGCCTGTACAAGAGATGAGAGCAGACTGAGAGCCACATTTGCTCATAGTTGATAGCATACGCACGGTGAATAGAACTTTAAGCCCCGCTTTCATCAAGGTAGAAAAGCATTGTTTCATCAGGGACCAAGGAACCGTCAAAGCAGTGCATTTTGGTAAGGGGAAATCAAGACCAGAGAATTCACCAAATTTGAGTATTTTAAATGTCCTTAAATTACATTTTTTTGTTTCTAAAACGTCTCACAGATGGTCACAGCTTGGGTATATATTCATAGATTTTCTTCAGCGAAACGTTAGTTTTCTCTTAGAAGTGCGATTTATAAGTAAGCAAGTATAAATTTATATTTATATTTAGTTAATTAAAACTTATGGAATAACGCAATTCGGGTACAAAACTAAGTTATGTACCTGGAGGAGCATATTTAAAAAAAAACTAAATCCCTATTTTTTAAATAGAAACCTTGCTGGTAAGATATTTTAGTGTCATGAGCAGAAATTGATTAATTTCTTTTTATTTCAGAAATATCATTAAACAAATTTAAATAAACGTTAAAGATTTGCAGCGCTGCACAGCTTTCAACGTTTACCAACACCGTGACTGTCCATATATCGATAGCTTATCACCTGAGTGCAAAAAGTACTAACGCATTCTTGATCATTCCAAACAACCTCAACTTACAGCAACAAAACATCTCAGTAAGCTGCTCCGTTTGGGTCACCCCACCCAACCCCTGTTCACTACCGGCCAAAGCCTCGCCGACCAGTTACTGATTGCAATAATCGAAGTTGGTGCCACAAACGCTTTAGTAACAAACGGTCAAAACACAGAACGGTACTACTAATGCCTTAGTGACAGCCAAAAAAGAAAAAAATCAAACGCTACAAACGATACGAACGGTACTACTAATGCATTGAGGTGTCAGAACTAAACGCTTGTTTTAATTAAGCCTGTTCGCCCCGCAATTGTGTTGAGGTAAGTCTAAAACGTTGTTATGACCTCAATATAATTGACCGAAACCGAAGGGGGCGCTAGAGCGAGAGAGCAGTCGCGCGCGCGGCAAAAACTCCAGCCACAAGCCGCACACACACGCGCGCTTATACACACACAAGCACACACACACACACACGGACACAGATGGACCCCAAGCGTTACTCCAATTTGTTTCAACTCGCTGATTTGTTTTATTTTCCTTCCATTAGTCTGGGTGAAGCGCCTTTTTCCCCTTGGTCTCCTGCTGCCCGCCGCATCACCACCACCACCACCACCGTCATCAACATCATCATTCTCCTTATCCGCCCGTTGCCATGTCCGACTACAGCGACTTGGATCGCCAGATTGAGCAACTGAAACGTTGCGAAATCATCAAAGAGAACGAGGTGAAGGCCCTGTGCGCCAAGGCGCGCGAAATCCTGGTGGAGGAGGGCAATGTGCAGCGCGTTGACTCGCCGGTGACGGTGTGCGGCGACATCCATGGCCAGTTCTATGATCTCAAGGAGCTGTTCAAGGTGGGCGGCGATGTCCCCGAGAAGAACTACCTGTTCATGGGTGACTTCGTCGACCGTGGTTACTATAGTGTGGAGACATTCCTGTTGCTGTTGGCCCTGAAGGTGCGCTATCCGGACCGCATCACCCTGATCCGTGGCAACCACGAGTCGCGCCAAATCACCCAGGTCTATGGCTTCTATGACGAGTGCCTGCGCAAATATGGCTCGACAGCTGTGTGGCGCTATTGCACGGAAATCTTTGACTACCTCAGCCTATCGGCCATCATTGATGGCAAGATCTTTTGCGTCCACGGCGGCCTGTCGCCCTCCATACAGTATTTGGATCAGATACGGAGCATTGATCGCAAACAGGAGGTGCCGCACGACGGGCCCATGTGCGACCTGCTGTGGAGCGACCCGGAGGACCAGACCGGTTGGGGTGTGTCGCCGCGTGGAGCGGGCTATCTGTTTGGCTCGGATGTGGTTTCCCAGTTCAATCGCACCAACGAGATCGACATGATATGTCGCGCCCATCAGCTGGTCATGGAGGGATTCAAGTGGCATTTCAATGAGACGGTGCTGACCGTTTGGTCAGCCCCCAACTATTGCTATCGGTGGGTATAGGTGACTTGGCACCAAGACCGGCACTGTAACCAACAACCAACTCTCCATTACAGTTGCGGCAATGTGGCGGCCATTTTGGAACTGAACGAGTACCTGCACCGAGATTTCGTCATCTTTGAGGCGGCTCCCCAGGAGAGTCGTGGCATACCCTCCAAGAAGCCACAGGCCGACTACTTCCTCTAAGACAACTTTCGACCGTTTCGAGGATAGAACTCTGATAACTGCCTGCCTGCCTATATAAAACAAAAAAACAAACAAAACAAAAACCACAACAATTATAAAAATATCAATTTTAAGCAAGCGCGAGAGCCCGCTTCCATCCTAAGAGCGTAGTGTTCCCCATTTCCCCCACCACGCCCCCATTTTTTTTTTAACATGTCCGTGGCAGTATGGAAATTGCGTTTAATTTCTTAATCTAAGAATCTAGTTATAAGTAAGCAGCCTGGCTGCAATTGGCTTGCTCAAGATGGCCCCCCCCACACACACACCGGCTGTCTTCATCCAGCCAATTGCAACTCGCTCGATGATAGATTTTAGTCAGATAGAACAAAAACCGAATAGAAATCTGTAATTGCAAAACCCACAAAAACAAAACAACAAAAAAAGGATAGCAAAACTTAATGTAGGCGTAATTAATGATAATAGTCGTCCGTAAGCCTTAGTCGTAAGACTAATTATATACAAAATATTACTATATCTATATATATATATACATGGATGCATATATTTAAAAACAAATAAAGTTTGTAAGAGTGGAAGCGAGCAGAGTTTGGGAAAGGCTCAGCCGGGGGCATGTATGTGACGAAGCCAAACAATTGCCAGTCTAGTTCCTTGGCCTTGGCCGAACCGGTAGCTGCTGCTCTAGCAGCTGGTCCAGGGTCACTCCAAATGTGAGATTCTTGCTCCTGGGAGCAAATTTCCCCCGCAGTAAGGCATGAGTCAGTAAATATTGTCCTGCTAAAGGAGCAGGGTCCTTGGCTTGAGATGCAGGTCAACCAGCAGATCAAGAAGAAAACGGCAGGGGCAACAGTCAGGGTTCTTAATTTACAGATTTTTTAGCACAGCGCCTAAAAGCAGGCAAATCAATTTTTGTTATTAAAAAATTCACGAGCAGTGCTTTCCAAACCGTGGAACTTCAATTTCGCACAGTTTGACAGCCATTAGACAAATCGCCCAAACACAGTTTGAGAGCATACAGTTTGAAAGTCAGTGGTTCCCAAACTGTGGAACTGCAATTTCATACAGTTTGACAGTCACAGCACAACTCGTTCGGGTACAGTTTGAGAGCCCACAGTTTGCGAGTCATTGCTTTCAAAAATTTTTTTTTTATTAAAAATTCTTGAAAAATTGCATTTACAGTGCTTTTAAAACAGGGGACCCCCGCACGCCGCTAGCTACTGGGCTGGGCTGGGGCAAGCTCTCAAAGGCGCTGCGCTGCGTCTCTTGTTTAGCTGCTTCGCTGCAGAGAGAAACAGTTTCATGGTGCTGCTCACAGCTCACACATACATTGTGAAACATCCTCTTGCTTGCAAACCGTTTGCTCTCTTTTCTTTCATGTTTACTACTGCCATCCCGCTCTAATTCAATAGAAAAGTCTGTGTGTCGGTTCGATTTTGTGTTTTTTTTGCATTAATTTTTATTATTATTAATATTGGAAACGTACAAGTACAATCAATATTTACAATAGTTAAAGTTAAATGTTATTTCTTTCGTTTTGTTTTGTAAAATTGGTTTCAATTTTTGTTTTTTTAGTTTTGTTGCCTAAGCGATTTAATCATAGCGATTTTGGTTTGTATGTAGTTTTATGCGCTTGCATATGGTTTATATAAATTTGTTGCTTTGTTTTATATATTTTGAAAATCTTTTTTGGTTAAGCGAAAACAACGACGCTGAAAAAACAATCCGCTCATCTCATTTTCTCGCATTTATTCAATCCTTTTTTTTCGTAATAGAAAAAAAATTAAAATAATAAAATCAAATATAAAAATTAACATAAAAACGTTCTGAACTGGTTTGGTTTTTGTTTTGTAGTTTTCATTTTTTCTTCCTTTTGTTGTTGCTTGTTGTTGTTGTGTGTGGTCTGTTGGTTTTTGTAGATGTAGTTGCTGCTGCTGTTGTTTTTGTTGTTGTTGCTTTTTCTATTCCATCTCCAAATCCTTTCCTCCTGCACCAAAATTTGCAGCTGGTTTAGCTGCGACGAGGCTTTATTTAGCCGCTGTCGTTGCTGTTGTTGTTGTTGTTGGTTTTTCTGTTGTTTTTGTTATTGCTTCGGATGTGTGATGATTGTTGACATTGTTGGCCCTCCGTTTTGCTGCTGTGGGCGATTTGTTCTTTGTACGCACCGACCCATTGGCCACTCGCGCATTCTCCGAACTGTCCGTGAGATCCTCACTATCACTGGAACGTATATCACCGGACATCTGTGAATGGGAAGAGAAGGAGAGAGAGAGAAGATCAGTATGTGCTAGCCTTACAAATTATCAACTGCATGCAATATCCCACTACTTTGTACAGATTTCCCTAGCAGTTTACCAGCTACAAACAACCCGGAAAAGGAAACAGTACTAGTTTAGCTACGGTGTTTGAGGGAAGAGGGTTAAACGGGGGTCAAGCAAGGACTTGAAAAGGAGCGATCTAGTAGACATAATATGCCTAGTTCCAAGACTTCAACTATGCAATTCAAACGTATTCAGTTCCCAGTAGCATTTGCAATGTCCCTAAAGTGTGTCATGCCATATGTGGCTTGTTCCCGTGTTGGCAAAACAGTCGGTATCTTCATTTACGCCCGGTGGCAGCTAATATTATCTCTGTTTTAGCAATCAGCGTGGTTTGCTACAAGGATCAGAAGCTCGAAATGCAAAGTGAATTCATATCTGAAGTGTTTCAAAGTGCCTTTAGGACCTTTACAGAAACCACAGAGAAGCATATCAAGTAGCAGTGCTGAGGATTAGTATGTCTGGTGGACAAAGAAAGACTCAATCGCATGCAACACTGTAGAAATCCTTGTCAAAAGTCATGCATAGACAAAGGGAATAGCAGATAGGGGGAGTGCGGTTGGTTCACTCAACCTCAACAACAACAACAACATCCACAACACAGTTGATAACTTTGCTTCCATACCAAACTTACCAGACCCTTCTGCAGAGAGTCAACCACTATCTTGAGAATCATATAGGTCCAGATGACGTGCAGCACCAGCAGCATTAATAGCAACGAGTTGAATATGTAATAGGCTGGGAACATGGGCAGTATGCGGGGTGCCTCCACAGATGAGCTGCAACAGATGGATTTCTCAATTTAGTGGTTTCTATTCCCACTCCCGGGGGGTCCTTGCGCACTCACCTGTAGATTATGCGCGGATAGAAACCCAGGCGTGTCACAATCCACACCACAGTGAAGATGGCAAAGATTGCGTCGCACAGCTTCTGATAGTTGGCATATTTCGTTAGTTTGGCCGCCTCCAGGAAGATGTCGGCACAGTCGTGCACCACCAACACCAGGGAGCCAACGCGATGCAGATTGCACACCC
Source organism: Lordiphosa fenestrarum (assembly GCA_035044985.1). Lineage (NCBI taxonomy): Eukaryota > Metazoa > Arthropoda > Insecta > Diptera > Drosophilidae > Lordiphosa > Lordiphosa fenestrarum. Next base: position 456,215 of record JAWNNO010001836.1, read on the forward strand.
AACTGAGGGACATCAGGAGCAGGGTGACCATGTGATGTATGAACATTTGCCAGAAGTCCTTGCGCTTCACATCAAAGAACTGGGTGGCCGTGAGTGACCAGTAGAAGGACATGGAGATCATGTAATACCACCAGATGTCACCGCTGACCGACTGGGGGGAGAGGGAGAGAGAGAATGTGTTAGGCTAGGAACTCAGAGAAGCAGTCGACTCCAGTTGCTCACCTGATGCGGATAGCCATACCAACAGGTCTTCACATCCCAGAACCAGGGCTTATCCCACAGCACAATCACGCCAAAGATGAAGCTATATAAATAGTAGATACAGCGCCAGGTGTTCTCACAGAATTTGATCAATGTGGAGGGCTTGTCCTGGGCGCGACGTAAACGCCACCAGCGTTCTATTTGTCGTTCGCTCAGGTCCGTTTGCTTGGCCAGCGGAGCCAGCTGGCGGCGGGAAGCGAAAGGAGAGAGTTAGATGGAGATTGCAAGAGCGAGAGAGAGTGGCCCCAAACTTACCCGTTTATTATCCAATCTCGAGGATTTGGCATAGGCCGTCTCTAATATAGGAACATTTGCTGCTTTCTTAGGTCTAGAACTACGTATGCCGAGGGATCTACCCACTGGTGATATCCAAAAGCTGAAAAGAGTAGAAGAAGGAGATTACTCAAGGGTTAACTGTTAACTGGCCAGAGCCAGAGTTTTCGACAATCCGTTGCAATGGTAGATGTCTATATTAAGGTTGTAAAGGAGTGCGCTACTCCCCCTGCTGTTTTAGTCGTAGGTTGAAGCAATCCGCCCCCACACTAAAGGCAGAGCTGTTGGAATACTAATCCTTCTCCACTCTCCCTACTACCCTGCAGTAAAGAAGTCAAACAGGTCCTCGACAACCACATTCATGAATATTTCCAATCTTTGACTCGCTGAAAGTTATCCGGCAAGTGGGGAGCAGAGCGGCCATTGCTGGTGGAAGGCGATAGTTTAGACCCCGTCTATCAGAGTCCTTCGGCTAGTGCAGTTTGCATTCCGATCGCCTGTCCACACAACAAACTTCTTAAGCAGCAATTCCTTATGGAATACCACTGCGAGTCGCACCATCCTATACAGAACCGGACGGCTGGTCTTAGATCCAATGGCTCCTGGGGAAATGGCTACACGAATACTCTGACATCATCCACTGCAGCCAAGCATCTGGCATCCACACCATCGATTCCTATTGAAATAATCGTTTGTTCAAAGTGGGGTCTTGTCACTGCACACTCATGTCCAACAGGAAAGGGTCCTAGCCCAGCTCTGAGGCAAGGTGGCGATACTGACGATACTACTGACTGTATCCAACGGTTGGATACCAAGAGGAGTGAGTACCCTTTGGGTAAAGCGGTATCGATGGGGACATGCCCAGCAATGAGTAAGCACTGCTGGATACCGGGACACAACAACATACCCGGCAACGAAATGGCCACCGCAATGGTAGGACCGGAAACCCAACTGTGGAAAGAAACAGCTTCCTGGGTAAACACCCAAAGGGCCAAGAGACAAGCAAAAGTATTCAATTTTTTGAATCAAAACCTTAAAAGGTTTCAGAAATTGTTCCAACAGGTAAAGAATGCCCTCAGGATCCTGACAGGGCTCTGACACGGGCCACTGTAGGCTGCGGGATCACTTGTACCAACCCAACCAGATTAGTTACCTAGAGAACCCACGAAAATCCTGGCATTCGTACAGCAAATTGGACTGCTGGGAGAGTTGTAACTCAGTAGGGGGGGTTGGTTTGGTGGATGTGCGCTATACATCGCGTAAAGCGGTTCGAATGCGGTTCAGAGTTTGCTGTGAATCGAAAATCTGGCGTGTGCAGGATGATACTACCGTTGCCTTGTCCAACTCTAATCTCTCTCTGCCGTCTCCCTCTCAACTCATACTGCCGCGTCAGCCAAAGTAACATCAGGAGTACCTTGAACTTGAACTCAATTGTGCGTGCCCAGCAGCTGCCTGCTTCTCCCCTCAGCCCCATTCTCTATCACATCACAAATATTAATTAACGCATTATTTTGTCCATTCTGTCCAGACTCGCCGTTGCGCATACCAAATCCCATTTAAAATGGCGATCGCACCAGCCGGTAGCCCCAAGCCTCGGGCCTCGGTCCAAGATTAACTTCCGAAAATGTGAAAATGGCATAGAAACAACAAAAAACAACAAACATCATCCAATTCGGGGGAGCGGCGTCGGGTGGTTGTGGTCGAATTACTTATGCATGCTTCCCACGTGCCAGACAACCACCAGGCAACCAACTGCGTCTGGTTTGGTCGCGGCGCATCATCGTATTGTGGGTTTGTCTAGAATTCCAAGTGCCTTGGGGGAATCAACTGACATAAATCAATTTCCGTATCTCATGGATCGATCAGCACATAAGTAATTGGCGAAATTGGCCACTTTAAAACCAAAGGCAGACATGGAACCTGGTGCCAGGGTTCCAGTTATAGAGTTGACTTTGAGGAAACACCAAAGGTCAGGCACATCGGGAACTTGCCACAAGAACTTCTTTGGGTAGCTGACTGGAGTTGGTAGAGCAGGCTTCTCTGCACTCTTTTGGCCTGCGGTTTTTGAGATCAAGTTAGCTTTTGTTGTGCCAAGTCGTAGACCCTCCTCACCCTGATACTTCAATTGCGTGACTCTAATTCAGTTGTAGCCATAATATCAAATTATCGTTCCTCTGGCGAGAATCGTTGCCCAAATGCTTAGCTAATTCAGTTTTGATTGCAACTTGTCATGAGTGGAAATTTACTGATTGAACTGTGAGACTGTATGGCTGCTGTATATCGAATGTGATCATTCCTTATAGCTGACTTTGATTTTTAGTGTAATTCTTACACAAGAGTTGGAGTTGGACCCCCACTGACATTACTTTGCAGAATGGTGCGAAAGCATATAAAATAAAGAAATGGCAATTTTAAGGGCATTTGCATTGAAAACACTAAAGTTTTTGTTACTAAGACTACTTATTTTTGTATGGGGGCTATATTATATATATACCCGATTTCAACCAAACTTAGTGGAATCATAAAAAAGCATATAAAACTAATCAAGACAAAGTTTGAAGGCTTTGCCATTGAAAACAAACAAGTTTTTCTCACTAAGACTACCTTTCAGACCCTATTTTTGTATGGTGGCTATATTATATAGATGCCCGATTTCAACTAAACTTGGTGGAATCATGGAAAAGCATATAAAACTAATCAAGACAAAGTTTAAAGGCGTTCTCTTTAAAAACAAAGCAGTTTTTCTTACCAAAACTAGTTTATTGACCCATCCTTCCTATGACAGCTATATGCTATAGTCAACCGATCTTGACAAAACTTTGTAGAACTGTGTGAAAGTAGTTTAAAGCAAAATGTGCCAATTTTAGAAACATTCCCATTGAAAACAAACAAGTTTTTCCCACTAAGACTACTTTTTCAGACCTTATTTTTGTATGGTGGCTATATTAGTTCAACCAAACATAATAGAATCATGGAAAAGCATATGAAACTAACCAAGACAAAGTTTAAAGGCGTTTTCTTTACAAAATCAAAACAGTTTTTCTCACTAGAACCCGATTTTCGACCAACAGCTTTATGCTATGGTCAACCGATTCGAACAGAACTTTGTAGAACTGTGTAAAAGCATACAGAATAGGGAAATGCAAAGTTTAAGAACATTTCCATTGAAAACAAACAAGTTTTTCTCACTAAGACTACTTTTCAGATGGAGCTATACTGTATAGATGTTCGATATCGATTATCCATTAGGGATATGTCGATTCTAAAAGCTTAATCGGGTTATGGAAGTTTTTGTATCATGTGTAAAAACACTTTCTATTCTTATTATGTGCTGGGGAATGTCAACTTCTGTGCGTTACATATAGCCTAGCCTCTGCAGGGGTATCAAAAAACAATCTAGGTGCTCTTTTCTTCTATATGTTTCCATGTTATTTATCGTTATCAGTTGAGAGTGTACGTACGTACTCTCTCTCTCTCTCTCTCGCTCTCTCAACTGTGGTCTCAAGAAGCTGTTACTTAGTTACACCCGACTACAAAGTTGGGCAGTATATATATGATAGATCTCATCAATCTCAACCTTCTTGGGTTATATTCTTGCTCAAGGCAAGCATTTTGGGGTTGAAAGAGAGAGGAAGAGACATGGTAGGACCTACCTTGTTTGGAATTCAATGGATGGGCTCTTCCTAATCAAACCAAACTGATCAGATCTTCACTTAAAGCCAAATTCTCTATGCAATAATCCAATTAGGTAACCGAAAGAACCCGCAGCAGTGGCAATAACACCCCGTCCGTCCCTCATACCCCCCAGCCCCGGGGTAGGCACATCAAATTCAATTATTGAACTTTGACACCAAATGGAGTAATTTGCCTCTGTTGAAATTACGTCAGCTCGGCACACACACACACACAGGGGCATAGAAAATTTCTGAAAAAAGAACCAAAAACTATTCTCAAAATGTTCCCCTCATCCGGCAACAATTCGCCGCCGCCGCCGCCGCCACCAATCTATCATGAGCGGCAAATACGTCAACTGTGCGGTCTCCATTCCCTCAACAATCTCCTGCAGTGCCACAGTAGTTTTGGCCAGGATCAATTGGATGCCTATTGCTATGAGCTGACACCCAGCTACTGGATGAACCCGCATTGCTCGTGGCTGGGTGGGGGCAACTACGATGTGAATGTGCTGATCTATGCGCTGCAGCAGCGGAACTGTGAGGTGGTCTGGTATGACAAGCGACGCGACCCCAACTGCCTGAATCTGGGCAAGATATTTGGGTTCATAATGAATGTGCCGGTGCAGGGCAGCTCGTTCAGTTACATTCCATGGATCTCGCAGGCGCGTCACTGGTTGGCCCTGCGTAGCATCGAGGGAGTTTACTACAATCTGGACTCGTTGCTGGAGAAGCCGGTGAAATTGGGTGATGAAGAGCAATTTGTTGACTACTTGAGGCAGCAATTGAAAGCGGAGGGTGGCAAGGTAGAATTGCTGATGATTCTGCAGAGAACAGAGCATGATGGGGAGCAGGCACAGGGACGCCTCTGGCTGAAGGACGATTATAAAGAAGCCTGGGATCAATAAGACACCACCACACTTTACTTAGCCACATTCAGAGCCAATTTCCTACACCCAAAAACTGTTGCGTTTGAGTTATCAGCGTTCGTTCCCAACATTCCACATTCCTGTTGCCATTTTCAAGTTTTCACACAGTTTTTCCCTCACATTTTCACAACTCATGAGCCAATTAAATCGTTCCCTGCCGCTGCCCGCCCCAGAAAGTGCACATTTTCGTTGCTTTTCACTTGCCAAAAAGGGAGCAATGGACAAAATGCCAGCGATTCGTCAATTATTAAGTATTTGGTGGCCTGTTATCAGCGGCAACAACAATGCAAAGTACATACAAACATGTCGCATGTTGTTTTGGGAGACTTGTTTTTGTTGTTTCTGGTTTTTTTTTTTTTTTTTGCTTAACGATGATAATTCAACACGCCAAGCGGCCGCGGCGATTGCACGATTAGTCTCCAATGGGTATTGAAGTTATGCATTGAAAAAAGCGCAGGAAACAGGGCCGGAGAGGGGGGCGAGGGTGAGACCCGCCCTTGTTCCTTGGGTGCATGAGTCATACACGTTTCCAAATAAGCTGCACAAATCGGTTTACATTCTATCCAATGAGACATACCTTTTGGTACGTTTGCGTTGGTTAATTGAAAAGGGGGATGGGGGGAGGGGGAAAGTTGGTATTAAACATGTTTTATACTTCTATTCCATTATTCTTTTCTTTCTTTTTCATAGTTTTCTCTAGTCTTCCATACTTTTTGCTTTCATACTTTCTTTTTTTCTAGCCGAATTCTTTCTTCCACTCAACTTCTTTACTATCTACTTGCCTTTTATCCGCTTTCTTCTACAACACTTTCATACAGACTACTTTTTGAAGTCATTTTCCTTCCATCCAGCATTCTTCTACTAGTCTACTACCTTTCAGTCTACTTTCCTTATGGTCTTCATTCCTTCTATTCTACTTCCTTCCATTCTACTTTTCCTTTAGTCCACCTTCTTTCTATCAGTCTATTTTCCATCCAGTCTTCTTCCTTTTAGTCAACATTCTTTCAGTTTACTTCTTTTCAGTATTCCTCCTTTCTGTCTTCTTTCTTCCAGTCTACTTTCCTTTTAGTCTACTTCCCTCCAGTCTACTTTCCTTCCAGTCTACTCTTCTTTCAGTCCACCTCCTTCCAGTCTACTTCCCTCCAGTTTACTATGCTTCTATTCTTCTTCCTTCCAATCTACTACCTTTCAGTCCACTCTCCCTCCATTCCACTGCCTTCCAGTCTACTTTACTTTACTTTAAATTCAACGAGAATAGAGGCGAAATCAAAACCGTAAGTTTCGATACTTCAGAACGGGTTCGAACCTCCGGAACGAACCTTTTGCAGAATTTCAGAGGCTTGTAGATAGATGATACAAATCAAGAGTGGTTCGGAGACATTTCTCGGAAATTATGTGAGCTAGGAACCAAAAGTCTTAGCCAAAGCATTTCAAAGCGGTTTCTGGCATTTCGAATTTTGTCAAGGAATCAAAATAAAGTAAAAGCAGGCCAATCAGATGAGGGGTAACAGTTTCAAAGAGACACTGGGTTCAGTTCGCATTCAAAGGGTTGACCGTTTGCCTGTCAGTAGGACATCTTCCGACTCATAGAGAAGAACCAAATGAAACCGCAAATAAACTAAACTAAATGAACACCCTACAAAAAAGTGTGTGATTTTTGATTAGCTTGGCTTGGCTTGGAGTGGGGTCTCGATTCAGAGTAGAGAGCAGCTTCATTCAGGTGCTAATTGAGCATTTAACCAAATTGCACTTGAAGTTCCCGTCCGACCAGAAGCAGCTACCATTTCGAGAGTGGCAGTGAATTGGGCCCAAAGCACGTGCGTTTCTTTTTCAGTTTCGTTTTGTTCTTGGACAGTTGGGCAATCTTGGCGGGGATGGTTGGCAGGCGGCGATAAACAACGGCCGAAATCTTAAACGGGTTTTGGATTAAAACGAAAAGATGTTCTTGGGAATTCAATTGGCAATCTACAAGTAGAGCAGAGGCAGAGAGGCCCATTTGCCGGTAACTGAGATTAGAATATTAGGTAAGAGCAGCTGCAAGCATACATACATACACATGTGTGTGTGTGTGAGCCAATTGGGCTCATGTGCGTGTTGGGGCCATTTAAATAATTAACTTGAAATTATATCGCTGCTTTGGCAGTTTGAGGGCCACCCTGTGGGTGATTACGTATCAGACATAAACACACACACACACACACACTTTTATTACACACATTCCACTTGGCGTTGCTGTTGGCCAACTTTCAGACATATTTGGGAAAAACTTCTGACTCACACACAGAGAGGAGTGACTCACTCACTCACGCACACACACACACACACATACCCGCAAGATAGCATTATCGCAACATTTTTTTTTTTTACGTAAATCTTTAGTGCAAATCTTATCAGCTTGTGGCCCATTAAGCAAGGCGCTGTTGGAGCCGGTGACATTTGCCATTAGATATGAATCTCAATCGAACAAATCCACTGACCCTGACCAGCAATTCTCGTTTAAGAAGAGCAGCAAAAGCCAAACTGGACAGCCCTGAAGAGTCGACTTTGAGATGCAGATGGTTTTTGTTGTCTCACTTTTGGCTTTGTGAGTGGCCGTTACGCGCCACACTTAAATATTTGCAAGCATTTGCAACACTGGTGGCCTATAACAACGGTAAGCCGGCAGTTGTGCGTGAGTGCAGAATTAGGGGTAAACTTCTATTTGTAATTCAAAATTGAAGTACAACTCATGCAAGCACTCTCTCTCACACACACACACACATGGCTCCACAAACAAACGTCAAAGGCAAGCCAAGCGACGCACAGGTTAATTGGCCTAAAAAGCGGTAAACGATCTAGCGCACAGTGGGCAAAGACTGTTAAGAAAGGTCAACAAAAATAAAAAACCGCGCATTTGGTGAACATATTCAAAAAATCGAGCTTAGGCTCAATCAAGTTCCCATGGAATCAGAATCTTGAATTTAACAAATTTACAAAATCATTGAACCTTGGTTCACATATATGTGGTCTGAGAAACATTATTGGCTCTATTTACTCAAAATATCAGATATAATCAGATCCGGAACAGATTTTAAGGATTTAAGGAGCCTTAATCCGACACAAGTGTAGGAAAAAGGTGTGATTTCTCAGTACTCAATAAAACTACTATACCAGGTACTTCATACTTAGTTCTGGATGCTCAGTATTTGGTAGGCAGTACTTGATACTTAAAAAATACAACATACTATATATCTGCATCGTTGATTTTGTTATTTTCGTGTGCAATTAAAAGACCGGGCTTTGCATTTTTAATGTCGTAAACAAAACGTAAAGTATCCCTAATGTTTTCAGTTTTTAAGCCCAGTACTCACTTCGACAAAAATCAAAGTGTGTTACTTTACTTTTTCTATCTAAATATAGAGACACTTCCGAACACTGTTCGAAGTAGCAGGCTTTAATCGTCGACCGTTTAGGTACAAATTTGAATTACTTTTTGAGAAACAACAGTTTTCATCGACTCCTCGACCACTGTGTGCCTAAGCATTTAGTACTCTGTGGCTACAAGTGCATGTAGTACATACATACATAAGCACACACATCTTCACTTTTTAGTCGGCGCCTAGGCACACTGCAACGGCTCTGCCTTCCCAGAGTGTTGAATTTTATAAACAAATACTAATTTTTCGTTTCTTCTTTTAACTTAAGCAATTAGTGGGAATCTGAATCTGGTCGTGCAACTGCTCCGCTGCTCGTGTTACATGGCGCGATATGTGGGAAATTCTATTGAAGCACGAAGAAGCCAACGGAAGCCAAGGGAAAACATAAAGTTGCAACAACAGCACGCGGCTCGCCTCACAAACACACACACACACACTCCCATAAAATGTTGGGCGTTTCCACGTGAGGTTATGTTTGGCCCAAAAAATATATAAAAAAAGAGAGAAGATGAACAAAAGTGGACGTTAAGTGCCTAACTGTACACTGCAAATGTGCAAGTGTGTCTGTCCGACTGTCCGTGGGTGTGTGTGTGTGTGTGTGTAAGTGGGGATGAATCGCGGTCTGAATCAGAATTTACAGTAATTCAAACACTCACACACAGTCACACGCACACAGAGAAAAGCGAGGAGGTTGATTCTAATGCCACTTACCGCTCCAGCGTATAACGCACCAGCATAACAACAGCTGCCAGCGGTATGGGCCAGATCAGGTCCTTGTAATTCGCGTGCACCACATCTGGTCGAGAGCCGGGCGCAATGTCCGCCCATGTCGTATTCGGGGGCAGCCAAACGTGCGTGCTCCAGAATGCACTGGTAAACTTATTGATTAGGTCCATGTTTTGGCCACAGCTCTCGATTTGGGTCTGGTTGCTGCTGCCGTTTTGTTTCTGGGGCGGCTTGCTTTGATTCTGCTCAGTTGCTGATGGTTCCCAATGGTTCCCTGCGCCCCGAACACTCCGAAAAGTGACTGCTGTTGTAGGCTCTGCGTTTAATGTTCTTTTTTGTTGTCATAAATATTATTTGACGTTTGTTGCTCTCTTTTCTCTCTATGTTTGTGGGAAGTGTGGAGCAGCACAACTCAGGCACAGCAACAACAACAGGAACACACACGCACACACGCTTTGCGAAAAACGAACCGCCGAAAGTTGATTTGTTTGTAAAATTAAGGCAAAAAAATACACTTGGAATTTTCAGAGCAGAGAATTTTAATTTTTTTTTGGAATTTTTAATGGCTATTTTCTCTGTGTAATTGTTGTTGCTGGCTGGTATCGCTCAGGCTTATTAACTTAACGACAAAAAAAATACAAATACTTATATTAATAACTATACGTATTTTTAAGTTTATTAACTTGAATTATGCTCTTCAGGCAGCCGTAAGCTAGACAACACACCGGTTGTCATTTATATGCAAAGGGCCTCTGAGCTCGTGAACTGTGGTTCCGTGTTCCGTGAGCCAGATTTTGCGGGCGTTCTTAATGTATCGGTATCGATGAACGATTAGTCGATATCGATAGTGGGAAAATTTAACCGCCCCCACCGCCAACAACCCCCTAAAAGACGCAAATGGGCCACTGGCTCTGCAGAGCTGCGGCTGGGAAATTTTCATGGTGATGAGGGATAATGCAGTTGCAGGGAAACTTCAACTAGTGGGGAAATTTGGCTTATCGATAGTTATACAGCGGGTATTTTTTCAGCGCGCATTGACCAACACTGTAGCGAAATTGTATAATGCTTCTTCTTTAGGTTTTTTTTATTGTGACACTCGAGCAACGTTTACTGTGTATTACTTTTAGTTAAAGTCTATAGTTTAATTATTTAATTTATTACCATGGCTGAGTTTCTGGACTCCGAGGCCGAGGAATCTGAGGTAAGCTCACCGCTGGCGGTTTTTTGCAATTTGCTGGCCAGCGCGTTGCAGGCGCGCGCGTGTGTGTGTGTGTGTGTATGTGTGTGTTTTGCATATATCGCATTTATTTTGTGTGTTCTTTTCATTGCAGGAGGAGGAGGAACTGGAAGTGCACGAGCGCAAAAAGCTAAAGAAGTTAAAAGCCGCCGTGTCGGACAGCAGCGAAGAGGAGGAAGGTGTGTGTGTGTGTTTGACAAATATTGTGAAATATGTATCCTCCCCCTCCCCCCCTGCCACTCTTCCACTCACTCCCCTTGTGCCATCCCCCCAACTCAGTCGGCGCGCCAGAAATCAAGATCCGAGTCCATGGAGAGCAAGAGTAGCAGAGCAAGGCACACTTCAAGATTTGTTATTGTTATTTTGTAGTCGCCTCTCGTTTTCTGTCTTTTGTTTATTACACACTTTGAGGTTATGTTTTGTTTTTGTGTATGTGGATAATTTTGTTTACCCACAATTAAAGAGAGTCTGTCAGTTGAGTTTAATTTTCATTTTTGTGGTGATCTTTGTGGACGTTTTGCCTTGCCGTTGCGAGCGGGAGATTTGAATTGTCTGTAGTGCTGCCCTTACACTTACGTGGTGCTGCCCATCCCCCTGCAAGTGCTGCCCACTCGCCGGCATTCTGACGTTACCATTCAAGCAAATCATTTGACTAGAGTTTGACAACTGAATCTGACGGCGACCAGCTCCGTCTTTATTTCTCTGCCCCACCCCGTGACTACAACATTTCCAACATTTCGTTTTACTTGCCAAATATGAAGCCCAAAAAGTCACGTCGCACCAAGAAGAGTACAAATATCACAAATCTTCCATCTCATAAGTTACGTTTGTCAATTTTCTAGATGATGAAGAACGTTTACGCGAGGAGCTGAAAGATCTGATCGATGACAATCCCATCGAGGAGGATGATGCCAGCGAAAACGACTCGGACACGGGCAGTGGAGGCGACGAGGACGGTGGCAGTGGCAAGAAGCGTAAAAAGCATGAGGATGATGACCTGGACGATCGATTGGAGGATGATGACTATGACTTGATTGAAGAGAATTTGGGCGTAAAGGTGGAGAGACGTGTAAGTGGTACTTGGACTGAGCTTAGGCTGGCGGTCAACCTAATCTTGATCACTTGCAGAAACGTTTCAAACGCCTAAGACGCATCCATGACAACGAAAGCGATGGCGAGGAACAGCATGTGGATGAGGGACTGGCACGTGAACAAATCGCTGAGCAGTTATTCGACGAGAATGATGAGGTGAATGAACGCTTAGAGAGAGAGAGAGTAAGAGAGAGTGCCGCTAATATGCCCTTTATTAACCAACAGAGCGTCGAACGTCGCAGTGAACGAAGTCCTCGCGGTGAGGCCGATGCCTTTGATGAGGAGGACTCTGAGTCGGATGCTGATGATTTTATAGTGGACGATAATGGGCGTCCCATAGCTGAAAAGAAGAAGAAACGTCGTCCCATGTTCACAGACGCGTAAGTATTAAACGCCTAGAAATGACTCAAAGAACTTGCGCTTGTATTAGTGTGCATCCCGTTAGCAATTGCCTTGTGAGAGCAGCATTAGCTCTCACTAGCTCATACTCTCTCTGAGAGCCCCAAGCACACACACACTGTGTTTTTGTATGAGAGAAAAAGTAGCTGTAAATTCACACAACTATTTCAGTACGTGGGTTGTCGTTTAAGTTTTAGAATTAGAATTTAGTTTAAGTTTTAGAATGATTGACAAAGTTTGTTAATGGGTAGCACTGGCAGGAACTTCACGGCTAGGGTACCATTTTCACCCCACATAAGTATCATAAGTGTATGATCACAAAGCGAGTGCACTTATGACTAATTTAATCAGAACGAGGACTTGGAACCAACTCGAATGAGATAAAAAAATTCATAAAATGCTGGCAGTCAAAAAAGAGAATAAGAAGAGAGACAAATACTAAGTAGTTGTTGAAATTTGAAACCAAAAAAACGCAACGCAATATGTGAGGAGCAGCAACGAACACGAAGTTGAGAGCAGTACAAAAACTCATTCACTTTGCTCTGCAGCACTAGTAGTGAGAGATGAACACTCAGCGTAGCGGCACAATACTTTGAGTGAGTCGACCGCGCTGCTTTTGAGAGAGCTTGCCCATGCAGAGAGTAGATTGTGACGCGCCGGCCTTTATTTTGGACTGGAAAGGATTGTTCTTCTACAGCTGCATCTCATAATGATAGGAGAGCGTAACTTTTAGCAGCGAAGCGCAAAGCATTACCGACTGAAACTAAGCTCTGCTTGAAATTCGAGTTATACAAGTGAGAGCATAAGAGAGAGAAACTTAACTGTCATTTCGTAGTCTTTGCTTTCCCTTCGTAGCTGCAGCGCTACTCTCAGCTGTGACTGCGGCAGCAAAATACATACATACAGAGCAAATCACAGTAAGGCCCTGCTGAGAGAGAGAGAGAGAGGGGGCAACAAAATTGCTAGTGTACTCTTCTTCACTCATTTCTTCTACTTCTTCTGCTTCTTCTCCCTTCCAGATCGCTACAGGAGGGTCAGGACATCTTTGGCGTTGACTTCGACTACGATGACTTTTCCAAATACGAGGAGGATGAATACGAAGATGACTCCGAGGGCGATGACTACGATGAGGACATTGTGGGCGGCGATGATGTGCGTGCGGCCAAAAAAAAGAAATCCCTCAAAAAGAAGGTGGCCAAAAAGACCATCTTTGACATCTACGAGCCGAGTGAGCTGAAACGTGGCCATTTCACGGATCTGGACAATGAGATACGTAAAACGGATATCCCGGAGCGCATGCAGCTGCGCCAGGTGCCCGTCACACCCGTGCCGGAGGGCTCCCACGAGCTGGACGACGAGGCCAATTGGATCTATCGCTTTGTGTTTTGCAAACAGACCGTTTCCGAGCAGGAGAAGGCCGACAATCGTGAGAAGATGCGCAAGCCACCGACGGCGGTGAATAAAATCAAACAAACTCTGGAATTCATACGCAACCAGCAGCTGGAGGTGCCCTTCATAGCCTTCTATCGCAAGGAGTATGTCAAGCCGGAGCTGAACATAGATGATCTGTGGAAGGTCTACTACTATGATGAGCGCTGGTGTCAGCTGAACGAGCGCAAGAAGAAGCTGAAGGCTCTGTTCGAGAAGATGCGACAGTTCCAGCTGGACACGCTGTGCGCGGAGCCGGACAAACCCCTGCCCGACGATGTGCGCCTGATGTTGGACAGCGATTTCGAGCGCCTGAATGATGTGCAGTCCATGGAGGAGCTGAAGGATGTGCACATGTATTTCCTACTCAACTATTCACACGAACTGCCCAAAATGCAGGCGGAGCAGAGGCGCAAACTGTTGCAGGAAAGACGCGAGGAGAGGGCACGCAAGCAGGCAGCGACCGGCGAGGAGGTGGAGGGCGGCGAGGGTGGTGTAATAGAACTAGATGAGGCAGAGGAGGCGGAACTGGTGGCCGATGAGCAGCTGAAACAGGCACCCAACAGCAGTCCCTATGCGGTGTTCCGCAAGGCGGGAATCTGTGGCTTTGCCAAACACTTTGGCTTGACCCCGGAACAGTTTGCGGAGAATCTGCGTGACAACTATCAAAGGAATGAGGTTACCCAGGACGCTTTGAGTCCCACCGATCTGGCCAAGCAGTATTTGTCGCCGCGCTTCATGACGGTGGATGAGGTAATCCATGCGGCCAAGTATGTGGTGGCACGCCAGCTGGCGCAGGAGCCGCTGCTGCGCAAGACCATGCGCGAGGTGTACTTCGATCGGGCGCGCATCAACATCAGACCCACCAAGAACGGCATGGTCCTGATAGACGAGAACTCGCCGGTGTACAGCATGAAATATGTGGCCAAGAAGCCGGTGGGCGATCTCTTTGGCGATCAGTTCATTAAGCTGATGATGGCCGAGGAGGAGAAGCTGTTGGAGCTGCAGTTTCTGGAGGAGTTCGAGGGGAACGCCAATGCGAATGGCCCCCCGGGGGACTATGTGGAGGAGGCCAAGAATTTGTATCACCTGGATCAGTTCTCCAAGCAGGTGCTGGAGTGGAACTCGCTGAGGGCGGAGTGTGTGCAGCTGGCCCTGAAGAAGTGGGTCATACCGGATCTGATCAAGGAACTGCGGGCCACTCTGCACGAGGAGGCCCAACAGTTCGTGCTGCGCTCCTGCACCGCCAAGCTGTACAAGTGGCTGAAGGTGGCGCCGTACAAGCCCGAGCTGCCGCAGGACTACAGCTACGACGAGTGGAGCACCCTGAGGGGTATACGAGCCTTGGCTTTGGCCTACGATCCCGACCCCTCGGTGGCTGCCTTTTGTGCCGTAACCACGGTGGAGGGCGACATCTCGGACTACCTGAGATTACCCAGCATACTCAAGCGCAAGAACTCGCACAGTGCGGAGGAGAAGGCGCTCAAGTTGGCGGACCTGCGCAAGCTGAGCGATTTCATCAAGCAGAAGAAGCCGCACATAGTGGTCATCGGAGCCGAGTCCCGCGATGCACAAATGATACAGGCCGATATTAAGGAACTGCTGAAGGAGCTGGAGACGAACGAGCAGTTCCCGCCCATAGAGGTGGAGATAGTGGACAATGAGCTGGCCAAGATCTATGCCAATTCGAAGAAGGGCGAGTCCGACTTCAAGGAGTATCCCGCTCTGCTCAAACAGGCGGTGTCCCTGGCACGCAAGATGCAGGATCCCCTGGTGGAGTACAGCCAGCTGTGCGATGCCGACGACGAAATACTCTGCCTGCGCTATCATCCCCTGCAGGAGCGGGTGCCCAAGGATCTGCTGCTGGAGCACTTGAGCCTGGAGTTTATCAATCGCACCAGCGAGGTGGGCTTAGACATCAATCTGATGGTGCAGAACTCGCGCACCGTGAACCTGCTGCAGTACACCTGCGGCTTGGGTCCGCGCAAGGGTCAGGCCCTGCTGAAGCTGCTGAAGCAGAGCAACCAGCGGCTGGAGAATCGCACCCAGTTGGTTACCGTGTGCCATCTGGGACCCAAGGTGTTCATCAACTGCAGCGGCTTCATCAAAATTGACACCAGCTCGCTGGGTGACTCCACGGAGGCGTATGTGGAGGTCTTGGACGGCTCCCGAGTGCATCCCGAGACGTATGAGTGGGCACGCAAAATGGCCATCGATGCCATGGAGTACGACGACGAGGAGACCAATCCAGCGGGGGCCTTGGAGGAGATACTGGAGTCGCCCGAGCGACTCAAGGATCTGGATCTGGATGCCTTTGCCGTGGAACTCGAGCGCCAGGGCTTTGGCAGCAAGAGCATCACCCTCTACGACATCCGGAACGAGTTGAGCTGCCTGTACAAGGACTACCGTACGCCCTACCAGAAGCCCAGCTCCGAAGAACTCTTCGATCTGCTGACCAAGGAGACGCCCGACTCGTTCTATGTGGGCAAGTGTGTCACCGCCATGGTTACCGGTTTCACCTATCGCCGTCCCCAGGGCGAGCAGCTGGACAACGCCAATCCCGTCCGTATTGAGGCCAGCGACAGCTGGCAGTGTCCCTTCTGCCATAAGGATGACTTCCCCGAGTTGAGCGAGGTGTGGAATCATTTCGATGCCAATGCCTGTCCGGGTCAGGCGTCGGGGGTGCGCGTCAGGCTGGACAACGGCCTGCCCGGCTTTATACACATCAAGAATCTGTCCGACAAGCAGGTGCGCAATCCCGAGGAGCGTGTGCGCGTGTCCCAAATGATTCACGTGAGGATAATCAAGATCGACATCGATCGCTTCTCTGTGGACTGCTCCAGCAAGACGGCCGACCTCAAGGACGTGAACAATGAGTGGCGTCCACGCCGAGACAATTTCTATGACTTTGTGACGGAGGAGCTGGACAATCGCAAGGTGTCGGATGCCAAGGCCAAGGCCCTGAAGCGGAAGACCTATGCGCGCAGGGTGATAGCTCATCCCAGCTTCTTCAACAAGTCCTACGCAGAGGTCATAGCCATGCTGGCGGAGGCGGATCAGGGAGAGGTGGCCCTCAGACCCAGCAGCAAGAGCAAGGATCACCTGACTGCCACCTGGAAGGTGGCCGACGACGTTTTTCAGCACATAGACGTGCGCGAGGAGGGCAAGGAGAACGAATACAGTCTGGGCCGCAGCCTGTGGATAGGCACCGAGGAGTTCGAGGACCTGGACGAGATCATCGCCCGGCATATCACACCCATGGCCCTGGCCGCTCGCGAACTGATCCAGTACAAGTACTACAAGCCCAACACAGCGGCGGCCGCCAACCTGAACGAGCGCGACTTTATGGAGCAGCTGCTGCGCGAGGAGAAGACCAAGGATCCCAAGAAGATCCACTATTTCTTCACCGCCTCCAAGAGCATGCCGGGCAAGTTCCTGCTGGCCTACCTGCCCAAGACGAAGGTGAGGCACGAGTACGTCACCGTCATGCCGGAGGGCTATCGCTTTCGCGGCCAAATCTTCGACTCCATCAACAGCTTGCTGCGCTGGTTCAAGGAGCACTGGCTGGACCCGATGGCCACGCCCGTGATGAGCACGCCGCTGCACTCGCACAGCATGCGTCCGCCCTCGAATGCGGGCCTGAGCTCGGGTGGCTCGGCTCCCTACAGCATTTCGGGCAGCGTCGGCGGCGGCACTCCGCGCAGCGGCATCAGCCTGGCTGCAGGCGGTGGCGGCGGCAGTTCCAGTGCCTACTCCGTGTCACATTCCATTGGCGGCTATGGCAATGCCAGTGCTGCGGCAGCTGCCGCCCACTACGGCAGCTCGGCCACACCCTCCTTTGGGGCACACATCAATACGCCCTACACGCCCAGCGGCCAGACACCCTTCATGACGCCCTACACGCCGCACGCCTCACAGACGCCACGCTATGGCCACAATGTGCCCAGCCCCAGCTCACAGTCCTCCAGCAGTCAACGGCATCAGTATGGGGCCGGCATCAGTGGCATCACCCCCCGCTTTTATGACATGGCTGCACCCAATGCCTACAACTCGGGTCAACAGCGCGCCAAAGAGAATCTGGACTGGCAGCTGGCAAACGATTCCTGGGCACGCCGCAGCAAGCCAGCGGCTCCTTCCCAGCAACAGCTGCAACAGCAGCTGCAGCATCCCCCTCCATTAGGCGGCTATGCCGGTTCCACGCCCATCAACGAGTACAACACTAGCAGCGGCAGCGGCAGCCGTCTACCTCCCGCTGGCGTCTCTTCCAAGTCATCTGTGCGGAGCACTCCGCGCACAAACACCTCGCCACACTCCATGAATCTGGGCGATTCCACGCCCCTTTACGATGAGAACTAATAGCCTCCAGCCCGCCCCCTCCCCCCTGGATATATAGATATATATATACATAGATATATCTCTTACAAATCGGTAAATTGCATTAAGCAAATCGCCTGCAAATTGTGAAAATTTGACGAAATAAATTTGATTTTTTCTGACGAAATGCGGGGAAGAAGTGGTATCTGAATTCCAGAGGGTCGAAAGCCTGCTGAAGCAGTTCCCAAAGCTTCGAGTCAAGAATCTTAAGGGTATATTTCAGTCGCATTGTTTTCCCCCCACTTACCGGAGAAAAGGTGCCGCCATCTACCGACGAACAGTTGAGCTAAAGTGCTGTAGCTGTCTGCTGCAAGCCGCCACCAACGAACATCAGAACCAAAGACTTTAAAAGCGCCAGATGAGAAACATGTAAATTCGTAGGTCCATTTCGAAACTTACCCTTGCCCTTCACTGGTATCAAAGAATGGGAATACCTAGAAGCGACAGCTGATGATAAAACCCACAACAAGCCGAGGCATAAAGATGACAGCACCAGCAAAAGAACAAAGACATGCACACTCTGAGAATTAAAACAAGGCTTTAACTTTCGCCACTGCTTTTCCCACCGCATCATGCAATGTCTTATCTAGGTATTCATATTCTTTGGTATCTGCCCGGCAAAGTGAATGTCAAACAGAAAGTGGAAATGGAACTGCGTCGTATGTACGTTCTAGAGTCTTTGGTACCATGCAAGCCTGTGTATGGTTCGTGTTTCTGCCCAGCCTTAGTGGTTGGTGTCTCTGCTAAGCTAAGTTTTCAGCCGAGCAGCGCCTTTGCTTCGCCACATTTGTGGTTGTACTTTATTGTACTTTGCTGTACTTTATTGTACTTTATTTGTACTTTATTGTACTTTATTTGTACTTTATTGTACTTTATTTAAAGACAATAAAGTACAATAAAGTACAATAAAGTACAATAAAGTACAATAAAGTACAAATAAAGTACAATAAAGTACAATAAAGTACAAATAAAGTACAATAAAGTACAATAAAGTACAATAAAGTACAAATAAAGTACAATAAAGTACAATAAAGTACAATAAAGTACAAACAAAGTACAATAAAGTACAATAAAGTACAATAAAGTACAATAAAGTACAAATAAAGTACAATAAAGTACAAATAAAGTACAATAAAGTACAATAAAGTACAATAAAGTACAAATAAAGTACAATTAAGTACAATAAAGTACAATAAAGTACAATAAAGTACAATAAAGTACAAATAAAGTACAATAAAGTACAATAAAGTACAATAAAGTACAAATAAAGTACAATAAAGTACAATAAAGTACAATAAAGTACAATAAAGTACAAATAAAGTACAATAAAGTACAATAAAGTACAATAAAGTACAAATAAAGTACAATAAAGTACAATAAAGTACAATAAAGTACAAATAAAGTACAATAAAGTACAATAAAGTACAATAAAGTACAAATAAAGTACAATTAAGTACAATAAAGTACAATAAAGTACAAATAAAGTACAATAAAGTACAATAAAGTACAAATAAAGTACAATAAAGTACAATAAAGTACAATAAAGTACAGTGGCCAGTGTATTAGTTTCGTATTTCATATGATATTCGTTCTCTTTGTTTAAACATTTTCACTGATAAAATTTCACTTTGTCGCCTAACGGCGCACGCGCGTTTCCGCAACAGAGTCACAAGCTGAATGCCTTGCGTGACTCTGGTAATATCGATAGCAATATCGATAGACGAGAATATGAGAGTTAGTGTTGGATAACGTCAACATTTTGCAGACAAGCAGTCGGGCGGTAAATTCAAACTGTAATGTAATCAATAGCAGCTTTTGGATTTGATTAAATATAAAATACACAAAATTAAGAAAAATGTAGAAAATCTTTATTGGAGCAGATAGAATAAATTTTGCAATTATGGGCCGTTTTCTAATCTACTACACAGAGCTATCTGTCACATAAACCTACAAATAAGCGAGCTTCTTTGACACATAGCCAGCTATTTAGCAGATGAGAAAAGGGCCCTTAATGTTTTAAAGATGATTTTGATGTAAATGTTGACCCCTGCTGCGTCTCAAATGGCTCAAACGGTGGGTTCATACTCTCTCCCACGAAGCTAAACACAATTTGACGATCAAAATACAAGATTCAATAAACTTTATGGTTAAATTAGAGACCAAGCTGAACATGTTTGACAGTAACATGTGACACGAAAACAGCCTAAAAGTAGCTGAAAGCCAAACGCCATACGCTTTTCAGCAGAAAATTTGGCCACACTGCACCTTGGGTCGGAGGTTGGAAAACGGCTGTTTAAATTGAAAAAGCCTTAAAAAAACAAATACGAAAAAAAGTCATTTATTGAGTAAATTTCTTTTCGATTTCTTTCTTTTTTTTTTACATGTTCACAAAAAAGTTTACTTGTTTTTTTTTTATTCTTTTGGGTTTCCAAATATGTTTTGGTTGTAGTTGTTGTTGTTGTTGGCCACATATGTGTATGTATGTGTATGTGTATGCATGTGTGTGTGTGTGTGTGTTGAATGCAGTTTTTGTGGGTTAAGTTAAGCTTGGTTTTTTTTTTGTGGTTTTGGTATTTCTTAATTTTGAGCGCTAGCATTTTAAACATTTAATTACACCGAAAAGGGGATTTAGTGGGTAAGTACTCGTATGTATGTATGTAGGTATGTGTGGGTATGCATGTATACACCTAAGCATGTATGTGAGTTATGGTCGCGATTTCGATATCGGCTTCTCGGCTTCGACTAAATATGGGCGCATAAACTAGGACACAACTGACACCGAGTAGTTTCTTTAGTTTAGTTTGTTTTTAGTTAGTTAATTTTAGTATTTAGCTTGCTATTTGTTTTTCTTTCCCAGTTAATTCAATATATTTCAAAAAAAAAACAATCATATATCGTTTTCTTCTTCTTCATCTTCATCTTCGTTCTCATAGGAAACAACAAAAATGGACGCAAAATTATTGTTATTCTCATATTTTCATAGTATTTCGTCAATTATTGTGTGTATATAGGAATATGCAAAACGTACATTTAGTTCATTTAGTTTTTAGTTTTGTATTTGTTGTAGTTAATATAAATAGGTATTTTTTTGTTATGCTTTTGGTTTCTAGATAAATGCAGCTCTAAAACTTGTTTTGACATTTGATGTGGGTTTTGTTTTTTGTTTTTCGTTTTGTTTTTGTTGATTATTACATTTAAATAACATTTCTATAGAAATATTCATCAAAGCTGAGGTAGTTTATCATTCAATTTGTTTTTGTTTTTTGTTTAAAGTTTAAGTATAAAATGTAGTTCTGTACTTACACACAACGCCACGTTAGGGGTTAGTGGGCGTGGTTGGGGGTGGTTGTTTTAGGGGGTGCTTGCTCTTGGGAAGGAAACCGCAAAACTCATAAACACTGAACTACAACGTTGAAATAATAAAATAAACGCATTTTCTTGTTTTCTTTTGTTTTCTTTTTTTTGTTTTTTTGGTTTTTTTTTTTTAATAATATTTTACGCTTTTTTTGTGTTTGTTTGTTTGTTATATAATTATGCATATATAATAGTTATATATTTATATAGTAGTAGTAATGTGTAGATACAATGTACAATGTAGATACATCAGGAGGTTTCTGTTTTTTTTTTTGTTGTTTTGTCCACATTTTCATTTTTATCAAACTTAAAGTGTAAAAAAAAGAGGTTTCTTGCAACTTAAACTAAAGAACTAACCGAATAATTAAAAGTACAATCATTTTTTTTGTTTTGTTTTGTTGCTTTGTTTTTCGTTTTTATAGATATCCTTTTCAAATGTTATAACGCTCGCCTGGGGGTTGGTGGTGGGGTTGGGGGTGGGGTGTGTGTGGTAAGGGTGAAATATGCCAGCGAAAGGTTTTAATTATAAACTACTATCACACAGGCAAACCAATCGCTGAACATTTCTGTTAATTGAAAGGATAAGAGTAAAAATGGCGACTGAATAAGGGGATTGTTGGTTGGGGGCCAGGGTGGGGGGAGGGGGTCGGTTGGGGTAGGGGGATGGGCGACAAAATGAGAAAACTATAAAAAAAAGTGTAGTTTTGTTTATGTATAAACCAAGTTGCCGAAAACGTTCGAAAAACAGCAACCTTCATTTGTCCCCTAAGCTCAGCTTGAAAGCTTTCAGCCAGAAAGCTCAACTTTAAACACAATTAAGCTTTTATGATGGAAGTTGCCGTCAAGAAGCGGTTTCTTCTGCTTGAAATAGGGCGTATGAGTGATTTTTCGGCGCCCAAAAGCAGCTGACACTTTTCTTAGAAATTTTTATGAGCATTCAGAAGGTTTACTTAAAATAGTACGGAGTCAGTGTTATGTTCTATGAAACCAGTCGCACTTAATGTGGAAGTTTTGCCCCCCGAGTCCAATCTGAGTCGGAAAAGAGACTTAATGCCGATTTCTCATCTTCTACATGGAGCTATCTGGCAGATAAATAAACAAATAACATAGTACATTGTGAGTTTATCTCTCACATAGCAGCTATGTAGAAGATGAGATATCGGCCCTCAGATATAAGTGCTTTCACCCTTTCCATAAATCATATAAAATCCTCATAAAAGATACATAAAAGTTACCTTTCTAGGCACTTGAAGGGCTACTGAATCTCCTACTGAAAGACTCTTCTCAGACGCATAATGGGGCGGAGGGCATGGCCTTGTTCCCATTGCATCGAGAGTTTGAGCCGCCGCTGCTTTAAAGCTCTAAGCGTTTTAGCTGTGCGTTGCATGTGTCTCAATACTCATGCCCACCGCTGCTTTAAAGCTCTAAGCGTTTAAGTTGTGTGTTGCATGTGTCTCAATTTTTATGCCCACCGCTGCTTTAAAGCTCTAAGCGTTCTAGCTGTGCGTTGCATGATTCTCAGTTTTAAAATTCTCAGTACTCATGCCCACTGCTGCTTGAAAGCTCAAAGCGGTTTAGTTGTGAAAGACAAGTTAAAGTTAATGGTTGCATGTTTCTCAATGCTTTAAAGCTCTAAGTGTTTATGCATGCCTTTTCAATTTTCACGCCCACCGCTGCTTTAAAGCTTTAAGCATTTCAGCTGCATGTTGCATGATTCTCTGTATGAATTTTCTCAAGTTTCATGCCCACCGCTGCTTAAAAGCTCTAAGCGTTTAAGCTGTGTGTTGAATGTGTCTCAATACTTATGCCCACTGCTGCTTTAAAGCTCTAAGCATTGTTGCTGTGCGTAAATTTGCTTGCCCACCGCTGCTTTAAAAAGCTCTAAGCGTTGTAGCTGCTGAAGGACAGGTGAAAGTTAATGGTTAAATTGAAACTTTTAGAGGGGAACTTTTAAGCAACGTTCATAAATTGATGGCCCTTTTCGGCGCAACTTTGGTTTATACAAATGAAATGTTTTTGTTTCTTCTTTGAGTAGTGTCAAATTTGCAAACTTATAAAGAAAATGTTTTTGTTTTCATATTTTTTCAACTATTAGTAGCTGTTGTTGCTGCTGTTGTTGTTTTGGGGTTATTATATAGCGTTATGGATGTTTTCTCTGGTTCTTGTTATTTCTCTTCAATGTGTTCTCAAATGCAATAAACAATAACGGTAACTAAATTAATGTTGTAGCTCAGTCTCCAGTTGATTACCGTCGAATTTATTACAAATCGAAAAGATAATTAAAATTATGATAATAAAATATATAAAAAAATGCTTGAAATGTACACAAAAAAAAAAGGTTGGTAGGTAGTTGGGTATTAATAGAGAAAAGTAAACAAACAATGAAACAGAAACATGTTTCACTTCCCATTTCGTTTCGCTGCGCTGCACACCGATTATATCCATGTTTGTTTGTATGGTTATTATGTGTGTGTGTGGGTGTGTGGGTGTGTGTGTGTGGTTGTTGTTTTTCTAATACATATTTGTTTTTTTTGTTTTTATACATAGTTTGTTTTCGTTTGTATACATAAAGAGAAGGGTTTTTCTTGTAGCTATGATTTTTGTTTAACATTCGCCTTTTTTTTAGTTGAATTTTTATTTTTTTATAGTAATTTTTTGTGTTTTGTATTTGTTTGTTGTATGCGCTTAAATGCTAAAAATATATAGTAGTTGTTATTTTTTGTTTTTTTTTTGTTTAGTTTTGTTTTTTGTTTTCGATATCAAATTTTTCTGTATGGTTGGGTTGGTTTTGTTTTTGTTTTTTGTTGGGTCCTGAACTGTGTGTGTGGCTCAGGCCGTTCGTTTGTATGTATTGTATGTACATATCCTGTCTGTGTGGTTCGTGTGTGAGTGTGTGTCGCTTCCGAGTTGGTTTCCCTTTGCTAGCTATAGCTATCTATTTGACTGACTTTCTGACTTTGACATATCTCCCTGGCTGGACTGTTTCATCATCTTCCAAGTGCCAAGTGCTGCGCTGATTCCTCTGATTCTCATTTGAATTGGTTTTTGTTATCGTATATTATATGGAAATGGATCATCATCGTCGTACCACAGAGTTCTGAAACCAATGCCACATCTTCCCCTAGATTAAGTACTTTCGAAACTCAAACATTGCATGCAGGGCCGTGTTTTCAGTTTTGGAAAAGGATTTTTCACATTTGACCTTTGTTTGGGGTTGAATTCTAAGCAACTCTAGGCTCGTGCTGATTCCGAAAGTTGAAAAACGAGTACACTTAAGTACACAACATTAAGATTCCTTGTTAAATTCGGTTCGAAAGAGTCCACTATTGGTTTTTCGCTTGACTTTAAGCCGATTTTGAAATGGAAATTCAGAGATTAGGTAGTTTAATTCAAAATCAAACTTCGTGCTGGCTCGTGCCTGACCCAAATTGGTCATTTGAAAGGCAGTTTGTCCATTTCTAATGGAGAAAAAGTCTATAAATAGTGTTTCGATTGATTTGAAGGCGAATTTAAAGTCAAATTTCAAAAATTACAAAGATAAATTCGGAATCTAGCTACGTGCTAGCTCGTGAGTGATCTAAATTGGTCATTTGAAAGGCAGTTTGTCCATTTCTAATAGTGAAAAAGCCGTCAAATAGTGTTTCGATTGATTTGATGCCTTTTTCGAAATGGAAATTCGATAATTAAGAAGTTAAATTCGAAATCCAGATGCGTGCCGGCTCGTGCCTGACCTAAATTGGTCATTTGAAAGGCAGTTTGTTCATTTCTAATGGAGAAAAAATCTATAAATAGTGTTTCGATTGATTTTAGGGCGAATTCAAAGTCAAATTTCAAAAATTACAAAGATAAATTCGGAATCTAGCTACGTGCTAGCTCGTGAGTGATCTAAATTGGTCATTTGAAAGGCAGTTTGTCCATTTCTAATAGTGAAAAAGCCGTCAAATAGTGTTTCGATTGATTTGAAGCCTTTTTCGAAATGGAAATTCGATAATTAAGAAGTTAAATTCGAAATCCAGATGCGTGCCGGCTCGTGCCTGACCTAAATTGGTCATTTGAAAGGCAGTTTGTTCATTTCTAATGGAGAAAAAGTCTACAAATAGTGTTTCGATTGATTTGAAGGCGAACTTAAGGTCAAATTTTAAAAATTACACAGATAAATTCGGAATTCAGCTTCGTGCTGGCTCGTGAGTGATCTAAATTGGTTATTTGAAATGCAGTTTTATCATTTCGAATGTAAAAAAAGTCGACACATTGTTATTCGATTGATTGTAAGGCGAATTCGAATTCGAAGCTCGAAAATTACGAATTCAGATTCATTTGAAATGCGTTTCGAATAGTGTTGTAGATTGATTTAGATCGAAATTCGCATATTAAGAAGTTAAATTTGAATTCAATTTCGTGCTAGGTCGTGCCTGATCTAAATTTGTCATTTAAACTGAAGTTTTTGACGGCTTGAAGCTCCAAAAAGTGTCAGAGTGTAGACTATCTTTGTAAAATTTGGCAAAATAAATCAAAGAATTTCCACATCAAGGTCGAAAAGGTAGACAACTTGGTCTCGAAAAGAGTATAATTTCGTGCTAGGTCGTGCCTGACCAAAATTGAAGATAAAGTTAAAAAAAAGTGAAGCAGTTCTGTGTGAAAAAACTGAAGCAGGCTAAAAAAAAAACTGTAGAGTAGTTTGTCAAGTTTCGTGCTGGGTCGTGACTGGCTCTTACATCAAGGTTACGATGTGGCATTTGTTTTTTTTTTTTTGGAACCCCTTGAGACTTCCTTTTAACCGACTGATTCCATTTCACTGCGTGTTGTTCTTGTTTATCTTTTTTGCGTCCAATTAATAATTGTCTTTCGAAACTTAAAACCAAACACAAATCAAAATAATAAAAAATAATAAATTAACCCCCAATTTTTGTTTCGTTCTCTTTTTCGTGTGTCTCTCCCTCTCTCTTGATTCTTCATTTCTAGCATATATGTATATGTAAGTGTTGCTCTCAACTTTCGCTTTCCTTTCAACTTTTGCTCTTAAATTTACTGTGAGTGGCGGCTACGGGACTTTTCTGTGGGGCTATTTGTTGCTGCTGCTGTTGCTTACGGTTTTTAGTCGCTTTATATCGTTATCAACCTATAGGTTTCTATATCTCTCGTCGTCGTTTGCTTTCATCATCAAAACTCGCCTAAAACAAAAACCCAATGAAATTGAACGAAAATTCAATGTTTTATACTTTGTTGTTTGCAAAGCAGATTGGTGAATGTTGTCAAAGTACTTTGTGTGTGTGTGTGTGTTGGAGTGTGTGTGTGTGAAAGTGTTGTACATCAAAAGCATTTCCTTCGTTCTTTCATTTGTGTTCTCTTTCTTTTTTTTTGTTGCTTTTTTTCGAGTTTTTTAAATAATAATAAACATTTTTTAAAAAATTTTCAATTTTTTTCATGTTTTTTATGTTTTTGGTTTTTATGTGTTTTTTTTTTGTCGTTTTTAGTAAGTAGTAGTACATAGTTTCAATAGTTGTTAAATTTAAAAACGAGTTTATCACACCTTAAACGTTATCAGTACTTGGCACAACTTACAACACAAAAAAAAGTACTTTTTAAAAAATTAAACTTTAACTTTATGTGGGGAAAAAAACACAAGGGGAAAATCGCAACACGAGATCGGCTGGCGGCGGCGATGGTTGCTGTTGTTGCCAGGAGGATGTGTGAAATGTGGAAAGAAGTGAAGAAACCTAAAGAGTCGCTAGGGCAGCAGAGTGTGTGTTCCAAGCTAGTTTGATAGAGATTCAAGCGAAAGCTTGACCAAGTGGTGCCGTTATTTCGTTTCCAGCAAGTCTTTTTTCAAGGTTAGGACTGCTTTCTCCGATCTCGCTGCACTTTAACATTCACAACAAAACACCTAAGTCTTTCCTTTTAAACACTTGTAAGCTTCAAAAGCACTTGTTTTAGGAATCAACTTAGTTTTGCTTCATTTTGTTGCTGTCTTTGATGTAAGCAGTGCTAGGTGAAAATAAGTGTTGTTGCTTATTTCCGAAAAAAGCAAGTTACTTCAAAAATCTAGGCTTTATTGTTCTTTCGACTCGAAAAGGTTGTCTACCCAACCCTCCTTTTATGCAATTATTTGCACATATTTTATAGCTGTCTTTGATGTGTGCAGAGAGCTAAGTGAAAATATATGTTGTTGTTTTTTTTCTAGCTTTGCTAATGAGACTCCTTTTTTTCGGTTCAATGTAGAAGTGAAAAAGCGTTTTGGACTGCTTTCTACGCTCTCGCTGCACTATAACATTAAAAAAAAGATACCTACGCCTTTCCGTTTTAGCATTTCAAGCTTTAAAAGCACATATCTAAGAAAAAACCTCTGTTTTGCTTCATTTTTATCTGTCTTTAATGTGTGCCGAATATTTTTTAAGGCATTTTCGGAGCTTTGTTTATGAAGACTCCTTTTACAGCTCAAATGGAAAAGTGTAACGGCTAAATCAGTGACGAGACACTCGAAATACACCAAAAATCAGCTCCAAGTTCGGTTTCTTTGTGAGATTTTCGACTCGAAAAAGTAGTCTTTACATTTATCAGGCCTGCAGTTATTAAATAGGAAAATAACTAGAAACACAGTTAAATGCGTGTCTAACTATTGAATATATTTACATACTTTAAGAAAAAGTACTTTAAACGTACTTTTTTATGAGTGCCTAGTTTGAGTAAGCTAAAGAAATATGAATATGAATGATAAAGCAAAGCAAATATTGTAAAGAACGGATTTACACAATGAAGTAAGCTTTGTGAAGCTTCCAGCTACGATTCAAATAGTGCTTAATGGCTTATCGACATTTATTGAGCTTTCAAACAGCCGAATATGCCACCTAGCTTGGAACTCTGTCTACTCTTGGCAAAAGTCTAGCTAAAAGTTGGTAAATATTTGAAATTCAATGGGAAAACATTTCACATGCCAGCCGAAAGTGTTGTTTTTCATATACAAAAGTTAAAATTTAATTTTCCTCTAACCTCTCTCTCTCTCTTCTCCGCCTTCTCTTCCTCCTACTACTCTCCTACTTGTCTTCCCTATTCCTTTCTTCTTTGTTTAAAAACGCTTTCGCTTTCCTAAGCGCGCTGCTGCTTTTTTTTTTAATAACGATATAAAATAGCCTCTAAATACTAAAAAATAATTTCGTTTTCTTCTTCTTCTTCGTCGTCGTCTTCGTCGTCTTCCTCTTTCTTCTCTTTCAACGTTTTCAACGCGCACGCTAACTCACAAGTTTTTGTTGTTCTCTCAAATATTATTTAATATAAACCCCCTTAAAAAAACAAAAAGGAAACAAAAAAAAAAACCAATTCAGCAATTCGCCATTTTTCTTCTTTCTTTTTTTTTTGGGAATTTTTTATAAAAATTCCTTGACAACTTTGGACATTATCTTTTGTGTTTCCTAAGCGCTAAAGCCACCAAAAAAAAAATTTAATATATATATATATATATATGTTTAGAGGTATACATATATATGTGAACAAAAAAAAAAAAAAACTAGTTACATTCTCTCCTCAATTAACAAAAACAAATTTCACGCACTTTCAACATACATATATCTCATATATAAATGTTTATGCCTAGCAAAAATGTTCTCTTTTCTTTCTCTTTTTTATATATATATATATACATACTCTTCGACAATAATATATAAGTGTCTATACCCTAAAACCTCTCTCCCGTGTCCGTCCGTCGTCCCTTCCACAGTGGTATTACGGCATTTGTTTCTTTTGTTTGGAAAGAATGGGGTGGTGGGTTCGTCTTTTTAGTTCTTTTTCTATCTTATGGTTAGAGTTTTTGGGCTTTGGAGTGGCGCCATCTGTGCATGATCTCTGCCTAAAGGAGAGAGCAATGCCAGGCCGAATGAAGAGCACAGGAAAAATGTGCTAGTGTTGGTGAGCCTGAAAGTCTGAAAGCTGACTGACTGTGCGCTCTCAGCTCAGTTCGCAAAACGTGTGTGTGTGTGTGTGTGTGTGTGTGTGAGTGTTGTGCGTTGTGTGTCTCTCTTACCTAAACATTCGCCTGCGACTCTCTTCAGCCGACAGCTGGCGCCACTTGCCAAGCTTCTGCTCCCAATTGTTGTTGTTGGTGTTGTTGCAGTTGTGTTGGTGGGTGTGAGGAGGTGTGTGTGGGGGGGGGGGGCGTAAATCTTGATATGCCTTTTGGGTATTGTTGTTCTGGTTCTTGTTTGTTGTCCTTTCAGGTTTTCTTTCGTTTTCATTCGTTTTTCTTTCTCAATTATGTTTGTTTTGTGTGTTTTGTTTGTGTTTTATTATGATTTGGCTTAAGAACTAACATTAACGTTTAGGATTTCTTCATCTTGAACTTTGTTTTTCGTCTTCGTCTGATTTTTCTTATTTTTCGGCCTTTTGTGGGATAATTTTAACATTTTGGATTTGTTTTTTTTTTTTGTTTTTCGTATTTTTGTTGTTTATTTTGTCGTAGAAGATAATGCACTTACATTGAGGTATTTTAATTACTTTTTCAATCTTCTCTTCTGAATTCAATTTGAAAAAAAAATAAAAATAAAGAAAAAACAAACAAAAAAATGTTGTAGTGTGTGTTAAACTTTGCCCTTAAAGCTTTGTTGTACATTTTGCTGCTGCTGCTGCTGCCGCTGCCGCTGCTGCTGCTGCTGCTTTTCTCTCTCTCTCTCTCTCTCTCTTTGAAATTTTCGAATTTTGTGTTGCCGCTAAAAGTTTGTTGTTGTTTTTGGTTTTGTTTTTTTGCTTTCTTTTGGGTTGCCGAAATGTTGTTTGTTTTGTTTTCTGTTGCTTTTCTGTTTGCAAGTGTTATATTTAAACAAAATAGGTAAACTAATGACTATAAAGTATAGAAAAAATATATGTACACTCGGGCAGTGGGAAATAGGTGTGGAAAATGTGTGTTTTTATCCGATTTCTGATTTCTGGCATACACCAAGCCGCTCTTTGGTTTTCTCCGACTCTAGAGCGTCTCTCCTAGCACATCTCTAGGGGCAGAAAACTTTGAAGGATGCCGGAAAACTTCATTGAAGAAGAAGAAAAACCACAGCTGCACACCTATTTGACGCTCCCCGACTGTATGTATGTATGTATGTATGTAACTATGTATGTATTATTTATATTTAAAACAAAAATCAACAAAATTGGGCTATTGTTGGTGTTAAGTGTTTTTTGGCTTGTAGGTTTTCATATAGTTTGATTGTTTAATGCTCTGAATTGGGAACTATTAAGTTATTAAATGCAATATCTTGTGTATGAACATAATAAGCATAATTAAACTATGAAACATTGTGTGTGTGGTGTGTGTGGTGTGTGTGTGTGTGTGTGTGTGTAAGTAGGTAGGTATGTCTCATGTATATAACAGCTTTCATATAACACTTTAACGTAACACTCTCTCTCTCTACTATCTCTCGCTCATTCTCTTAACATTTCAGCACCGTTATATTTGTATTTCGTTTCAAGGCAAACACATCTCATCTCTCCTCCTTTCTCCGTCGCTCGCTCTCTCTCTCTCTCTCTCTCGCTCGCTCTCATTCTTACTCTTATAATCAACAACAATCAAAATCAAAACAACTTTTGCGCTTCGAAAACCTTATTTTACAGAGCTCTGTACACTTTTTAAACATTGCTTTTGGTTGGCATTTTTCATCAATTTTTCACTTAACTATGTTTTGTTGTTGTTGACATATCCTGTGTGTGTGTGTGTGTAAGGTTTGTTTTACTCTTTTCTCAACTTAAACTTAAGCAGCTTACTCAAAATGTTTGTTTAAAAAAAAAATAATAATAAAAATAATTATTTAAAAAAATTAAACTTTATATTTATATGTATATAATTTTGTAGTGTTTTTTGTTTCTTTCTTCTTTTTCAAAATAACAGTTTACCCCGGGCCCGCCCGGCCCTAGAAGCGGCCAGTACAGTGTGTTTGTGTGTGTGTGTGGGTGGGTGTGTGGGAGAGAACAATTTAAATTTAACGGTTTATTTTTCGCATGCATTTTTATGAAAAGAGAATGTTCGCAACTGTTATACACAACTGTGGTGGGGGGAGGGGTGGGGAGTCTTACTATTCATCAATTGGTTGTGGCTTACTTTTTTCATTTCTTTTTTCTTTTTCGGGGTTGGGGCGGGGGGGGTTTGTTGGCTGGGCTGGGTTTGGTTCTGGAGGTAGAGTAGTACACTGCCTAGATCAGATTGTTGGCTATGGTTGTTGTTGTTGTTGTTGTTGTTGTTGATGTTGCTGTTGTGGTGGTACTGCTGCTGCCATTCTCCTCCAACTATTCTGCTTCAGTTGCTCTTACTGCTGTGAGCTTGCCAGCTGCTGCTGCTGCTGCTGGGAGACGGCGGTCGCAGCACTGCCGGGCGGCGGTGGCGATGGCTGCTGCTGCTGCTGCAATTGATGCGAGGTCGCAGCCGACGACGCCTGCTGCTGTTGATGATGCGCAGGCGGCGCCGACGACGACGACGCCGAAGTCGATTGATGGTGCGATTGCGGCGGCAGCGGCTGCGGCGACTGTTGTTGCTGCTGCTGCTGAGTCCCACTGGGCGCAGCTGCGACGCCGGCTAAGCTTTGTTGCTGTTGCTGTTGTTGCAATTGTTGTTCTTTGGCAGCTTTCTGTTTTTTGGTCACTGGCGGCGGATTCGCGGATAGCATCATGGCGCGGATGCGGCGTTGTGCAGACTGCAAACGAGAGAGAGAGAGATGGTGTGTGAGAGCGGAATGCTAACGGTAAATCAAAGAGATCCGAGCTAAACTCTCACCTGAACACTGTAAAACGGTCCAATGATGTGAACAGGCGTCTCCTCATCACCGCCGGAAGGTGGCGCCAGTGCATGCTCTGGCAACTTGATGATGCTTCCCGTCACCCGCTGCAGCTCGCGCACATTTTGTCCACCCTTGCCTATAATGCGTCCCACCTGTAAGCAGATCCTCTCCTCCATCAACCACGATTTCAGCCATCCCAGGCACTCCACACACTCACCTGCGAACTGGCCACCAGCAGCTCCACGGTCAGACGCACATCGTCCGTGCCGCACATGAAACCCTCCTCGCGCATCTTCTCAAATATCATGTACTGCGCCTTCCACTGACCCTCCGGTGTGCCAACAATCGTCACCTTGCGCTCCGTTTGTTGGTCCAGCGGCTTGTCGGCATCAAGCGGGGCTATCTTCAGGGATGCATTCGAGAAGCGCATGATGCTGCGTATGTGCGAGCCCTTGGTGCCGATGATGGCGCCCACCGCGTTGTTGGGTATGTAGAGATACGTCGTCTCCTGCATGTCGTTGGGGAAGACCGGCGGCACGACGCTGGCCGGCGTCTTGGACATGGCAAAGCTCTGACACGAGGGGAACGGCATGCTCGTATTGAAGACCATGCCGTTGCCCGGTGTCGACATCATTGCCATGGGGTGGAGGCCGGGGAACATGAGGCTCTGGGGGGCCATGGCCTGCAGGTCGTTCTCATAGCTTTGGCGCAGTTTGGTGCTGATTTGGTTCTCGGCACGCGACATGTTCTCGATGAGTCCCTTGACCGTGATGATGCGCTCCAGGTTGAAGCTGTTGATGTCGTTGATCGAGCTGACGGTGATCTTCGTGTCGGTGTCCTGCATGATGCGTTTGATCGTGTTGCCGCTCTTGCCAATGATTCGTCCAATTAGATTGTTGTGGGCGAGAATCTTGAGGCAGATTTCACTGTGAAGGGGGGAAGGAGGAGAGGAGAGAGTCAGAGGGAAGAGAGATCGATCTCTACACACAACCTACCCCTTATTCGTGGAGAGCGCCTCCTGCTGCATCACCTCCAGTATACGCTTACAGGCATTGGTGCAGTTCTCCGGATTGCCATAGATCGTTATGGACTTCTCCAGCGAACCGACATTCTCCTTGCGATGCACATCAACCCGAGCCCGGCTCTGTTGTGTTATGGTCCGTATGGTGCTGCCCTGGCGTCCGATGATGGCGCCCACCATGTCGCTTTGGACCAGTACGCGTAGCGGAAAGTCCGCCTGACGTCCGGGGCCCGGCATGCCCGGATACGGATTGCGCTGATTCCGTTGACTGCGACGCTGGTTCTTGTCCAGCTGCTCGGCATGCAGTTTGCTGCCTTCAAATTCGACGCCGTTTAGACCACCAGCAGCTCTGCGAGAGAGAGGATGAGGATGAGATCAAGTGGGGAAACACATTAGTAGGGGTTCAAAAAAGTCGGGAAGAAAGTGAGCACAAAAAAAAAACAGAAAGAAGAGAGGTAGCCAGCCACACAACGCCCTATATATACACACACACACACACACACTCGCACACCACACGCACGCACATAGCACATCCTGCCCGCCACTCTGCTTCTTCTAACTACGCATACATATCAAATATATATATATAGATATATATCTAAGCATAACACCAGATTTCAAAAAAAGGAAAACTTTTTCAACACTGTTCCAAATATCAGAGAGCTTTAACGGTTTTCTGCAGCGCTTTGTTAGGCAGTTGAAGATGCCTGGGCAGAGAGAGACTGAAAGAAAGAGAGAGAGAGAGAGACTTTGAGCTGCACACCCGACAAACACAACAGCAGGACTGGTCTGGGTGGCCTACACCATCCACCCGACGAACCTTGAGCAAACACTTTGCGTTTCAATTCCGATCGAAATAATTCGGAAGTTTGAAGTTTAGACAGAGATTATAAAAAGACTTTCACAATTGGCACTACACATTCGCATTACATAAACGGGTAGTGTTTTAATCATGTTATATACCACAGACTGGTATTTTGTAGTCATTTATAGTTTTCAAAACAAAATGCCTGTAAAAGTGTAGATTCAAAATTGTTTGCCTTTGTGAATGGTTAGCTTTAAAAACTTCGTTTCGTTGACAGAACATTTTGGACCTTTAGACCATTCTCTGACTAAACCAAACCATATTAAGCTTATGAAAACTTGTCCGGCAAAGGTCCCTATATCTAACCTAAAAGGTAAGGACTTCAAGGCTTTGGAACCCTGGAATACATTTGATAAACATGCTTATAGCTAGTCGAATCGACATGGGTCTACCTTCTGGCTTTTTGTTTAGTTTCAAAACCAGCTTGGAAGCAATGAACCATGGTTCGAACAAAACCTTGGGTTCGACTTGCTTACGGACCTGTCTTTGATGCGATTGAAGCTTCGGAACGAAACTTATACAGATTTTTTAGAGGTGACCAAAATTTCATTTCAAGTTTCGACTCAAAGCTACCAAGCCCAGATCTATTTCCTAACAGTAAAGTTGAAGAATCGGCTCTAAAGAAGCTGGCAAGGTCATATAACATGAGTTTTCTTGAAGCCTAATGAAGAATTCAGTATTTTTGATACAAAAAAAGTGTTTTTTTCAAGCTGAGAAGTCTGAACATCGAGATCAAATGGTATCCATGGCACGGTAAGTACGAAAATGGTTGATTTACGTACAAAATTCCTATGTTAAGTACGATTTCCTTAATTCCAAACTACTTGATTAAATTTATATCAGCATATTTTAAGTAAAATACATTTTAAAATCTTTTTAGAGCTGTGATATTCTTAAGTTTAAGTCTAGAAATAAGAATACACTATTCTTCTAACCCGATCGACCCAGAACTCTGCCAGACTTTCTGTTTCTTTTCACATTTTCTGCTTTCAGCCCTCAAGAAGAGAGAATTTAAAAAAGCCCGAGCACTCTAAGCATTTCTTTTTGTTTTGCTTTTATAAATCTGGTGTTAGGCTTAGATAAGTATTGTTTTATGTTTGGGGGTATATACCTTTGCGCCTGCTCAGGATTTTCGAATGTTATATGTACTGTTTGAGTATTTTGATCCTTACTAGAAATAGCCTCACATTGTTTGACGATGCCATAGGGCTTCAGTAGCGGTTCGATGTCTTCGAAACGTGTTTGCAGCGGTATGCCGCTTATTAAGATTTTTGATGTCGTAACACTGTGAAGAAAATAGCGTAAAACACACAAATCAAACGGAAAATAAATAGAAAGAGAGAGAAAAGAAAGTAAAAACAAAATAAGAAAGCGGTAAAAGTAAAAATATGTTCAGTAAGAGAGCAGCGGCAGCTAGAGAGAGCGAGCGAGCGAGCGAGCATGAGCATGAGAGTGGGGTGTATATCGGAGAAGAAAGAGAACAGAGCGTCGCAGGGGCCGTGGCTGGTTGGTTGGTTGGGTGTGTGTGGGTGGGTAGATGGATGGAGAGGGGAGGACGGAGGACGGAGACGGATGTTGTAAGCGTTAGTAACATTAGCATTTACAGAGAAACAGAGAGCAGCAACAACTACTACTACTAAATACATGCACAGCCCAAGTTCTACCAAAATGATACACACACACGCAGACACACACACACTCATACTATGTGGCCAATTTTCAACACAGACAGCCGGAATGTTGCACATTTAATATCGTGTTTATTTTTCTTGGAAGTAATTTCACTCCGCCTCAACAAAGAAGAAGAAGAAGCCGCTGCCGCCGTCTGGGCTTTTTTTAAGAGTCTCCGCTCTTCCGGTTTTTATGAATGAGAGCCGAAGCCCGCCAATGTTAAGAGAGCTTTCTGGCATTCCTTTTCATTTTGTTATGGTTGCACATTTTTCAGCATTTGGTTTTTTTCCAGGAATTGAAGCCGAATGGTTTCCATTTTTATTTTTTGCCGCCGTTTGCTGTTTTTGTATTTCTGCAACTGTTGCGCCTGCGTCAAGTCAAATAAAGATTTTTGCCAGCAAATGCCAAATTGCACTTCATTGCATCCAATGAGAATCAAGCTTGCTGGCTCTCGCTCTCTCTTACATTTTTTGGCAAATGACCTTTGCATCTCTCTCTCACACACACCTGAGCAGCAGAGGTTTCATCAAAATGTTATCAATGCACAAGTGCGTGCGTGTGTGTGTGTGTGTGTGTGTGTGAATGCAGCGCAGTCAGAGCTGGCTTTGGCGCCGGCTGTGTACAGTGAATCAATAAAGTATAGGCACTGCGTCATTTTTAAAAGTTTGCTGCCAAACATATTCAACTTAAACTATAATCCATCTGATCCACTTTGTTTCGTCATTAAATATAACGCTATTCCAAAATGGTTCTGACTGATTTATCAATTGGAAAAAGAAATCACTCCACACTTTTGTTTAAAAAAAAGTTGACTGTGCCATTACTTTATTGATTCACTGTATTTTTGTATTTTTATCTCATTTGCTGCACTCGAGAATCTCCCCTGCATATTGCTGCAGCAGACCTGTGTGTGTGTATGTTTCATCCGCTTTTTTTGTTTTTGTTTTTGAAATTTTTATGAATGAAAAAGTCAGAAATCTGTTGCGGCGTCTCGTCCGCTCTCTTGTTGCTTTTTATTGCACTCACACACGCACACGCACTTGCACATTCCACGCACTGTGTGTGTTCTATTTCCATGGCATTCCACAAGTTGGCGGTGGTCAACCAACTACCGTTATGGCTCTGCTACAGCTAGTTTCTCGTTCTGCTGGCTCTTATCTTTCCCCCTTTCTCGCTTTTGGCAATAAGAATTTGTCTTGTCAACATGGAAACTTGTTTTCCAGAGGCTCAGGGGGAGAATGCAATAACAAAACTAAGCGCGACACATGGGCGGGCGGTCGTCGTTCGACGTTCCGCCTTTTGCATTGTTGTCGATTTGACCTAAATTGGTGTTGCCTATAATGCACTTACACTAATACCAACACCAAAGCGCACGCTACACACACACACACGCGGATATGTGTGTCCGCTACAGTGAACACTTGCTAAAGCAAAGCCTTTTGACACATAAACTAAGCCCAATTTACAGTCAAACATTGCCTAAAGCAAAGCATCAAAAAAAATATTAAAAAAAAATATAGAAATACGATCCAAAATAGTTATACAAGTCACCTGACACTCTGAACTTGCGCTACCGAGTTATTCAACAGGCATAAAGCTAGTCATTTCAACAAAAGCTTCATTACGTACTTTTAGAAAAGGAAGAAACGTCTTCGAGAGAATCGACAAGTCATTTCCTAACTTAATTTACCCATAAATTAAATTGTTAAATGTCAATCGCTTCCACTCACCCGAAAAATATGTTTTCTACAACAATATGTTAACCATTTTTAAGGCTATTATCCGAAACACTGCATTTTTAAAAGCTTCAGAGAACCTAGCTTAAAATTTGAAAGACTATGGTTGGTCGGGTCTTGGCATTTGCTGCATACCTTCCGTCAAGGAATGCTTCCAAGTAAGCCTTGTATAAGCGCCCTTAAGAAGTTCACCAAACCAAAAATTCAACTGTATTTCTACATTTAAAAAACGAAAGGTATAACATTTTGTACAGATTTAAGCAATATCAGGGACACTGTTTCCCTAACGTAGCTACGAAAAATCCATCACATTTTTACTTTAAGGACGTGTCAAGAGTGCTCAGGTCTAAAATATGAATGTGAAGGGTATAAAAAAGCCAGGCAAAGTGTATAAATCTCAAGCTGTATTCGTTTGCAAGGACTTTTTGAGCTTATCTAGTATTTTACACAAGATTAAAGGCAATTTCACCCTTCTCAAACAAAATGTCGTAATGTATAAGGTTCCAAAACCCAGAAATTTAAATTTAGCAAATCATTTCAACAAATGAAAAGTGTCAAAAACCAAAGATCCAAAACTTCAGAGATTAATATTCAGTTTTTACTGTGGTAATACCAATTGTAAGCTGCGAGTTGGCACAAGCTCAGCGAATGTAAGCTAGAAAGAGAGCACTCTCTGTATAAGCAGGCAGCGAGTGAATCGAAAGTGGAAACGGAACCTTTGAAACTCACGCACACATCTCTCGTATGCATGCCAATACATGCACAAATGTACATCAGTATTCTATTATGCTGAGTGCTAATAATTCTCTTGCAAAGAAAAATAAATAAATGGAGCCCCGCGGGGGTGTGCAGGGGTGAAGACCAGTGTGCCATATGGTACAAGATTTGCATACATATATGTATGTATGCATGTGTGTGTGGGTGTAATTCAAAAATGAAGCCAGGACGGAAGCAGCAAAGGCAACGCCGACGGCGACGGCGACTGCGACTCTCTAATCTAGTTCTAGTCAAGAAGCATATGACTTTGATAAATTTCGCACCTTTTGAATGAATGGAATGGAATGGCGGGGTGAGGGTATGAAATTCATCTGGTGTTTACCAACACTATCACTCACCGATCCAAGCAACGTATAAGAGATTGTTTTCGTTGATAAAAATTGTTGTTGTTATTAAGTCTGTTGTTTTGGCTGTGCATTTTTGTCGTTCTAGTTGTTTCGTTTTCGAAAAATTCTTGTTTCAACTAAAAAAAAAATAAATAAGAGAGACGACCGATTATGACACACGCACACAAACGCAGAGCCGCAATCAAGAGCGCGCGCGAAATAACAAAAACAACAATTGTGTGACGTAGCGGCGCCTTCCTCTCTACAACACTACCGCCGATCCACCACGCGCTCACTTGTTAATCACACTTGAATACAATTTGAGTATAAAAGTAGTGGAAGTAGATATGATTAATTTTTTTTAGTCACGCGTATGGGCTTAGATTTTTCTGGCGCCTGTTGGTGTGCTGCTGCTTCTGTTTTTAACATGACTCACAAAAAACACGCATTCACATTCGATCGATCGGCGTCGTTCTGGTCTATCGATAGGTGGCGCTCTCTCCCCATCTCTCTCGCTCTCTGGCTGGCGAGTGTAGCCTATCGTTAGGCAGAAACCGTTATGTTTACACGCGCCTCTTTGCAAGTAAAGCTATGTACATACGTATGTACATGCCGTGGGCTTTAACGTGTTTGGTTAATTAGCAGTAAAATGCAGTCGGCACACACACACACACACACACTGAGTCAACTCATGGCAGAGCAAAGTAGGTCAGTTTACTTGCCAACAGCAGCAGCAACTAGTTGTGGCTTCTAAATTGATTTTTATTGTCAAACGCGCGTTTTTGTTGTTCGCTTATTGCAATTCCTGCCCAAAAACAACAACCGCAGCAAGCCAAGGCAAAGAGAATGCCGGGGCCATCATAACGGTACAAAATCTACCACTGTATGCGTGCGTGTGCTTAGATAAAGCAAGCACGCAAAAAAAAGACACGACGACCACACTCACACTTCCACTTCTTATTTCATCTATTTTCGACACTCACTTTCCTTTGCCAATATCAATTTGGTTCGGCGGCAACAATGACGTAGGAGGAGGAGCAAATTAAAACATAAAACTAATAATACATATGTATGTACACACACATAAAATATTTTATTTATTTTTGCTGTGAAACTACGACGCGTATTTCCGAAGCAGACGACCGCGAAATGCAAAGAGCATTTAACTACTGAAAACTACTACTACGAGAAAAAAAAACTGCTCAGACAAAGAGCAACAACGGCAATGTGTGGTGGAGACGCGAGGCGGCCGAGGCCAAAGACAGGCAGGCAGGCAGCGCTGGCTTGGCGTCGGCGTCATAAAAAAAAAAAGAACCAGCAGCAGCATGGGAGAGGGAGAGCCGGCTCCCGAGCGCCAATCAACTTCGGCAAATCTAGCAGTTTTTTTTTCTTCTTTTGATTTGTTGTTGTTGTTTTTTTTGCATTTGCAACAATCGAATATGCTCAAGTAGCCGTTTTATGGCTAAACAAAGTTCGGCTGGGGCAAAAAGCTGCAATACTCAGGGGAAATTATAGAGAGTACAGTGGGTGCCAGCTTAATTGGCACAGAATTTTGATTTTGATTTTGAAATAATAGTTCATAAGTAGTTTTAAAAATGCAATTCGCAGGCTTGTTTCTTGTGTTCATTAATTGATTATTCCAGTTATTGTGTGCGTTTTCGAATATTTTAATAAAAACAAACTAATCTGAAACACTCAGTATTTTGGATTGCCAATCCCCCACAGAGTTCGAATACTCTACGGAGCAGTCGCGCGTACTATCCTACCCAGAGTGGGAGTTACCAGAGTTGGAATAATAACCAAAACGGGGGAAAAAAATCGAAACAAATCATCTCAGACTCAGTTAGTCACACTTTCCTCAATAAATCAACGGAGCACACCTGGCCAAAGCTGAATCCAAATTTTGTATAAGCCTTGAAAGTTTCGACAAGTAATTTTAAAAATTATCCTACGACAAAGTTCTTAAGTTTAGGTGTTTTGAAAAGTGAGAATTGCCTTAGTTAGTGAAATGATTTTAAATTAATTTTGCAATAAAAACTAATATTTAAATTTGATTTAACATAAATAAAAGTGAGGGAAAATTATATGCAAAATGTTTTCAATAGGCCCTGACCCACTGTGCATACATTAGCATTTGCATTTATGTACCTAAAAGTAGACTACGCCTACTTATCATTAAATTAGGTATGTGAATTGCACTTCCACCCTTTAACTTAAGAGACACACGCCCCCAAACAGGCACACGATCAATCAGAATGCATATGTACATACATACATATGTACATATGTATGCATTTAACTGCCTTGACAACCCTACGGCAAGCGTCAAGTGTAGCGGCCGGTTTGCTCGATCGCTCGCGCGCTCTCTCCCCTCTCTCTCGGCGCTCTAGAAATTGTTGCGCTGTTTTTGCAAGAGTTTACTCTCTATGTGGTGTTTCTCTTCTGGTAGGTAAAGTGCAACAACTTGATTACGTCACGCATTGCACGAGTGTTGTGCTCATTTCCGGCCAGGCCCACACGTGTGTGTGTGTGTGTGTGTGTGAGGGTATGAATTGTGGCATTTGCCAACACTGTTTAGAGCAATGTTTGGGCAACATATGTTGACCGCAAAAATACATTGGCCAACTAAGTAAACGGTAAAAACAGTTGTAAACAGGCAGCGAGAGGCGGCAACAACCGCTTAAAGTTAATAAAAGTTGACGCCGCTGTTTTTGCTTTTGCTGCTGCTGCTACATTTCGGCAGTTCAATGGCCTCAATACAAAAAAAAACAGCTTACAGCCGGCCGCGTTGATCGTGAATTGCTGATAGTACGACGTCAGCGTAGGCAGCAGCAGCAGCAGCAGAGCGCTGACAACAGTAGCAAAAACAGAAAGAAAAACAAAGAGAGCGTGCTTAAAGCTGCATTAGAAGCAAAGGAAATGAAATGATGAGGGGGTGAGGCAATGTGTTCTAAGTGTGACCATCCACCCAAGGCCTTCCAAATATGAACAAATTATTGGTTTTCTATCTTAATTGGGTTCGAACCAGCACCTTCACCCAAATGTACCTTTAACTTTGGTTCGAATCCGTGAACCACAACATGGCAAATACAAATTGCAAGGTTTTCAGTCCTACACAGAAATTCTTTTCGCTTTCACTCTCTCTCTCTCTCCGTCTCTCTCCAAGCACTTGGCAATGCGGACAGCTGTCAATATTGGCATTTGGAAGCTTTCAAGCTTTGAAGCTCTCGTTTTATGGGCGCGCGCAGCAGCTGCTGTCCGATCAAGCGAGCACAACCCTATTTTATGTGCTTGGCGGTGAAATGCTTTCTTCCTAGTGACAACAACAAACAAAGGTGGGTCCAGGTACCTGCGCGTCGCAAGGGTTGAAAACTGCAGCTGGTGTTGGCCAGCGAAAAGAAAGTGTTGTTGTGTGCTGTGTGCGAAAAGGGGGAGAAGAAAGCCCAGAATTCGCGGGCACACGTGTTGCCACAACAGTTGCTCGCGCAGCAAGGTAAGGGGTAGCCAGGCAGAGAGGCGGCGGCAGCAGGCAGGCCAACATCTTCGGGGTACAGATTCGCTGCCGCATTTTGTTGAAAAACTAAGCCAGCGGCAACAGCAGCCGCAGTAACTCGAATCTCAAAGGCCTTTACTCTGCGTGTGTGTGTGTGTCGTTGGTTTCTTGGAAATTTCTAATGAACACAAACACAAAAAGGAGCACACAAAAATGTTGTAGAACAAAAACAAAACCGAAAACGAAATAATGTGGATCAAACGCACGCTAAATGAGTACAAACAAGCGGAACGTGAGAAGAGCCATGAGAATCAAGTAAGCCACACACTCACACACACACACACACAAATGTTTGTGTGGTTGTATGTTGATGAGGGCCTGTGCGCCGACGCAGACGTCGCCGTCTTCCTACCACAAAAGATAGTGGGAAATTGAAAGATTTCTAGATTCTGGCGCCCCCTCAAAACATCTGGGAAAGAGGCAAAGCACTCGGAAGCTGTCCAAGCTTAACTACTTCTAAGGGCGGGAGGTGGGCTGTTGGTGCGCCCAGTCTAGGTTGTGCAATGCATTCACTTTCGCTCCTTTCTACAAGCAAGAGCTTTTTCTCAAGCTTCATGAAGTTTGCTTCATCGTGTAAATTTCGACTTAGACATGCCTTACTTGATAAAGCAATTACTAAGCAGCTTTTAAAAAAGCTTTCGTGGTATTACTTGATTACTTTTTAACTCTTTCCTAACAGCAAGAGTCTATTTAAAAGCTTTGTGAAGATAGCTTCAAAGTGATATCACGTCTTTGTTGGGAAAACTTTATTTAAACAGAGCAAAGCATTCGCTAAGCTTTGAGCGTTCCTTTTAGATAGTTTATTCGGAATTCACAAGTTGGATAAAGCTTTTTAGTGCTCAAATTCCAATTTGTTTTAATTTTTAAAGCTGTGCTCTTTGATAGATAAAGATTTTGTTCTTTTGTGTAAAAAAACTGATTTCTTAAGCTCGAAGACTTTTAGTCTGGTGTTTACACGATGAAGCTAGCTTTTTGAAAAGCTTGAGTGTGCAAAATAAAGGTGCAGTGGTGTAGCAAGAGCTTTTGGAAAAGCTTCGCGAAGTTTGCTTCATTATTGTATTCAAGACTTAGTTGTGAAAGCTTTATGAAAGCTTTGAGTGTCCCCTTGAACCTTAGATTTGATGATTTATTCGGGATTTACACTTAAAAACAAGCTACCAAGGCAATGAAACTATTCTATGGCTTAAAAAGAACTAAAGAAATCGCAGCTCGCCGCCTTTAAGGCTGATTAACACACAATGAAGCAAGCTTTATATGGCTTTTCGT
The DNA here is from genome assembly GCA_035044985.1 of Lordiphosa fenestrarum. Taxonomy (NCBI): domain Eukaryota; kingdom Metazoa; phylum Arthropoda; class Insecta; order Diptera; family Drosophilidae; genus Lordiphosa; species Lordiphosa fenestrarum. The sequence goes on from JAWNNO010001836.1 coordinate 499,338, forward strand.
CAAAGCTTTAGTTGGTAGAACATAAGTGGCGTTGTACCTTGCCACTCTACAACTTTTTAGAAAGCCTCATGAAGTTTGCTTAATCGTTTAAGTCCTGATAGGGATTAGATGATTAGGGTGTTTGAGTATCACCTCAATTTCCTATAGCATTTCTTGCTTTCTTCCTAATAGTCTTTATAAGTCTTTTGAGTTCAAAAAAACCTTCTGAGTAGGATTATGGAAAACCTAGTCCAACTTTTCAATGACAGTGTGAAATCTAAGCCTGTTTAATGCTAGAATTCTAGAGTTGCAATTGAAAAAGTCTCCTTTTGAAGTTATTATAGAAAGAGTAGACTTAGAGCATTAAACTTCCAAGTAAGTTTAGGCTAAAACTGGTGAAACTTTTCAATGAAAATGGAAGGAATATGAAAATTAAAGCTGGAAAGCCTAAAAAAGCTGTTAAAAGTATTCAAATTCTTAAGAAACCTCGTTTTAAAAAACCTTCTGCGTAAGTTCAAGCTAAAACTAGTTGCAAATCTAAATATCTAAGCCTATTTAATGCTAGAGTATCACATTTTGCGGCTAAAACAAAACACTTCTGTGTAAGTTTAAGCCAAAACTAGACAAACTGTTCAATGAAAGGGGTAAGTCTAAACTTATTTGAGGCTAGAATATGGATATTAAAACTGGAAAGAAGCCTGAAAAAGCTGTTCAAAGTCTTAAGAAACCTCGTTTTAGAAAACCTTCTGTGTAAGTTTAGGCCAAAACTGGACAAACTTTTCAAAGAAAGGGTAAAATCTAAACGTATTTAAGGCTAGAATATGGAAATTAAAACTGGAAGTCCTGAAAAGGCAGTTAAAAGTACTCCAAGTCTTAAGAAACCTCGTTTTTGAAAAACCTGTGTAAGTTTAGGCTAAAACTAGACAAACTTTTCAATGAAAGGGGAAATTAAAACTGGAAAGAAGCCTGAATAAAAGTTGCCTATTAAGCCTATTTACATTCAAAGCCAGCAAAAAAGCGGTTGAAAATCTATGAAAACCTCATTCTAGACAGCCACAGAGAGTGAAATAAACGAGAAAGCTACGGTAACTTTGTCTGTGCCGAAGTTTGTATACCCTCTTACTCTTTTTCCCATTTTCCGACCGATTGTACGTATGGTAGCTATATGATATAGTCAACCGATTTGGCCAAAAGTTTGTAAAATTATGTGAAAGTAGGTGAAACAAACATAAACTAAACTAAACAAAAAAGTTTTTCTAACCAAGACTGGTTTTCAGACCTATCTTTTGTATGGCAGCTATGCCATATAGTTGTCCGATTTGCATCAAACTTGGTGGAATTAGAAAAAAGCATAGAACATTTATAAATACAAAGTTTGGACAGGTTTCCATGAAAAAAAAAAGTTTTTCATACTAAAACTAGTTTTCCGACCGATTGTTGCTATGACAGCTATGAGATATAGTCAACCGATTCGGTTGGTTCCAACAAATTAGCAGTGTACAGCAAAAAGCAGACTCTGTGCCCAATTTCAGCTCGATAGCTTCACAACTGAGAGACTAGTTTGCGTAGAAACAGACAGACGGACTGATCAAGTATATATATATGGTTTATGGGGTCGGAAATGAATATTTCTATGCGTTGCCAACTTCAACAAGGGAATGAAGAAAGCTTCTTAGCTATTTCAAGTGCAACTTTTCACTGAATTAGGCCAATCTTAAACATTGCTTGAGCTTTTGGGATAGAAATCAAGTCACCTTCCTTTTGGAGTTAAAACAAAAACCTTCCCGAGGCCCCAGAGCTAGTCGAAAAAGGTGGCCCCAGGCAGCCAGGCAGGAGGAACTGGTTAGGTTTTGTGGAATTAAGTCGCTCGCGCCCCCAATTGAACCCCTTTTTTGGGCTGTCTCAGCGTGTTAAGCCGCTTGTAGCAACAACGGCTAAGCTGTGGACTCCTCTCGGGGCACACAGGAATTTCAGAGAAGAATATTTTTTGTGAGCTTTTTTTTTGGTAGCTTTTTTTTGTTTTTTTTTGTGTGTGTGTGCAAAAATTTGTACTAATTTCTGAAAAGGAATGCAAAAGAAAACAACGCCATGCAAAAAAAATCTCACGACGACGGCGACGGACGACGGCGAAATCTTTTTCTGTAGCATTTGGTTTAATCCCCCAAAGAAAACATGCCGCGGCTTCTGAGTTTCGGAGTTTCTGCGTCGTTGCTTAGAAAAATGCCCAAAAAGGGTTGTGCGAGTGTGTGTGTGCGATGATCAGGTTTCTTTGAGCTTTGGAGTTGGCGTTCCTCCTAGGCGCAAACGAGTTTCTCACATTTCCTGCCCTGTCAGGCGTTTTTTCTTCGTTTGCTGCTTTTTAATTATACGAAAGGATTTGGTGGCATCCTTTTTCTAATGGTTGTGTGTGTTCACTTGCAGACAATTGTTGTTGCTCTGCTTGCCAATTTGTCTCTGCACCCCTTTTTTTTCCCTCTTCCTCTAATCGCGCCACCCCTTTGCTGCTGCTGCTGCTGCTGCAGCCTTTTGGCTGGCATCTGTATCTTTTCTTCTTCTGGTTGCGGAAAAGGGAGCCCCCTAATCTTTCTAGCGCTTGCAAATTTGATTCCCATCGATTAACACAGGACTCGCCGTTGGTCCTTGCTCGCCTAACCATAACTCCTTTGATTGACAGTCAAATTAGTAGGCAGAGGAGGAGAGCTGGGGCTGGGGAGAGATGCCTTGGGTTAGATTAGATGCCGTTGATGTGAGTTGATGATCTAGGCATTGCTCTTGTCCAAATTGTGAGGCAGCTGCGCGCATTGACCTTGATACACACGATTTTGGTTTGGTTTTGGTTTGGTTTTGGTTTGGTTTTGGTTTGGTTTGGTTTACTATGCTTCATTCAAAGCCAGATCTGCTCTCGCCCCCGCAAAACTCGTTTGGAATCCGCGTGTGTGTGTGTGTGTGTGTAGAATCGATGTTTGAATGAAAGCAAACACTTTACCTACATACGACGACCCGGCCGACCACCGACCACCGACCACCGACCCATATTGCGACGAAGGCGTTGCCAGAGCTGTTGCTCAGCGGAAGAGCAGAAGGACGCCGAGTTTTTTGTTTTTGGGTCTTGCCTTTTCGGTTCTTTCGGCAAACAGGATGCAAATTTTGAGGCTGACCGCCAGGTAGTAGTCGCTGCCGCTTCCAAACGCAGGTAGTATTAGCCTAGGGGCTTAGATGAGGTCCTGCCCTGCCTTAACTACTTTACATAAATTTGGCAAGCAAGCGGCAGCTTGAGTTTTGCATACAAATTCTTGATTCAAGAATGAATTTCGGTAACCAAGCGTCTCATAACTCGATTCAAGTCAGCAATATTCTTAAAAACAGTCAAAGATTTCTCGAATCGAAAACATTAAGGCCCTTCAAATCATGTTCAAACATTCTTGAATCAAATATCCAGATTTCCCCTTTGCTGATTCAAGAGTTAGACAGACAACAAAGTTTTGAATTAGGATTCGAATATAAAATCGCTTATTGTGCAATTACACATCAAATTTTAAAATAAATGTTCGGAAGTTCTTTATACAAGAGCAGATTTTCTTATCCAAGAGCTTTATAACTTGATTCAAGTACAAAATTTTCTTAAATCAAGAAATTAAAGCACTCAAAATCATGTTCAAGCATATTTGAATCAAATATAAAGATTCCCTCATTCTTGCATCACGATTTTAAGGTGCTCAAGAGTTAAGATCGTCTTTTTTTGAAACAAGAAGCAAGTGTAAGAACGCCCATTCTTTAAGAAAACATAATTTGAACAAAGAAAAAGCAAGAGCGAATTTCTTGATTCAAGTATAAATTTTCCATCCCAAATTTCTTGATCCAAGAGTTCCATACCTTTATTTAAGCACATAATGTTCTTAGAACAAGTAATATAATCCTTGAAAGAAGTACCTGACGCACTCTAAACAAGTTTGAACCTACTTGTAACAAGATTTGAACAGGCTCAAGAGTTTAGAATGAATCACGATTTAAGTGTAAGAACGCCCAAAGCTTCTCTCCTAGGGAAACCTGGATTTAATATCAAATAGTTTTGATTTTTAAACCTCCAGAAGAAAAGAGATTCTGTTACCAAAGCGAGGGGAGGTAGTTTAATACGTACCTATTGTATAAGGTTCGGTACCTAGTGTCTATCCTAAGGTTTTGGTTCACATCTTCTGAGACCTTTTCAGTGAATTTGAGAGTTTCGGTTATGAAAGAGTCATGCTCAGCATGGTTTCACTTCCTAGCCACCTTCTTTACGGCTTTGAATTCACCAGTTTAAAGCCGCACCGTTTTGAGAGACTTATGGACGTTGGATGCTCCGTTCCCGACTCTGTCCGACCCTTGATTTTGGATGAATTTCAAGAGTCTTGTAGATCTTTTTACTTATAAACTTGCCCATCCTCATACAAAAAGTTATCAATAATAAATTTCACTTAGCTCTGCATACGTCAAAGACGGAAAAAATGAAGCAAAGTTGAAATTATTCATAAAATGGGTGCTTTTCAAAGAGCAGAAGGCATAAAAGCCAAGGCATATGCATTCTACTTTATTATTGTGTTGCAGTGAGAGCGGAAAAAGAGAACCTCTTGATATTGTGTCACTTATTCACTTGCCCAGTGGGCCGAAAAATGAGCTTCATAGTCAAAGCTCGTGCATAACCTTGAATACATATATTTTCACCTAGCTCTGCATACATCAAAGACAGAAAAAAAGCTTGATTCTGCTTGAAAATGTCTTAACTTGGCAGATTTGATTGCTTAAAGTTTAAGTTGCTTTTTCTAGGTGAAAACTTTCCTTCGAAAGAAGAACACGTGCCATAACATGGTTCGTTTTGCTTTCGAGCTGGTCTGCAATGCTGGCGTACTGCTGCTGCCCTGTTTAGGTAGTGAGCTTACTCTTTAATCTCAATTTACCTAGATGGAAAGCTGTCTTTTTCGTCAACCGAGTAGAAGGGGGCCGCCGCCTTGGTTGTCAGCGTGCGGCGGCAAGTATATCAATTTTGGTTCGTTTTTCCCTTTTGGGGGTTGGCCCTCTAAGGAGGTTTTCCACTGCTGCTTAGGGGTGCCGCGCCGTGTGATGCATGTGACAATGATAATGGCATCTCCTTGGCATCGCTACGCAGTGTTTGCTTACACCACTTGAGCTTAACTTGGCAGCAGGGGACAAAGAGTTGATGAGGGTCAGAGGAGCGGCAGCGGCAGGAGCAGGAGCAGCGGCAGCAGCAGTAGACGACTCCTCGCCTGGGTCTGAGAGCTTTTTTTTTTTTTTTTTATATATATTTTTATCTTCTTGTGATATGCCCAATTTATCACAGGAAATTAGCTGCTATTTAGCAGCGATGTATAACCCAGGCAGGGGGGGAGGAATGTATGAGGGGTAGGCGGCGGGTGTGCCACAGTGAGGCAAGCTTCTTGTTATTTGGCGTGATAATTTGTGCAATTGTGGATTGCCCAGGGACACACACACACGCACACACGCACACTCACAGAGGGAGGATCGGATCGGGTTTTGAACCTCTCAAGGATAAGGGCGTAGCTAAATGAAATAGTGTGGCGCCATTTTGGAAAGTTGTTTCCCTGCTTTTTTCTGTTTTTTTCGGTTTTTTTTTGAAGTGTTATGTGATAAATGTGTGCATAGGAATACGCGGGGTGGGGAGGAGGAGTAGTGTAAGTTAGGGGGGGGGCACCACAACCTGCAGCAGCTCTACACAAAATAAGCAACAACACAAATTAGAAGGGAAGGACTACACACACACAAAACTAAGGAAAAACTAAGCATGTAAGGACTAAGGACTGTACCGCAAATGAACTGTAAATTACCAAAAAAATATTATGCAATTTCAGGAATTAGGAAGAGGAAACGAATTAAGTCCCCTTTTACACTGGAAAGAGCTTTTCCCTATTTCTCCAGTATTTAGGCTTAGCTTGAAGCTGATTTTGAAAACCGTAGCGAGAGATTAAGCTGCAGTTTTCCCTATTAAGTCGGTATTTACACGTTGAAGTAAACTAGAAGAAGCTTTTGAAGCTAGTAAAGAGTAGTAGGGGCATCGCTTGCCTCTCTCTTTGTCGCAGTTTACTAAAAAGCTTTCTTCAGAAGCTTTTTCAAACTTACTTTCACTTACGAAAGTTTCTCGCCTGCTTAAGTTTCGTTTTGTAGACCGTTGTTTAGTTTTCGAGTAACTTTTGTTACTTTGCTGTCTGTTTTAGCTAGTTTTTATTTTTAATCACTTTCCCATTGAGTAGCAAAATGATCCTCGTCAACAAACGCGCAGAAAAAGCCACTAATAACGGATTTCACTTAGCTCTGCATACATAAAAGACAGCAATACAGAATTTGGTTCACCAAATAAGTGATTTTCCCAAAGCATAATGCTTAAAAGGGGCACTTCTTTATTATTGTGGTGCAGTGGGAGCGGAAAAAGAGAATCCCTTGGGGCGTAAAAAGGAGATTCATTGCTTAGGTAAGCAAATTATCGAATTTGTTGAAAAGGTAAGAGTAATTTCACATAAAACACGCTTTAAAATTGCCTTTTAACACCAAAAAGTGTGAAGAAAACCTATAAAACACTCGCTAGGAAAACATGTATTCCTAGAAAAATATTGACGATGGGTTTTCCAATTTATAACAATCCGTTCTCAGAATGAAATTCAGTTTATAAGTATAACACACTGAAGGGAAGGAGTCAACACTAAGAAAGCCAGAGATGAATCGTTTTGGGTACGAGAAACTCTCTTGACATATTATTTTTACTAAACATTTGCCAAAGATACGCCAATGCGTCGCCAATAAGCGTAAAAAGGATATAGTTAGCAGTATTTTTTGACATGGCGACCGTGCTTAGTCTTGGTGGAAGCTTATTTTAGTACCTAAACCAATGTTGAATGGTCTCTGGGGCATCATAGTTAATCCATATTCAATGCACGGTGAAGCAATGTTCGGAAAACTATTTCAGATTAACTTCAAGACAGGAAAAAGACTTCTCCGTCTAAAATCAAAGCATCTATCGAGCAATTATACATGTAAAGTGTGTTGTAACCCTTGAGTTGAGTTGGCTACAGTACTTTAGAGAGCTCCATGGATCTAAAAACTAATTTAAACACTTTTTTGACAGAAATAAAGGCACCCATCGGGCAAATATTCACGTCAAATAAGAGTTGTAACCTCAGAGTTTAGCTGCAGCTAGCATGTAGGTAATCTAATCTTATATAAAAACCAACTCGTTTGAAGTTTAAACAGCTTTAAACACTTCTTTGTCAGAAATCGCGGCACCCATCTGGCAAATATTCCTGTTAACGAATTTGTAACTGAATTTGAATTTGCTAAGAGAAGCAATGTTGCTCCAAGAAGCAACAGATTGCTAGGTTTTGGATGCCTAGCGCTGTTTTTAAGGACTTTTTGTTATTGAGAATAATACTAACTTAGTACAAAACGCACCCAAAACAGTTGAAAATTCTCAGTACATCAAGTTTAGCTTTGAAAATACTGAAATCAAAGCGCTAGCAGCTCAAATACCACCGAATAAGGTGCACATTCGGAGTTTCAACTCAAAAAGTCAGCTTATTGAACGATTCTAACCGTTACCCAAATCGAAGTCAAACCCTCTCTAGACATACGAATTCTCAAGTTATTTAAACGGTACAGTCCTTAGGATGAGGTATACAACTACATACATACACATACATATGTACACTTACATACATCAAAAGAGAGAGAAGTGTAGAGGATCGGTGGTTAGATAAATTAATCGGTTAAAGAAACGTGAAATATAAACCCAAAAGTTCATTCATAGTTGGGGTGGGGTGGGGTTGAGGTTGGGGGGTTGTTGGGTTGTTGGGTTTTGGGGGCAAATAGAAGCTTTTCATAAATACCTTGAGGTGCCAGCACCTTCCAATTGCTGTCGATCCAAGGGCGGATCGAAGATTTGTTCACGATCCTCCTTCGATAATTCCAAGTCGGCAAATTGATCCAGTTCGGAAGCCATCTTTAGTTTCTTTGTTGGTTTTTTGTTTGTTACTTTTCTTTTAAACAAAATATGTTGTGCAATAATAAATTTCGGGAAATTACCGAGCGCGCGTGGTTCTTTTGTTAACACTTGAGAATTTTGACAAAGGTTTTTGTTTTCGATTTGTTTGTGGTTGTTGTTTTGTTTTGGAATGGAATGCTTCAAAAATTGATTTTAATTTTGGCGCTCAGTTTGACTCATTTGGTTGTGGGGTTGTAAGTTTTCCGGGGGGTTTGATGGGTTGTTTTGAAATGCTTAGGGCATAGCTTGAGTTTGGTGGGGCGGGGGTAGTGTTTGTTGTTGATTTGATTGGCCTGCTGCTGCTTGAAAGATTACCTGCAAAGTAGAGAGTGGAGAAAAAGGAGTAAGTAAATAAGTAAGTAAGTAAGTAAGCAAGCAAGTAAGTAAGTAAGAGAGAGAGAGAGAGAGAGCGTGAGCTGATCACTTGCCGGCCGGCAAAGTCAAAAGCTTTCTGAGTGGGCGAGCCATTAGAAGAGATGCGTAAGAGAGAGAGTGAGTAAGCTTTTTTTTCTTTCTTCAATATTTGGGCTGCTGTTGACTTTGATCTTGGGGCCGTTGTTTTTGTTTTTGTGTTTGAATTTTGTGGTGAAAAATGTGAGTTTTTTGTTTGGCTTACTTTTTGTTGTTGTTGTTGTTGATTGTTGTTTTCTTTTTGGTTTTCGGTTTGTTTCTTTTTGCAGAGTAAAGATGATGTCAGAGTGCCTTATAAAAAAATTTTTTCGTTTGCTTTTTGATTTTGCAGCGCGGCGCGTGTTTACAGTTTGTATTTGATTTTTTTGAAACCCAAAAAAAAATTTACATATGTAATTATGTATGAATGTAGGTAGTTGTTTTGGCCACACTTGGAAACTGTATAACAAAAAAATTTTCAAAAAAAAAATACCTAAGAGAATGTTTGTTGTGAGAAATGAGTTACAGAAACACACACGCACACACACACACACACAGTCACACGCGCGCACGCACATACACACACGCACACATGCTCTCGTACGCACGACACACACGAATTTCAAGTCAAAGTCACCAAAAAATATGCCACGAGCAAACAGCAAAAACAACAACAACAAACATATCTCTACTAATTTGTTGTTTCTCTTGTTGTCGTTGTTGTTGTTGCTTGATGAAGTTACGTTTGATTTTGGAATACGCGCGCGCGCTCTTCGCTAGGCCGAAAGAAATAGTTTAACAATATCCAAAAACTAAAACCAAAAAAACAAAAAAAAAACTTCAATCTGCTTTGGTATTGGTGTATAAATTTTTGCTTTTCTTTATTTTGTCGGTGGAATTTTGGGCGCAACTCGCGACGATTATGTTATGTTGCTTACGGTTAGGAACTGAACTGAACACTGAACGGCGACTGCGTTGCGGCCGACGTCGGCCACAGGAGCAGAGGCCGCGGGCCGTCGCGGCAGCAGCCGTTTTCTGTTTCTCACTCAAAGACGACGTTGGCGTCGAAGCCAGCGTTGCCGAAAATTTCAATGAGAGTGGTGCCTGTGTGTGTGTGTGTGTGTGTGTGTGTGTGTGTGTGTGGAAGAGTGTGTGAGAGAGTGAGTCTTTTTTTTTGTTGCTAGCCACTTAACTCAATTTATGCGGAAATTGATCAAAAAATGCTAATCTCGAATTATTATAAACAAAATGGAATCCTGCATATAAACAATTTGGCAATTTGGCAGTTCTGACAAAGCAAAGATTGAGCGACCGCCCACACGCGGCTACAAGAGAAAAACAAAAAGGTTTCCATATGGAAATGAATTAGTGGGAAGAATTTCTGCCCCTTGAATCTCCACCCCAGCTTAATATATTTCTAAGGGGTAATAAGAGATGGAAAGGCTGGCCGTCGTTTCCGCGAATCTCAACTAGGGTCATTACAAGTTGCCTTGCTGAGTTCCTTGAAGCTCTAACCACAAGTTGACATTCCAGCTTCTGGTCCTTCGAGCCGGATGGTGAAGTCATGTTCAAAGCATCTTTTGATTTAAAATTATGCCAGCTTGTGGCAATATTCAGTTAAATCACATTTTGGAGTCCTTTAATTGAGTTAAGTTCGTTCTGTGCTTGAAATTTCCAATTGGTTTTGGTCTTTTTTGTAGGGAATTACTTATGATGCAGTCTTAACTTAGTTAAAAAACAATATGAATACAACGAAAATCATATTTTATGTAATTTCAAAACGTAATTGGTTTGGTTATTTCTTCAAATTTAAGACGAGTCTATTAGAATTTAACATATATCGCTTTTGAGTGGGATATAGCATACAAGGCAATCCTAAGGTCAACTTTTATTAACCTAGGTAGTTATTTGTGGAATTTATGGCACAGATTAAGGGGTTCAGAGTGTTTATAGGTCTGGTACACCCTCTAAAGACACGTAAGCAGCATTTTACCTTCAGATTTTACAAGAAGTATGCTTGTATAAGTGTTAAACAGATTTCTTGGTATCCATTTCATACATTTTTATTAAGCTAGGTCGAAATTTGGAGCAGTTTAAGGGCTTCGGCAACGAAATGTCATTGAAAAGGTTCAGAAAAGCTACTTTGGGTTCCAAGGAGTCCATTAAGACCCTTTTTTATAAACCTACATCAAAAGTAATAGAAGCAATAAACATTTTTGAGATGATACACCCTCTTAAGCAGTGTAAAGGTAATTTACATACCGATTTTAGGCCAAAGCCGTTTTGTACAAGCAAAATACAGGTTTAAAGGCATTCATTTCGTCTAATTTTGAGATGATTAACTCTCTTAAGGCCCTGAAAAGTACCTTACATCTCGACTATAGGAAGAGTCGGTTTGTACAGGCCTAATACAGCTTTCAGGGCATTTATGGCATCCATTTTCTTTAGACTAGGTCTATAATTATCGTGTTTAAAGGCAAATTCAGGTATTTAGAGCAGTTTATTTGGGATGATACACCCCTCTTAGGGAAAATACAAGTTCCTAGTAAGCCAAAACCCTCATTTATATAAGCCTAGGCCCGAATTTTCGGCAATAGTCAAATGATAAAGGCATGGTAAGGCCTATGAAGGCACTGGTTGTGGATAAATCTTGGTTGGTTTTAGTATAATTAGGGTTCCAAGGCATCCAAGACAGCCATTTTCATTTACCTAGGTCAAAATTGTTTGAATTATTTGGAAAATTTGGAAAGATACGACAATTTTAAGCCCGAAAAGGGTATTTAACTTTGCGATTTCTAGAAAAGTCGGCCTGTAAACGTTTAATCGGCTTGTAGTAGTTTCTAAAATGTTCCAATTCAATCAAATATTCCATTTTCATTAACCTAGTTCGATAATTAATGAAGTTATATCCACATTGGAATAGAAAGGAGGTGTTAGGCAGTGCGACACCTTAGCGTTTTCATTCATAACAACAGCATTCGTTTCTTGTCTTTGATTTTCCAGGGTGGGTGGGCTTAAAGGGGCTTTGCTTGCCCATTGGTGGCCAAAACTAAGACTAAGATTAGCACAAAGCGCTCGAAATCGATGGCTTACTAAGAATTGGTGAAGTTCTCAAGCTGAGGAGTTGTTTTCGCCAGATTTTGTATGTTAATTTCAGTATATAAGTCTCTGGAATCATGGAAAACATCTTATTTGGCTTGAAAATTATTGAGTTTCTCTGGATTGTACCCCGCTTGTACCACTAGAAATCTGCCTTACAAGGTCAGAGCTATTAAGACATAAATTTGATGTTAAAGAGACACATTCCAGAAGTTGTTGTTGATTCTTCCAGCCGGATGCAGTAAGTCTTGTTGAAGAATCTCAATGATATTGTTTAAAAGTTCCATTCAAAGCTTCTCTTAGTTTGCCTTAAGTGGACTCCCGATACGAGTTCCACATCATAAATATATTAAAGTCCACGGTTAAATACTTCTAAATACTTGAATCTTGCCGTAATCAGGGTCGAGTCCTGCCAGCAAACTTGGGATAATAGAAATTAAGCTCTAACCATTAAAAAAAAGTGTAAGAGAAAACGCAACTGTAAACATAAGGATTCAAGGGCTTGTACTAAAAAGGAGTGGAACAAGGTGGGACAGGGGAGAGGAGGGCAATAAATCCCATCAATTTCCTTGAAAGAAATTTGAGCTTAGAAGCTTTTCACTCAAAAACACGCGCGTTTGTTCCTTGCGTTGCTGTTGCTGCTGGCGCTGGAACCTGGAAACCTTTGGCAAACAGTAGAGCAGGAGCATTATGTGTCCGTGTGTGTCCATGTGTGTGTGTGTGTGAGTGTGAGAGACAGATGCCAGGATAATGTAGGCAGCGTCGCTGTCGACGCAGCAGCAGCAACAACAAAAAACCTCGTTTGGCTATGGTGACGACGGCGGCGCTTAAGCTTTAAAGGAAGAAGGAAGCAGCAAAAAAGGAAGTAAAGCAACACAACCAACACACTCACTCACTCACTCACGCAAGGAGCTGTTGCTGTTGTTTTTTTTCTTAGAAAAAAAAAGCGCAAAATGAAACCAAAAATGAAATCGAAATCGAGAAATGAGACCAGGAACCAACTGGGCACCATGGTCCCAAATGGCAAGTTTCTAGCACAGAAACTAGGCGAAATAGGGCCGAGAATACAAAAATTAAGGAACTATTGACATGAAGAATAGAAATATAGCAGAAACGGAGCTTAGAGAGAAAACTTTGAACGAAAAGTTCATACTTGGATCAAGAATTTGCTTGCTTAGCGCTCTTTTGTTAGGGAAAGTTAAAGATTCCCAACAAATAGTTCTATTAGAAACTTCAAGCAGGGTTTATATATGAAATTTGCCTGATTTTTATGCTTATGAATATGAATCGAACCTCTTAGACTTAGTCTTACAAAGATTTCATGTGCCCATCGCTGCTTTAAATCACTTTTTAAGTAGGTAGGTAGGCAGGTAGCTAGTTCCAGTTGGGGCCACACGTAGAACTTAGGGTCCATAGAACTTAAGGTCCTTTTCGCACCTTAGTTTTAAATGGAAGCAATACTATATAGATGTCCGATTTCAATCAAAACTTAGTGGAATCAAGGGAAAGCAAAGCAAACTAAGAAAAACAAAGTTTGGTGGCGTTTTTATGGAAAACAAAAAAGTTTTTCTTACTAAAACTACCTTTCAGACTCTACTTTTGTATGACAGCTATACTATATAGATGTCCGATTTCGACCAAACTTGGTAAAATCGTGTAAAAGCATAACAAACTAAGAAATACAAAGTTTGGAGGCGTTTCTATGGAAAACCAAAAAGTTTTTCTTACTAAAACTACTTTTCAGACTCTACTTTTGTATGACAGCTATACTTTAAAGAAGTCCGATTTCGACCAAAGTTAGTCAAATCATGTTAAAGCATAACAAACTAAGAAATACAAAGTTTGGAGGCGTTTCCTTTGAAAACAAAAAACTTTTTCTCACTAAAACTAGTTTTTCGACCGATTGTTTCTATGACAGCTATATGCTATAGTCATACGAACCGGCCGCTTTTGACAAATGTGCTGGGTATTTGTATTAAAAGACTTTGTGCAAAGTTTGGTGTAGATAGCTTTCAAACTGACGGAGAAGATGGAATAGAAACGGAAGGACATGGCTAAGTCAACTTAGCTCGTCGTGCTGATCCAGAATATATATACTTTAGGTGTTGGGAGATGCTTTCTTCTATGCTATTTCCATCTGCCAAGGCTCAAACAGATCCTTTAGAACCGCGAGAGCTTTGTCTATGGTAGCAAATAGTTGAAATAAAGCTTATGATGCACCCAAAAACCATTCAGAGAGGCACACATTTCGCACACTTTTCACAGGTATCTGCTTAACTAGCTTAAGAGTTGAGGTGAAGTGACTTCTTCTTCTTATATATTCTTGTTCAGCATCAACAACCGAGTTGACAGATCTCAGAAATGGTCAGAGACATGTTTGATATGTATGGGACTTAAGAGTACTCAATTAACCTTGCTAAAGGTAAGAAACTCCTTCCGTTTGAACAAACAGAACTCAGAGAAGGTAAGAGATAGAGTCTTGACTTGTATGGAAAATATGTTTCTTATAGTTACAGGCAGATTAAGTTTATTTTCATATATTGCCACGCCCCCTACCGCCCTCGCAATTTGGCAAAAACGTCATAGCTGCCACAGTTTTACAGATAGAGGTTTCGTTTCTTTTGCTTGTATTAAGTAAACACAATTATTTATCAAACCGCCAAAGGAATGGTAAGGATCGGATGTACGATACGCAAGTTATGAGTAAGAGTAAGTTTGCTGCTGCAGCGCAGTAGCAGCGCAGCATTCAAAATGCACTTAAGTTGGCATAGACTGCTTTTTAAGTTGTTTTTATCGATTTCCCAAGCTCTTCCCATATATTTTTTAACCAAAGTAAATCAAAGTGTTGACCATAGTGCGAGAGAGAGAGAGAAAAAAAGCGCGCTGCGGCATGTCCTTGAAACATCTTAAAGTTGCGCCAGCTAGCGGTACCGAAAACTAATTGCTTTCCCTGTGGCAACAAGGAGGCGGCCACTTGTTGCCGCACAAACTCGCCTGCAACATGCAGGCCGAGGGTTGACAACGCACGCGTCGCAGCATCAAAACAAAATCAAAGGCACAACCGCCACACATTCGGCGGCAGGACCAAAAGGGACGCGCATCCTCCCCAAGGGTTGCTGCTGCCGCTGCTGCAGCACTGCAATTGCAGTTGACATTAATTGACGTTTAATAGGCCTCAGCCGGAGGGAAGCGGCGCCAGCTTTTCTCTCGGCGCAGCCGACAAGCCAATTAAAGCCTGAAAGCTTTTCATGCTTTTTATTTGCCAATAATTCAGCCGGCAACAACAACAACAACAAAAAGTGCATCCTTTTTCAACGTCGCCTGCCGCCCCGGGGTTAAGGGTTAGCCAGAAGGGGTTGGCCTGGTCATTGGTCAGCCAGCATGCGGTTGCAACGTCGCTGCCGGCTGCAGCGGGGGGTGGTTGGGTGTGGAGTGGGCGTATGGGCAGGGCCACGACTGCCTGTTGCAGTTCCTGTGTCGGGTCCTGGCTGGGTGGTTGTTTGCGTGGGCTTGGGTGGGTGGTTGGCTGGGCTGGGTTGGTTGCATGCAACAAAATGGCGCGCGCGCATCAATTGCAACCAGCAACCCCGGCAAAGTATGCAATGCAAAACGGCCTAAGAGCTTTCGAGTGGGACAGAGGCGGCACTAGTCGAGCCTGCGAATGACAGCCTGGGCGACGAACGCAATGGCGACCAACGTCACCACAGTCCTTGGCAGGAACCTGAACGCTGACGCTGGCTGGGTCCTGTCAGGGGGACAAGCAAGGCTCATAAACCCATAAACCCAAAACGGGACAGCCCGAGAGAGCGGGAGCGGGAGCGGGAGCGAGAGCGAGAGCGAGCAACAGAGTGAGGTAGTTAGAGGCCTGTTACACTGGGCAAAAAACCAATTTGCTCTAAGCGGAAAAGCCCCTTCGAAGCAAAGGCCTGTCACCTTCACTTCCCAGTGAAGCCTTCAGCTCAAATATAAGCCACTGAAAAGACCATCAGCTGGTAGCATCTGGAGCAGATCCGAGGTTAGGCAACGTAGACACTCGACGGAAGGACGCCCTGGAGGCTAGAAGATGACTGGACTAGACTTAAAGCTACAACTTTGGTACCCTGGAACGTCTTGCTTCGTCGTTTCGACTACCAAAAAGCCTGTACATCAAGTGTACATCAAACTAGCGATGACCTTAGACAAGGGTTTAACAGATGGCAACCTTTTGACAATGAGTAGGTGCATTCTATGCGCTCTGGCTGTATCCAACTCTCGCTTAAGGCCGAGAGCTGAGAACGACGCTCAGCTCTTTGATTTTAACTGAGAGCCGGAGCTCACAGCTCTCTACTCGCAGCTTTTGCATAAAAACAACAGCTCTCGATCCCTTATCTGAGAGCAGAGAGTCATCTGGCTTATTAGTAATTAGTTTTTTAGCCTTAAGCCTCGAACTAGAAGAGCTTCCAGCTCTTGAAATGAGGCTCAGAGCTCAGAGCTGAGAGCTGCTACCCTAAAGTCGTCGTTTCGACAACGTTTGTATACATTTTGCTGGTTCTACTTCTATTTTTCGTTTGTTTTGGGCTGATTTCAAGAATACAGTTGTCAGTTTCGTAGGCGTAGTCGAAACGACGAACAATGAATTCATAAGTTTGAGTAGTCAAAACGACGAGCGAAGAAGATGATAAATATATCTTGCATAAAATATGAAAATTAAGCTTCAAGACGTTTAATTTATCATTATAAGACAGCAAAAAAGTGTTCAAATTTGATTTAATTTCGTTTCCTGCAAAAAATCAGCCAAATTCTGGGAATAAATCACTCTGTAAGCAAGAAAACTTAAGGTATGGGAATTTAGGCTCACCCAAAACACGTACAAGTGATAAAAAGTTGCCTAATTTGGTGTGTTTGAGCCACTAAGGCCACAAACAAGCTTCTTATATGATTAGAAGTTCTGTTTAAACATGATTTATCATTATAAAGCAGCAAAAGTGTTCAAATTTTGTATAATTTCAAGTTTCCTGCAAAAAATCAAGCAAACTTTTGGAATAAAAAACCGTGTAAGCAATAAAACTTATGGGTGCAGGAAAGGAGGTCCACCCAAAACACGTACAAGTGATAAAACATTCCCTAATTTTGTGTGTTTGAGCCACTAAGGCCACAAACAAGCTTCTGATTGATTAGAAGAGCTGTATAATCTTAATTTATAAGTATAAGAGTGCAAAAGAAGGCATACATTTTGCTTCCATATATATATATATCAATCCAAAGGAATCCCTCTAAGACCACAGTGAGATTTGAGTAGTTCGTCTGATGTTGAAATATTATCCTTATGGTTCTAGCTAATTCAATCTATTAGACTAGACCAGATTGGCCTAGAAAAAGCTAAAGAGAGAAAAAAGCCGCTGCAAAGTGAGGGCGCAAATGCCACTTCTTGGTATTCTGTACATTGCAGAGTAAATGCTGACAGCGGGAGAGAGAGTAAGTGAACCTATCAGCCTTATTTGTAGGTACATTTAGGCAACAATCTATGTCGACGACATGCATTTTGTAAACTGCATTCACCACACAAAGGCATTGTTATTCAATTTAACCTCAAAAAGGATTCCCTTTCTTGCAGTGTACTCGCCCCGGTGAACTCAAGGACACACTCACGGCACAATTGGTGTGCCGGACGATCGCGTAACAGAGGGGCATACTACATCATACTTCCGCGTCTGCGGAATGTGGTAATCTAATTCTGGATACCCCCAAAACAGACTTCCGCCTTCGTCTGGCTCTCTCTTTCGGTTCGGCTGTTGAACTTTTTGTAAATTGATTTCAAAATAAATATATATATGTATATATATTTGGTGTGTGTTGTTGTTGTGTTTCTTTCGCGTTTTCCATGCTCACAGAATGCATTAAATTTAGCCAGGCCAACAACATAAGCCAAAACGAAACGAAACGAGACGAGGCGAGGCGAGGCGAGGCG
This sequence comes from Lordiphosa fenestrarum, assembly GCA_035044985.1. Lineage (NCBI taxonomy): Eukaryota > Metazoa > Arthropoda > Insecta > Diptera > Drosophilidae > Lordiphosa > Lordiphosa fenestrarum. Next base: position 516,797 of record JAWNNO010001836.1, read on the forward strand.
AGACATCCCCGTTGCCAGACAGACGGACGGACATGTACACTTCATTCATGCCACGCGCCTTTGGTTGTCCACATTTAAAATAGACACCGTTTGCTCTCTTGAATGATGGCTTAAACCAAAAATGTCACTCGAGTACAGTTGAAACTGAAATAGTTGGCCACATTGTCACCAGGGTGGGGTATAGGTTGAGAGAGTTTGGACCAAGTGTTGCTATGGTTGTAGTTGAAGTATCTGTTAGCAGTTAACCACTAAACAAGCACTAAACGAGACTTTAACGGAGGCTTGGTACTAGCTTGGGTTGATGCTCTTAGCTAAAAGAGTTCTAAAAAGAATTTGATATAAAGATTCGCTAAAGATTCGATACATAGTCTACAAATTCCGTTAAAACAGCGAGCTGTGGCTTTAGATAAGCCAAAGATTTGCCAAATATTCGTCATTTAATCACTAAAGTTTTGCTTAAGTTTCGCTTTATGTATTATACATATCCAACTTCTATATCTTTTTGAGTTCTGTGCATTTATACAGATGGAGGCACAGACTGACTTGGCTGTAAAGACTCGGCTTTTGAAAATGATCTAAAATATATACTTTACAAGGTCGGATTTGCGTTTTTTCTGGCCTTAATACATATTTGCACAAGCTGAATATACTCTGTGTATACAAAAGCGAGCTAACCAGCTATATATTTGCTTAAAATTCGCTCTAGATTCGCCAAATAGACAGCTCTAAGTCTGTGTTGGTCATGCCTGGTCCGCAGGGGTTATACGTATTTCGCTCTTAGCACAGTTTAGAGAGCTTAGAGCTCATGCCGAGACTTGGTCCAAGAGAGAACTGTTTAGTTTTATTTTTGTCTCAATCAATGTGGCTAGGTCAGAGCTAGTTTGCATTTTTTTTTTTCGCACACCCATACACTCTCACTAGTTGACCTCATTCTTCTTCTTCAAAACCCTGCTCTAAATAAGAATAAGCTAATGATTCGCTAGAGTTTAGCTAAATATCAGCTTAAGATTCGCTAAGTCTTCACTAAATCTTAACTAAAGATTCGACAAAATTAGAATAATTACGTTCTACCTCACCCACCCTGCTCTAAATAAAGTTAAGCTAATGATTCGCTGGAGTTTAGCTAAATATCAGCTTAAGATTCGCTAAATCTTCAAAATATTTGCAAGCTTAAGATAAAAATTTTTTAATTGTTCGACAAACTGTCTTAAAAACGCTTGTGGTACATCAAACTATAGTGAAGAGTGTGTAATGTTAAGATTTATAGACTGTTTTTATCGATAACTTTACCTGTATACATGTAAATTTGCAAGAAATTCCACACATTTGGAGTTAAGCAATTGAGAAGTCGGTTGTTTCCAGATTCAATAGCATTCTAGTGCCTTTTAGATAGTTCTAAAATCCTGACCGCTTTAACATTCTAGAACTATCCAGATATTACAGCCCCGGAGAGCCGAACATTTTCGCCAATTCACGCCGAATGCTTGCCGAAGTAATGCTTCAGTGAGTGTCAGAGAGAGAGAGACGGAGAGCGACAGATAGTCTCTCTTCTTGGGGAACCCTGTTCTATAGATAGCTGCTAGGTGTTACTCTCTTATATGTAGGTTTATGTGACAGCTCAATGTAGAAGATGAAAAGTTTGCTCCTAAGTCTTTCTAAGCTTTCTCAGAAGACAAGCAAATCAGGTGAAACTCTACACCAGCGATGTTCACTCATAGCCCCCCGGGGGCCAAAGACTTTCGGTAATTCAGGCCGAATGCTTGCCGAAGTAATGCTTCAGTGAGTGACGGAGAGCCTCTCTTCTTGAACATCGCTGCTCTACACCTTTACATAATTTGCCTCTCGAATTTCAAGAAAGTCTCAGCCGGAGTCTTGGCTACAACTCCGTCTAGCGATTGTTGTTGTTTGACAAATGAGTTAGCTCATGAGTTTTTGTGTAAAGCAAAGTGAGAGCGCGCGCACTCTACACAGCATGGCAGAGTAAATGCTGAGAGCGCCAGTGGAAAGAGAGAGTAAGAAGCCTGATTTTGGCTCTGATTTTGTACTTACGTTTTTGCTATATCCCGGCTATTTCAGATTTGCGGTTGATTTGAGGACTGGCTATTGTTGTTGTTGTTGTTGTTGTTATTGTTGCTGCTGTTTTTGTTGTTGACTGTGGTTGTTGCTATTCCTGGCTATTGGATCAGTTTCAGCTTTCATTCAACGCAGTTATGGATCAGTATGCTGGAATGGGATCGAGATCGATTGGCTTCACTTTCACACTGCACTGCACTGCACTACACTGCACTACTCTCGGCGCTTGATCGATCATCAATTGGCACGTGGGGGTAGGGTGGGGGAAGGGGGGCGGCGGCGGCAGCGGTAGGATGTGAAGTTTTTGTTTTTGGTTGCTCTAATTTGAATTGAAAGCCGAAAACTGTGTGTGTGTGTGTGTGTGTGTGTGTGTGTGTGCGTGTGTGTAGGTGTGTGTTGTTGCCTGTGAGTGGGTGTTGGGGGAGCGTGTGTGTGTGTGTGTGTGTGTGTGTGTGTGTGTGTGGTATATGATGAATTATGAATTGAAGAGAGAGAAAGAGAAAGAGAGAGAGACAGAGAGTTGTGTTATTTCTGACTTGGCCTTTGGAATTTTGGTGTTTTGTTTTTGTTTTCCTTTATTTGTTGTTGTTGTTGTTGTTGTTTTTTTTTGGGTTTTTTGGGTATTTTATATTTTATGTGGTTTTTGGATAATTTTTTTTGTTGAGCGAGAAAAATTGAAACTGAATTGTGAGAAAGTGGAAATTTATTAAGTGTTTGTGTTTGTATTGGTGGCTTTGACAGTTAGGCAAATGGTGGCTAAGTTTCGGGAGAGAGAGAGCGATAGAGAGAGAGAAGGTGGGAGAGCAGAGAGAGAGAGTGGGGGAAGTGTGCGCAGGCGGCAAGAGCTTTAATATTTGATTGATACCAGCAGCAGGATGGGGGGGAAGGGGAAGGAGGAGTGGGAGTGGGAGGAGGAGCGGCCCTATTGATTTTTGCGTAGCAGCAGCAGCAGCAGCAGCCCAGTGCGTGGGTGGGGGGAAAACTCCGGCCAATGCTTACAGATTTTCAATTTCTTTCGTTTTGTTGTTTGCACTTTTGCACACTTTGCTTTGCAATCACAAAAAAAAAGGAACGAATCAACGATGGCGGCAACGGCGACGGCGGTGGCTGCGGCTGCGGCGGTGGCGGCGGCGGCGTAGGCGGAGGGCGTTTAGAAACGGTAAAGTCGGAGGTCGAGAGCTGCCTTTTCAACTGAGAGTCGAACGAACGAACGAACGCACAGCGACGAGTGAACTGGCGGCCAAACTGTCTATGTCTCAATGAAAATGCGAGGAAAATTCACAGCCGCAGCCAGCAGCGACGCGGCAGCGACGCATGTAGCATTTTCCCACCCAGAAACAGTGAAAGTTGTACAAAATGGCTGACTGTATACGTGTGTGTGTGAGTGCGGCGTCTATCCGACAGTTTATCCGTCCGTTTTTACTTACACAACGGAACACCAGCCGGCTTAGCCTACACTGAGAACAAATGAGATAGCCGAATGAATTGCAATGTCTCTCATCGACATGAGAATCCTTTTGAATTGACAGATTTGATAAGAGGCAAGGCCAAGCGAGCATTTATATGTGGCATGTTCGCGTGTGGGCTTATTTGTGTGGGCGCTTACGATCCTAAACATCTCTGAGCAGCACAGTTCCAAGGCTTATATTTTGCTGTGGGCATACCAAGACCGTCGTAATGCGCAGAATAAGGAGCCGGAACATGCGGGACAATCGGGCCATTGATTGCCAGGTAAATAATAAGCGCGTTAACCTAAATCCATATATGTGACTGGGTTTTTAGACCTTTATGCTAAGTAAACCTACAGTTTTAGCCGGCTCAAGGTCAAGTTATGCTTTCGCACAACTTTAAGCAGAGACACAACACCACAAAGGAGGCTGGTAAATCTATTTGGTAGATTGAAAACCAGTTCGTACCTTAGTGGAGTGCTTTAGACCCAGCAACTGGTTTTTGTTAAAGGGCAAGCAAGCAAGAAGCATCTCCGACCCCATAAGGTATATATATTCTGGATCAGCAAGACAAGCTGAGTTGATTTAGCCCTGTCCGTCTGTTTCTATGCTATCATCTTCGTCAGTTTGTAAGCTATTTTCACCAAACTTTGCAAAAAGTCTTTTATTACAACTACGCTGCACATTTGTCGGAACCGGACGGATCGGTTGACTATAGCATATAGTCATACGAACAATCAGTCGAAAAACTATAGTTTTAGTGAGAAAAACGCCTCCAAACTTGGTATTTCTTAGTTTGCTATGCCTTGCCATGATTCTAACAAGTTTGGTTGAAATCGGACATCTACAAAGTATAGCTCCCATAGAAAAGTACAGTCTGAAGACTAGTCTTAGTGAGAAAAACTTTTTTGTTTTCAAAGGAAACGCCTTCAAACTTTGTATTTCGTAGTTTGCTATGCTCTTCCATGATTTCACGTAGTTTGGCTGAAATCGGACATCTATATAGTATAGCTGTCTTACAAAAGTAGAGTCTGAAAAGTAGTCTTAGTGAGAAAAACTTTGTTGTTTCCATGGAAATGCCTCCAAACTTGGTATTTCTTAGTTTGCTATGCACCTCCCATGATTCCACCAAGTTTGGTAGAAATCTGACGTCTATATAGTATAGCTCCCATAGAAAAGTAAGGTTCGAAAAACGTGCAAACTTCTTCATTTTTTAAAATGTTTAGGAAACGCTCAGGCAAGCCATGTCCATTTGCCATAATATACCCGTAACTGAGCGAGCAACAGATACCCGGAATAGTGTCTTAAGGATATTCTAGATTCTACATACATCAAAAAGATCACCAATTCAATTCCTTCTTAGAAAACAGATAAATGGGCAATGTTTCTATCTATCTATTCTGTTTTACTCTTGTGCCTAGTGTACAAGTAAGTTCTTCCAAAATAAGAGCCTATCAATGCATGACATGGACTGCATCTGCCTGCATAACTTTGCATCCTTGTCTGCCTATAACTCCCGATTCTACATTTTTCGCGAGGTATTCCAGCTGTTCGGACGTGCCCCCTCCTGTATTCCCTACGTACATTTTCCATGTGAATGGTTTGGTTTTTGGTCGCTGCCTCGCCGCTGTCGGCGTCACTGGGATGGAGAGAGAGAGAGAGAGCAGCAACTGTCGTTGAGGGTGAGCAGGAAAAGCGAATTTTCATTACCTTTATACGCTTTGTCACAGGGAAAACTCAAAGGAAAACTCTATACAGAAAGAGGGGTTGATAACGTCAACGGGCAACGTTAATGTTAACGCCAACGCCGACTTCAGCCGCGACGCCGACTCGCTCTCTTTCTCTCTGCCGCTCTCGCTGCTGCTGCCGCGGCCGCTGCTGTTGCCGCTGCCGCTCGTTGCTGTGGAAAAGTTGGGAAATTCATTGTCACACAGCTGCCTCTGCCTTGTACTTGACTGTTGAGTTTTTCTGTTTTTGTTTCCAAATCAAAAAAAAAACACACACAAAACGAAAAAGTATAACGACGCTTGAAGGCAGAGGGAGAGAGAGAGAGAGGGAGAGAGAGGAAGCTCAAGGGCAAGTCCCAAAATGAGGTTAGAAATGATAAGAAGAAAAAAACCTGCGGAAAATATGCATTTGATTAGGAGAGAGTTGTAGGGAGAGAGGCGGTGTTTAACGATCAGCAGGATATCGGTTGTACACAGTGAAAAAAGAGTCGAGATTACGGCAAGAGCGGGCTCTCTCAATTGTAGTACCATGTTCTTACTTTAAGAACTCTCAAACTTTTGTAAGCACCATCTTAGACCGAAAAGTACACAGTCAGCGCATAATTCCGCTGGTGAAATGAACCAAACGGATTTGTAAAGGCGAAATGATGTCGCTTTGCCACTCAAAACTATGTAAAGTAGTTTTTCCATGGAAAATTAATGGAGTTTGGGTTTACTTTTAGTAAAAGTAAACTAAAACCAAACAATTTAGTTCTATATAATCACAAAGGAAACAGTTTTGCGCACAAACGACATAATGCCGCGATGGTTTAGGGCATTATTTTGTTAGTAAAATGTTTTGAACGGAATTAGGCTGGCGGTATTATATCGCCTTACCTTTAAGTCCTTGTAAAGAGGTAAGATTTTATAGGAAATTGATGGAATTGTAGACTGAGAAGTGAAATTTTGAACTAAGCTCAGCCACACAGTTCGGCTTTTCCAAAAGCGACATAATTCCGCTGCGAAAATATGGAAGATGGACATATGTGGACCAAATTAAGTCGGCGGAATTATGTCGCTATGTCTTAAAGGGTATTTTTTCTGAAGATTTCCTAGGGTTTTCATAGATTCAAAGCTTAAACTAAACTGAGTGGCAGAGTTTCGCTGTTTTTCAAAGAAAACAACATAATTCTTCTCTGATCCATGTCATAATTCCGCCGGGAAAGTGTCGCAGATGTAATTATGTGGGCGGAATTATGTCGTAATGTCTCAAAAGGTATTTTTTCTTCAGACTTCCTGGGGATACTGATGGAAGTACATCTTAAACTATCCTGATCTACAGAGTTCCGCTGTTTTACAAAGAAAACAACACAGTTTCTCAGTGATCCATGTCTCAATTTCGAGGAGAAAGTGTAGTAGATGGAATAATGAGGGCGGAATTATGTCACTAAGCCTCTTAATATCTCAAACGGTATTTTATCTGAAGATTTTCTGGAAATTTCATGGATGTTTAGTTAAAACCCACCCGAGACACAGAGTTCCGCTGTTCTGCAAAGAAAACAATACAGTTTGTCAGTGATCCATGTCGTAATTCCGCCGGGAAAGTGTCGCAAATGTAATTTTGAGGGCGGAATTATGTCGCTTTGCCTCTAATTGTCTCAAAAGGTGTTTTTTCTGAAGATTTTCTCAGACTTTCATGGATTTTTAGTTTAAACTAGACTGAACCACAGAGTTACTCTGTTTTACAAAGAAAACAATAGAGTTACTCGTTAATGTAAGTATGAGGGCGGAATAATGTCGCTGTGTCTTTAAATGACATAATCCATGTCATAATTCCGCCGGAAAAGTACTTACAAGAGGGCGGAATTATGTCGCTAGGTATTTTTCTGCAGATTTCCTAGGAAGTTCGTGGATAATAAGCTTAAACTAGCCTGAGCCACAGAGTTTCGCTGTTCTACAAAAGAAAACAGCATAGTTCCCTGATGATTCATGTCATAATTCCGCCGGGAAAGTGTAAAAGATGAAATTATGAGGGCGGAATTATGTCATAGTGTCTCAAAAGGTGTTTTTTCTGAAGATTTCCTGGGAATTTCATGGATTTTCAGTTTTAACTAGACTGAACCAAAGAGTTTCGTCGTTCTATGCCTTCTATGTCGAGATCCATGTCATAATTCCGCCGAGAAAGTGTAGAAAACGTAACTATAAGGGCGGAATTATGTCGCTAAGCCTACTCCCAAGTGTTCCGCGGATATTTGTGTGGTTTTGTGCCTATTTAAAAGCAATCTTAACCTAACCCAAACCAGTTTAAGTTGCCTTCAGATGTATCTAAATAGTAAAAAGGTTCCAAAAAATTTAAATTTTTTTGGTTATCCAAGCACTAACCTGCCCCAGAGAGAGAGAGAGGGCGAGGAAGAGCGCGACAGCCATGACGTCATGGCTGCACAACGTGGAAATCAAGTCCAAGTGGCGTCTCTAGCCCAAAACGACAAACATTTTTTTACGCACTTCCTGCCCAGCTCAGGCCAAGCCGGCACGGGACACCGCACACCGCACAAGGGTTGCAAATCTAATGGAATAAAAAGAAGCAAAGACTCGACAACGACAACAATGGCAAGGGAATGGGAATGGGAACGGGCATGGGCATGGGCATGGGCATGGGGAGTGCTAAGCCCGTTTATCATCAGCAGCCGCCGCCGCTTTGATCCTGAACCGGGACATGGCGAGAGTTGGTGGTGGCTTTTTGCCTATTCTAACGCACTGCGCTGCCTTTCCAAATCGAATCCAACTACGCACCAAGTTGAAAGTGCGTTTAGCTCGGAACTACCATACACCAGGGGTGGGTGGTTGCTACACACGGAGGGTTGTGTGGGGTGTGGTGCTGCACGCATCTAGGCATATTTTTTTGGGGGTGCAAACGCAGTCCGTAATTTGGAAATGGGACGCATCTATGCGGAGCTATGCCCAAGCCATGACTTGGATTTGGTGGATTGAGTGGAAGCTTCTCGCATATTTTGTTGAAATTTTTGTTTGGTTTTTTGGGGTGCGTTACGCATTTGGCAAAACAGGGAAATCGAAGAAGCTCAACAAGAACGCAGAAACAGAAAACACACAGAGGCGAAGGAAATGTGAATGTCGACAAGGTCATAGACTGGAATATACTTTCAAAAAGAGCTACAACTCGATAAAGGTACTCAGAATGGTATGGACAATCGGGAAATACCATCAACATTGCGGCAAAGTTGGCTAGCCATGGATGAAATGGAGAAGCGCCCATCTAAACTGGTTGAATCTCTAGATATATGGAGTACTAGCTGTATACACGGCGTTTCCCGAGTATTAAACCATATTTTTATGCTATTCTTCCAACTTTCTATAGCATTCTACAACTTTCTAGCAAGTTCTATGGCCAGCTCACAATTTCTAGAAATTTCGGTAGCCATTTAGAACTTTCTATAACATTTTCTATAGCGTTCAAGAACTTTCTAGAGATTTCTCAAACATTCAACATTTTAGATAGTTCTAGAAGTATTCTCACATTCTAGAACTTAATATCTTTCCAGAACTTCAATATAGTCCTCTAACATTCTAAAACCTTTTAGAAACTGCTATAAAAACTCGAGATCTTTCCACTAAGTACCGGTTTCACATCTTTTAGTTACCTAGCTTCTATGTGACAGATAAAACCAGATTTTACTCTGTTATTTGTAAGTTTATGTGAGAAATATGGCCATCTGGAAGATGTGAAATCGGTCTTATATACTAGATCTTTCTAGAAATAACACCAAATTTGTAAAAACTTCAAGAATTTCAAGTTCTTAACTACTTCAGAGTTATGGCTTTGAACCACTTTTGAACCGTTTACTATATCTCTATCTCCATCTCTCTATCTCTATCTCTATCTCTATCTCTATCTCTATCTCTATCTCTATCTCTATCTCTATCTCTATCTCTATCTCTATCTCTATCTCTATCTCTATATCTCTATCTCTATCTCTATCTCTATCTCTATCTCTATCTCTATCTCTATCTCTATCTCTATCTCTATCTCTATCTCTATCTCTATCTCTATCTCTATCTCTATCTCTATCTCTATCTCTATCTCTATCTCTATCTCTATCTCTATCTCTATCTCTATCTCTATCTCTATCTCTATCTCTATCTCTATCTCTATCTCTATCTCTATCTCTATCTCTATCTCTATCTCTATCTCTATCTCTATCTCTATCTCTATCTCTATCTCTATCTCTATCTCTATCTCTATCTCTATCTCTATCTCTATCTCTATCTCTATCTCTATCTCTATCTCTATCTCTATCTCTATCTCTATCTCTATCTCTATCTATATCTATATCTATATCTATATCTATATCTATATCTATATCTATATCTATATCTATATCTATATCTATATCTATATCTATATCTATATCTATATCTATATCTATATCTATATCTATATCTATATCTATATCTATATCTATATCTATATCTATATCTATATCTATATCTATATCTATATCTATATCTATATCTATATCTATATCTATATCTATATCTATATCTATATCTATATCTATATCTATATCTATATCTATATCTATATCTATATCTATATCTATATCTATATCTATATCTATATCTATATCTATATCTATATCTATATCTATATCTATATCTATATCTATATCTATATCTATATCTATATCTATATCTATATCTATATCTATATCTATATCTATATCTATATCTATATCTATATCTATATCTATATCTATATCTATATCTATATCTATATCTATATCTATATCTATATCTATATCTATATCTATATCTATATCTATATCTATATCTATATCTATATCTATATCTATATCTATATCTATATCTATATCTATATCTATATCTATATCTATATCTATATCTATATCTATATCTATATCTATATCTATATCTATATCTATATCTATATCTATATCTATATCTATATCTATATCTATATCTATATCTATATCTATATCTATATCTATATCTATATCTATATCTATATCTATATCTATATCTATATCTATATCTATATCTATATCTATATCTATATCTATATCTATATCTATATCTATATCTATATCTATATCTATATCTATATCTATATCTATATCTATATCTATATCTATATCTATATCTATATCTATATCTATATCTATATCTATATCTATATCTATATCTATATCTATATCTATATCTATATCTATATCTATATCTATATCTATATCTATATCTATATCTATATCTATATCTATATCTATATCTATATCTATATCTATATCTATATCTATATCTATATCTATATCTATATCTATATCTATATCTATATCTATATCTATATCTATATCTTATGTCTGCAGGCAGATCAAGTTTATTTTCAATTTTGGCCACGCCCCCTTCTGCCACCGCAATTCAGAAAAAACCTCATATCTGCCACAGTTTTAAGCATAACTGGTTTGTACCTTCTAGACATATTTGGTAATCAGGCTAACTTATCCATACGCCAAAGGAATGGAGAAGATCGGTTGAACGGTTTTCGAGTTATGATCAAAAGACTGTTCGCTGCTGCAGCGCAGTAGGAGCGCTGCTTTCAGCATCTAAATTTATGCTGAGCGTATAATTGTTATATAAATTGTTCCTCGTAGAGTAAAAAGGGTATACTAAAGTCGTGCAAATGTATGTAACAGACAGAAGGAATTAACTCCGATATTATAAAGTATATATATATTCTTCATCAGCATCAACAGTCGAGTCGATATAGATATGTCCGTCTGTCCGTCCGTCTAGATCTCAGAGACTAGCAGAGCTAGAGCAACCAAATTTTAGATGTAAGCTAGTATTGTCTGCAGGCAGATCAAGTTTGTTTCAAATTTTGGCCACGCCCCCGCAATACAAAATGTTGAATATCTCCTACAATTTGTCAGCTATCGAGCTCAGATTTTGCAGTATAGTGCATGTGGCCCATATGTACAATCTCACATAATTTTCATAAAGTTTGGAGAATAAATGACAGAGTTAAAAAAACGTTGCATACTTATCTGAGCCGCCTGAGGTTATTAAACACTAATTGTTTTGAGTAACGGGCATTTCGAAGTCGGGCAGGGCGGCAGACTTTAACTTACGCTCTCGTTTTGATACAGAGTATGTTATAGTCGGGCTTGACTTGTTTTTCTAATCACTTTGCTGAAATTCATCCACAGGATGCTTATTTTTCATATCCTTGGGAAAGATTTTCAGCTAGGTTGATTGATTAAGGGCATATTTAGCACATATCCAGTTGAAATGGTAATGGGAAATCATCTAGAGGATGATTTTTGGAAACATTTATACCAAGTTGCAACAATACAGGTGGGGCGGCGGCGTCAGTGTGGGTTCTCTGCAAAGTTCTTTCACGTACAGTGCTGCGCCTACTCTTGAAGCGAAAGTTTTTTGCCAAAACTACGCCTCAGACTGATGCCGCCTTACCTTTATTGGTGTATTAAGCTTTCTACTAAAGGTTTTTTTTGGTTTTCAGCCGCGGGGTTCCATCAGCAAAGCTAACTTCTAACCAATACACACAGATTTGACACTTGGCTTAGAGTTAGAGTTAGCCAAGTTGAAGGAGTTCCGAGTGGCTGGTTGTGTGTGGCAACCCCCCTCCCCCCCTCTCTGGTTTCGCTGACCTCAATGCGATTTTAATAACTTGTGCAGAAGCTAGAGACAGAAGTGTGGGGTGGGGTCTGGCGGCTGATTGGATGATGGCAATCTCACGGCAGGACATATGCGGTCACCTCGGCACCTCAGCTCGAGGTGGGAGAAAGGAGAAAGAAGCCAAGGTGCCGCGCATGCGCAATGTGCATCCTGCGAAAGTGGCCCTCGAAGGGTTTCGTGCTATCATCGGCCTGATCGGAATCGGCCATCGTGGACAGTTGATCTGCACCTGCGTTCGTTTGTTTGTTTGCTCGTCGCTTCGTTTAACGGTAAACAGCGACAACAACAAGGCGATGCTCCTACCTGACTCCGACTCTCTCATAATTATCATATCAAAGAATGCCAAACATAAAAGGGAAACTGCAACAACAGCAACAACGGCAACAACGGCAACAACAGCGACGACGACCCCGGGGCAAGCCCAACGGATTGCATTTCGCATTCCGCATTCCGCACAAAGTGCAATAAGGCGGCGCGTGACCAACCCCCGAGCCAGAGGTTGCATCTCGCTGCATCCTTGCGGGGCGTGTGCCAATTTATGCAGGACGTGCAATCCGATCCCTCGCTCGCTCGCTCTCGCTCGCTGTCTCGTCTCGTCTTGCCATTCCCTTTGCATATTGTCCGTCCGTCCCAAGTGTCTTAATCAGCGCTTAATGTGTTGTGATTGCGTAATCGGGTCAGGACGATTGGCAGCTGCTGCTGCTGCTGCCACGCGCCGCCACCTCCCTCCACCGTTCGCGTCTCCGTCGTCAGCTGCCGCTGGCCCCAATAAAGCAATTATGGATAGGAGGCGGTTCCCTGGGCGTGCACCGATAATGTTGTCAGCCCAATTAAAGGAGTTGCATTCAATATGTGCGCACATTGCGACAGTCCGGGCCAGGGCGGACACTTGGCCTCTTCACCTGGCTGTGATCAAACAGATCATCAAGCTGCAACAACAGCAGCAAATTGGGGTCATCATTTAGGAGGGGCACGCCGACAACGCTTAGTGTGAACCAGTTGGCTGGGCAGGTCCACAAATTGGGGGCAGGTTTCTGCGTTTCTCACTCATTTAGCTTCTAGGATCTATTTAGTGGCTATTTGCATAACCGCATCGAATTAAAATCTCCGTTTTTAATCCCAAACTTGCTTGAAATGAGAACTCTATGCTGACTTTTGAGATCGTTTGTGGTTGAAAGAGCTTGTTATACTCTGTACCAAAGGTACATAGAGTATAATAAGTTTGTGCAAAAGTATGTAACATCCAGAAGAAAGCATCTCCGACCCCATAAAGTATATATATTCTTGATCAGCATCAACAGCCGAGTCGATATAGCCATGTCCGTCTGTCCGTCTGTCTGTCTGTCTGTCCGTATGAACGCACAGATCTCAGAGATGGTAAGAGATAGAGGTTTGACATGTATGGTAGATATGCTTCTTATGTCTGCAGGCAGATCAAGTTTATTTTCAATTTTGGCCACGTCCCCGCAATTTAGAAAAAAACGTCATATCTCCCACAGTTTTGAAGATAGTTGGCTTGTTCCTTCTGGACATATTTAGTTATTAGGCTAACTTATCGATCCGCCAAAGAAATGAAGAAGATCGGATGAACGGTTTTCGAGTTATGATCAAAAGACAAATTTTCTTGGTACAGAGTATGTTATAGTCGGGCTTGACCGACTTTCTTTCTTGTTTCTTATGTTTACTTGCTGTTTTTTTTTTGCTCCCTCCTTTAGCTTTTTGCTTGTATGCTTATATTCTGTGCTTGTGCTTCTACATTCTTTATACTTTATGCTTCATGTTGCTTTCCTTCCTACTTACTTTGATTTCTTGATTCTTCAATTCTTGGCTTGTTCTTCTTCGCCACTTCATTGTTCTTCTGAAGTCTTCCCTTCACTTTCTTGCTTTGTTCTAACTTCCTTTCTTGCTTATTACTTCCTTGTATTTTCTTGCTTTTGTTTACCTTTTCCAACTCTTTAATCTTCCATCACATTCTTCTATCATTCCATGGGTGTGTTCTTCTCCATTCTTGGTTCTGACTTTGATAGTTTTTCATAGTTCTGGTTTCGCTCCTCCTGTGGTTTCTTCTCCTTCCACTTGTTTACTCCTCTTTACTTCTTTGTTTTACCTGCAACTTTTTGTTTTACCTCATCCCGTACCCCTTTTCTACTTGTTCTTATCCCTGCTGTTTTTCCATCTAATGGTTTCTAGTTTTTCTGGTTTTTGATTCTGTTTTCTCGTTAAGTATCTTCTTCTACTGATTACTTTTTCTCTGGTCTACTCTTCTTCTGATTACTTCTTTTCGTCACATCTTCTTCTCTTGGTTACTTCTGGTTTCTGCTTCTGGTTTCTTCTTCTTTTAGTTACTGTTTTTTCTAGTTTCCTTTTGTGGTTTCTAGTTCTTATAGTTACATCTTCTTTATGTTTTCTTCATCTACCGGTTACTTCTTCTTCTGGTAACTTCCTCTCTTTGTTACTTCTTCTTCACGTTTTCTTCGTCTTCGGGTTACTTTATTCTTTTAGCTTCTTTTGTCTAACTTTTCTGGTTACTTCTTCTTCTGAATTCTTCTTTCTTTTCTTTTCTTTTCTGGTTTCTCCTCTTTTAGTGTTCTTTTTAGGTTTCTTCTCCTTCTGGTTACTTCTTCTTCTGGTTCCTTCTTTTTTTGGTAACTGCTTCTTTGTGTTTTCTTCTTCTTCGGTTTACTTATGCTGTTTCCTTCATTCTTTGGTTACAGCTTCTCTTGTCTACCTTTTCTGGTTACTTCTTCTTCTGAATTCTTCTTCTATTTGGTTACTTTTTTGGTTTCTCCTCTTTTAGTGTTCTTTTTAGGTTTCTTCTCCTTCTGGTTACTTCTTCTTCTGGTTCCTTCTTTTTTTGGTAACTGCTTCTTTGTGTTTTCTTCTTCTTCGGTTTACTTATGCTGTTTCCTTCATTCTTTGGTTACAGCTTCTCTTGTCTACCTTTTCTGGTTACTTCTTCTTCTGAATTCTTCTTCTCTTTGGTTACTTTTTTGGTTTCTCCTCTTTTAGTGTTCTTTTTAGGTTTCTTCTCCTTCTGGTTACTTCTTCTTCTGTGTAACTTCTTCTTAGGGTTACCTGCTTCTTTTGGTTTTCTGTTCCGGTTTGCGCTTCTTCTAGTTACTTCTTCTCGATTCTCTTCTCTGGTTTCTTCTTCTTCAGGTAACTTTTTCTTCTGGCTCCTGCTTCTTTTGGTTACTGCGCTTCTGTTGGGTTCCTTGTCTGGTTACTTCTTCTTCTGGATTTTGCATGTTTTGGTTACTTCTTGTGGTTACTTCTTCTTTTGGTTACTCCTTCTCATTGTTTTCTTCTTTTGGGTTCTTCTTCTCCAGGTTACTTCTTCTTTTGGTTACTCCCTCTCATTGTTTTCTTCTTTTGGGTTCTTCTTTCTTCTTCTTACTTCTTCCTTCTTCTTCTGACTTAAATAACAGAGTAATTCTCTGGTTCCTTCGTCTTAAGGTTAGTGCTTCTTTTGGTCTCCTTTTCAGGTTTCCATTTCTGTTGTCTTCTTTGTCTAGTTTGCGTATCTTCTGGTTGCTTATAGTGGTTCCTTCTTCTTCTGGTTACCTGCTTCTTTTGGACTGCCTGTCGGGTTGATTCTTCTATTGGTTTCCTTTGCTGGTTTCTTCTTCTTCTGGTTAATCCTTCTGATTCTTCTATGGCTACTTCTTCTTCTGGTTCTTTAGGTTTTCGTTTCTGGTTACTTGTTCTTCTGGATTCTTAAACTGTTGGTTATTTCTTCTGGATCCTTTTGGTTACTTCTTCTTCTGGTTTTCTTCTATTGGGTT
Organism: Lordiphosa fenestrarum; assembly: GCA_035044985.1. Lineage (NCBI taxonomy): Eukaryota > Metazoa > Arthropoda > Insecta > Diptera > Drosophilidae > Lordiphosa > Lordiphosa fenestrarum. The sequence continues at coordinate 532,541 of JAWNNO010001836.1, forward strand.
CTTTTTCTTGTGGTTAGTTCTTTTAGTGCCTTTTTCTTCTGCTTTCTCTTCTTAAGGTTGCTTCTTCTTTGGAATACTGCTTCTTCGGGTTTCCTTTGCTGGTTTCTGCCTCTCCTGGTTTCTTCTAGTTTCTTTTCCGTCTAGTTGCTTCATCTTCTGACTTCTGCTTCTCCTGTTTCTTTGTATCCCATGTACTTTTAGCTTCTCCTTCTTCTCATCTTCCTTATGCTAAACACCTTCTTGATGCAGTCTACACCTTTCTTTCTATAAATTCTCATCCTTTTGCCGCCCAGTCGAGGATTTGTTACATTTGCCTGCATTTTCTTAACTATATTGCAATATCCCCTCGGTCCCCCCCCCCCCCCCTCGTCACACGATCTCGCACTTGTCCCAAAACCCAAAAAAATAGGGTCGAAACGCTCCAAAAATGCCCGAAGGAATACCCATTGGGTGTTAATGGCAATTAATTTGGCATGAGGACAAAATTGTGTCGATTTACTTGACAACGATCGGACAAAACCGTGGCTAGCCCCTGGGCCATCTGCAGGATGCGAATGCCACCCAGGACAGGGCCGGGCCAGGGCAGGGCAGGACGGGATGGGACGGCGACTGCTTGGAGTGCTGCTGCTCATTAACGCCGGGAATTAACCAGCATTTAGGAAACCAACAAAGCGAACACCAACGATGCAGCTGATCCTGGGTCCTTGCATGTCTGGCGGCCATAAAAATTCATATTTAAAGTGCATAACAATGAGACGCGGCCGAGAACAAAAAGCGAGCGGCACGCAAAGCTTTTTCCCTTTTCCTTTCCTTTTTTTTCGGCTCTCGTTTTGTGTCTCCTTTTTTTTCGGCAACGTTAGGACCTCGACCTCGCGTCGGATGAGAGGCACCCACATGGGACACACTCGGGATATACTCGAGCGCACCTTTCGCAAATTAAGCTGGAATTTTTAGTGGCACGCGCCGTTGTCCGCGATCCTGGCACTGCTTATCCTTAATTTCGACGGCGACGGCGACGGCTGTCGTCTCTGTTCCCGTTTTTTCTTTCTGTTTGTTGTTTGTGTTGCGGCTGGACAGGTGCAAAACTCTTTCTCGGGCTGCGTCTGTGTGTGTGCGTGTCCGTGTGTTGGTTTTCCCTCGAGAATCGTCCTTCGCCCGGTGCCTGGCATTAATTCGCTTCTTTATTTTTCGGTAATTGCCGAAAATGTTCCAACTGAGCGAGCGAATCCTCGAACCCCCCAACCCGCCCGCCGTTCGTGTTCGTGCTCTGATCCAACGTCAGCCGGATTATGGTGCCAGGACGGTCCCAAGGCGCTGATCCTTGGCGTTTGATTGCGATTTCACGTTGCCATTTTTCAACAGTTTCGGCAGCGGCGTGCGATCATTGACTCTTGTCAGGCAATGCACACGAATGGGAGGAGGAGACCAGAGGCTTCGTGTCCTGTGACCTGGGTCCTGAATTCCAATGAGTTGAGCACTTTTCGGGGCAAATCCCTTTGCATTTGGCTCAATTTCTTGGTGTTTTTGTGGGGAAAGCAGCATGAAGAAACGAAGAAGGAGGTGGAGAAGAAGGAAGGAAGAAGACAGAAAGCAGAAAGGAAGGTTGAAGGAGAACAGAATGGAGATATAAGGAAGGAAGCCAGAAGGTAAGAATGAAGTAGGAAGGAAGGAAGAAGAAGGAAGAAAAGAAGGAAGGAACGAAGAATAAGGGAAGGAAGAAGGAGAGAAAAAGGAAGGAAGGAAGAAGGAAGGAAGGAAGAAGGAAGAAGGAAGGAGGAAGGAAGGAAGAAGGAAGAAGGAAGAAGGAAGGAAAGAAGGAAGAAGGAAGGAAGGAAGAAGGAAGAAGGAAGGAAGAAGGAAGGAAGGAAGAAGGAAGGAAGGAAGAAGGAAGAAGGAAGGAAGAAGGAAGAAGGAAGAAGGAAGGAAGAAGGAAGGAAGAAGGAAAGAAGAAGGAAGGAAGAAGGAAGGAAGAAGGAAGGAAGAAGGAAGGAAGGAAGAAGGAAGAAGGAAGAAGGAAGGAAGAAGGAAGAAGGAAGAAGGAAGGAAGGAAGAAGGAAGGAAGAAGGAAGGAAGAAGGAAGGAAGAAGGAAGGAAGAAGGAAGGAAGAAGGAAGGAAGAAGGAAGGAAGAAGGAAGGAAGGAAGAAGGAAGGAAGAAGGAAGGAAGAAGGAAGGAAGAAGGAAGGAAGAAGGAAGGAAGAAGGAAGGAAGAAGGAAGGAAGAAGGAAGGAAGAAGGAAGGAAGAAGGAAGGAAGGAAGAAGGAAGGAAGAAGGAAGGAAGAAGGAAGGAAGAAGGAAGGAAGAAGGAAGGAAGAAGGAAGGAAGAAGGAAGGAAGAAGGAAGGAAGAAGGAAGGAAGAAGGAAGGAAGAAGGAAGAAGGAAGGAAGAAGGAAGGAAGAAGGAAGGAAGAAGGAAGGAAGAAGGAAGGAAGAAGGAAGGAAGAAGGAAGGAAGAAGGAAGGAAGAAGGAAGGAAGAAGGAAGGAAAGAAAATGGAATGAAGAAGGAAGGAAGAAAGAAGGAAGGAAGGAAGGCATGAAGAAGGAAGGAAGGAAGAAGGAAGGAAGAAGGAAGAAAGAAGGAAGAAAGGAAGAAGGAAGGAAGAAGGAAGAAAAGGGAAGGAAGAAGGAATATAAAAAAGAAGAAGGAAGGACGTAGGAAGGAAGGAAACAAGAAGGAAGGACGTAAGAAGGAAAGAAGAAAGAAGGTAGCAGGCAGGAAAAAGGAATGAAGAGAAAAATATAAGATAGGAAAAAAGGAAGATAAAAGAAAGGGAGAAAGAAAAAACGAAGAAGGAAAAAGAAAGAAACAGCTAAGAAAAAAGAAGGTAGAAAAAACGGAAGCAGATGACAGAATGAAGATCGGAAGCTCGGAAGAAAGAAGAAACAGGAAAGCTTACTTCAAGGAAGCTCGAAAGGAAGAAGAAACAGGAAAGCAACAACAAACAAGAAAGAAGCCGAAAGTGAGAGAAGAAAGGAAGTAAGAAGTCGGAACCAGAAGAACCAAAGAAAAGGATCCAAAGAAAAGGCAGCAAAAAACGATACATAAAAAAAAAGAATGGAAGACAACTAAAGAGGGAAAATGGAAATTTGAGCACATAAACCATATCAAAGAATGAACAAGATAAAGAGAACCACAAAAATAGGTTACAGTAAAAGGAAGCAAGGAAACTAGAGGACAGAAAGAAGGAGAGAAGGGGCTATATAGGCAGAAGGAAAAGTTAAACCAAGAAAGAGGAAGTATAAAGATCGCCATCGAAAGTTTCCTATTATGTTAAAAACTTGCCATTTCAGCCCAATTCTTGCCTCAAGTTAATAACAAAAAAAACAATATTTGAAAACTTGCCTAAGCAAACATCTGGAGACCTATTCTGGCCCCTTCTGAAAACGAGCTGGACTCGTTCTTGGGCGCCTTTTTGTCACATTCTTGTGGACCATCAACAGATGCGCGTCTGCAATAGCAATAGCCTAAGCTGCTTTTCAGATTTTGGCTAATTTTGAATAACAAAAGCCCGAAAATGTTTGCATTTCCATGGGCCCATTGTGTTGGGCACGACAGCTGGACAGGATCCGCCGTTATTTCTGTTGGGATGCTGGGCGTCAAATGCTTCACACGCTGACCATTCATTGACCAATTGTTGCATGCCGGCCAGTCCGGACCACATCGGGTTACTGCCCAGTCCGGTTGACAGCTGCGGCTGCCCGGGCCCAAGAAAATACAAGCCCAAAAGCTGAGAAACTAGAAAAGCTTTTTGTTGTGCGCGTTTCTATTGTTTGGCCCAGACACTTGGGATAGTTGGGTGCGGGGATAATGACAATGGGACTGGGAACTGGGACTGGGAACCGGGAACTGCGAATTTGGGGTGGCGGTTTTCGCACACAGCGGCACTGCTTGCTGGCGGCAAGCAGTGCGCACAAATTTGAATTAACGTTGGGCCAGTGCTGGTCAACTGTTATCGCTGTGGCAGCGATAGCAGCTGTTTTTAGTGCGACCGTACTTGTTTGGCCTTTTTTCTTTCCTTGGCATTTTGATGTTTACACTGCGGAGCCGCCTGCGGTTTCATTTTGTTGCTAAACTGCAACAAAAACGGTTGGCGACGCGCGTCTGTGTGCGTTTGTTTTGTGCATGTGTTTGTTTGTGTTATAGTTCAAGCTTGCCGTTAGCCAAATGCGGGGGGTGGGGAGATAGCTAAACAACAAACCACAGCAGCAGCAGCGGCAGCAGCAACAACAAAGACCCAGTGTAAGTTTTCTTGACAAAGTCAAAGTTGATTCAAAAATATGCGGAAGAAGAAAGCTAGCACAAAATCAAATTGGATTACCACGATGTAAACAAATGATGACGTATCAAAGTCGGTCTCGGAGGTGGATTATTTTTAGCTCGATTAGCATACTTGTAACAAATTGAAACCCTGCCGACACCTGTCCAGGAGAGACACACACACACCCCCGCTTCACCTGGCGGCCCCCCCCATCGCACCGCCGCTGCTGTCACACGGAGACCCGGTGAACTACCTCAGCTTCTTAACGACATTCCGTGTAACATTCTTATGTATCAGATGAGATTACGTGCTGAGATTGATGACTGCGGATATTCTGATAACCTTGGGCAAGTGGCCAATTACATTGGTGGGTGTTCATTGAGACAGTGAGAGTGAGAGAGAGAGAGGGAGAGAGGGAGGGAGGGAGGAAGAGGCCGTAGCCTGTAACAAACTATTTGTGTTACCAAGTCAACTAGTATTCACTTGTTTTTTGAACCCAAAAAAGTGTACAAAATCACATAACTGAAGCTTTTCCGAAGGGACATCGAAACTAAGGGCATTAGGCGGTTGGCAGCACAGTGTGCCGAAACCTAAGATATTGCAGAAGATCCTTTTAAATTTGACATAAATTTTGAAATACAGGCTACAATTTTTGTTGAAAATCGCAACATGCTGTTGTTTTCTTATTCCTAGATGGATGCAGGACTGCTAAGACTACTTTTGAGACCTTACTTTTCTATGACAGCTATACTATATAGATGTCCGATTTTGACCAAACTTGGTGGATTTAAGGGAGAGCATAGAAAACTAAGAAATACAAAGTTTGAAGCCGTTTCCATTGAAAACAAAAAAGTTTCTCTTACAAAAACTAGTTTTCAGACTATGTTTTTCTATGACAGCTATACTATATAGATGTCCGATTTTGACCAAACTTGGTGGATTTAAGGGAGAGCATAGAAAACTAAGAAATACAAAGTTGGGAGGCGTTTTCATTGAAAACAAAAAAGTTTTCCTCACTAAGACTTCTTTTCAGACTCTGTTTTTCTATGACAGCTATACTATATAGATGTCCGATTGCGATCAAACTTGGTGGAATCAAGGAAATGCATAGCAGACTAAGACATACAAAGTTTGGAAGCGTTTCCATTGAAAACAAAAAAGTTTTCCCCACTAAGACTACTTTTCAGACTCTACTTTTGTATGACAGCTATACTATATAGATGTCCGATTACGACCAAACTTGATGGAGTCATGGGCAAGCATAGCAAACTAAGAAATACAAAGTTTGGAAGCGTTTCCATTGAAATCAGAACAGCTTTTCTTACTAAAACTAGTTTTTCGAGCTATTGTTCCTATGCGAGCTATAATATATGGTCATCCGATTTGAAATAGACAAATGTGCAAAATTCCAGCTCGCTAGCTAGAACACTAAGAGCCAATTTTGCTTAGAAGAAGCTCAATCGACTCAGCTCTTCAACCTGATCAAGAATATATATATAGTTTAGTCCTGGGGCAAGCTACACCACTACACATCTTTCCTGCAAGCATGAGCCTTTATTCTAAGACTTCATAAGGTCCTCTTCACCGTGTAAATCCACGATCTGAAATAAATTAAGCTGAAGAGAGTTGTGACGACTTCATTCCCATACAATTTGGTACGTTTTTGGATTATAATATGTACAAATCGCTTTCGATCCAAAAACGAATGAATTACCACACAATTCTATGGCAATTTACAGAATTTCTTGCACTGAGGAAAGCTTATACAGCCATGCTCCGGTTTTCACTTATTTTTGCGAATTGCGATTTCAGCAAATTCGTACGATTTCAGTTTAGAGCGCTCCGAAATTCGACAGTTTTTGTCATCGATAATGTTCCATTCCCAACTTGTTTTGTGTCATTTCACATAACAAAAACAGCTGATGAGCGCCACTACTCATGCTATCGATAGTTATATTTCGATACATACCATGGCCAAATCGCAAATTGTTGTTATTGTGAGCAGTTTTCCATCTCGCTCAATTTTGTGTGTCTCTATTAAATAATTGAATAAAATATTGCCTTAGTGCGAATTGAGTGGGAGAGTCCGTAAGACAAATCTAAAAAGCTTAGAGAACTGAATAAAAATATTTCCGTGGACTGTCTGTTTGTGCATCAACCTATATTTTGCATTTACTTTTCATTTCACGGACTCAGATGTCGCCGGTTTTAAAACGGCAAAACTTTGCGATTTCCCAATGTCGGAGCACCAACTTTTACGATTTGGTGATAAAATCGCAAAAGTTTTTGCGAAAGCGAAAATGGGAGCATGGCTGATAAAGTACGTTTTAGCAGAAAATTGAAAAACTTAGCGTTGAAAAACGACCTAAAAAACACGAACTAGAGACTGTTATTTACAGAGAACCAACTCTAATGGAATTCTCTCAAAAATAATTACAGTAAACAATAAAAAGAGACTCATTTTTAGGACAATCAATTGCTCTCTTATGGGCTTAGCCCATCTCTGTTTTCGTATCTTTGAGTTCTTCAAGAAGATGTAAAAGATAACCGCAACAAGTGGTCAACTCTTAACATTATCTAACAATTGACTACCGTTTTCTCTCTAATCTTCTTAACACAAAAAACACTCTACAACTTTAACATTCCGACAATTCATTCATACAATACATAAAACCTGATTTGGTGCTGTCAATGCTTGGACTTTGAGCCATGCTCGACTAGATAAGATAGACCGCTTACTTACAGACATACGTACGTACGTATGTATGTACATACATACAAACTGATAATTGGACATTTGGAAGAAGCTGGAATCAGTGGACGTATGTTATATTGCCAATTGGCATCAATTCTATCAAAACTGCAGGGTCAAATATTTATGTATGTGGTGGCAGATTGCAAGCTGCATTGTGCAACAAAGCTGATAAATCGCATCATCTGCATATAAAAAGTAATAAATAAATAAATAAATTAAGCTGAGCACATTTCGTAAGTGCTGCTCAAGTGCGACAATGGGGCACAGAGACGAGACGTGAGTGGAGAGCTGTGGTGGGGGGGTTAGGAACTGTCTCTAACTAACCGTTGAGGCGGTTTAATGGGCGTAAATATAATTACAAGTCGGAGCAATCAAACTAAATTATTGTACGTACACCTGTCGGCTAGAAGTCAGGCATTTAAACGATTTGGATTGAGCATACATTCAGACGTCATCGATTTGATGTAAGAGAAAGGTTACTTTTTGTAAGTAAGGGGACCTAAAACTGAAGGCGTAGAATTTGCTCTTATATTTCCCAAGAAAATAAACCTTACCCTGATACTTATTTGTCTAATAGGAAGGTCAAATTGCATCAAAGTGTTTGGATTAACTCATGATACAAGCGCGCTCTCAGCTTTCTGCCTAAAACGTTTAGTGTGCTGTAAGCTTTTGGTGCGTTAGGTACAGTCTCCGCGCTTGTCGTTTTTCTTCGCCGCTCACTCTCCCACTCTCTCTCTCTCTCTCTCTTCCGCTCTTAGCAACAGCTCAGTCAGCTCAGTCATACAACAACTAAGAAATGGAGCACATTTTGTATCTAAGTACTGAGTTGTTGCCAAGAGCTCGAGAGAGAGAGAGAGCGAGTGGTAGAGTGAGAGCAAGAGTGAGAGCAAGAGTGAGCGCTAGAGCAAACAACAAAAACCGGCATCCTTGTAGAAAATCACGCGAAACACTGAACGACTTAACAAAGCTTTTGCCAAGAGCGCGAGAGAGAGAGTGGTAGAGAGTGAGAGCAAGAGTGAGAGCTAGAGCAATTATAATAACAAAACTATAGCAAAAAACGGCATCCTTGAACTTCCTCACGCGAAACACTGAACGTTTTAGGAAAGCTTTTGTCAAGAGCGCGAGAGAGAGAGTGGTAGAGAGTGAGAGCTAGAGCAAGAGTGAGCGCTAGAGCAAATACAACAACAAAAACCGGCATCCTTGTAGAAACTCACGCGAAACACTGAACGTTTTAAGAAAGCTTTTGTCAGGAGCGCGGAGAGAGAGTGGTAGAAAGTGAGAGCGAGAGCAAGAGTGAGCGCTAGAGCAAACACAAAAAACAAAACTAAAACAAAAAACGGCAACCTTGAAGAACCTCACGCGAAACACTGAACGTTTTAGGAAAGCTTTTGCCCAGAGCGCAGAGAGAGAGAGAGTGGTAGAGTGAGAGCAAGAGCAAGAGTGAGCGCTAGAGCAAATACAAAACAACAAAAACCGGCAACCTTGAAGAACCTCAAGCGAAACACTGAACGTTTTAGGAAAGCTTTTGCCCAGAGCGCCGAGAGAGAGAGAGTGGTAGAGTTAGAGTGAGAGCAAGAGTGAGCGCTAGAGCAAATACAACAACAAAAACCGGCATCCTTGAAGAACCTCACGCAAAACACTGAACGTTTCAAGTACTTTTGCTGAGGGCGGCACACACTGTGAGCGCCGTACCTTAGTTGTTGTGACATGAGCTCAGTTTGCACAAAAAAAGCTCATTATCAAACCATTTGGGTAGGATATGTCTCAAATAAACTTTTAATCATCCCAAGGTTATATACCCAAATATATACTTTTTTTTGTCTCTGTGTACTAATTGTAACATTAATGTACTCTTAAAACTCCAAGTTCTTGACTTTTTGACCTGCTTTAACAGCACTACTATTTCGATTGGAATGCTTTACTGCATATCCGGCTCGAAGGACCATGTGGTATTCTACGCTCTGTTGAAGTAGCAACAAAGTTGTTCTACTTGTGTATGAAAAGCTACCAACTAAATATAAATTAAGCCATTTTAAGTTCGCATTTTGAACGTTTCGAGAGAGAAAACGGGGAATACTTTCAGAGGATGCAGAGTATGGCTCTGTTTTGAAGTAAAAACCACTTGAAATCGGTTTAATATAGATCGGAGGGATCGATTATTATAACTTTCTGCAGTGCAGTACCTTAATTCATCTTCACCTGCTTGATCTTCAGAGAAAAAACTCGGGAATTAGGATTAAATGAAGATGAATTAAGGTACTGCAGCAGATTACTTTCGCATTCATCTCTAAGCCGATTGAAACAATTGTCTAGATCTGATTCGAAATCGCATTCTGAAGCAGTTCATACTGGTACGGAAATGGTCTTTAACCATATTATCAATTTATAGACCCAACAACTGGACTCAATTTACGATTTACCCACTGACATCATAAAACAATTTGCAAATGGTAAAGCAAACAACAGTAGTTTTGTATACTCTTTACCCTCTGCCCAAAAAAAAGGTAGTAAAAAGGGTATGATACAGTTAGGCCAAGGCATATAACATATATAATCATTACTTTCCGTCTTCACTCTCTTTAAAATAAAGCTTGCATACCTTTAAGGGCATTTGGATAATCAGAAATTGAAGAAAATCCTATCAAATCTGCCACAATTTCGAAGCTTGATGGTTTAAACTTTCAATGTTCAAGGTAATCAGCTTTATTTAGGAAGCAAACAACTTCGGTAGGACTCAAAGGAAAGATAATACAGCTGTAAATGAAAGCGAGACAGAGAGAGAGAGAAGGACAGATAGCGCAGGGGAGTAAAGGGTACAAAACAGTCGAACCTCGAAATTACTTGTTTATTTTATTATTTTACCTTGCCGACTGATAACTCTTCAACAATGTTCAATGTCAGGGAAATTGATAATCAATTGGGGGGGGTATAAAAGTGTCTGCGAGGGTGGTTTCAAAAGTAGAGACATTACATGGAACTTGGGGATGAAACGGGCTAGATTTCAAAAGCAATTTTCAAAGAGTTTTCATACTTTTCAGAATCTTTGGAAACTTAATTTAAAGCATTCCTGAAATGTTTCACATTTGTGTTTTAGCATAAAGTTTCCTCAGAATCTTGGCCGTGAAATTTACTCTTACGATTTAAAGCAGTGGTGTCCAAGCGAAACACGAAGGCAACGTGACGTTTACTGCTTCAGCCGAACACATGAGTCGTGAGAGCAAATGCAGCCGAACACGCGCATCGTACGAGAACAAGCTGCCGAGCGTTCTATTTATAGAATACACATATTCTCTCTCTCTCTATATCAGAGATGCGCGCTGCTTCGTGTGCATAGGAACGTCGCGACGCGCCCATCTCTGCTCTATACATGTGTCGGCTGCCTTTTCATATTTTGGACATCGCTGATTTAAAGGTTTCTTGAAAAATTTCATACCTTTTTGGCCAAAAGTTAGTCAGAACCTTTTCGGTTTTAGTAACTTTTGAAGTAAAGAAAGTGCCTGAAACTTAAAAACTAAATCAATTCAAAGAAATTCTTCAAAAGTTTCATACTTTTTGGCGCAAACTTACTCAGAAGCTTAAACGTAAATGAAAGAATCAAAGCATTTTGGAAAAGTTTCATACTTTTTAGCACAAAAGTTAGTCAGAAACTTACCCGTAGTGCTATGAATTTGTAGTCTTATTTGAAGGAAAGGCACTATTCGAAGCATTCTTGAAAAGTTTCTTACGTTTTAGCACCAAGTTACTCAGCAACTTTTTGGTTTGAGTAACTTTTAGTGCAACGAAAGGCTTGGAGACTACAACCAACTCAATTCAAAGTATTCTTAACAAGTTTCATACTTTTTAGCATAAAATTACTTGGCATTTTGGAAAAGTTGCATACCTTTTAGCACAAACTTACTCAAAACCTTATCTGTAGTACTACACACAGAGAATAAGGGATATTAAACGAGAAAGCTAAGCTAACTTCGTCTGTGCCGCAGTTTTTATACCCTTGCTTAAATATTGTAAAAAAAAACTCTTTTTCCCATTTTCCGACCGATCGTTCGTATGTCAGCTATATGATATAGTCATCCGATTTGGCCAAAAATTTGTAAAATTATGTGAAAGCACGTGAAATACAAAAAATACAAAATTCCAGGATGCTACCATTAAAAACAGAAAAGTTTTTCTATCTAAGACTGTTTTTCAGACCTATCTTTTGTATGGCAGCTATACCATATAGTTGTCCGATTTTCATCAAACTTGGTAGAATTGTAAAAAAACATAGAAAACCTACGATTACAAAGTTTGGAGACGTTTCCATTGAAAAGAAAAAAGTTTTTCATACTAAAACTAGTTTTCCACCCAATTGTTCCTATGGGAGCTATGAGATATAATCATCCGATTTTGACAAAAATTTGTAGAATTAGAGGAAAGCAAGTGAAACAAACGAATACAAAATTTCAGGAAGTTACCATTAAAAACAGAAAAGTTTTTCTATCTAAGACTGTTTTTCAGACCTATCTTTTGTATGGCAGCTATGCTATATAGTTGTCCGATTTTCATCAAACTTGGTAGAATTGTAAAAAAACATAGAAAACCTACGATTACAAAGTTTGGAGACGTTTTTCATACTAAAACTAGTTTTCCGACCGATTGTTCCTAGGGCAGCTATGAGATATAGTCATCTGATGCGGTCCGTTCCTACATATTAGTAGTGTGCCGCAAAAAGAAGACTCTGTGCAAAATTTCAGCTTGATAGCTTTACCACTGAGAGACTAGTTTGCGTAGAAACAGACAGGAGGACGGACAAAGCTCAATCGGCTTAGCTCGTCACCCTGAACAAGAATATATATATGGTTTATGGGGTCGGAAATGAATATTTCTATGCGTTACAAGCTTCTGGGCAACGTTACTGACCTCGTTACTGAACCATTGGGTGGACAGAATGAATTTTAACTCTAACTCGGATGTCTTCGATGGGTTAAGTAGGCGGGGTTAAAAGGAGCTCGATGGTGGTGCCTATTCTGGCCAGTTTGTCCGCAGACTCATTTCCTTCTATTCTATGCGGTGTTCAGGCACCCATATAAGGTGTATACTGAATTCTCGTGTGATCTCATTGACACCCAGAAAAAAGTAGAACGAATAAGTTAAGAGCAAACGCTCTCATTTATTCGTTCTTGAATCTTCAAGAATTTCGCTCTTGAAATCGAGCTAAATTCGTTCTCAGTAAGATGTATTTAGGTGAGGGGAGCACATTTGAGAGCACACAGCGTTGAACTCGCTCTCTCAGTTTGATATTTTATGGAAGAAGGGTGTGTGGGGAAGCTTTCGCGCGGAGAGCGCAATCGATTGTTGCACTCATGTTGCTTTGGAATTCCCAACCAGTTATGGTATTGCTGGCATGGCTGCCAGTTGACAGGCAAAGACTGATACTCCTTTGAGGTGTTATGTATTCCTCGAGCCGGCTTAAACTTGCTACATGGCTTAACAATTTGTTTTCCATTAAATAAATTTAAACAAAATGGAAAAAAGCATCTGCTTTTAAATTGTTGTATGATTGGAATCTATGAAGCTCTTGATTTAAGAGTAAACGATCTTACTCTGACCTTAATCTGATGAGCCATTCTATAATTTGGTCAATGCTGTATGCTCTTGATTCAAGAATGAATAACCTTGGATTTGAGTTCGTTTGGCACTTGATTCAAGAATTTTGCTACTTGATTTGAGAATGTTTCGTTCTTAGATCAAGTATTGAAGCTCTTGGATCAAGAAAACCGGGATCAAAAATTCATACTTGGATCAAGAATTTTATTTTTGAAAAGTTTCATACTTTTTGGCACCAAATTGATTCTCGAATGGAAACATGTTCATTCTTGAACCCACCCTCGCCTCGCCTGTTGTGTATCAACCCCTTCATAAATGTTTCAACACAAAGCGTCCAACTTATCTACTGCTGTTGCTGCTACCCAACGATGCGTGGTTAGATTGTGGGTGGACGGGCTTGGATGAGCGCTCGTTCGCCCTCCCATCAATCAATTGATCAATATGGCAACTCACGGCTAATCCATTTTTAATCATAATTCCAGCCAGCCAGTCCTCCCACCACCAGCACCACCAGCACCACCATGAGTAACCTGAAACTCATGCAGGATATGCGAGAGAAGTACTCGTTTCTGGAGAATCTGTTTACCAAGTTCTGGAAATCCATTATAAAAACGAACTTGGAGCTGAAATTGCAGTTGAGGCAGATTAAGTGGAAAAATGGCAAGGCCAAGCCCGGCTGTGCCTATCAGCCGACCGAGGTGAGTGAGTCCCGCGCAAAGCACCATCCGTCTAGTGTTTCATTGTTTACCCCCCATTCTGGCTTTCCAGATCGAGCAGATGGCCAATGTGATTACGCACGGCATTTGGATAGTTCCCGCCCTTTTTGCGGCCATCAAGCTGTTCGAACGCTCAAACAGTTCCAACCAGCTGCTGGTATCCTGGGTCTATGGTGGCGCTCTGTGTATGCTGTTCACCGTCTCCACATTCTTTCACTGCTCCTGCTATTGTGCAGAGCACAGGTGAGCCCAGTTGGACTGGCCGGCCGATCATCAATCTTTGTTTCATTATCTCTGCCCGTAGGCCACCGGCCAACTATAGAGCCTGGCCCTCCTTGGGCTATCAGACGTACCAGGGACTGAAGAATATACTGCATCGTTGCGATCGGGCCATGATCTATGTGTTCATAGCCGGTTCCTATTTCCCCTGGCTGACGCTGGAGAATACCGACCACTCGGCCATACTGTTTTGCATGGAATGGGTGATCTGGCTGATGGCGGGCATAGGCATTGCCTACCAGCAGGTAACAGAGAATCCTCCTCCCGCTCTCGGGCTCTATTCAAAACGGCTCCCCCTTTGTGCAGATGTTCCACGAACGCTACAAGTGTCTGGAGACATTCTTCTATCTGGTCATGGGCCTGGGTCCGGCCCTGGTGGTTGTCCTAACCGGTCACGATTTCAATGGCATGACCCATCTGAAATTCGGCGGCGCCTTCTATATACTGGGCATTGTGTTCTTCAAATCGGACGGCTTGATACCCATGGCCCATGCCATTTGGCATCTGTTTGTGGTGCTGGCGGCTGCCTGTCATTACTATGCCATTTTGGTGCATCTGTATCCGGGTGTGGGTGATGCGGCCGATGTCCATCACTCCGTGGTGGGTACCTAGCGTAGCGGTTGCAGTTGGTTGAGGCGTCGATTTGGTGTGAAACGTAATCCTAGATTCCTAGAGAGAAATCACTGCTCCACAGTTGGCCAAATTTTAATGCGACAAGATGAGGACGAGGACGACAATGTATTTAGGTGTTTAGGTACTTCGCACGGATTTATATATGTATAGATATGTATACGAGGGCAGTTTGATGGGTCGGTGACGTAGCTAGTGTCAAAAAGTAATGAAGAGAAGTCATTCGAGCTCTCAGCTTAGCAATAACAAGTCGTTTTCCATGAAAATGTTGACCGATGGGTGCCTTGATTTCTGAGAAAGTAACGTTTTGACCAGTTTTGGGGTGTATGAAGCTTACTGCAGCTTTAAAGGCAACGGAAATTATAGATATTTGTTGAATGGGTGCCTTGATTTTTGACAAATGAGTGTTTTGACCAGTTTTGGGATCCAGGAAGCTTCCTAGGCCACTCAATTTAGTGGTTACATCTCACTTTTCGAAAATATGGCTCTGATGGGTGCCTTGATTTCTGTCAAAGATGTGTTTTAAACAATTTTAGGGTCCATGGAGCTCACTGAGGCTCTATAGATAACTTAGCATAGAGATTAGAACTCACTTTACAAGAAATTTGGACCGATGGGTGCCTTGATTTCTTCCAAAGGTGTGTTTCTAACCAGTTTTAGGGTCCATGGAGCTCACTGAAGCCCTGTAGATAACTCAACTTAGTGGTTGTATCTCACTTTACAAGAAATTTGGACCGATGGGTGCCTTGATTTCTGACAAAGGCGTGTTTTAAGCTTTTTTAAGATCCATGGAGACCGTAGGCCACTCAATTAAGAGATGTGTGCCTGGATTAAACTTGTTTAAACTAGTTTTTGTATCGTGTTAGGCACACTCAAGCTCTGTAGGCAACTCAACTTAGTGGTTACAACTCACTTTACAAAAATATTGCCCCGATGGGTGCCTTGATATCTCGCAAAGAAGTGTTTCAACTAGTTTTTGGATCCATAAATCTGACTAAAGCTCTGTAGGCAACTCAACTTAGTGGTTTCATCCTATTTTACAAGAATATTGACCCGATGGGTGCCTTGATTTCTGACAAAGAAGTGTTTGCACTAGTTTTTGGAACCATGGAAGCTCTTTAGGCAACTCAACTTAGCGTTTACAACTCAAATTACAAAAATATTGGCCTTGATTTCTGACAAAAAAGTATTAAACGGTAGTAAGACTTAATTCGAAATAGATTTTGAGCCTTTATTTAACCTAGGACCAGGAACCAGTCAAAGTAGAGGACCATAACAGCAATCAGAGGTTCAAAAAGGGAAAAACAATACAAAATGAAGTGATTTTTTCCTGGACCGAAAATGTTTTTACAACGTGAATGAAATATAAAGCCATCGGAACACACCAGAGATCATACAACAAGAGCTCAAATCAAAAACTAAGCACGGTCGCCATGTCAATATTAAACCTATTGAACCTTTTAACTGTTGCCAAAACGACACGATACGCAAACGATTTGGGTCACTACAACTCACTGGCCTATGCCAAACTGCCCTCGTATATACGACCTAGCGAATTTGTAATTATTGTAGTGACGGAAACGGAGATAACGATTCATGTGATGAAACATCTGCGGTCTTGCCAAAGATTCAAAATAATTAATAAACTTAGATTGGGTACTTTGTGTAGACCCTAACCCCCATAACCTACCTATTATACACTTGATAATTATATTATTAGATATTATATACTCTATATATATACACATATATATATATACATGATTTACATACAAGCTCACCTTTTTGGCTATGTGTTTTTCAAAGAATTGTACAACTTGAACTTTAACGCCTTTCAAAAAACAAAAAATGAAACCAAAAAGCCCGCCTAAGATAGAGGATACATACATACAAACAAACATGCAAGTGCATACACATACGTACATGCCATCACGAACCCAGATACGATGGCCAGCTGATCTGATGGGGTTTTTTTTGTTTTTGTATGGGTTACTCTACCTTTTCTTGTTTTGCTCAGGGATAAAATGATATTATTGGTTCGTGATTGGGCCTCATAAGAAATACATACAACATATATACATGTACATACATAACTGTGTACATATATGTACATACCATCTATGTTAATGAATTCCATACTAACCTGATGAAAGCAGTTCTAGTTAGTTACTAAAACAAAAAATCAAAGACCAGCTACCATCTACTTACATATAAACATACATCACACACACACACAAACACACACATACTAAATATATACCTACATAGATATATATATATATATAATATATTGAACATTGTGTTGCGGATTCAATAAACTAATAAACACGGAAAAACGATTAATTTCAAGTCTTTTGAGCAGCTGAATATGGAACCTTATGATGTTAGATGGACCAAAGGTACAACCACAAGGCAGAACCCGCTGAACCCGTCTCCCAACTGTTGTTCTTTCCTTTTCAAATTTTTGCGCCTTATTTTAGAGATGGACTTTTTGAATTCAAAAGAACCGATAGCAAATTGGTTACGACTTACGTCTGGTATCATCACGTCACGTCACTCACAGCCCCAAGCAAGGCACATCTCTAGTTCGTGACAGCCAAATGGCAGCACTCACTATTGCTCATCTCTAATACAAATGGTTAAGGAGCGGCAGGCCACCCCTTTTTAAATGTTTCATATTAGAGATAGACTTTTCGAATTCAAACGAACCGATAGCAAATTGGTTAAGACTAACGTCTTGTCAAGTCACGTAAATCTCTCTCTCTCAACCCTAAACAAGGCACATCTCTAGTACGTAACAACCAAGTGGCAGCACTGACTATTGCCCATCTCTAATACAAATGGATAAGGAGCGGCAGGCCTACGAAGTGCTATTACTCACCATCAAAGGACGCTCGACAGGATTGCACTTGAATGTGGGTGTCCATGAACAGCATTTGACCCTCCTCAGTCACATTCAAAAGGCGGCAAATGAATCGCAAGGCTGTCAGGTGGAGAAACTCAAACAGCTGCTGCTGCTGCTGGAGGGATGTGACACAGAGCTATTAAAGGCCTGGCTCCAGTGGCTAAATGAACTAATGCAGGTCAAAAAGTTGCAGCTGCTGGGGGAACCCAAAGTTCTGGCTGAATGCCTAATACACCAGAAGCTATTGGAGCAGGAGCATGAGCTAAGCCTAATGCTGAGTCTATTGAAATTAATGCCAGTGGAGGAACTGAAAACTTTGTGGCCTCAAATGGCGCAAATGAGTCAGCCTTCAGGACTGGAGGCTTCTAGGCTAATGATACTATGCCAGGATTTGATTTTCAGCCAGCTACAGCCAGAGGAGGAAGTGGGCTTAAGTGAACAACTGTCCGTGACGCTGATGGAGCCACAGTTTGAGGGTCGTTGGCTGCAAGGCCATACAGAGGAGCAGCAGGCCCTGCAATTGGCACAGACCCTACAGCTGTTAACCAAGCTGGTGGCACAGCAGCAGACGCAGACGGACTATGTGGAACGTCAAGCGCCCCAGTTAATGGGTCTGTGTGTGTCCCAATTGATGGGTGAGTGTAAACCGCCTAGGATACTACCGCCTGCACAGCAGTCGGCGGGTCAGGCGCTGGAGGAGGAGGAAGTGGTAGCTGGAAACAACAATCGCACCGGGGGACGTCGCAACAAGGCCAGAAAAATGCGTTCACTTACCAAACAGAAGCAGGTACAGGCGGATACTGCGGCCAACACAGGCGATCGACTGCTACAGCTGGATCAGCAGGATTATGGCTGTCGTACGGGTGACTCCGACACGGATCCACAGCAGCAACAACAGCCGCCGGCACAGCGTCAATTGCAGCAGCTAAAGGCCAAGGTGAGAATCTCGGCGTTGCAGTTGATGAGTGTGCTGAGCAAACAGCTGAGCCGTCGCTCCCTCTATGGCTACTGGCATGTGCTCTTTCCCAGCAACGAGACGCCACATTCATTGCTCTCCATAGGCCTATGGGATGCCAATCCACGTTGTCGGGCCCTGGCCCTGCAGCTGGCGGCCCAATTGCTGTATGGCTCCAAGGGTTATCTCAGTCAGGCCAGCTCCAAGGGGCCTGTCAATTATACGCCCTTTGCCGTCAGCCTGGCCAGCTCTGTGCTAGCTTCGTATCGTGCTCTGACCTCCATACTGGAAAGGGAATACGTGCCGCCGGTGTTGATGCAGTGCCTCAAATGTTTGGCCGTATTGGTGCAGGCCACGCCCTTTGAGCAACTGGAAATGGGCTTTGTGTACGAATTTGTGCCACATGTGAAGAAGCTGACGCGACATGAGGACACCCCGGTGGCTGTCTGTGCTTTGCTGGTAATGGAAATGTTGTTGGCCAAGCCCAGATTAACACAGGAAATAGCCTGTGCAGTTGGTTTAACCAAGCCGGTGAGGGTGCCGGTGGAGGCAGCTAAGCCAGAGCTGTATGATTCCGAGGAGGAAGAGGCAACGGAGGAGGCGGCGCCACAGGTTCCGCAGTCAGTGCCTGCCATACCTCGCAACTCCTGGCTGCTACGTCAGGTTTTGCGTCATCTGGACTCTCCGTCGACGGTGCCCGCCCTGCGTGTGGAGTGCCTACAGGTTCTGCTAACCATGGCCACACATTTTGCCCTGCTGGAGCAGCATCTGTCGCGTCTCAGCCGGATTCTAAGTGCCAGCTTGAAGGAGCCCTCCCAAGATGTGCGTTTGTATGCGGCCCGCTGCTTGGACTCCTTGGCTTATCAAATGGGACGTCAGTCGCTGCCACAGGATGACTTTTGGTTAAGCCTTTTACCCTGCATTTATGCTGCCTACACGGAGGCGGCCAGCTCCTCCCTCAAGTGTGCCTTGTGTGATGCCTTGGCCAATATGGACAGCTCCAGCTTTGAGCTATTGCCTCTGCCGCAGCGCCATGGTCTCTTGGCCTTTCTGGGCGGCTGCAGCAGCGACGATGCCGAGGAGCATTTGGTGCGTGGCGCAGCTCTACGCGCCTTGGCCGTTTATGTGCTACATCCCAGTTTGCGTGCAGATTTGGTGTTCATCGAGAATGCAGCCGAGTTGACTCTGCGACTCAGCGGCAACAGCCAGCTGGCGGTGAGGATTAAGGCCGCCTGGGCCTTGGGCAACATCAGTGATGCCCTAATAGCCGCTGTCTCCCATGAACGCACTTCGCTGGCGCTGCTGAGTCGCTTGATAGAAGCCGCCGTTCACTTCTGCGGCGATCACGACAAGGTCAGAGCCAATGCGGTCAGAGCTTTGGGCAATCTGTTGCAGCTTCTACCCACCGAGGGAAGTGCCGAGCTGCTGGAGCGGGGTCTGAGCAAACTGTTGGACTGTTTGCGCGCCGCTGGCAGTGCCAAGGTCAAGTGGAATGCCTGCTATGCCTTGGGCAATTTGGTCAAGCATCGTGCCATCTTCTCCTACAGCAGCCAGCTCTTCCCCTGCCTGGCCCAGCTGATTGTGCAGCATGGCAACTTCAAGGTTCGCATCAATGCCACCGCCGTTCTGCTGCAAGTGCAGCAGCGCACCGATTTTGGCACACATTTTGCTTTGGTCTGGCGCTCCCTGTTGGCGGCCATTGAGCGTTCCAATGCCCTGGACAACTTTGAGGAGTACAATCATAGGGATGGTTTGCAGCAACACTTGTGCCTGGCCTTGGCCCATTTAATGACATATGCGCGTCCCGATGATTTGCCCAACTGTAGGCTGGCCTTGGAGGAGCATTTGGAAGTGGTGGCCGCCACTTGGAGACGGGTGGCCTATCGCATTGTGGCCGAGCAGGCGGCCCCACTGTTCACCTGCAGTTCACTGTTGGCTCAACGTTTGCATTCCATTGGTGGTGAACAGCGTGCCGCTTTGGGTTACATAGTGGAGGCACTGCGTCTGGAAAGTTAACACATTGTATTAGTTACAGTACAGGGAACTGCTTAAAAGTAAATAAACCTTAACATTTTTCATGGAAATTGGAACAGTTGATGGAATTTAAGGAGGAAACCACAGAGAAGGAATGGTCTCATTGTGTGGATCAGCCAGAGAAAGAGACGCACAGAATGTGCCAGTGGAACAGGCTAGGCTGAACCAGACCCACAAATGAACCTTCTAAATGGTTCAATCTCCTAAACCCTGTAGGAAACAGAACTACCTTTGCCTAAAAACCCAAAAGTTCGGCTTGCTTGAGTCAATTTCTATGGAACTTGTAAGTCTTTCACAATTCGGGGATCGCAGATATTTAGAGTGCGAAATCGGAGGTGCAAAGACTTTTTCGAAGGTGTCCCAGACATCTTTTCCAACCCAAAACCAATTCTCGGTATCCTAGAAATCTCTTTCGATTGCTTTCAAATTAAGTTCTTTTGCTTAATTCAACGCCCAAACTGTTTAGGTTTATTTATGCTCATGCCAAAGCTCCTATATGTCCTCTGGTGTTATCTTAGGTCTCCAGATATGACTTCCTGCTACTTTAGCCAAGACGACTAGCCCTTTTTGTTGTTGGCGCTTCATTTTTCAAAGCTGTTTACGGTTTTTGTTAGTGCTGACAGTTGTGCCGATACCCGACCGATAGGCAAAATAGTCGATAGCTTGTCACGAATGCAAGTGCATTCAAATAAAATGCTACTTTTTTGCTACTATGACTTCTGTATGGCGTTAAAGCCACCTTCAACACAAGCATGCAGAAGTTGCAGTGAGAAACGCACATTAGATTCCGATAATTATAACTAACTAATGTTTTTTTATCTACAAAGTAAGCCATGACTTTGTCATCAAATAGAAATATACATATAAATAAGTTATAAACAACTTTTCTGGGCAACTGAACTATAGCTGCTTAAATTTTCCAGATTTTGTTTGAATATCTTAGTTTTCAACGCCAGATCTGGTGAAGTCAAACCTTGGAGTTATAGTAAAGAAGGTAAGTCAGGCTGGCGTCGTATTTTAATGATAAAACAGCGCTTTTTAACCCTAGATTGGGCAGCAATCCGGATTCTTTATCCCAACATGTCCGACCCTCCCGAAGTGCTTGGCTATTTCGAAGCTTTCGTCACGGAAGAATTCATTAATGATAAGTTGCTTAAGCAAATCCAGTTATATGCTCGTTTTAAAAAGGCCAAACAACGCCTAAAGGACGAATTGAAGTCCCTAAACGATGGTATTAAGATTCTACGTGAAAAACAAACTCAACTGA
This sequence comes from Lordiphosa fenestrarum, assembly GCA_035044985.1. NCBI lineage: Eukaryota > Metazoa > Arthropoda > Insecta > Diptera > Drosophilidae > Lordiphosa > Lordiphosa fenestrarum. The sequence continues at coordinate 553,925 of JAWNNO010001836.1, forward strand.
GCAAACATCCGGACAATTTGCCTTTGCTTGTTGGCAAAAATCCAGTGCCGTTGCGTAAATTAACCACCAAAAAGGAGGCCACACATGAGCTGAACTTGGAAATAGCCATGCATTGGGAAGAGATGACAAAAATAGGTAGAAAACTCTCTGAACTGGAAATAAAAATGAAGGGAATCAATGAGAATTTGACCTATGAATTCAAAAGACATGAAATGGAAGACTCCACTGATTATGATGATGATGAGAGTTTAGATGGTGTGTCGGTTGAAGAGCTCACGGAGGAGGAGGAGAATGTAAATGAGGGAACAGTTGAAGGTGAACTCAAAGAACCCTTAACGAAGCAGTGTAGTGTGGTTAATGAGACAGTTGGAGTTGGACTCAAAGTTGGCAGATTGGAAGATATCATGGAGGAGGAGAATGAAGATGAGGCGACAGCTGAAGGTGAACTTAAAGGACTCGTAATGAAAGAGTACACTGAGAATGAGACAATGAAGGTGGACTTAAAGGTGGCAGTGGAGGATGAAGCTTAAAAAAGCACCCTGCCATAGTTTTACAGTTACGACCAGTGCTACCAAGTCAGTTTTTTTTTAGCTCGACAGACTTCAGACAGATCAGCAATATCAAGACACACTCTAAACTATTTATGATACAACATTTAACTATAATTAACTTACATTTATAAAAAAGCAGCAACTTGGACAAACTTTTCCATAATCAGATTAGTTTTGTTGGGAAAGGAGCGTGTTCGCAGTGTACTCTCTCTCTCTCTCTGCTCAGTCGCCACTTGATACGAAAGAGGTGCAGCTCTCGCTGTAAAGCTGATCGGCGGAAAAAAAAACTTATACGCATGTTTTGCTTTGGCTCCAAACCAAGGTTCAAACCTTGAGTGATACATACAAAATTTGGGAGCATGTTATAGTCGGGCCTGACCAACTTTCTTACCTGTTTTTAAATTTGTGTAAGTCCGATATCCCTTGGTCCTTGTTGAATGCACCGCAGGTCACATCGGATCACCTGTGGCAAGCTGAGAGGAACATGACAAAACTTCTTAGCATGGGCCGTGCCATCAATTTCCCAAACTGATACTCCTTCGCAGCACATCACTCTTTTGGTTATGTGCTTCCATCAGTTTATGACTTGAATTTCCTTTTAAAAGGTATCTTTTTATTTTCTGTGGCACTTAATTAAAACTCGAAGCCGATTTGCGGCAAATTTTCGATGTTCTTGGAATTCGTGCGAGTGCACGATTAAAATGATACCGTCATTAGACTTCGTATTTATAAGTTTTCTATGCTTTTTAATGATTTCACCAAGATTGGTCGCGATCCAAAGACTTTAAAGTATAGCTGCCATAGAAAAGTTAGGTTTGAAAAATAGTCTTAGTATTATCCTCAATTTTTGATATTCAATGCGAATTCTTTGACATTTTATAAAAGAGTCAGCACAATATAAGTAAATAATTAAATTACTTTGCCCATCTAGGATTAAAATCTGTTTAAAAATATGCAAAAGCCGCTGTCTAAGTATTCTAAATAATTTTCGACAATCGTTTTTAACAGTTTCCCAAATAAAAAAGTGGGACCAAAATGTCGGCCTGCGGCCCAGTGTGCAACGGCATAAGTTTGTGCAAATGGCACAGGCAGAAGGAAGCATCTCCGATATCATAAAGTAGATCAAGACGACGGGCAGAGTCGATATAGCCATGTCCGTCTGTCTGTCTCTCCTATGATCTGTACTATGGCCAGCGGGACAAAATTGCGGCGTATACTCACGCTGGGAGAATTTCCGAGGGACTTAAGTCCAGTTCCATTTTGATCAAGTCCAAAATTGGTTTGAGGTCGAAGACCAAGACGGTTTCTCCCATAAATGATATACTTTCTGCCATTTTATGAAGATCACAACGAAGCACAAGAAAAGCGAGCGAAAATCAAACGAGCTGCCAACTTCTGTCGGGAAAAGAAGCTATTGGAAAAAAGCTAAGTAATTTTCTGGTTTGATTATAATGTATTGAAAATGGCATCTGTCTGATACAATTCCTCGCCCTCATCCTTGTCGTAGGCTTCGGTAAGGCCTAAAAGGAAACTTCGTCGTTGTTTTTCCATTTCACTAAATGAGTCATAATATAGTGACACTCCATTTTCCCCAATATCTTCTACTTCACGACATTTGCCTTTTGAGAACAGACTCAAAATCTAAAATAAAGCTGGAAAAAGCAGAAATCATTATTAAAAAATTCAAAATACCGCTGTTTAAAAACGCCGCACTCGCGATCCGCAGTGCTGGAAAGCGCCGCACTCGCGAACCGCAGTGTTGGAAAGCGCCGCACTCGCGAACCGCAGTGTTGGAAAGCGCCGCACCACTTTGTCAGAAAAATACCATAAAACGTAATGCATAACGTGTATACACGATCAACACGCACGTAACTCCGTGTCACGTTACGTTCAAATTCATTTGCTCCTCTACCATAAAATAGACTCAATAAAGAAAGAACTTTTGGACCAAGCCGAGCTTCTCTCAATCTCTTGGTTTGTGGACTTCTAATTCTGTGACAAGAGAAAGGGACGGCGAACTCGAAAGTCAAAGTTTGAGCAGCTTTTCAGAGCTAATTACTTCAATAGCTGGCGAAAGTGGCCAAAAACTACAGCCAGGACTCACAAGCTCTGGCGCAACAAGCACCATTCCCTCCACCTTGTTAGATGTAAGGAATAACTGATTTTCGTAAAGGGATGAGCCTCGAATCTCACAGAGAACTTAATTCAATATATTTCTCTGCATTTTACATATTAAAATTAATCTGTTTTATTTGGAATTCTCTTAAAAACAACGAAAAAAAAAAGATTTGCTTAAGACAAGTAGGCTTCCTTGCTGCACTCTACTGAATCCTCGACTGAGATGTCACCGTGGCCGTGGGTGCATTGCGTGGCTTCCAGTCCAAATGGTCCAGATCGATTGTCAATTTGGGTTGCCTGAACTGCGGCAGCTGCAGTAGATCATTAATCGTTTTGGCCGTCACACAGATGACATTCTGTCCCTTCCAGTATTTGATCATCTTCATCGATTGCAGCGTATAAATAATATCGTCGTGTGTCATGCCACTCATCTCGCTCAGCTCCTTGACACTGGTCTGCTCCGGCGAGCAGCGACCCTTCATTAGCTCCAGCAGCGTGTAGGCCCAGTAGCTGCGATAGCTGAGACGTCCCAGGTCGGAGAGCGGCTGCTCGGGACTGCCGATGACACCCTCCTTGCGCGACAGCTCATAGCTGAAGGCGATGAGCAGCTTGCCAAAGCCCTTGCGCTGGTGCGGCGGCAACACCAGAATGCAGGCCACATTGTTGTTGTCCAGTGACTTCTTCTCCTTGGAGAAATAGCCCACTATGTGGCTGCCCTCCTTGTCCGTCTCGCAGAGCACATAGAAAAAGAAGGGATCCATGTCAAAGTACAGGACCTTGTGATCCAGGAAGAGCTTGGCCATCAGGCACAGTAGCTGGCAGTAGAGCGGCTCGTTCTGGCCATTCACCTCGTAGATGCAGATGTTGCCCTTGCGATAGATTTCCCTGCCGGGTGGACGCCGGCGCTGGCACTCGTGCTGGTGGTAGCTGTAGCTCTTCTTCAGTCTCATGTACTTCAGGCAATACTCGCAGACGTACAGCGTCCGCGCCTTGCCATACTCCCCCGGGAAGGGGCTGAAGTACCAGGTCTCGATCTCATAGTTGCCAAACTGCAGCTTGTCGATGTACTTGATTTTGGTGATGGATTCGTGCTCCTTCTCCAGGGCCGCCTGCGAGGCGGTCAACTCGGCGTGGCTCTTCTGCACATGATTGATCTCGTCGTAGCGGCGCTTCTGGAAGCGCGTCATCTTGCGATCGCTGTAGTCATAGCGGTTATTCTCGCAGGCGGAGAGGTAGTAGTCCTTGGGGCCCTGCCGCTTGGGCCGATCCACTGCAGACGCGGCGGGTGCTGGCGCCAGCTGTGATTGTTGACTGGTGCTGGGCTGGTCGCTGGGCGGCAGTACGGTGATGCCACCCAAATCATCAGCATTGTCCGAGATACGATGACGCTCCACCCAGCCGTCCAGGCGTCGATTGAGGCCCACAAAGTGCACGTAGTACTCATTGGGTATGGTGGAGTTCTCGGTGCAGCGCGACTGTAGCACCTGGCCGGCATGCACGGTGCCATCATTCCGACGTATGTAGTAGATCTTGTCCGAGTTCTCGGTAATCTCAATCTTCTGCAGCAACGGATCAGCAGCGGTGGAGGTGGTGGCCGTTTCCTGGGAGGTACTGTCCTGTTCCATCAGAATGACATCATCGTCATCCTCGTCATCGTCATCATCGTCGCCGCCGCTGGAACTGTCGTTGCTGCTGTCATCCGAAATGCTTTCAATGTCCTCGTTAAGCAGGTTCCGAGTGGTGGTGGCGACAGGCAGAGGCGTTTGTGGCGGTGGTGGTGGCATGTTCCTCTGGCGCGGATCCCTGGGTGCCATGCGAGGCTGTTGCAGCTGCAGTAGCCGGTGGGCTTCGCGCTCCTGCTGCTCATAGTGAGCCCGCATAAACGAGGGCACTATAACACCCACCTCCTCCTGGCCATCATCGGTGGGCGAGGCTGGTGTCTCGGGTACTTCGGCTTCGGCTTCCGCTTCCACCGCCTCCGTTTCTTGAAGCTGCTGTTCTGGTTCCTGCTGCACAGCCACCTCCTGGGTGGGCGGACTCGATTCGCTAAACTCATCACTGTTCCCCACATCGCCCATGGCCACCACAGTGTTGGGCGAGGGCTCGTCCGTGGTGCCACCCTCTTCGGAGCCATCATCCTCATCGGAGCGTGAGCTGGAGTCCGAGCTAGATGAGCTCGAGCTGCCACTGGGGCTGCTATCCTCCTCCGACACTGGACTGCTGTCCTCGCAGCGTCGTCCCCGCTTACGGGGTGGCTCGCCCACATCGGCATCGGCCTCCGCACTTTGCATTTCCATTGATTGATCCACCTCGGTGCCATCCGATCGATCTGTGGAACCGCTTATATCCAAGCTGGCGTTCAATTCGGCCGCGGCATCCTCCACCGGCGTACGCCTTGGTCCGCTCATTTCCAATTCGGCCGACGCATCCTCAACCGGCGTGCGCCGTGACCCGCTTCTACTACCCTCATCCTGCTCATCACGCGTGTGCTCCAAGTCCTCCTCGGACATGCTGTACGGTTTTTGGGGCGCTGATTGTGTGGCTGTCTTGAATTATTGTCCTACGCTTCGCGATGCTTCTCTCAGTGAAAAGTGTGGCAGCGCTGTCGATAGGTCTATGAAACGAGTGACAGCGCTGTCGATAGGCAAATGGCAGCTCCACACCAGCTCTAAGTTGGCAGCTCCGGCGTCTGGCAACTCTGCAGCTGATTCTTAACGTAATTTATTTATTTCCCTTTAAATTAACAAAAATGAACAAGTGTTTGACCTACCCCCACCACCGGAGCCTGCTGTGGACACATTTAAAGGTAATTCTGGGCACATTTATTAAATCTGTAAGTAATTTGTACAATTCCCGTCTATTATGGCAGTTGCAGTGCGGCTATGTAACAGCAGCACCCACAAGTCAGCAGCAGCCAAAAGGTATGTATGTACATGGATTTCCTGGTGCCGGGGCCGCCGGAGGAGAGGCTTCACAGAACCACCAGGTTGTGGTCCCATATCACTGGACACCCTTTTAACTATCCCCTGGGCCCCACCAACCGACTTGGACATGGAACAGTCTCGGAAACAGTCTCCTAATCTCTTACCCTACATCTTTCTCCTTCTTTTCATTTCTACAGCAAGAACACAGCAGCAGCAGCAGAAGCCAGCTAAGCTGGTGGTTGGCCTGGCCCAACCGCCGGATGCCAAATCGGTCAACTGTGACTATATAGGCCCGCCCGACACCCTTTCCAATCTGCGTCCATATGTGCGACACTTCAGTGACACCGAAACGGAATGGGCCAAAAAGTTGCGTCTCAAGCGCATGGAGGTGGAGGCCTGGAATATTGATTTCTGGACCAGGCACAATAAACGCTTCTATGAGGTGCGAGCTATTGACTTTCTCTCTCTCTCTCTGTCACTCCCAATCCTAACTTTCGGCATCTCTTTCTGTTTCATAGGAAAAAATCGATTTCATTCGCCTTCACAAGATCCATGGAACGGATGATATATCCGCTGATCGTATGAGTGTTTTCTATAAAACATTTTTAGATAAAAATCGACGCATGCATCTGATGTACAATTTGTCGTGGTATTTGAAGAACTTTGATATACTTACGTTGGCATTTCTGGTGAATTTCCAGAAGCTGGTCTATAGGCGTAAAAACAACGGTAAAATAGACAGCAGCTCGTAAAGTGATTTGTTCGTTTACAGTTACAAATATATATATATATATATAGTACACAAACAAATGTACATACATACATACACTCAACAAAAGTACTGTACCGTACGTACATACAAACATACGTGATTTCATATTTCTACATTGTACTACATATACACACACATACACACTTACACACATATTTAGATCAATTAATTTGAATTGTTAAATTTTTAGTTTCAACGTGAAAATAAAAAAAAAAACGAAACGAAAAAGGCAAAGCCAACTTCGTCAAATGCCGAAGTTTCCAAAAATACACTTGCAAAAAAAATTGCGTTTCAACTACCGATCTAGGGGTATATAGATAAGTTCTCATATCTGCCGGAGTTTTTGGGGCTGTATTTGTCACGAATTAGCTTGATTTTTGGATTTTTGGCAAGGATGGGCTGTACGTTAGTCAAGTTATAGGCAAAAGAAAGCGCACTGCTGCTGCTAAATGAATATGTGCGGCTCTTTGGTAGAGTATATATAACAGCTGGGCTTAGTCTTACTCGATACCCGAATCTAGACCAGCGATGTTCACCCATAGCCCCCAGGGAACGAGCTCAATCGGCTATTTACACGCACACCAGCCAAGCGACTGCCAAAGTCGAGCGGAAGCAGCGCTCTCTTTGCTTACATTCGCTGCACAGCACACAATACACTCTCACTTTTTGGCCTCGCTCTCTTCTTGAAAACCGCTGATCTAGACAAATCGTTCCTAAAGTCAGTTCTCTTCGGCTGTTGCAGTTGGCTTACTCACTTGTGGCTTTTTTTTGGGATTAAGATTCTGACTTGTTTAAAGAGTCGGCTTGTAAACGTATTTACCGTATCTAAGCAATCCCTAACGTCGTTTTTGCTGCCACTTGGTTTGACATATGTAGGAGTTATTCACAGAACACTAGTAATTTGAGCTTTAAAAGTTACTGTAAGTCGGGATTTATAAAAAATGCGTCTTATACAGGTCTGTTCCCGTTTACGATTTCGATCAGTTCATGCGAAATCGGTTTAGGTAGCTGTTTCCGTTATCGAAAAACGATCAATTTACTCGGTTTCCAAAGTTTTGCCTTAGAGTCAGTGAAATGAAAAGTAAAGGACAATTTTCTTGGCAACGGTGAGTCCTTTCATTGTGGAGATGTATAAAACTTGATCATTTTGGAGCTCTATCAGTTAGGAGCCTGATCTGTATGAAGCTTGATCTATTTGAAGCTTGGTTTACTTGAAAACTTTATCTTTTTAGTCTTATTATTTCGAAATTTGAGCTATTTGGATCCTTATCTGCTTAGAGTCCGATCTGTTTGAAGCGTCATCTGTATAAAACTTGATGTATTTGGAACTTTATCAGTTAAGAGCCTGATCTGTAAGCAACTCAATCACTTTGAGACTTGATCTGTTTGAAGCTTTATCAGTTAAGAGCCTGATCTGTAAGAATCTTGATCTATTTGGAAACTTCATCTGTTTGGTCTTATCATTATGAAATTTCTTCGATTTGGAGCTTCATCTGCTTAGAGTCTGATCTTCATCTTCATCTGTATGAAGCTTGATCTATTTGAAGCCTTATCAGTTAAGAGCCTGATCTGTATGAAGTTTGATCTATTTGGAGCTGGGTTTATTTGAAAATTTCATCTGTTTGGTCTTATCTTTATGAAATTTCTTCGATTTGGAGCTTCATCTGTTTACAGTCTGATCTACTTAAAGCTTCATCTGTTTATAACTTGATATATATCAGCTATATCAGCTAAGAGCCTGTTCTGTAAGAAAATTGATATATTTTGTATATATAGTTTGAAAACTTATCAAATTTGTATACCCAAATGTCACATTTCCGCCTACCTCCTCACTGAACGTTTTGGGAAACAGTTTTCCCTAGCACAAACAAACGGACGGACGAACAAATCGCAGAGATTCACTCCGTCGTGGCCTAATTCATAAAAAACTACACGGCAATTTCTTGTGCAAAGTGTATCGAAAAAAACGAAACCAAAAAAGAAGGGGCCCAACTAATTTGTGGTATGTGAATTATTATAAAGTTTTGTTGTTGCTGCATAAAACTGACTTAGTGGCTAATGGGATGAAAAATACATTTGCTTGGTTAATACATAGTTAATAATAATGGTACAATAGAATTGTATACAATAATAATGCGCTTAACGACTATCAAAAAAAGGTAGAATTATTTAAAAAATGTGTGTGTGTCTGGAGAGGGGGCGGGGGGAGGGTGGAGGGGAGAAAGAGAACAAAGGCACACGCACACCGAGTGCCCACGAATGAGAATCGTCAGGGGAGTTGATAAGGGAGTGGGGGTGGGAAGGGGGTTGGGGACTGGGTTGGTTATGTACATACAATACATATTGTCTCCATTTCTCTTTCCATATGTAAAAATTTAAACTACAAAAACACTTTTGGCTTATAAGCAATAGGATAAAAAATTAGCTACAGTTGGGGGGGGGGAAGGGTTGAGGGTGGATTGGTATTGGGTACTTGTGGCTTGGTTTCACTGGCGCATTCGTGGGCACCACAACACCTTTAACATAGCTTACCACACTAGACATACATATGTACACATGTTGGGCGCTTACAGTATAAATATTTGTGTTATCCAAAGGGGCGCCTTTGGTTGTGTTCCTCTGCTTTGATCGAAATATTAACAAATTTTGACGTTTCACTGGGGAGGCGGACACAGGTGCGCGCTGCGGCTCTAGTTCATCCATTTGCGGCAATTGGGTGCACCACAGGCACAGGGTATCTTGTGTGATTCATCTTCTATATCAAATTTGTAGTCATACGAAAGCTGCAAGGGGAATGGGCATTTAGTTTGGGTGGACAAAGGCTTTCTGTGGGTCACTCACCTCTTCCCCTCGATAGATTTTACGCTTGGCAAAGATTATGATGCGCACATCGCGTTCCACCTCAACAATTTCGGTAACACAATTGGGATTGCACGAGTGATTAATGTAACGGGCCAGACCACCGCTTAGGGTGGCATCCACCACACGATCCTCATCCAGGCGGAACATATAAATGCCACGATTCTGTAAAACAAAGGTCAACGTTTAGCCACCAGTTTGGGAGTGTGGACTGCACCACTTACCTTCGACTCGTACTGCTTCTCGCGTATCTCAGACACCTCGGTGCGTATGACCTCGCCTATGTACTCAATGATCATGGTATGCTTCTCTATATCCCTGGCCGCATACAAGCCCAAGCCTTGAATCTTTGACCTGCAGACCACGGATGAGTCATTAAAACGCCTCTTGCCGCTTTTCTCCTACTCACCTCGCCAGATACACATTGTTGCGCCATTCCTGCTTCATTTTCTTGTACTGCGAACTCTTGGAGTGCACAAACTGCTTGCTATAGGGACAGGCCACCTCACCGGCTATGGCCGCCGAGTTGGCCATGCGTTGGGTACTGCAACTGCCGGCGGTGCGTTGGGTATGTGGCTTGCGCCACACCATTAGCTGACGCTGTTTGGGTTCAGTGCGTGCCGCACCCGACGGATTGATAGCCAAGGGGAATTCGAGCAGGGGATTGCGTCCATACTTAAAGCGATAGTCGGTGAGCGTCTCAATGCCCGGCAGACTCTCCAAAATCCTCACAATGGCCGGCTCAGTGAGTCCGAACAAATCCTCGCCGCTGATGTGTTGCGGAAAGAGTTGCAGCCACTTGTGCACCTTGCGCATGCGTGTGATGGGCTGCAGTATCTGTTGCCACACCGCCGAGGGTGAGCTGTCGCGGAATTCACGATCCGGTTCCTTGTCGCTGGCATCCTGCACCAGAATGCGGAACTCGGGCCGGCAGCCGGCCTCGGCTATGCTGCAGATGTAGCGACAGCGTCGATTGGGACGTCGCACGCACCAGTAATAGCGACTCTGAGGATTGGTGTGTATAAGTTACCGCCTTCTGGTGGAGCAGCTCTTACCCAAATACTTACCACCTTGTAGCCAATGGGATAGATGTAGTGCGGCGTATGGAACGCCTCCAGCTGATGCGGCAGCAATTGTCCTACATTCAGGAACGTCATGTTGCCCACTCTGAGCAGATTGCTCAGCTCCGAGTAATGCATGACGGTGGCCACCTGACGATTCTCATCACGATCCACAAACACCCGCCGATGCACCACAAACGAACTAAGCTCATTCTCTGTCAGAGCGGTGGCTCCACCACCAGCCGCACCGCCTGCTCCTCCCGTACTGGCCGCATGGGCACTGCAATGCACCGACTTGTTCTTGTAGAAGACACACTCCTCCTTGATGGCGCAGGGCAGATGATATAGGCTATTGCAGCGCGACTTGAAGCACTTGATGGTGGCGCCCAGTTGATGGCAAGCGCTGCAAGCCTGATTCAGACCCGCCTGTAGGGCTGTTTGAAAGTTCATCAGGGCTCCGGCCACCGTCTCGTAGACACCGTTCGACCACAAGGCACAGTTGAGATGCACCTAAGAGTGAGAATGAATGAAAGAATGAGTTCAGAACATGAAAGTTAACTATGATTGGGAATTCCACTTCTAAACTGCAGCTGGCAGGTGCCTGTTCCCACTTACAAGCCAAAAATTTAGACCCAATGTCAGTTTCTTTGCTTTTAATGGACCCAACTCTTTCAGGAAATGATAATGAAGCATTTAAAGAAGCAACCAAATCCTTTGGGTTTGGAAAACATCTTCCATAAGCCATTTTTAAGTCAGCAACAGCGCGCTACCACTGCCGCCTGTGCCTTAGATCTCGAAATCTTACCTTAAATAATACTATATCTTTACTTAGTCCACATTCCTGATGGCCAAAAACACCATTAAAGGTCTTGGAACGCACGAAACTTTATAGAATCTCAACCCCTTAGACACCCCCTTCTGTATTCTTTGATAAATCTTGCAAAAAAACTCACTTCTGTTCTAGTAGCCTGCAAAGTTCCGCCGTATCTCAGCTCTTAATTAACCTGTACTTAAGGTTAAAGGCCGAATTTTGTTTAGATCTGTTCGGTAGATCATTTTTTTCGTACTTTTTTAGGTAATCCCGTCCGAAAATTTGCTGAAATTGCATTTCTGTTCACAGATTGTACTTAATTTCATCGGTTCTCTAGCCTTTAACTACCAATTTTCCCTTTAATGTGCTTCAAAATGTATTTTTTTTCTAAACTTTTAAGGAAAAGACCGTCAAAAAACATTTCATCAACTCATTTGTGTGCTTGGATCGCCCTTGAATTTACGCTATCTCAACTCTTAGCCCTTACTTAACCTGTACGTGCCGAATTTTGTTTAGATCTGTTGGAAAGGCCAATTTTGTCGGTCTTTTCAAGATAAACCAGTTCGAAAAGTGTCTGAAATTGCATTTCTGTTCACAGATTGTACTTAATTTCACCAATTCTTAAGCCTTAAGTACCCCTTCTTGAGTGTCAAGTGCCGATTTTTCCTACAATCTTTGCCAAAAAGTATGTTTTTCCAAACTTTCAAACAAAAGACCGTCGAAAAACATTTCATTGACTCATTTCTGTTCTTGGATCGCCCTTTAATTCACCATTTTTCAGCTCTAAAAGCCCTTTATCGTGGCGTCTTACACCTAGATCTGTTCGGTAAGTCATATTTTCGGCAGAAACGTCTTCCCGTTAAGGGATTAATACGTATAACTTCGACAATATTCTTTTAATGCTAGGCAGAGTTTTGATTGCCTTTAGAATTTTACTTTTTCGCAACTTTGTTGAAGTTAGAAACTTCTTTCTCTTCAAGTAACGCCCTTAATTCCGGGTAAATTTACCTAAATCTGTCTGAAAAGATATTCTTTGGCCATTTTCAAAGGTAAGGAAGTTTAAAACACCCACAAAACTAGGTGTCCTACTATATGTATACTATATGCAAAGTAAAGGTTTATGGTCTGAGGTGAAGAACCATTAAGAAATGATGAAAAAGCACACAACTTCATTAGCAATTTCTGTTGCCAGGTCGTCTTGCAATTGGAGAAGTTTCAAAGGTCAACTTGATCGATCCAATTGATACGTTTGAGCCAAGCATTGAAGCCCAAACGTCTAGAATACGAGCAAAGGCACTGCAAGGTTATTTTGTTAACAAAGCAAGACTCGGCAAAACATTGCTTAAAACTCTGAAATGGGCAGTTCTACTGAACCAACCGCCGTATAGCCCAGACATTGGCCCTACCGGCTACTGTTTTATATGGAAAAAGATGCGTCTCTATGAGAGGCGGGTCATTCGTTAAGCTCTTGGCCAGAAACCCTCTCAAGCTCCGCTTAATCTTTAAAAAGGCTTCAAATGAAAAATGATGTGTTGGTAGAGGAAGGCTTTCCAGTTAAACAGCTGCTCAGTGTCTTAGTTAAGAGATCAACTTACCCACTTATCCACATCGAAATTGAGTAGACGTGAGGGACCATCGGCTTGGCCATCGCCACGCTGATTGCAGAACACACACTGGCGGGTATCCTCCAGCTGGCCACACTCTGTTTCCCAAATGGTGTTGTTGGCCGCATTCAACTCATTCTCCTGCTTCAGCTGCTCGGTGTGGGCGGCCTCCGTTTTGAAGCTATCGGCACTGAAGCACTTGATGATGCACTTGCGTGAGGGAGGAGCAGCAGGAGGAGGAGCAGAAAGATGCTGCTGCTGCTGTTGCTGCTGCTGATGTTGCTGCTCCATTAGCAGTTCCGGTTCTGTTTTGACCACCAGCTCGGAGTTTGGCGTGGCAGCAGGCACAGCGGCGGCGGCGGCGGTGGCGGGTATTAGTTGGCTCACTTCCAGCGGCTCGTTGCCGCTCCATTTGTACTTGGCCAGGCAGGCACGATCGCAGAAATAGGCACAGGCGGGTGTGAGCTGCTTGCGCGGCAGCAGCGACATCAAATGCTTGAGGCGGGGCGACAGCTCCTCGTTGAGGCTGGGCCGGGGCACACGCAGGCCGAAGGCGGCAATGGCACTGCCGCAGCTTTGGCACAGCTTGCGCCGTCCATTGAGCAGCTTGCGCAGATGACCCTGACTGATGATGGTGAGGGGACGCTTGAAGGCAGGCGACGGAGCGGCTGGCGCACCCTCCACACCACTGTCCACACCCGGCTCGGTCTTCTCCTCAATGATTTTGCAGGTGAGGGCGGGAGTCAAGTGCAACAGATTGGCCAGATCCCTCAATACGCCGGCTATGTTATCATTGGCTGAGGTATGCAGGGAGAGTATCACATTCTGGTTCTTCTGCTGGTAGTTGTTGTTGTTGTTGTTGCCCGCTGCCCCGGCCACACCCAGCTCCAATAGCTGCGCCTGTCGCAACTCCTCCGCACAGGAACGCATCATGGGAGAGATGGGCACACGCAGCGAGCGTGAGTCCTCTGCCAGGGCCACTGGCGACATGCGTCCACCCTGACAACGGCTGGTCTGGTTAAGCAGTATCAGACCCGGATAGCGGGTGAGGCGCGGCAGAGCCTGCCAAGAATTGGCCTGCGCACTGGGCATACTCTCCACCAGGTCAATGGTCTCCACCTGGCCCTCCCGCACCAAGTTCAGGTGTCGCATCAGACGCTCGCGCGGATTACGCTCCAGGTGGGTGGAGAACTCCTGATCGTAGAAATCATTCTGTATGCTGGACAAAGACTTGGTGGCCTCCTGGCCCAGGCAGTTGGTGTGGGAGCTGCCACCGAAGCGTTCACTGTCGTAGAGGGAGGTTAGACTGGCGGGCCGCAGCTGACCAAAGCGTCCGCACAGCTGCTCTGACGAGGAGGAGGAGGAGGATTTACCCACAGATTTACTGCCCGCCAGCTCGGTGCTGCCTATGCCCAGCAAGAAGTTGCGATTGAGCAACGGTTCCAGCACCTGCAGTGGCTGCATCTGCCTGATGTGCGTCATTAGCTTCTCGGTAAATGCATCGTGATCCTCCTCCACCTTGGAGAACTTGCGTACACGCTTCTTTTGCAGCAGGGGGGAACCACCACTGGCACTGCCGCTGCCACTGTGAGTGGGCACCTGGTGATGCGCTGCCGTTTGGTTGCCGCCCGCATTTAGAGAGTTGGGCAGGCCGGGCACAAAGTGTACCAGCGTCTTGACGGGCACAGCGCCACTCATGCCAGCGGGTACGCCGCCTAAACTATGATTGTTGGGTGCTCCCACATTGAGATTAGTGCGCCTGGGTTTTTGTACTTCACGTTTGCGTCGCTTGCGCTGATCGGCCACGGGTTTGGTGTGGGCCAAGGGCTCCGGCAGTGGCTGTGGCTGTGGATGTGGCTGGGGATGTGACTGGGCATGTGACTGGGCATGCGGCTGGGGATGTTGCTGCAGCTGCTGTGGCTGTATGGGTGGCGCTGGTGGCTTTAAACTCTCCACTGCCTCGTTATTCGTTTTCTCCTCCATGATCTTACGCTTTTGTGCCTCCACCTGGAGCTGTTCTGTGGGCAATTTCCAACTCTGCGGCTCCAGATGTTCACCGGCCAGGGATTCCTCCTCGTTTGGTGGCTTGGGTTTGGTGGAAATGGAAATGCTGACATTCGAAACGCTGGCAGAGCCACTGGCACTGGAGGTGGCCAGCTCATAGCTGGGTGGAGGCGGTAACTGTTGTGGCTCTGGCTCATTTAGGGGCTGGGAAACGACAGGCAAAGGCAGGGCCAGGGGCACAGGCACCGCCTGAGGTGGTGTGGATATAAATGAGGTTTCCTTGGAGACTATTTGCACCGCCTGTTTGACTGCTGGCGGCGGCGGTGGCTGATTAGGCGGCTGTGGCTGCGCGCTAGCTGGAGCTGTGGCTGGTGCCGATGGCAGCTGCTGCTGCTGCTGCTGCTGCTGTTCCGGTTTAAGCTCCAGTTTGGTATGCTCCATAATGGCCGTAACCGGCGGTGCACTGGCCGTGGTGGCCATGGTGGGCTTGGCCAGTGTGCTGGTCGTTATGGTGGACGTAGAGCTGGCCACCCCACTGCTGCTCACTGCCGTGGGCACTGGCGGTATGACTGGCCGTGCCAATTGTGCCTCCAAGGAGCTGACTAAACCCATACTGGGTGCACGCACATTGATCACCTTCCGTGCGGACAGGGGAGCCGTCTGTGAGTTGGTGGTGGTGGTGGAGGGTGCGCCCGTGGCGGCTGTGATGCTGATCTGATTGAGATTGTGACTGCTGGAGGAGTTCTGTAGCAGTTGCTTGAGCAAGGCATTGTTGGAGTCATCCACGCGCGGTGGAGTGGCCGCAGGCAGTGCCTCGGGCAGCTCCAATTCCTTGGACTCCTGCTTGACCATTATCAATTTTGGTTTGATCTCCTGGCTGGCCTCGGCCTCGACGGCGGGCTGGATGACATTCAGTTTGGCGGGCGTCGAGCTGGTCGTTTGTATGCTGGAACTGACCACAGCTTTGGGTTTCTGCTGGCCGACAGAGCTCTTGGACAGTACCAGGGAAATGTTCTTCTGTATAGAAATCAAGGGACGATGTGTGGCTCCCCCACTGACCAGAGGATTGTTAATGCAAATGGTGCCACCCGCCTGGGAGATGGCCGAGACCGTGGAGGCGAAGCCCGAGCTGGAGTTGGGTGTGCAGCTCAGTTGACTCTTGTCCAGTGGCTTGATGACCACACTGTTGATATTGGCAAACTCCTGCTGCTGCTCCGAGCCAGAGCCTGCCTCCTGGGACTTGCTTTTGTACAGAATCTTTTGTATATTCTCGCTGTAAGTTAGTTTGGGGCGTGCATCCTCGGTGCCATCCTCCTGCTGCTGCTGCTGCGGCTGCTGCTGTACCATGGTGTAGGTCTGCTGCGGATTGCTGGTGGTGATGGTCACCAGGCTGCCGGTGGTGGGTGTGGATGGCTGCTGCTGCTGCTGCTGGAACTGCAGTGACATTTTTTTGCTAACCACCTTGGCGGTAACTATTTTGGTATTGGCCGGTTTGATTTGCAGGCCCGAGAAGGACAGCAGAGTGGTGGGATTCTTGGGCACGCGCTTCAGCAGTTTGGTGTAGTTGAGCTGCTGTGGCTGCTGCTGCGGCTGCTGTGGCTGTTGCAATTGCTTGCTCTCCACAATGGTGGCTCCTCCGGCTGCCACCCCCGCACTGGCACTGGCACTCATCAGTGGCTTAAGCAATGGCACCGAGATGGTCTTGTTGCCAATCGAAACCTTGGCCGTGGTTTGCGTCACCTCGGCCAGTTTCTTGGCATTCACCATCAGCTGCTGGCCCTTCAGTTTGGTGTGCAAATTGACGCGATTGAGTAGGGTGGGTGTCTGGCTGGTGGCATTGAAGAGATTGTAGTTGCCGGGGCCAGATTTTTGGGTCATGATGGTGGTGGCTCCATTGTTGGTATTTAATATGATCGACGAGGGCTCCTCGGCGCCGGCCTTGCTCACCTGCTCGGAGAGATCTGCCGCTGCTTTAGCCACCCCCACGCCCACTCCCACTCCACTTGGTTCTATGGAGATAATGGATGTGGTGGCGGTGGGGGCGGAGGGTGAGGCGGTTACCTCTTTTTTGGTAAAGCTGGCAAAACCTGCTTGAATTTGAGTGGGTTTAGTAGAGCCTTCCGCTGACCATATCCATTTGGACTTACTTGGCTTTGGGCCGCCCTCTCCAGCCAACTCTTCTGGCTTGATGGCGCTCATTTCACTGGCGTTACCAAAATTACACACTATGATCTGCTGCTGCTGCTGTTGCTGTTGCTGCTCCTCCCGCTGCTGCTGCGCCTGCTGCTGTTGCTCCCAGGCATCCTCGCCAGCTGGCTGTGGCTTGTTGGAGCAGAGTATTAATTCTGTTTTCAATTTCTTGCGATTCGACTCGTCCGCCTGTGGATGTTGCTGATGCTCACTGTCCACGCTCGAGCGCTTCTGCAGGTTGATGGTTTGATAGCTGAGGGTTGTTGTTGCTGTTGCTGCTGGAGCTCCTGCTGGTGTGGCCGTGGCTGTGGCAGTTGTTACACGTTCGGGTTTTGCTTTTTCGGCGGCAGCAGCCGCAGCAGCAAGTGATGTGCTCACCTTCGATATATTCATTAGAAGACCCACTGGACACGGGCGAATGTGGTGCTTCGCTGGATGCGCTTCAAATTCGCGTTGAATACATAGAAAAAAAATGTTTTCTCATAACAAAACCCTATGGACACGGGCGAATGCGGTGAGTCGGTGGCAACGCCAATTCCGGCGGAGTGGCAACGCTAAATGCAAAAGCAAGGCAAGTGGCAGGGCTGCTCTCTACACTCTAAAGTTAGCTGCAGTGTTGACAATTTAGCTATTTTACCGCCACGGCTTCACTTTCACGAATCATCCTATAATTTTACAAATAATAATCAAATCTTTAACAGACTTATCCATCACTTGTTAAATATTTTTCTATTTGTTTATTCGACAGTCAGACATGTAAGAATAGTTTAAATTTTTTAATTTACGATTTGTTTTTCAATAATTTTGATATCTCACTTAATATCATATTTCAGCTTTTTTTTTATAAGTGCTTGCGAAAATGACCAAGGAATGCAAAAAGCCTTAAAAAGACTAAAAGATAACAATTAAAGCTAAGAATCTGTCACTCATAGTGGAATTATTATTAATAGCTCAAAAAATGCATATTCCTTTAGCTATTTTTTCAAGTAGATCCAACAAGCCAAGCGCTGAAGACCTGGCAACACTGGTTAGGAGAGCATTAGAAAAGTGATCGATTTATATTGATAGCACTTCGAAAGGTCGGTATCGAAGTCGAAATGTGATCGATAACTATGTATGTAACCGCTACCGTAGCCCTGGTACATATTTATACAACGGCGAGTGTTTGGTAATTATCAAAGCAATGTGGAGCCTTAAATTAGCCACCCAACTGTTCAAAGCCAACCTTAACTGTAAGTGCTTTATCCAACAGTCAATTGTTATTTAAATGTTTTCACTTCACAGCTGGTAAACTCGCCCTGCTAAACACCGCCGGCCTTAAATACTTTGCTCCGCCCATCAAATACGAAAGTAAGTCCACCCAGAGCCTGTCCCAACGCTCACACTCACCTCTGTTCCCTTTGCAGATGTGGAAAAGGTTGAGCGGCCCAAGCTGCGCATCATGGAGCGCATGCCACAGCATCCACCCAATCTGCGTCCACCCAAAATGCAGAAGCGGCTGCGTTACATGCGCGGTCCCGAGCTGGTCCATAACTCGTTGCTCCACAAGCAGTACGCCATCATGGCCACCGGCGGCGGCCGTCTGCGCTGGGGTCACTACGAGATGATGCGTCTCACTATTGGCCGAAAGATGAACACCAACACCATGTTCGCCACCTGGCGTGTCCCGGCGCCCTGGCAACCCATCACAAAGAAGGGCCAGGGTCAACGCATGGGCGGCGGCAAGGGTGCCATCGATCATTATGTAACACCCATTAGAGCCGGCCGCATCATTGTGGAGATTGCCGGCAAATGTGAGTTTGTAGAGTGCAAGGGATTCCTGCAGCAGGTGGCCAATCAACTGCCCTTCAAGGCCACTGTTGTGTCCCAAGAGATGATGGAGGAGATGCAGGCCGCGGAGGAGGCGAGAGCGCGTGAGAATGACAATCCCTACACCATGAAATATGTCATCCAGAACAATTTGAATGGCTGCCATCGATGGCTTTCGCCTGTGGATCACAAATGGTTTGGCAAGCATTTATAGGTTAAGGCGGGAGGTTGCTAGATTTCTAATGTCAATAAATTGTTGATAATGTTGAGGCTGGATCTTTGAGTGAAAGGAAGCGGGCCATACACAAACCATGAGGGGAGTCTGTTTTTAATAAGGGGAGCCATAAGCTGCCACTTTGCTAGAGGGGGCACTTTTGAATTCGATAACGTATCGATAGATAATCTAACCCTTTAGTGGGAAAAGGCCAATAGCAGCATCGACTGTGGTTCAAAACCGATTTTAAAATTAAACTTTAATTTTCTTATATGCAACTTCCATTTTCCCCTGACAACAGTGAAGCATCGTTATAGTTGTTTGTTTTATGAGTTCTATTGCAAACATGTTGTTTAATTTTCCATTTTGTTTATATGGGTAAATATGTAATGCATTATGTAATAATATGTTTTTGTTGTTGTTGTTTGTTGCAATTGCGAAATTGCATTTTGCATTTATAATTAATTAATATAAATATTAGCAGCTGTGCTCCGGATTTCTTACGGATTTTGTCGATCAAAATTGAAGGTTAAAAAAAAATTCGGATTGCACAACTGGCTCCATTCGTGAGAGCTAATCCTCGTCAGCGTCAGCATCAGCCATCTAACAGTCGGTATCGTACCAGGCAGCCAAGTTATTGTTGTCATTGGGTGGCGTTGGCATGGCATCCAAATCAAAGTTCAATGCGCCCGCATCAATTTCACCCACATCCATGTCCATGGAATAGGGCGATGTGGGTGCCACGCTGGATGGAGCAGCTGGGCCACCACCGCCGCCGTTGCCACTAGAACCAGCGTTGCCAGCAGCTCCGCCAGCACCACCACCAACTGGGCTGCTGATCTCGAGACCTTGCATCGAATCTATTGGTAGAGTATCATATCCTGTGGAAAGGGAGAGAAAGGAAACATTAGATGGGCGAATCTACATTCCTGGTTAGATTTACTTAAAGGAAAATTGAATCGTTCATGCGTATTCTTGCTAGCTACGAAACATGCAAAACTCCAACAGGATGTACATTACGATGGTCTGCTCCTTCCAAAAAAAAAATATATGGAAAAACTCAAGAAATATTCAAAACAAAACTAAAACTTTGCTTTGCTAAAACTCAAATAAATCAATTTAAAAGTGGTAAAAAACTTCTTCACCTAGTTTTATACATATAAATATACGATTATGTTATATAGATCGCCGACTTGGTGGAAAACTCTTCTGCTGCTGCTCTCTTCCTGTGTTCCTTTGGCGGTTGGGGGCAGAGTGGGTGTGTGTCTAAGCTGTGTGTGAGTGTTTAAGTGAATGGGGTGCAAAGATCTGCTAACTACGGGTGTGTGTGTCTATGCTAAAGTCCAGCTGACAGTTATATGGAAGATGTTTGTATGTTTGTTTGTATTATGCTGCTGCTGTTGTTGCTCTTAGGCTGGCTTGGCTATGAGATACACTCGCAATAAAGAATGAGAGAAGAAAGAGCACGAAATGGAAAACAAAGATAAGACCACAAAAATCATTTAATTGACACAAGAGATTTCGGGGGATTATGAGATGCATCAACAAGAGGGCAGGTGGGGGGCATTTGGAAGTAATATATTTGAACTATTTTTTTGGGGACACAATGAAAGAAAACTGTGCTGATATTAAAGTTTGTATTGGCTTGCAAATGAAACGGTTTCAACAATCACAGCGTTGCCACCAAATGCATTCCTTGTCACGCGATAGTTCGAAACGTCATGGTACGGTATGGGCTCACGACCCAAAAATAGAAAGCTCAACGCATTGTGGTTGACGGTTTTGTATGTTTTACGCTACTTTTCGTACCGCTTTCCTGCATAGTTTTCAAACCAGACTTGACGATGCAAGCCCGGACCTCTAATTGTTTTGAAAATTGAAGTTTTGAGGTTTTTGAGCTAAGGTTCTGGTACATTCTGAGCGTCAACATTACGATAATTATCTCCTGAAATCACTATTGACAAAGGAAAATTCTACACTTAATCAATATTGTCATTTCAGGTGTATATTTCTAGACTTTTCGCTACAATTTCAAACTGATTTTTGAAAGTCTTTTATTTTTAAGCAACGTAATGGAAACTTTTGGTTCGAAGCAGGTTTCGGTTCAGCTTTTATTTCACACAAAATAAAGTATCCGATAAACGTTAGCAAAGGTACTAAAAACGGGGACTGTAGCTTACAAAACACGAGCATTTCAAGGAGTTTAAGGTACTTTGAGCAAACTAAAAGCGTGAGTTGATACGTTTTCTATTCATAATCAATAGTTTTAGTTTTGAGAAACATCATTGACAAAGGTTTTGCACACTGGTAACACTTCATCTCAATAATTGAAAGTTTATAAATATTTTGTCATCATTTACGAACTATTTTAGTTTTAATAAAGTGTTTAGATGGGTTTTTGGTGGAGGATGTGAGACCAGAGGCACTGGTATGTGTGTGTGGGTGGTGGGGATAATTGCATGCAACCATGAGGATTTGGTGCAGCCAAATTTTGGTTGGAAAGGGTACGACGAGTTAGCACAATAACGAACGTTAGCATGAAACATAGTCTTAAAACGAATACGCGCGCTTTCACAGGGTAAAACACACACAATATTTCACATTATTTTTGAACTACAATATGTTTTGATTGCATTTACAGTGAGGCAATAAAGTTGACAATTTAAACAGTTGGTCTCTATATCGCATAGCTTTCATAGTGAGAAAAAGTTTTCAAACAGATTTGCAAGGTATTTGTCGAAATCGGATGTCTATTTAAAGCTGCCATAGGAAAGATCGGTCAGCATATTGGTATATAAATGAGAAGAAGTAATTTGCGAGGGTACATAATCGTTGGCACAGACAAAGTTAGCTGACGTTTGCACGAAGAGTATCATTTGACTGCGATATATTTTGCACTATTGAAATAAGACTCATCGCTAGTCGCGTGTCACGTTATGGCAACGGGTGGCAACGCTGCGACACTGATATGCGAAGGACAAACTTAATGAAAACGACGGTAAATTTTTAAATTTTATGACCATGCTTAGACTTTATGGACTCACTGTAAATGCATAAACATTTATAATATGGTTTACCTGTGTCAACATTATTAAATGTAGATTAGATACAAAAAGTTAAGGGGGTGGTTGGGGGGTAGAACATGATCGTTGGATAGACACGAATAACGAGTAAATGTAAATGACAATGTGGAGGAGGGCAAGGGGGCGGGCCGGGCGTCTAGCATAGTTCCTTTTTTTTTTGTTTTTTTCGTTCAACATACAACTTGGGTAAGAGTGGTAAAGGGGGGGCTAGGGCGGACGGAGGGGGAGTTGCGGATGGCTTAACCTGACATACATACCTTGCTGATGGAATGCGCGACCTCCGTGCGAACTGTGCACACTGGGTGGACCTTGTCCATAAAGGCCCTCATATGCTTCTTCGGGTCCAAGCATATCCTGTGATGTATGGGTCAAGTTAAGGTGTGTTGTGTGTGTGTGTGTGAGAGAGTGAGTGAGTGTGTGTGTGTGTGTTGTTTGTCATACGATTTATACGGTTGGGATGGATTAGAAGTGAAAAAGTGGTTAGGAGTAGAAATTACACCCCACACACGCGCGTGTGTGTGAGAGAGAGAGTGAGAGAGAGAGTTGGGGGAATAGAGTCAAGACGATAGTTGTTGTTGTTTGGTTGATTGGTGGTTTCAGTTGTTGTTGTTGTTGTTGTGGTGGTGGTGCAGCAAGTGATTCGTCGGTGATTTTGGGAATTTTTGATTCAAACATTAAAGGAGGAACAACATAAGGAAAAAGAAAAGATAAAAAAAGGTATAAATAAAAATCAAAATTGTGAATTAATTACACAAACAAATCAACATAAACATATAAAAATAAAAACTAAACACAGATCTAACATCATTTGCTCAATTTGTACACAGAAAACTAATTGAAAAATCTTAACTATATATACAAGAGATGCTACAAATTTTGTATGTACAAAGGATATATGCCTAGCTCTATGTTTTCTTTTTCTTTAGAGGGGAAGTGAGAGAGAGAGAGAGGAGAAAAGAGCACGCACCTGCAGATCAGGACCCATGCCCAAATCAGCATTGGCCCAAATGTTATTATCCTCGCGCAGCAGCGAGTTGGTAAGCTCAATGGAAAGACGCTTCTTGTAGTCCTGCGGCTTGTCCTCGCTCATGCGGAAGAGCACAGCAGCCGCATAGGTGGCCACACCCTCGTTCCGTGAATGCAATAGATCGGTGAGAGGCCCGGTGGCTCCCTCCTGTTCAATAATCTCGGCGCCCTCCTTGTCGGCAGCCAGTTCGCAAAGCACGCCGGCAGCAACGCGCTGGAAAGGGAAATATTGAGGTGTTAAATAACATGTAAAGCCCACTGTGCAATGTAACTGTATGCGTGTATGTAGCTTCAAGTAACTGGAACGGTGCGCTCTCTCGCTCTCATAACTCATTACTTAGTTCGCTCTCTGCACAGTGTTACGCAGTTGTGTTGTCCTCACCTGAATGTTCTCGATTTCGTTGAAAAGTAAACGCACAAAGATCGGTATAACCGACTGCTGGCGTATGAGTGCACGATTGTGGGATTCACGTGCCAAAATGTGCAGGGCACCCACAGTGCCCTCGACAATCTCCTCCATGCGCACCCCATCGGCATAGGCGGATGGCTGCTGCGAGCCAGTGGTGGCTATGGATGAACGTTGCTGGCGAAAGGGAAGACACTTCAAAATCAAACTTTGCTCTCTTTTCTCGCCTTTCAAGCTGCACACTTACACGTTCGGTGTCCTGGAAGGCGCGCATTAATAGCCTTACCAAATGATGTATGGCCCCATGCTCACGCAGTGGAGCATGATTGGCCGGGCACAGGGCCAGATTGCGTATTAGCCCAATGACGGCCTTGATCAGTGGCCAACGGGATGGCGGATGCAACAGTTTTACAATCACCGACAGACCATAATTCAAGCGCACCGCATTCTGTGCCATCTCCGAGTCCACATGACGCGAGGTGAGATGACGCAGAGCGCATACAGCCGGCTCGGTAATCTCCTCGCGATCGCCGGCATTGATAATGGTGCGCACCAGGGCATCCACTCCTCCCACCTGGCAGACGGTGGCCTTGTTGCGCTGATTGTTGCAAGTCAGATTCGAGAGTATGCCGGCGGCACAGGTCACCACATTGACATCGGTGGAGCCCAGGACTTGTACCAGCGACTGTAGAAGAGCCTCCAAGCCCTCCACCTTGGTGGCCGCATCGGATAGATTGCGCAGTGTCCAGAGACAGTTCTGGACCAGACGCGGCGACATGTTGCCCAAATGCATGGCCAGGGCCTGCATGCCACCGGCATCCACAATGGCCGGCTTGTTGCTGGAGCAAACCGAGAGCACTTTCAGCACACGCGAGGTGGTCCACAGTAGCTTCTCGTAGTCGTAGGAGCGCATAATGCGCACCAGCTCATTGGGGCCGCCGGAGGCGAGTATAATCAGCTTGCTCTCCTGGTTGCCATAGGCCAGAATCTGCAGACAGTCGGTGACAATGGCCAAGAACTTCACATTGTTCCGCTGCAGCAGCGTGACCATCTTCTGCAGGCCACCGGCCAGACGGACGGCCATTTTGGAGCCATCCTGATGCAGCAGCAGATTGTGCAACGTGGTGATGGCATAGAAGAGCACGCTCTCCACCGGCGAGGACAGCAACTTGACCAGGGCCGGTATGCCGCCGCTCTTGAAGATGGCCAACAGACCCTGGCGATGGTGCGACAAGTTGTGCAGCGTGCCCACCGCCGCCTTGGTGCTCTCTAGATCGTTGCTATTGGAAATGGCACGCACCAGGGCGGCCACCATCTGCGGACTGTTCATGATGGCGTGACGCGAGGCCTCCTTCTTGGACAGCTGGTGGACCATCATGGCCGCCTGCGACACCACCACTTGATCCTCATCGTTCAGCAGCTTAATTAGCTCCGGTATGGCCCGTGTGGCCAGCTCGGCATCGTCCTGGTAGTTGATCAGATTGACCACAGCGTGCTTCAACATTTGCGATGGCTCCGACAGACGCTGCACGGCAGTGGGCTGCTGCGGATCGAACTGTGTCGATGGTATCTCGATGCCCTCCTCCAGAGTCTCGGGGAACATGGCGGCACGCACGCGCTGCGAACGGGTCTGGCTCAGTTGCTGATTCATGTCATCCACCTGATCCTGTGTAAAGTTTTGCGGAAAGCCCGCATCCAAATCAAACATCAGGGGATCCCCCTCCATTTCCTCATCCTCCTTGCCGGACAGCGATGGCACCTGGGTGACGGCACCCGAGTGAATGCCCGAGTCACCCAGATAGGAGTTTTGCTGCCACATTAGTGTCTGCTCCTTGGCGGACACCATGGGTGGCAGATCCGGTGGATTGTATTGATTATTATGGGACACTGGAAAGAGACACAGGGAGAGCGAGAGAGAGAGAGAAAGATATGATGAAAGGGCAAAGGGGTGACTTAATCCGAGACGACAGCAAAGTGAGCCACACACACCCACACAGGGAAATGGAAATGGCAAAATGTAAACCTAAACAACAACAACAAAATGGAAACGTGACAAATTAAACGCTCCAGGACATTTTTTCTTTCCTTCTGCATGTCTGCGCCAGCAACTCCTCGAATTACTTGCAGTCGACATGACAGGGACAGCAGCAGCAGCAGCAGGACTATACTTTCAGAGAAAGAGACATATGGCAGACAGACATTGAGCTGTGACCAGTGATAGCTCTCCCTTATCTCTAGGAATATTCATTCGATTGTGGTGTGCCCGCCCGAATCTGAACCTGAACCATCACATAAACCGGATGGGAATCTCTCAGAACTCTCGAAATGAATTCGGACACTTGTTTTGATGACACATCTATCTTTCTGCTTGTCGAACGATGCCTCTATGGTGGTCTATGTGGTCATTGTAAGCGCACTGGCGACGCAATGCTTTTAATTTTAAGAGCTAGCGTTTGTGTCTCTTGTATACCCATGCTGTCCTTGCTGATATTCATCTCGCGAGACATAATTTTCTGCTTGCGCAATGGATTTCGACGAATTCGATCTTGCGGCGGACGGAACTTTCGATTGTAGGTAGTGAAAATAACGTTATAGGTAAGTATTCCACAGCAAAGTTGGTTCCAAAACTATGGTTCACAGCCTTATACCACAAATTATGCCATTATTTTGGTAGTAGATAGTAAGTTTTGTGCCAGCATTTCCCAAAAGTCGTAATAGTTCAATGTTTGCCTGTTCCCAGCAGCAGCAGCAGCAGCTCTTGCTCTGCATTTACCCCTCCTACCGCCCGCCCCCATTGCATTTTGCCATAATCCTTGCTGTATCCTCTTTTATTTGTTGGGCGTTTTGTTTGTCACTTTGTCTTAATTATGCCGTCTCAGGGTTTTATTTTGCCGTTTGGCTTTGTTTGTGCCCAACCAAGTTAGAGCTCGGCAATGGCACTGTTTATGCATAGTCAGTGAGCTACGCCCAACCCGGCCGGCCACGCCCCAGCATTCGCAGCATTCGCCCAGATCGATTAAACGCCTTTTATATACAATATGCATGATGCATGGGCCTTATCCTCAAGTGGGCCAAACACTCAAGTGTCAGCAGAAGCACGAGATGAAGAAGAAGAAGGAGGAGGAGGAGGAGCAGCAGCAGCAGCAGCTGGATAATTTTATGTGAAACCCTTGAAAATGGAAGTTGCGTTGCTGCCGCACACACTAATTAAATTCTTTGCAACAAAAAAAAATAAAAAAAAATGTGAAAAAGCGAGCAAAAGTGCAGCCGAGTCGAAAATGAGATTGAGAGAGCGTGTGCGCTCAAAGGGTATGTACATATGTACGTACTCCTCCTCTTCCCCCCGCTTGGCTGGTGAGTGCAAATGAAGTGGCAAAAAGACTTCCCAAGCAGCAGAAAATGTTAAATTGCAAAAAGCGAAATGACAAAGCTCTAACAACAAGAACCACCACCATGGAGCAGCAGCAGCAACAGCACCAGCCGGTGGGTGAGGTTGGTGGGGGTGAGGATGCCAGACAAAAGGCCTAAAAACAATGCACAAAAGATCATCCCACTAGTTGTTGATTAAGAGATGAGTTTTGCTGTGTTATGTCGTTGGGCTATGGGCATGTTGTGGCCCATTTAGCCCATTTTTGGTCAGTTTTGTGGTTGCGCTGATTTCAGGCATAGATTTCGTTCCAATAGCTACACAATTTCCATCATTGTCGCTTTCATGGAGGTGTCAATTTGAAGAAGAGGCGAGTGACCAGGACCGGCTAGCGGTTATGACTGAAATGTTGGGCCAAAGAAGGTGTCTTTAAGCAAGTCTCGACGCTTGGAGCTCTGGGAACTACACCTCAAGACCGCTTTGGACTCGAAACTATCCACAAAATAAGCCCAAACCAATAACAGGCCACACGTTGACCTCCTTGAAACGGAGAACTTTGCTTAACTGGGTCCGCACTTGCCTCATCTTGGAGGTACTACCTCTCTGTCGGATTTCTAGACTTAAAGCAAGATACATTAAAGAACCAAGCAAGGTTTCTCCAGTTCTCTCCGTCTAAAAGGGCTGACAACGGACAGACACCGCCTTTCGAAAAGAGATTCCCTCCTCCGAGCTAGCTCAATCTGCTTTCAGTCAGAATGGTGGGCACTGAGCGATAAAGTGGTCTACTGGGATTACGATTGACATAGCCAAGTGAGATATATCATAGTCATTGTGCTAGTAGAATATATCTGAAACTTTCTCTATCGCTGGCTGAATCATTTTCCTTTTCCGCTTAGGTTTAGACTTAATACTGAGCGATGCTTGGGCAGAAAGAAGTTTTTGACTCCTTCAAAGGTTCGAAAAGTAATATTTTGAAGGGTACCAAAACTGGCCTTACCATTTATAGATTATCGACAAAATAATACCTATAAATACTCAAACGGAAAGACACTTTTGCCGGAAAAATGACTTTCTGGGCAGATTTATGGGTAAGACGAGACGAAAAACTTAAGAGAGGGCTTCAGATATCTCAACTTTTGTATAATGAAAGTCGATACAAGAACAGAAATGAGTTAGTGAAATGTTTTCCAACGGCCTTTCCCTCCAAAGTTTGGAAAAAATACCTTTAGGCGCAGATATAAAGCAAAATCGGAACTTTACAATCCAAATGGGATATTAAAGGCTTGAGACTCGGTGAATTCACGTACAATCATAGAACAGAAATGCGATTTCAGCAACTTTTCACACAATTTCAAAAAACACAACCTTTACAAGTGCGAAAAAATTACAAATTCGGCACGTTAACCTTAACTACAGGTTAAGCTACGTTTTAGAATCGGCGGAATTAAGGACTATCCTAAAACAGAAGTGAGTATTTGGCAAGATTCATAAAAGAATCCCCCCCTCTGTATTCTTTGGGGGTTCAGATTTGATAGAATTTCGACCGATCCAAGACTTTAATGGTGTTTTGACATTTTTCCAACTGCCTTATCTTCGAAAATTCGAAAAACCGAACAGAAAAATAAAGATTGACTCACTGAACCGAACCAAAACCGCGGTTTAGTTAGCATCAAAGACCATATAAGCCCTAAACCGAACCGGCGGCTCAAAATCTGTGTAAGCCATTGAACCAAACCAGTTATTTTCATACTCTGTACACACTCATCCATACTTCTTCAAACTAAGCATACAATTTCGCTGGTACAGAGTATATTATAGTCGGGCTTATTCAATTTGGCATAGCCTTATTAACTATGGGAACTACTATAGGGCATATACTATTCGGCCTTGTCCACATGTATTCACTGTTATTAACTTACTTGTACGATTCTGGGCTGGCATGTAACTCATCTTGGTGATTGAGGCGTTTTACACCACACCTGAAAATACAGAGAAAAGAAAATAATGTTTAAATAACAACAAATAAATCTTAATACTAGTGTTTTGTTGTTCATCAGAGATTTGAGTCATTTTTGTTCAGTTGCAAAGAACAAGTGAACATTTTAATTTGAACAACCTTTACTTAACAATACTTCATACGGCAAGTCTTAAAGAGAGGACCACCTAAACCCAAAGAGAGTCGAATCTCTGGTTGGTTATTCATTTGCTGTACATTTCCGCTACAAACAACAAATATGCTACAGCGTCTGCATTTATGTGTGTGCGTGGTACAGGTAGAAAACCCATGCCTTGGCCTACCTGCCGTTTATAAGCAGTTGAAAGTTGTGCACAAACCTTGAGAGTTATTTGTATGTTTAATATTTGTATCTATGCACTTATTTATTCACTTTACACAAACAAACAAACAACAAAAAACACCACAATTAAACAGCATTCTTTTCACCACTTCTTCTTCTTCTTATGTTTTTCTTGTACTGGTTTCTTCTTTGAGCTCAGTGCGACTTAACCGTTGGAAATGCGCCAGACAAGTGACGAAAGCGGCCACAAAATCAGAGCCACTACTCTCTCGCTCTAACTTCAGTTCGGGGGAAAATGTATATTTTGCTCGGCAGCAAACGCATCCAAACCCGAGTAACAAGGTGCATTCTTTTGTGTTCGTGTCGGCGTTGCCACCTTGCAGACGGAACACAAGTAAAGGAAATTGTGCCTTTCCACATTTGTGTTTGTTTAATTATGCTTTTGTTTACACATGTACATACTAAACGCTTGCCCTCTCTCCCTCGCCACACCCCCGCCAGCAAACATATTGCCTAAGTGTCACACAAGTTGAGTTTAATGAAGAAAACTACACACCATTTGGTAACTCACCGCGTCAGTAGTTAATGTAGCTGCTTTAAAGCAGGTTTTCTTTATTTGGAACACACAATTTCTAAAAACACAATAAAAGTTCCTGCAACCAATTTTCCAACTGAGAAAACTTATGTGTATATGGCGAACAGTGTGACCGTGGGGGGCTTAGAGGGAAATCTCATGATATCGATATATCGTACAGATTAATATATCGATATGCGCATAGTTTGCAATTATTTAAAAAAAAAACTTCTTTAATTATTAAATCAACAATTAAATCTAGCTTAAATTTAGCTTTAGCTGATGTACATATTGGTTGTACGACATTTGTTCATCCCCAATTATTATTAAAGACAAACACACACACGCACACATGCAGCCATTCAAGTGAACTTGTATGTGTGCGTAATTCCGCCTATAAACAAATATACCGCACTTAATTGATGCTTTGTGATCTACTCACCACTTTAATACTTTAATATCAACTGCTTTAAAGCAGACTTTTTGTTATTAAAACACACTTATAATCCCGACAAGAAATCAACAACTCGCCACAATCAGTGTATACAAATTAGTGATGACACTGGCTATCGTTATCCCAGCTCTGTCCACCTGCTGCACTCAACGATTATTAGAGCAGGTTTCAAATTTCATTTTATTCTTTTCAAAATATAATATAAATAAATCTATTCTTTAACAATTGGCTCGATCTTGATCAACTTGGACAGTGAATTTTTAGGACGTTCCCTGCCGGTGCCATAAAAGTTATATATCTGGATTAAACCGAAGTAGCCTGCCACCAATACAACTCCAATGATTGGCACCATTATAGCCAAACCTCCCAGACAGGCAAAGAACATCATGGAAACAATGGTTAACAAAGTTCCTGAGGAAGAGAAAAAACTGATTAACCTGCTGAGCAATTTGATTTTGAAGTCACGCACCTTCGAGCACCAGTAAGCCGGTAAAGGTCATGAGCATGGTGGCAATGCCAAAGCCAAAAATGATGAGAAATGGTAAAAGGAACACCAAACCGCCGGCCAACAAACAGATAGCCAAATGAGGATTGCGTATACACCAAATAGCAATAGCATCCACAAACTCTTTGCCACCCAGTTCATACATAACAAATCCTGCCAGACGGCGCACATGCAACCCTGCCGAAGGAGAAGGAAATATTTTAAGGAAATGTCCAAAAATTTCGATATTTCGCCTTACAGCTTTCATTAAAACTTACATAATCTGTCCAGAAACTTGAGTGAGGCATCTATAAACTGTTCGGGATTCGTGAAGGGGAACAATGTTTGTTTGCTCTCTGCATGCTGAGGTGTGGGAGGGGGTGGCGATGGTGTTGGCGGTGTACTGGGGCTATTAGGATCGGTTTCTATGTGTTCCTCATTTAGATTTGTACCAGCATGCTGATCCTGATCTTTGGTAGCTTTCTTTTTCTTATTCGAATGTCCCTAGAATATGGCAAAAATTAGATGATATAAATCAAAGACTTTCAGCCTTATGTCACGACTTGAGCATGGATCACGAGCTCTCACACGCACATCTCCAATCGAAAGTGATTAAAACGGTAACTGGAGCCGCCATCAAAAATGTTGATCTTTGACTTGGCCACTATCTGTGCCCCAATTTGACCTACCATATTGTGTCCCTCCGCTGCTATTGTTGTAGTTGTAGTATTCGTACTTGACTCTTTGCTTATGGTTGAAATTGTTTTGAAATTTATTGGAAAACAAAATGCACACAGAACATAAACATTAGGTGCAAAGCGCGCGGGGCTGTCAACTTGCTAAGTAGCTAAGTGTGTGTGTGCAGCGTTGCCACCCCGCTTTAAAGGCCAAATTCAAATAAATATTCAATGCAACAAGAAGCGCAATCCGTTGAATGGCGGCCGCTCCGTTATCCTTCCGGCTATCAGGTGCTCGCCATGTATTGTCATCCGACAGCGTAGCTTGGGTGCAAAAATGTGGTTCAAATGTATGGCACTATCCTCAGCCAGCAGTGGCAGCCAGCCATAAGACTGTGACTCCAGCAGAGGAATACCCAAAGCAAGTCGCCTCTGTCGTTCCAGCTGTCCTTCCGCCTTGGTGTAGCTGAGGTAACGCAAGGGCTCTGGCGGCTGGCGCTGCTCGTAGTGGGCGTAGAACTTGCGGGTCAGGGGAAACACCTTACTGGCCGGCACAAACTGCTGATGGAGACGTATGTGTTGGTTGGACCGGTCTATAAGCTCCTTCTCAAAGGCATAGGGCCGGGGACGCGGATCACCGTCCTCATGCTGTGCATCCTGGCCATCGCCTTCGCCATCCTCGTCGCCGTCAGTCGCTGCCAAAGGCTTCATGACCCGTTGCCGTCTGTGACTCGACTTGGCGTGGCTGAGGCCTGGCAAGGACGCCGCCGCCTGCTGTCTTTTCACTTATAAAAAAACTTGTACTCATTAAAGTTTTCTTCCATTGTTGCTTCATGGCAGGCAAACGTCAATGTAGTGCCATTCTCTGCACGCATCCCCCCCATACCTGAAATACAAATACAACGCATACAAGTCGGAAGGCGGACGAGGGCGTGACCCACAATACAGGCCGCACCAGGGATGGATAAATGGCTGGAGAAAGAGTCCTAGACTTGCCGTTATATTTAGATAGCCACACTTAGAGCCGCCAAATTTGGCTTGAAAAACTCCCAGTGAGCAGCACTGTTTATTTGTTGCGAGGAGGTGGGAGAGGTGGGGGCAGTGGTGTTGGCTGATTGATCATTCCCTTAAAAACTTTTCCTCTGCTTTGTGTTCATTTCCATGTCCTACAAGCGAATCCTTGAAGTAAACAGTAATTTCCGAAAATAAACCCATTGAAATGATTGCCATTGCGTGCAGCCGCAATAACCCAATAACTATGCTCCCTACCCTCCTCCACACCCCTCCGTGGCCAACTCGTTGTGCAACTCCTTGTACGCCAATATTAGATATAATCGAATGATATTAAATATCTCAACATCAATTTAATTACAAATACAGTTCATAAAAAGAGCCCTTAAACACGAACCTCAGCGAAAATAGTTAGGCCAGGCTTTGGCGAGTGAAACCACAGTTATAATTACGATAAGTTGTTAAAACCGTTAACTGTTGTAGCTGAAAGCGGTGGCGGAAAATAGAGATGGACGCTCGTTTGTATATTTTTCTTTTTCAATATTGTATATTCATTTATATTCGCATATTTCCTTTTCAACCTAATTAAATGGTTTTGCACAGGAGAATATATTTAAAAGATTAGGTGGAATTCTCTTTGGGATGTTCAAAGTTAGGTAAGGAATAGCCTGGCATGTAAAGCAGCGGATGATCACTTTACAAGTGGCTCAAGCAAGTAAATTCTATACATGAATTACTTGATGACGTATATTTTAGTTTTAGTTCTTTAACTAAACATTTCTACACATTTTTTATTTACACCAAATTGAGAGCTATGTTAAGTTAGTTTACAGAGACGAAGGGAGAGAGGCGACATGAGCAAACACACATATGGACTGCAGTTAAACTGCTCTAAAAAACGAAAATAACAGTAATACTTACTAGGGTGAGTCAAGCTTGAAAAATATGTAACTAAAGCACCTGTCTCACCCTAATATTACACCAAATAGAGTGAGAGTGAGAGAGAGAGAGAGTGAACGTGAGATGCGTATAACATTAGTATAACAGTTGAAGAAAGCCGGAAAAAAAACACCAACAACAGCAGCGGCAAATGCAAAGCCTACAATAATAAATAAATTACAACTAAGTTACACAAATTTAATACAACTATCGCGCCTGTGATGATGATGATGTATGCAGACTGTGGCTGCTGCCGCCGCCCTCATGGCCATTGCCCATAATGGATTCCTGCACCTCGCTATCGATGAAGAGCCGCATGAATTGAGCGCAACGTTGACTATTGCTGCCACGCAGCAGCAGACGTCCAAAGATGGTGGCTGGTATGGAACGAATAATTAAAGACGACGCTTTAAGCCTCAAGTGCACACAACTTACCCACAGGTTGCAGCTCATAGTACTGACACTCGATGCCCTCGCGCAGAAACATGCACAAATGCATAAACACATTACGCTTGGGTGGACTCAACAGAGCGATGTAGTCCATGGCCTTGGATTTGCTATAACTGGCCAACAGATCCTCCACAAACGGTTCGAGCAGAGCCTGTTCGGGTAGTTCCAGCAACAGTATCAGAGCCTGGGCAGCGGTTTGAGCATGTCCAGCTAAGGTACAAAAGTGGAACAGTTAGACAAGAGTTGAAGGACGAGAGAGAGAAAGAGAAACTTACGAAATTCCTCATTCGACCAGGTGTCCAGCCAGTCGCGCACCGCATTGAAATGTACGCCTAGGTTATGCCGAGACTCGTAGCTGTTGAAAATGCCCTCCAGTTTGGAACCCTGCTTATGCAAGTAGTCAATCAGCAGAAAGAACTCTCTTGGCATGGTCACTCGATACTCGGGTGTTTCGTCATTCATCTGGAATTTGAAGCAAATCGGAAAAGGTGATTTTAATGGAGACACGTTGGGAGGGAAACCGCGCAACTTCGACGAATTTGGAGGGAACGGAATGGGATTGGGCCAGTTTAAGAAGAAACGAAATGGAATTTAAATTTGAAATCCCAACGGAATTATGAAACGAAATCGATTGAATTGGAAAGTTGAGTTCAAAAGGGGTACAAAACGGGATTGAACGGGATCTAGACAGGAACAGTACAAGAATAAGGGATTCGTAAGGGTTTAAGTTGCAAATTTCCAGAGGAATCGAGTGGGAACGGAACTGAATTTAAAGTTTAAGGCCCGGAGTGAGAACGGAACAAGTTGGAGAAGCCGCTTTGAAGTGGGATAAGAAAGGTAAAGGCTTGAATTTTCCATTTGCGTTGGTTAAAAGCACTGAAAGGTAAGCGAAACGGAAAGGAATGGATTGTAAGATTAAAATTAGGGATCCGGAAGGGATTTAAGTGGAAATTTTAGGTCGGAAAGGGGTTGACTTAAACATTTTAAGGTGGAAATAGTTACAGAACAAGTTGCAGTGTCCGAGAGACGAAACCGAATGGAACAAAACGAGTTAGACCCGCCAAGCGGATAGACCCAGGAACTTACCAAATGTTTAATCTGCTCCTGTGTATACTCATTCAGCGGACGATCCGTGCGACACATGGTCTCCATCGACAGGCCAAAGCAACTGGGCTGATAGTCACCCGTTACGGTTATAAATATATCCCTTCCGTTCACCACATGCAGTATGAGTATATCAAAATTATCGCTACACCTGATCTTCTGCAGCAGACCCCTGACGGTGTTCACATCCACCATCATCTTCACTCGTATACTGCGAGCCGAATCGATCATTAAACTATCCTGCCGCGGATCCACCTGCAGCCATTTCTCACAAATATCGTTGATGTCCTTCTCCTTGAAACGAAAGTCCACCGGCAAGGGGCAATTGTTGTACACATTAAAGTCCCTTGTGCAGGACTCATTGAAACGCACCCGGCCAAAGTCCACGCACACCGTCTCCACACTTATCTGCGGTTGATTATCATTCTCTCGCTTGTCCACCGCCTTCAGCACCTCCTCCTGCACCCGCTTGTACTTGATCTCGTCGCGGGTCTTGATCTTGACACGAAAGATGGCGTACACAGGCTTGTGATCGCTCTGGCGTATCTCCATGACGCTGTTGTAGGCCAGCTGTTCGATGCGTGTGCCCTTCCAGAGCACACGGTCACAGTAGGCGGGCGCTCGTTGCTTCTCGCTGCTGTCATAGTTATCCGTGCCGGGATCGTATTTGTAGGTGGGACGGAACTTAATCTCGCCCTCGGTATAGCCATCAAAGCACTTGCCCTTGCGCATTTCCTGGCGCAGCTGATCGTATTGCTGGAGCAGTTCATAGGTCTGAGCATCGTTGAGTGGACCGGGTCGCTGTTGGCCCGGTGGTTCCTGTATGCGATAGTTGAGATCGCCCAGCCAAAAGATGTGACTGCAATAGATAAGTGGCAATATGAGACTCGAATCTGTTTTAAGAGCAAGCACTTACTCATGATCACTGATGGAGCGTCGATCGGCAAACCGCATGCCCTCCACAATGGCATTGTAGTCCCGATTACGTTCCTCCACATAGCCCATATGGGCGGCCAGATGCGAGTTGATGAAACAAATGTTGCCCTCATGCAGCTGCAGACTGATGGCCACGCCTCCCTTGTTACCCAAGGCATTCAACACACCACGGGCCACCGAATTGAGTTGACAGCGTAGGATATGCTGACGCAGTTGCTTGCGCACAATCACCGTTAGAGTAATCCCCACCAGACGCACCGAGCGCAACACTTCATACTCCACGCCAGCATGCACACTCTCCACCATCTTAAGGCTAGGGGAAGACAAAGAGTTAGAGGGAGGAAGTAAAGGGAGTAAATCCAGCCACTACTCACATCCATTGCCCTGCGCTGGCCTCCAGTTGGGTGGAATTCAACATGGCCTTGGTGGGTGTATCCAGCTCCTGCAGTCCAATGGCATAGATATCCGGCGCCTGTTCGCTGCAGTCCAACCAGGAGCGTAAGGGACTGTTGCTGTCGCAGCAGGGCTTGTTATTCACGTTCCAGGTGGCACAGTACACTCTAAGCACAAGCATAATCAGTTATATTCCCCGAGTACTGACCAAGAATGACTCACATGATATCCTTGTAGACAATATACTCCGCCTCACGCTTCTTCAGCTCCTGCTTGACCTCACCAATCTGACGATAATCATTGAGCCAACTAAAATTTAGCACCGCTTCGGGATCGCATTGAGACATGGAACTCTTGCAGGAAATAACCTTGGCCACAAACTCATCATACTCCTCCGACTTCAACGGATAATAGTAGTACTTGATGGGTCGATCCTCGGCGGTGGATAAATCAAATTGCAGGCGGGTAATAGAACCTTTGCCATCACCTGGAAGAAGTCAACTTGCTGGTCAATTGTCAGGTTACTCATGTAGATAACAAACTAACCCTGCCTCAGCTGGAAACTGTCGCTAATGGCAAACACTTTGTGGATGATCAGCTCATTGACCGACGTCAACGGTTGTCGCAGGTAGGAGAACGATATGAGGGCAAATGTACCACCCGATTCGGATGACACCAGTGCCAGCAGA
Source organism: Lordiphosa fenestrarum (assembly GCA_035044985.1). Taxonomy (NCBI): domain Eukaryota; kingdom Metazoa; phylum Arthropoda; class Insecta; order Diptera; family Drosophilidae; genus Lordiphosa; species Lordiphosa fenestrarum. The sequence goes on from JAWNNO010001836.1 coordinate 590,732, forward strand.
CGATCCACATACTCCTGGCCCTGAATTTGATAAGCTTCGAATGTCTGGAACAAAAGTGAGAGAGGGAGAGATGGCAATTCCAAAGAAAATTAACATTTGTGCGGCGGAATCCCATCAATTTGGGGAATTTTCCCATTAACTGCAACAGCTTTTCAAGTCTAATCTGTTCTAATCTGGCACTTTTCACTTGGTATGAAGACCTCTACTTACTCCATTGCTGATTTTAAACAGAAATCACAGCCTGAAAAGCGTATTTAACTTGTAAACATTTGATTTATTACGAGTTTTGATAAGGATTATCTAGTCAAGAGCGTATAGATAAGCTAGCTACGACATACTTTTCCACTGTCAAACATTTCTGTAATTGATTCCCCAAGAGTTTTGATTCAGTTGCTTAATCAACGGCTTTCCCTTCAATTCTTCTAAGCTGAAACCAGGCATCGGTACCTACGGTACAGAGTATAATTAGGGGCATCACAATGGACCTATTGTTGGTCTAAGTGAAGGAGCTTCAGCGCTTCTACCATCTCAACCTAACCTAGGTTTAAACTCTGGAAGACGGGTCAGTTGCATTAATCTAAAGATCTAATAGCTGGCAGCCAATGTCACCACCAAAGTCTCCAAAGAAGTAAAGTGCCCCTCTAAATTGATCTTGAAATCTGCCTGCCTGTTACTCTCCACATAATGGTACACTGTTATCTGGGTTTTTGGAAAAAGTTCTTGGCAACTCTTAGCATTTAAGGTTGATAGCAGTTTTTGTTTTTGTTGTTGTTGCTGCTATCTTTTTACCCACGTAAGTGGCTACATACAACACATGTATACATATGCATATATACATATGTATGCCCATCGATTGATTAATCATCGTCAGACGCTTACATAGTGTACAATTTCGTCCTCCTTGAAGCGTTCCTTAACAATATCCGATAAGGATTTCTCTGGCATTGCGGAGCCGCCATTTGTGTTGATATTGCTGTCGCCTTCCATGTTGTTTGTGGGCGGCCTTCCAGGGTTATTATCTCGGTATGCAGAACTGTATTATATGACCCTGGCTCTGGTCTGCGCTGGGCTGTGTTTTTGTTTGCTTTTCTATTTTTAGTTAACGCGCGCCCCGTCCAGCGCCAGGTGACGACAGCAGCAGCAGCAGCGACTGAATGAATATGATTTGAATGGTGGTTATGGTGCTGGCACCGGCTTCGGATTATCGAGTCTTGGTTCTTGGATCCGGGGGAGTCTGACCCTGGCCGTTGGCTTGTAATTGCAACTGTTTGTTTTTCGTTGTAGTTGTTGTTGTTGTTTGTGTGACTCTCTCAGTGACCATCAAAGGTGGGTGTAGCACCATCACCAACGATAGTTTGAACATCGATAGTGGACACCATCGATAGTTTTGCAACACCCTGATGTTATCGATGACCGTAACCGCCCCACAAAGTCCCACCGAAAAGTCCCAATAAAAATTCTCACAAAACACCGATGGCGAGATACTCTCGGTTTTTTGATCGATTTTATTTAATTAGCCTTTAATTATATGCCTAAAATGTATGCTCAATTAGTCTAAGAGCGTTTACCAACACTGGCACTTACATCAGCTGTGGATAGTTTGGCCATTTTCTAGCTGTTTGCCGTTAGGGTTACCTTTTTATTTTTTGGGATATTCGGCATTGCAGCTGATCGGCAGCTGTCAAATTTCGCCAGCGTCTTCCCTTATTTAGTTATTAACAAAATATGGCACAATTCGAAAAGGAAATTGTACAGGCCGTTGTCATAGCCGACAACAATATATGGAACTTTAAACCGCTATCCGATGAGGGCTCCACGGTCAGTATTTTGATGTCTCAAAGTCGGGTACACGTTTGTCTAACCAGTCCACTCTTCTGCTCCTCCAGGCCTTGCTGCCGCTGGTGAATGTCAGCATGCTGGACTATGCTTTGATAGCCTTAAATCGCAGCGGCGTGGAGGAGGTATATGTGTATGCCAGTCTGTATTTGCAGGACATACGGGATCACATCAAGTGAGTGGCCAATCTCTCCAACTAGCCGGCAGTTTACTAAACCCAAGTTCTCTTACCAGGCAGGGCATAGCCACATATGCTTCGTGGTCCTTCAAGATGGCCGTACATGTTATTGGCGGTGAGGGTTGTCGTTGCTTTGGCGATGCCATGCGAGATCTGGATGCCAAGGCCTTGATTCGTGGCAATTTCATACTTCTGGGCGCCGACACCGTCACCAATGCCGATCTGCGACCCGTACTGGAGCAGCACAAGCGTACGGCCAAATTTGACAAGGGCACCGCCGCCACTCTGATCTTTAAGGAGTGCTCCAGTAATCTGCGCACGGGCAACGAGCTGCTGATTGCCGTCGACAAGCAGAATACACGTCTGCACTACCATCAGCGCCTCAGACCCAACCACAAGGAGACTCGCTATAACTTACCTCTGGATGTGTTCCTTAACAATTCGTGTGTGTCGCTGCACCACAATCTGCTGGATCCCCAAATAGCCATAGGATCGCCTTCCATGCTGTCGCTGTTTAGTGACAATTTTGATTTTCAGACACGTGACGACTTTGTGCGTGGCCTCCTAATCAACGAGGAGCTGCTGGACAGCCGCATCTATGTGGCCGTGCTGCCGCCTGCCCAGTATGCGCACAAGGTGAACAGTTGGCCCTCCTACCAGCTGGTCAGTCGTGACATTATCAATCGTTGGGCTTATCCTTTGGTGCCCGATATGGGCGTCTATAAGCTGCAGCAGCAGTATGTCTTCCACAAGGACAACATCTACAAGAGCCCGGAGGCTAATGTCTCCAAGGTGGCGTTGCATGAGAATGCGGTAATACAGGCGGGCAGCCATGTGGACACGGGCACGGTGATCAGGGACAGTGTGATTGGTGCCAATTGTCAAATAGGCAAGAATTGTCAGCTCAACAATGTGTTCCTAATGGCCAATGTGACGGTGAAGGACAACTGCCGGCTGGAGCATTGTGTTTTAGGAGCTGGAGTGGTTATCGAAGAGCTGTGCCATGTAAGTGCGGGCTGTGTGTTGGGCGCCAACTGTGTGCTGCCGGCCAAAACACAATTGGCACACACTTTGGTCACCAGTTCGCCTAATACCCAACGCACCGAGGAACAGGAGGCAGGTGGGTGTTTGAACTGAATCCCCTTAAGGTGTGGTTACTAATAACTTTAAGTTTGAATAACCCGCAGTGGAACTGGAGGCCCTGGGACCACAGGCTTTCATCATAAGTGACCTGACCACTGGTGATCCGGAAGCCGACTCCGATGCTGAGGAGTTTCTGCCACAGCAAAATTTGTGCATACCCAAAATGGGTGAGCTAAGCACACAGCTGGAGGAGATAAGTAATTGCAGCTATGGCAGCGACGAGGATGAGGATGAATCGCGTAATGCCTCACCCCTGCCCGATGATACCAACAGTAAGTGTGGCCCAAGCACTGAGTCAGAACCAACCTGATTATCTTTGGTTTTTATTTGGCAACAGTTTTCCTTTCCGAGGTCATCGACTCGCTGTCGCGGGGCTTTCAGGAGAAATCCAATCCAGATTTTCTTATACTCGAAATCAATTCCTCACGATATGCCTACAATATGTCCCTCAAGGAGGTTAACTTCAATGTGGTCAAGGCCATCTTTGGCATGCAACATATTGTGGAGCCGCCCAACAACAATGTGCTGGTGGCCATCAATGCTGTCTTCAAACAACTGGGTCCGGTGATGTCCAACTATATAAAGAGTGAGGAGGCCATGCTGGACTGTCTCAAGGCACTGGAGGTAAGGAATTTTCTAAATTGAACTGGCAATCTGCAGATGAGGGAGCTTTGCATTTAGCTCTTTTTCCGCTAAAAAGCTAGATTCAGCTATGATTGCAAGCAACTGCGTGACACGGTCTGCTTGCAGCGGGTGGCAACGCTGTCAAGGTAACGGCGACTGTCGACTAGGGAAACGGTAAAAACAGCTGCCAACAAAATGGCGAGCAAAGGAGGACACGAAAAGACCTTATCCATCCATTTCGCCCCTTAAAATCCAATACTACTACTTCAGATTATCATTTCCCATTTATATAATCATCTTTTCCTTTCAGGACGTTTGCGAGGAGAATTCCTGGGTGAGGGAGAAGATCTCACAGGTGGTGCACTATCTCTATGACAAGGATTTTGTGAGCGAAGATGCCATACAGGAGTGGTACGATCAATTGGATACGGAAGAGCATGCTTATCTAAGGCAAAGCCTGGCCAAATTGGTGGACTGGCTGAATCAGTCCAGCGAGGAAGAGGAGGACGAGGAGGATGATTAAGGTTACACTCTTTATTGCAATGTAAAGGTAAACTACAAGAAAAAAAAAATATAAGAACACACATCAAATAAAACACACACGGGGATGCGTAAGGGAAACCAGAAACTAGTTGTCTAAAATGAATTCCTCCTCCACTGGAACCTCATCATTGGATTCGACTTCATCTTCGTTTGTTTTTGTTAAAATGGGCCCCATAAGGGTGTCATCTTCCTCCGTTTCTACATCGTCCTCGGACTCCTTGGCGGACTCTATGGTTATTTGGGTATCCTCTGTGGCAGCCGGTTGGGGGCGTTCCTTTTCCTGCTGCTGATCTTTTTCCTCGGCCTCCTGCTCCTCGCTATCCACTTCCATCTGTTCGACTTCGTCATTAGTTTTCTTGGGCTTCGGTTTCGGATTCTCTTCCTCCTCCTGCTCTTCACTTTCCTCCGCCTCCTTGATACTACGCTCCTCCAGACTTTTTGTTATATCCATGGCTATGTACTCCAAGCGCAGTTGTACACTCTTCTGGAACACCTGGCTATTTTCGGCGCTCACCAAATTGCTGCGCACCTCCTCAATACAACCCTCCAGCACTTTGTTCACCTCATTCGCCTCACACTCCCCGCCCAGGTTCTGGGTGACTATGAGCAAGGTGGTCAGATTCTTAAGCAGCTTCACCATGCGTGCGCTCTTCACCAATCCCTTGTTCATGTCATCCACCGTCTGGCTGGCCTTGGCACGGCACTCTTCGCGCAGATAAGTGGGCGAGATCATGGCCTGTACATTGGGATTACGTGTCAGGCTGTAGCTGAGCTCCTGCACCTGGGTCAGCTCGAACATTAGATCAGTGTTAATGCCCTCAATGGAGATGATGTTGGAGGCATAGCGACGTTGGAAATTCTCTCTGATTTGGGACCGATTGCGATCTATTAGCTCCTCCTGGCCCATCATATTGCCCATGGCCAGCTCTGCGGAGGCGTTCATTTTGCTCATGCGCTGGATTTTGTCATGCTTGCGTGCAATGAAGTTCTCCAGCTGCACCAGGTGCTCCAGCAGTTTCATGGAATAGCCATGATGGCGCGTCAACTGATGACGCACGGGACTCTCGTTGTTGACCGCATCCTGACCCAGCAGGGGATCGCTCTTGTTCAACTTCAGGCTCAGTGCATTCCGTGCAGCCGCATTATTCTGGGCCAAATGCTTTTGCGGACTGGCGGGAGTCAATTGCAGGCGCTTCTGTAAATAGTTATTGGCCAGATTGGCCGTAAAACCCAGGTTGGTGGTGAAGCCCAGATTGTTGGTCTGATAGATGCTCATCAAGTTGGGGCGGAAGTCCTTGGTGAAGCTGTGCAGCGGCAACATCTCATGGAAATTCTCGGAAACAATTTCGTAGTCGGGTATGGAGTGGGTGCCCAGGCCGGGACGTTCAAAGGTTACACGATACATGGCGTTCAGGGAATCATAGGCAGCCACGGTGCCCGCAAAGATGCCATCCTGTGGTTGTCTCAGCCTGGCAGTGACCTTGGTGCCCAGTGGCAGAGGCATGGGTATCTTCTCGGGCATATCCGTGAGCAGAATGGTGTCCTTGAGCTCACCCGGCTTGCGGGACTGTAGAGTACGCATTAGCTGACGTTTTCTGTCCAGTTCCTTGCGCTCCTCATTAAAGAAACTGGCCGAACAGCGTCTGGGACGGCCCATGCGACGCCTGATGTTGACCCACTCGTGGCGATTGAGTTTACGTGTGCCCAGGCGCGGAGCCAGCTCATTGACATGATTCATAAACTCATCCTTGCAGTCGAACAGAGGCTTATCTATGTAGGAATAGAACCACTCGGCTATGGCCCACTTGTGTGCCTTGGGTAGCTTGAGAAGATTGCGCAAACGCAGTCCTATAGACTGGCCCAGACGTTTGTTGGCTGCAGCCAAAGCTTCGGCACGGCTGGCCTCTTCCTCGGCCACAGCAGGTGAGCTGGCTTCTTTGGCCGCTGCTCCTGTTGATCCGGCTTTAGCTGCGGCTTTGCTGGCCAAAGCCAACTTGGCGGGTCCCTTGACTGGAGTCTTTTTGACCTTAACATTGGCCTGACTACTGGCCGAGTTGGAGCTGGAACCATTGTCACTGGCTCGCATATACCGCGACACCACACCCTTGCGCTTCTTCAACACCTTCGAGGGCGTCGGGGGCGCTTTACTACCTCCGGTGGCGCCTCCGCCGCCGGGTGGCCTGCCAGGTCCCATCTTCTTGGGTGCCAAACTCATGCGCAACGGCTTGTCATCATTTATAATATTCTCATCATAGAACAGACGATTCCGCTTACGGATGCGAGCTGGCATGCCGCGTGCATTTAGGGTCAGTATTGGGGCCTTCTGTGCCTTGGGCTTGGGTGGCGGAGCACTGCCCACACGCTGCAATCCCAAAGTGGCCAGACTGAAGGCCGGCGGTTCTATGGGCTCTTCATGTTCGCTGGACTCATTGCTATCGGCTTCTTCCACATCTTCATCCTCCTCTTCTTCTTCGTCCTCATCTGCTTCCAGTTCGGCTTCCTCTTTGTCAGTAGCTTCGTCTTCGTTGTCATCCGGCTCATTGTTCTCTTGCTCCATGGGTTGTGCAGAGTTCTCTTCCTCATCCTCCTCACTGGAGTGTTTACGTCGGCTGGCAGTCGATGCGGGGGCAGCGGCGGTGGCGGCTACCTTTCTGGGCCTGCCTCTGGTAACGGTGGTTGCGCCTGCAACGGGCATTCTCAAGCTGGAATATGAGAAGAGAAAAGGAAACGAACTACGTCTTGAGTGGGTGTTTTGGGTAAGAGTACTTCTGTGCATGTGGGCTACCTCTGGCTTTAATTTCTACTTTGGTACTTTTGCGTTTTCGTTTTGCGGTGCAAATTTTATTTCATACAAGTGGCAACCTTGCGCTGTGCAAAAACCGTTGGAAATTCGCCGCAGCTTAGAGTTGGTCGCGTGAGTGTCGTGAGGCTTATGGCGAGTGGCTCTTGTGTTGTCCACAACTCACGGGTGTTTTTAAAATCGAAACAATTGATAATGGAAAAGGCAAATCTGGGTATATAAGTTAAAATTTCTGAGGCCCGGTGTCTCAATGTACGTTTAGTTAAATTAACCTCAGTTTAGGCGAATTTTAATGAACAGCTATCGATATAGGGTGAAACTGTTGCTGAGAAAACCAAATGACTGTGCTGGCATTATGCTTGCCCCTTCCAACTGTAAAAAATCATTGCTACATTTTGTTTGTGGTTTTTTGGTTGACTTTATTTGTTTGTTTTGTGTATACTCGTACATATTTTCGTTTTGTTTAACCTTTTTTTTTCTCATTATGTATAATACTTTGATTGAAGGATCTTCGAATACATCATAATAATCATAGAAGTTCGTAACGGGAAAATCAAGCATAAATACAATTTTCGATTCGGTGTGTGGCACAAATAGTACATAGTTAGTTGTGGGTGCCTAAAGTATGCATGTATGTATGTATGCGTATAGCAGTTAAGTCCAAACACGAAACTCTCCAACACTCCCTCTCTCTCACTCTGTCTCACTCTGGCGAGGCTAAAGCTCTCAAGTGTTTTGCTTTGGACTTTACTGTTATACACATAGGTAGGTAAGTAGCTTGTGTTTGATTTTGTTTTTTGTTGTTTAAGTTTTAAATAGTTTATTATGTTATGGCTTAATCTATAAACAGATTTGTATGGTACAAAATTGCATATTTTACACACACACACACGCGCAAAAGTAGCAACAAAAAAAAAAAAAGTAATGTATAAACCATTTTAAAATTGGATAAACAAAGGGGAAAAAGGAACATGTTTCCCCAAAAATGTGATAAATTGCTGAAGAAAGTAGACACACAGATACAAGATATATATATATAACAATACACATTTAGGCATAGGGCATAACAAATATCAATAATAATCGTAGCATACAAATACAAATAGCAGTAATAATATGTAATAATAATAATTATAGTATGTAATAATAATAACAGCTTTCGTTCTTTGTTTTTCTTTCTTTCTTTCGTTTTTGTTGTTGTTGTTGTTGTTGTTGATTTTTCTGCTTACATCTTCTGGGGGAAACTGGTTAATTAATTTCGTTTACTTGGTTAATATTTGGATTTTGTATTTGTGTTTCAGAACAGAACCGAACAGGTAAATACGCAGAGTAAGTAGTTGCAATAGTAGTTGCTTGGCGGGGCGGGGAGTAGGAGTTGATAAAGCAGTTGGAGCAGGCGGTTGGTTAAAAAACAAAAAATATTATAATTAAAACAGGCTAAAGAGGGGCAGAGGAACATTAAAATCAGCTAATTTATCTCAAGTGTAATTTTTTCTCAATTTCGATTTAAAATTGTTTCTAAAAACCACTTTTAAGGGTCACTTTCTCAATGTAGGGTTAAAAAAGTTCAAGTTACATTTCCCAGACACCAAAATCCAATAGTTTTTTTTTTTGTTTGAAAGGATTAAAGGGTCAAGCTTTAAGGGTCCTAACCTAACCATGACTCATTTGTTGTAAATTAAGTAATTTTTCGTCGCAAAAGGCAATAAAATGTAATACTAGAAACTCGTTTAATTTGGCATTTATAGGAAAACAAAGTCAAACCTCTGACTAAAACGAAGTATACTGAAAAACTGAGAGAGAACTTATCAAATTTTTATTACAAATTTTACGACTAATATAAGTTAAATGACACGACTGTACTTATCGACCCCTAAAAACAGCTTTAAGCTTCAATGAAGAATTCTTTAGGGAAACTAATACACATTTCATAGATTTGTGATTGTTTTACAAGTTTAATACCACTTTTTTCGGAGGTGGGTATACTGAAAATTAGTATATAATGTTTATACACAAGCTTCTTTGAGGGAATTGTTACAGAATACATTGAGTTAATATAACACTCAAATTTTTTAACTAGAAGACGTCAAGTTTATCAACACAACTGTACTTTTAGACCCTTGAAATAGCGCTAAGTGGTAGATA